>CM065741.1:41774846-41852346 GCA_033310375.1 Conus canariensis | reverse complement strand
GTCTTATTTTACTTTGCCCCATCATTAACAGACCAGAACAAAGGTGTCTCATTTCACTTTGCCCCATCATTAACAGCCCAGAACAAAGATGTCTTATTTCACTTTGCCCCATCATTAACAGACCAGAACAAAGGTGTCTCATTTCACTTTGCCCCATCATTAACAGCCCAGAACAAAGATGTCTTATTTCACTTTGCCCCATCATTAACAGTCCAGAACAAAGGTGTCTCATTTCACTTTGCCCCATCATTAACAGACCAGAACAAAGATGTCTTATTTCACTTTGCCCCATCATTAACAGTCCAGAACAAAGGTGTCTTATTTCACTTCACCCCATCATTAACAGACCAGAACAAAGGTGTCTCATTTCACTTTGCCCCAGCATTAAAAGTCCAGAACAAAGGTGTCTTATTTCACTTCACCCCATCATTAACAGATCGACCAGAACAAAGGTGTCTTATTTCACTTTGCCCCAGCATTAAAAGTCCAGAACAAAGGTGTCTTATTTCACTTCACCCCATCATTAACAGACCAGAACAAAGGTGTCTTATTTCACTTCACCCCATCATTAACAGTCCAGAACAAAGATGTCTTATTTCACTTTGCCCCATCATTAACAGACCAGAACAAAGGTGTCTTATTTCACTTCACCCCATCATTAACAGTCCAGAACAAAGATGTCTTATTTCACTTTGCCCCATCATTAACAGTCCAGAACAAAGGTGTCTCATTTCACTTTGCCCCATCATTAACAGACCAGAACAAAGGTGTCTTATTTCACTTTGCCCCATCATTAACAGACCAGAACAAAGGTGTCTTATTTCACTTCACCCCATCATTAACAGACCAGAACAAAGGTGTCTCATTTCACTTTGCCCCAGCATTAACAGTCCAGAAGAAAGGTGTCTTATTTCGCTTCACCCCATCATTAACAGACCAGAACAAAGATGTCTTATTTCACTTTGCCCCATCATTAACAGTCCAGAACAAAGGTGTCACATTTCACTTTGCTCCACTGATAATAGAAGAACGGTGTAGGGCCTGTAACGCCGGCAAAGATCAGGACAATAATGATCATGATCTATGTGTCTAACTCCAAGATACCAACATTCATGATCATACACATCGTTTTAAAGATCTGTAATCAGAAGTTACTGTTTTATTCTCTAAGTCAGATGTAACATTTGACTAATAGTTCACAACACATTCAGTTTACTGATGAAGAAGGGCAGTTCTGTTCACCATAAAAAAATGCTTTATATGTCGTTTTCCACATACATGAAAAAGTGTGTGTGTGTGTGTATGTGTGTGTGTGTGTGTGTGTGTGTGTGTGTGTGAGTTGTGTGTGTGTGTGTGTGTGTGTGTGTGTGTGAATGTGTGTGTGTGGGGTGTGTGTGTGTGTGTGTGTGTGTGTGTGTGTATGTGTGTGTGTGTGTGTGTGTGTGTGTGTGTGTGTGTGTGTGTGTGTGTGTGTAAACGTACATGCTATCACAGAAAACTGCTGACCAATGGACAGCAATGTGAGTGTGTAGTTTACCAGAAAAGGGCTAAACTGAAATGTTGGAAAAGACCAAGAAAAATGACTGTGATCTTCATGTCGACACTCCAAAGTACCGACAAAAGCTGCAGTGAGCGCACATTTTTCTGACAGAAGATTCTTTCATGCCTGACTCACTGACTTATTTTGAGAACAATTCTAGCACTTTCTCTGTTATATCTTTTTAATGGCTGCTCATGTGTTTGTCCCAGGAACAGACTAATTAACCCTGTTCTGACCCAGCTGCAAACACACGCTTATTTTTCAGGTCCAAGCCGCTTTGAAGAAAACACAGGAAAAGCAATCAGAGTTTACAGTAAAAATAACGATCTACATATGTAAATGCTGTGTCAATGCACATTCAGCATTCTGAAGGAAGTTGCGCATGGGTGATAAACATGAAAGCATGGTCCTGACAGACTGCTAACTGGACTTGTCAAAGGACTTGGACCACACTCTTTATGACGAGTTATTTCTAAAGCTGGCTGATGCTGTGGCTGTCTTGTTCTAAGTCATCTTGTAAGTCATTGAGAATGAGATTTCACCTGCAGACGTTAGCATTAGTCATCACACACTGGTCAAAACACTTAAATTGCACTCCAGCACTACACTGTCATTTACTCCACAGTTGCAATAACCATTCATGAATTTTGGCCAACATTTGTGTGGAAGGGGTTGTAGGTGGGGGGGGGGGGGGGGGGGGGGAAGGGGGGGGGGTGTTTGTCATATTTTCACAAATGCAAGAACGGAACAGGCTGAAACTGTAGAGATAAACAGGTTCGGATGAACAACATTTCTTATCTCCCAGTTTAATCCTCTGGAAAGGAAAGCAAAGCTGGAGAGAAGCTGTAACTTCAGTTCCAACAAGAAGAACATATCAACAGTCTCCTCAACTGTTTGCCCAGTCTTACAACTGCAGAACACTAATACTCCCATTGATTCATCACCTCCAACATTGGAAAGGTCGGTGATGCTATTGTTAGCCATGGATACAAAGAGAAGAGGATAAGTATTTTTGCTTTTCACCGAAAGCTCTATTACATTTGATTGAAGGCTTTCATCATTTCCTGTTGATCTGATTAGCTCCCCTGTCCATAGGTTGGCTGACTGGTTGCCATACTTTGCCATTGAATGGTGTCAAACAGTCAAAGTTTGAAGCACAAGCATGGTGGTTCCTGAGAAAGGAAAATAGCTGTGGCTATGGGCTGACCTCAATGGACAGCAAACAACAAGAAGCTGCCCCATGTGGTTGCACGAGAGGGCGGCCTGGTCCACCGAACAATTCTCTTGTTTTGCACTGTAACTGTGCCGCACAGTTCATGAATGTGAAAATCACTGGACTCCAACACAGGCGAAAAGTGGGAAAGCGAGACAAGCTACTTCCCCTCTCCTCTCTCCATTACTGTATTAGCTTATTACATCACGTAGCTGCTGAAGTGCCAGTCCAACAATTCAAGATTTGACAAATTTCTGGTTCGGAATATTATTAATATGGAGTGAGTTAAGACATGAAAACACAACCCAAAGATATAATTAGGATATTTCATGAAACTATGAATGCAACAACAAAAGAAAAAGAACTGTCATTTCTGGCCTGCAATGAATGATGACAGACAAGACACACTTCTTGAATAAGTGACTCTATAGCAGAATTTTTATAAAAACATTTTAAAACACAAATTCTGTCTCCTTTCTCTTACTCCGTGGCACAGGGCACGTAAAATATCATAATAAAATGAAACAAAAAATAAAACCTCATCATTCCAACATACTTTGTTAAAACACCTCAAATCTATACAATTAACAGACAAGAATGTCCTGACATCCATGAATATTTTCATTGAGTACAAATTTCAAATCAAATCCAACATTTTGCTAACAGCGACAGAGAGTTTTAAGATAACTGACTTTTAAATTTTCGACGCAGACCAGAAATCACAATGAAAATAATACAGGTTTCAGAAACAAAATGACAGAAGTTACAGAAAAAAAAAATCAATGGAAAAATAGTGAAAATAGTAAGAAACCACACACACAAAGGGTAAAAACAAAAAGTAATAAAAAACAAACAAGGACAGCCCATAAATTACAGATGTTGTCTTTATACTTAAAACATCAAATCAAACACATGTTGAATTATAAAGTTTTCTCTTTGATACAAAAAATGTGTTGTCTCATCTCATGCTCCTTTCTGTCTCTATCTCACACATTATCAGTTTGTTGAAAAAAAATGTAAGAACAGCAAATCAAACTAGTTATTTTTCTTTGAAACATAGAATAGATGTACCATCTCGTCTCTTATTTCTTTTTGTTTTAATGTCTATCATTTTCAGTTTGTTAACAAGAAAGAAATGGAAGAATATAAGTTAGTTTTAAATCAAAATGCAACCATGGAACTCAAAAACCACAAACACACACACACACACACACACACACACACACACACACAGAGACAGGACTGACCGACAGAAAGAATCTGAACATTTTTCGCTTAAAAAAAGATGGCATACACATTTCTCACACCTCTAACATGCTTTCAGTGTGATTACAAGGATTACATATTGTTTACAGCGTGTATACAACCTTCTCAAGCCAAACACTGAAGCATACATAGTTTACAAGTGTACGCCTACCATTTACAACACCCACACCGACGCCTAACTACACATGGCTGTCACACACGGTGGAGCAAAGTAACAGAAAATGTCTGACCTTCTGTGGGAATAAGAATCTTGATCTTGCCAGTGTTGTGAGCACTCTCAAACCAATCCCAGTCGGTCTGCGTGTTGAGGGAGACCATGGTTACCTCACGCCCATCGTAGCGCATTCGCTTCTCCACCGCTCGGGAGCTGGCTCTGAGGAGAACAGACCAACGTCAGAACACTGCCGAAACAGACCAGTCAGAGTCTTCCCTCTGGTATGGTTGCCTCTTGGAGAGACCTGATATTGATTCCCTGCCCTCGGTTTACTGCCATCGCTGTTTCAACTTTTATGACAGTCAAACTGACCCCATGATTACCAAATGAAACACACAGTACGTTCCTGCCATGTATTGTCCAAGCAGAATGGAAGCCATAGTCTTACCTGTGTCTGCATGATCTTTATCAACATATACAAAAAAAAAAAAACAACAACCAAAAATGAAAGTATCCAACTGTGTGACTCTTTCGTCCTGTCTTTATGGTGTGACTTTCATTTTGTTATCTGTTCTATGTGAGTGCTCTGTGGCTGATTTCTATCAGAGTCTTCAACTGCGGTAAAGAGAGGATGGAGGGATGGACGAGGGGAATTAAGGGGGGAGGAGTCATTTAAAAAAATATCTATTCAACATAACAAATAACTGATGTTCGACTGTCAGAATATTCTAACTTTCGCTCCATTTCATTCCAGCCAGCTAAAAAGGCAACTGAGTCTGAATATGTTTTACCAAAGTTCTAGATCATAATTCTTCAAAGATTTTGTATCATTTAAAATGTGAAAACAGAAATAAGATTTATTCCTCCAAGAAAAAAAAAAAAAACAAAAAAAACAGAACAGATCTGCTGAAAAAATCTATTTATATAACTAAATACACAGGGGAGCTTACCTGAGAAAAAGAGACAACAAAGGAAAACAGGCTCACATAAATACACTGGTCTAGAGCTGTCCCTGTGAAAATGAGGCAGAAAAGGCAAACGGGCAGAGCTGAAAATGTAGGCAAGTGGGGGTAGTCACTGAGTTTAGGACCCTTCACTCAAAATCCCTCTGGATAAAATTGGAAATGAAATGAGGCAGGGAACAGTAAACAATAAACAGTAAACAAGTGGGGTAACTTTTGCTCCCATAAGAAAACCTAACACAGAGTAATTTTTATTCAAGACTGGCACAGCCTTTTAAACTTGAATAAAGTCAGACAAATACATAGACGAACAATCTAATAGTGGGGGAAAAAACAAGCGCAGGCCAACAACTGAACTGTCTTCATAGTAATGACTTGGGAAAGATTTGGACTTAAGGATAAAGTCCTCTGGATAAAGTCCCTTCCACAGAGAGCTTCTCTCCATCAAATATTTAGGCTAGAGCAGAAAAAAAATATGCAAGTTTGACTGTTTAACTGGCATCTGCAGAATACTACAGGTGTTTTTCTCTTTCAATTCACTTTGATCTTTGACTAAAAGAATGCACAACAGCAAGGAAAGACGTTTGAAAGCTAGATGAGGGTCACTGGTCGTATGGTGCCCCTACACTCCCCTTTTCCAGTTACATCAACCTACAAAATGAGACGCGGCCAACCAGAGACATAGATTCTCTTTACTATACCACACCCACAGTACAACCTGCTTTACCTTGAAAAGGAGACAGAATGCGCTGACCTCCCCCCTCGCTCGGTGCTCTTGCGCCCGTCCTTGCCTGGCGTGGTGGTGTGAGATTTCGGGTTATCACCTCCGGCAGATGACGCTGTAAGCAAACGGCAGAAAGCGCATGTCATATCTGCCGACCCTCCTGGGAACCAGAGGATGATGGGATGGATGGGTGGAGTGAAGAGGGGGCAGTTCAGCTTCTGATAGGAACCATTTCTAACCCCCTTATGTTTCAGTTGACAAATGAAGGGTTTCAAAATTTTTTTTTTCCATACATTATACTTGCCAACTTCCACATTACAGTATTATTCTGCAATACTTCATCATACCTATCAAATAGTGCACCTTGAACCCTACAATTCTAAACAAAATTTAGAAATTCTGGATTTTTTCACGAAATTTGTGGCATCAGCAGTAATTCCTAATTTGGGGAAATTCAAAGAAAATTTGGGAAGATTAGCAATTATATGTTGGCAATTCTGTGGCACTCTCTTACAGGGATAGGCAAGATCTATCTCCTGTGGTTGCAATGGGCTGAAATTCAGTTGCATTCTGATGCACAAGAAAAGCGGTAAATGTGTATGGATGAGGGAGCTTGCACGCATACACATACACACACTTACAGTGTCACAAACACACAACACTCTCTCTTTTCTCCATTCAGCTACATATGCAGACACACTCACACACACACACACTTACATGTGAGGATGTGCACGAACGAGGCACAAAAACACATACATGCAAGCATGAAAACACACACGCACATGGACACGCAAATACATGCAGGCATGTATGTACACCACACACACACACACACACACACACACACACACACACACACACACACACACTATTCCTTTTCTTCCTCTAATATAACTTCAAGTGAAAAATGAAGAAAGCACACAGGCAACACATATATACACACAAGCATACATGTGCCATGCACTCATACACACCTGCATGCACACACGCACATACATACACACACACACACACACATGCATATGCATGCACACATGCAACACATATACACACAAGCGAACATGTGCCACCCACTTATGCACAAGCAAACACACATGCACGCAAGCACACACACACGCATATGCATGAGTGCACGTAAAAAACGCATGCATGTGCGCGCGCACATGCAACACATATACACACAAGCATACATGTGCCATGCACTCATGCACACGCACACACATACATGCACACACGCACACAATACACACACACATACACACAATACACACACACACACACACACACACACATAAACACACACACACACACACAGACCTCTGGAGCTAGAAGAGGCATTTTCCTCGTTTTGCTGCTGATCGTAATCACTCTCAGAGTCACTGGCATAACCATCTGCCTCCTTGTCACCTCCTCCCTGCCAACACCACACAGGGATGAACAGAAACCTTAAAATCTCACTCTCTCTCTTTTTCTCCCCCCCCCCACCCTCCCCCCCAACCTCCACCTCAGTGACTCTTTGTATAATGTCTGTTTCCGTCTCTCTCTTTTCTCTGACTGTCAATCTGTCTGTCATCTACTTCCCCCTCCCTCTCCACCTCTCTTTTTTTTTTTTTTACACCCTCCTCCTTTACATACACTACTATTACAATAATAGGCTTTACTAGTACTAGCTTACAAATCTGGAGTTAACTGAAGGAAGTATGAAACAAAAAACAAAACAAAACAAAAACAAAAACACACACACATGGTTACCAACATAAATTCATAACAAGTCCAACCCCAATGTGTAGTCTGCTATCCTGTCTCTTCAAGAGTGCAACGACATTGCCAATTAAACGGGATAAAATGCCTCAAAGGGGGAAGAGAAGAACATGATACTAGAATCGGAAGGTAAAAACAAAGAAAGAAAAGCCTCTCATTGATTTTCAATCAGCAAGCATAGCTGACCAAAAGAATTGGTCCTTTCCTCGCAAAAGAAAGATAAAGAGGAAAAAAAAAAGAGAAATCTTGACAGAACTTGAGGGATGAGAGCAAGGAGGAGGGAGGATAGGGTTAAGGAGGGAGGGAGTGGGGAAGGGGGTGGGAAGGCCAACGATGGAGACATTGTCATCGGTCTGCTCATTCATTTTAAATGCAGGGCCCACGTGGTATCGTCAGTACCATCTTGTGTACACACGCAAAGGGCAACAAATGTGCAAGTGTGATGAAATCAATGTTCCCTATGATATAGCAACTATGAACACACACAACACACACACAAACACACACACACACACACACACACACACACACACACCACTCACACACACATTTGCAAGTTGACATGCACACATGTCTGCATGAACACCATCTCACACACACACACACACACACACACACACACACACACCACACACACACACACACACACACACACACACACACACACACACACACAACCCACACACACACACACACACACACACACACACACACACACGGATCTATATATCTAAAGTATTGTCAGCTGCTGATGGGGATGAAGAATTATGATAGTGCTATATACAGCCCACAGAATGGTTCAGTTAAGTATTGCTGTTAACACTACACAAAGACCAAATTAGCAGGAGAGAGAGACAGAGAGAGAGAGAGGGAGGGAGACAGAGACTGAGAGAGACAAAGAAAGAGAGAGGGAGACAGACAGACAGGCAGACAGACAGACACTGAGAGAGAGAGAGAGAGAGAGAGAGAGAGAGGAGAGAGAGAGAGAGAGAGAGAGAGAGAGAGAGAGGATCAACGATCAACGAAAGTTTAATGAACAAGGCCATTTGCCCATGTCATACAGGAAAAAGGAGGCATCAGAAACAAAGGACATAGTACAATAAGCATAATTCATATGGGAAACATGAAATATGATGCAAAAACCATTGTACATATCACTGGAAACACGAGACATAATACAGTGAGTATAGCATGCAGTATAATATCTGCATGTATATATAAAAAAAAGGTCTCTCACAATACATGACCAAGAGAATGAATAGGATCGTGGTTAAGGGGAGGTGGGGGAAAAAATCTGTATTTTCATAAAAGGAACTAAATAACGGGAAGTTGGGAAGAGAACACACACACACACACACACACACACACACACACGCACACACACACACACACAAGCGAAACTAAGTGTTGATTGAATTTCTAAGTTCAAATGCTCTGGCAATGAAATTAGCAAGACCAAAAGTATGTTTGGGGCTTGCCAATAGTAATGACATTTTAAAAACCGTGGGGTTAACGAAGAATTTCTTTGGCAAAAATTGCTCTTGTAGAGCATGATATTTGGGGCATTTAAGGAGAAAATCATACTCACATTCATATGTGTTGGGAAAAAAAAGGGACAAGTGTGATCTGTTTGTGCCTTTGAGAAGCGAAAACGGTGGGGTTTCAAACATGATACACCTAATCTGAATCTAATTATTGGAGAGAGAGAGAGAGAGAGAGAGAGAGAGAGAGAGAGAGAGAGAGAGAGAGAGAGAGAGAGAGAGAAAGGAGAGGGAGAAGAATGATTTAAAAAAAACACACAGAAAAAATTGAAATGTAAATGAATAAATAAATAATGAAAAAACATGACAGGAAAGCTAAAAGAACAAACATACAAAACCAAAGTACTAATAAAATGAAATGAGCAAGAAACAAACAAAACAGGGGAAAACAGTATGGCAGAAATAAAGAAATGAAAGACAACAAGAGAGATGGACAAAGAGATTAACAATTACATTATGCAAGCTGAACCCCAAGGAACTCAGTTACTTTCTCATTTGTCTTATATGTGTGAATGGCTCTGCCAAGATACAGTCTACAAGATGAAATAAAAGATTAATTTTCATTTTCTGTTAAAGCATGAGAATTGATACCCACTGAAAAGACAGGGAAAGAATGAGAACAAGACAAAATGAAAAGTTACTGTCTTGTACTTGTCCTTGTTCTGTCTTTTCGGTGGAATTTGATTGCTGTGTTCTGAACAGTGCTTCTGACCCTATTCAGTCCATTCAGATTCTGATCTTTGTTATCTTGAAATGGAGTTTCATCCTACCAAGGCAAGTGGTACAGGCCTGCTGAGCCATATGATTAAAAACACACACACATTCTCTTAATGGGAATGGCATTCAATGACACTGACCTGTAAGAATACATACTGCCCACAGACTTTCATATATATGAAGAATGCAAACAAATATACAGTTGTGATTGTGGAAGATATTCCCACACAAAGTAGCTGTGTTTCATGTTGCCACGCTAAGAAACTGGAGGGCAAATGAGAGTACCCGGTTGGCTTTGATCATTTTTATGTTTAAACACATGGGTATAAAAACACTATGCTCGTTGAGGACTAGGAAATTTACTCACATTTATAACCAACAAGCAAAAATTGTGTTACGCATGGACGGTGTAAGTAAGTTGATGTGATTTTTGCCTTAGTCACACTGCTATCAACTGTCATAAGATTTTATTGTATCCTAACGCAGCATCTGATCTGCTCCTTACCTTTAGATCCCCACTGAGCACAGAATTCTGGGATTGCACGGGGCGAATTGCATCCATGCTGTCTTCCCGAACATGTGAGGTCAGCACAACCTTGTTTGCTGCACGGACCTTGTCTCCCGTCACCACCCCTCGGTGAAGTTTGTTGACTGTCAAGGAGCAAGGCCAAAAGAATGAAACACTCGTTCTGAGAGACTGGGGCAATCTAATTTGTCATCATCATTACCATCAGCAGCAGCAGCAGCATGGCAGGTGTCAGTGTATTCATACGTGTTTGAACAGATGGGAGGCCATGTGGACGGTGCGTACTGTGCATGTGCACACTTGTGCTTGTGTAGTATTACTTTCATTTTGTTTCTTTGAGAGAGAGGATGAGAGTCAGACAGGAAGAGACAGATATACAGACAAAATGAGTGACAGACCAAGACACAGAGAGAGAGAGAGAGAGAGAGAGAGAGAGAGAGAGAGAGAGACAGAGAGAGAACAGAGAGAATGTGTGTGTAAGACTCTGTGCGTATGTGTGTGTGTGTGTGTGTGTGTGTGTGTGTGTGTGTGTGTGTGTGTGTGTGTGTGTGTCTTTATTGATGTAGACATAACACTAAAAAAAAATACTGCTAATTTTAGATTAAAATAAATACCTAACTGGACTACAAATGAAATCAAACATGATCTAACTCTAAAGCAAGATCAGTATTTAGTAGATCATTCTCCCATAGGCATCTGACCTTTTCTTTCGATTTTTCTGTACATGGTTTCCAGCTTAACCCTTCTTCGAGCACAAACTTCCTGTAAGCTTTTAAAAACAAAAGTTTTAAAATCATCTAAATTAAATTGTTGCTGTTGTTGTTGTTAATGGAAAATTATTCATGATCTTGAATTTTGGCCTGATGCGTTTTGTCAATATCGTATAAAATTGTCATTCATACTTGACCCATGGATCTACTTGTAAGAAAAATTGTTAAAAAGAAAAAGTAAAAATTAAAATAAAGCACTGAACATAACATCTTGCATCTCCTCAACACCACCCAGTCTTTTCCACCTCCCCATCAACCCTCTTCCCTCTGCTTGTCCCCACTGAATCAGGTTGATGATCCAGTAAGCCATTTCTAACACCCCCTTCCCTCTCCTGCCCCCTCTCCTCCTCCCTCCCTATTTCAATACATAATGTCAAGACCATCAAGATGAATGGTGAACATTACATGAAAAATATTTAAAAGAGAGAGAGAGAGAGAGAGAGAGAGAGACGAGAGAGAGACAGACAAGAGACAGACGAAGACAGACAGAAGATGTTGTTTTTTTTGTTCTGGGTGTAGACCAATACCTATCTACAAGAACCAACAAGGAGAGGTTACTATAAACACCCCCTAGAGGCCCATCCCCAACCCTCCAACAAAGCTGACTCGACAATGCTACCACTCATCCTGTCTCCTTCATGATTGTAAAACCAGTAACAGGAAGAACTCATTCTTTCCACAGATCAACTGTGAGTGGAACTGCCTTCCACCTTAGACAGTAACATCATTCTCAGTGGAAGGCTTCAGATTCTTGATCTAATGCCCCCTCCCCACCCTTCCTCACGGATCCTCCCTCCTCATCCGGCCTGTCCACTTACTCTAAGGCATTCCTTCACCCTCTTTCCCCTCCGCCTTGCCCAACTCCACTGACTAGTAAACCTCTGAGCAGATTAAATATATCCTGTATTAAAACCAGAAACCCCAAATGTTTAAAGGTTAAAACCCTCTACACGATGAAGCTGGACTTCAACTGAAAGGAGAAGAAAAGGAAGCGCACGCAATCCACAAAGCACAAATTGTTTTCCTTTTCCAGGCTGTTGGACATCAAGAATGCAGCCTAGTAGTATCTGGAAGGAGAACACTTTGAAGAAGCCGAACAGTTCATTGGTAATCAATACAGTCAATCGAAACAAATAAGATTCTTTTGTGCTGTACGCGGCCACTGCGATCAACCGCACTCGGCTCGATATGAACTATCGGTCAGTGCAGAGTTCTCTCATACTCGTTCACATTTCTCTCAACGAGAGCGAATTCTGAACTGAACAACGGGATCGTTCCCCTTTTTAGCAGTCACTTAAATCGTTTTGAAAAATGTCGGGTTCAATAACAAACAACCTGAGCCGACAAGTTCAAACAACTTGAAAAACTTACGAGTTTCTTGCCGCTTTGCATGTAGTGAATCGTACTCCATTTTGATACCCGAATGCCACTGTGGGCCGAGTGATTGTATCAACCCACACAGGATATAGCTGTATGACTACAGAATGTATGGCTAGAGCAACTATTCAAACATTTACCTTTCGTATTAGACGGGTTCGCTTGCTCAGTCAGCCATGTTGGAAAGTGTTGTGCTGTTGGTAGCGACCGTCACGTGATCAAAATCAGACATTTTGATAGGTGGATTGGATTTATGATACATCATAGGATTTTTCAATAGCTGCTTCTGGAAAAAAAAAGGGGGGGGGGAAAGAAAAACTACTACTACTACTACTACTGCTACTACTACTACTACTGCTGATGACAATATCAAAGTTATCTTCTTTCTATGATCCATTTGTGTGTGTGTGGTGGGGGGGGGGGGGGGGGGGGTTACGACATAAAACGAAAATTTCACATTAAACAATAAATACAAAATATATATATATTATAAATGACTAAACAAATACACGAACGATAAATCAGTTAAGTATACTGATAACACCATCATACGTAATTTTATGAAAATAATCTTGGATAATAATCGAAAACACGCAAAAATGAAAGTAGCCTCTGGAGATAACATTTTAAGTTGTCTCCCCTCCTTAACAAAAAAAAAAAAAAAAAACGTTTAGGGTTCATGTCCACATATACAAATTTTGTCCAAAACACCATGCACGCTCATTGATACAAACACAGCATTAACATCTGATCGTGGGTGAGTCTTCAGAAAAAAAACAAACAGAAAGCAAGCTCAGTCTGATCTTTGCAAGGATACTCTCTCTCTCTCTCTGTATGTGTGTTCACACAAAACTTTTGCAAACATGATCAACATGTCCCAGCCTTTCTTTTTCTTCTGCCCTTTGCCATATCCCCAATTCCCAACTGACAGCCTAGGAATGCAAGGGGTCCACCCAAAAGTCTTTCCTTTACCACACAAACAAATTAATGTGACCCAGGACAGAGCCTTTTGACTTTTTTTTCCTTTTTTTTTTTTTTTCGTCTTTTTCATTTTTTTTCTCCCAATTTTTTTTTTTTTTTTTTTTTTGGGGGGGGGGGGGGGGGGGGGGGCGGGGGACAACAAGGACGAAAGCGAGTGGAGTAGGAGGATGAGGAAGAGGGTAGGAATGTGGGTGATGGTAGTAGCTGGGGGGGGAGGGGGGGGAGGTAGAATATGTGTGTGTGTGTGTGTGTGCGTGCTGCATGCGTATGTGTGTGTGTGTGTGTGTGTGTAGTGTGTGTGCAACGCGTGTGTGTGTGCGTGCATGTGTGTGTGAAAGAGGGAGAAAGAGGGAGCCTGTTTAAACCTGTGTGCGAGTATGAAATCCCAATATTTCTTACCTGTGGTTGTCTTTGACTCTGAGCGGAGTAACGGTATGGGGGTAGGGAAAGGGGGAGAAGTAGAGGAAGAATGAGGTGGAAGTGGAGGTGGGGACTTCACTTTTTGATCATGTGATTATTATCATTATCTTTCTTTAATATTCTGAATGATATTTTTGGTTGTAATGTGCTTTGATCTCACCTGAAAAAAAGCACTAAATGTATTCATTATATAACTACTATTTTACTTCTTTTTTTATCTGCTTGGAACCACTTTGTATATCTTGCCACACAAATGAAATAAGTACAAAAGGCTAAAATAAACAAGCAATCAATGTTCAATCACAACTGGAAAAAAGAAGTCTTAAAATGACCCAGTTAAACCTCTCTGAACAAATCTTAAATAAATGTTAGCGAACCGCCCAGAGAACGTGGACAAACGAGTCACAAGACGAAACACAACTAGTTTCGACCTCTTAGGTCTTCATCAGGTGAGACATTAACGAATAAAACAATCCTGATGGCGTGAACCTACGAATGATCTGAATCGATCAAAGCTAATGAATTTTATTGGTTTTATTGTTTGATCTCACCTGATGAAAGACTAAGAGTCGAAAACTAGTTGTATTTGTCTTGTGACTGTTTGTCCACTTTATCTGGCGGTATCGCTAACATTAAATTAAGATTTGTTTAGATTCCCTGCAGTCCTCTCCTTTGCAACTAGATCTCTCTGAACAAATGTGGAAACTTATTACATCCTTGCTGTCTGGGTTCCTGGTGTATTACCTGTTAACAGTATATTCTAAACTATATTCTAAAACCTGTCTCACACACACACACACCACACACACACACTTTCACACGCGCGACACACACACACACACACACACACACACACACACACACACACCACACACACACTCAGATCAACTAACCAAAACAGATAACAATCACTGAAACAAAAATGGTGGTCACTGAATTTCTTTAATTTGTCAGTTTGAACAAATCCATTCAGTACACGATGCATCACAAACTACAACCACACACTGCATACAATCTCCTCTCCACCCCTCTAGGGCAATATGTAGTGTGTGCGTGTGTGTGTGTGTGTGTGTGTGTGTGTGTGTGTGTGTGTGTGTGTGTGTGTGTGAGTGTGCGTGCGTGCGTGCTGCGTGTGTGTGTGTGTTGTGTGTGTGTGTGTTTTAAGGGGACAGAGATGGGGAATGGGGGAGGGGGGGGGGGAGATAGGGGATACTGGATCATGGGAAATCAGGAGGAGTGAAAATGACAGGAGAGGTAAACATTAAACATGCCGTGCGATACGCACATTTTCATCATGTTCACAATAAACAGTGTGTACACAAGGAAGACTTTGACAACAGGAAGAAGAAACTTTCAACGGGCCAAACCAACAGTCATCGTTGCGAAAAACAGATTGGCAAAACTCTAGCAGTTGTGATCAGCTTCATTAGCTTGTTTGATATAAGGCAACTGTGAAATATCTATGAGCAATAGATGATGTTCCGATATACCTGACACTGGGGACAAACACACTGCTCTAAGTACTGCACAAGCCGCATGAATGATCCTTGTGAACTCAGGCTGTTATAATCCGACCTAGTTTGCAAAATCTCGAGGTTGAGAGTGCCCAGATGCGTATAACTCTTGGCTCTCTTTGATTCAGTGATGTCATCTCACGGTCTCCATTTCAAATCAAAACAATTTCTCTCTATTTCAGCTATGAGACAGAAAGTGCCGTAAATAGCCAGCTAGCGACATGCATATGTTTATCAGCAGGAAAAAAAAAAAGGCACTCTCTAAGTGATTGAGTGACTTCCCCTGCATTAAAGATCAGACACAGCAGTTTATCCGTCCCAACCAATGTTTTCCGTAACATGTTTACTGCCTCCCTTCAGTTAAGCCTCATCCTCTCACCAGCCGCCATGACGAAGTGGTTAGCGTCGCGGACTCCCGGCTGGGAGGTCGTGGGCTTGATTCCCATCAGAGTCATGTGGGATTTTTCTGCTCCAATCGGCTCCTACCCAGAGTTCAGTTTGCTGCGGGCTCAGTTGGGAAGACTGGGACCACACAGTCGAGTTTCATCCACTTGATGGATGCATCTCTGAGAGTGTTTTCAAATTTCCCGACCAACACTGCAGGTGTCTGTATCTCTCGGGCCTGGTTGACGCTGGGACAAATTATGAAAGTAAGCGTAGAGTACAGCCCTCTCATGCCATCTCAAACCTGAATGGAAATCCGTAGCATCATCTTCATCATCCTCATTCTCATCAATCAGCATAAAGTAAAATAAAATAAAAAAGTCTCATCCTCTCATTCATAAGGTCAGGTGTGAGTTCACACCAGTGTGTTTTACTTTCAGTTTCTTTACAGCCCAGCTGACCAGGCAGGCATCTTGCAGGACTCTCACCACACAAAGAACAAGAAACCTCTAGACCCTGTCCAAAGCAAAGCTTCAAACAAAAATAACCTATCTTGAAAAGATGACAACTAAACAACGCTGTTTATAACAATGCATGACATAAGACATCCACTGAAATCCAGCTGGTGGATACGACTGGGCAACACTGAAGAAAGCAGCCATTCTGCTGAATACATCATCCCTGTATCTGAAGAAAAAAAAAAGTAAAACTTACAATAACTTTTCCATATAAATTACTGAACAGCAGTCCCTCTGGAACATTCTTAGCAGCCAAGGAGTGTGTGGTCTCTATTCACAGACTATCATCTTGTTCACAAAATAAAAAAACAAACAGAAACGCGAATAAATTATCTTTGAGATCAACTCCTTTCTCAAATGGAACAGTTGTCTTGACCTCTTGGCATAGGTCACACACGAAACATCGGCATTGATTCTGTGGCTTTTCATGCCCTGCTTTCAGGGTAACCACACTTTCCACTTCTCTTCCAAGTTCTTGCCTGTAATGTCTGTCTGTCTGTCTCCATCTTTAGCATCGTCACTTTATGAGGCAGTCACTGGATAACCACGGTCTGATTTGGAAGGGGTGATCACTAATGCTGGCTGTACAACCTGAAGCATGCAATTTTTAGTTGCAAAGTGAGATGACTGCAGGTGGAAATCTAAACAAATCTTAAATAAATGTTAGCGAACCGCCAAGAGAAACATGGACAAACGAGTTACAAGACAAAACACAATGCCTTTTGATCTCTTAGGTCTTCTTCAGGCAAGACACAAACAACTAGGACAACGAATTGGTTTTCATTCAATGCCTACCTTGCACTGAAGAGACCAAAGCTAAGTGACAAATTCATTCATTTTCATTGTCCTCTTTGTTTGTGTCTTGCCTGAAGAAGACCTAAGAGGTCGAAACGTGTCGTGTTTTGTCTTGTGACTTGTTTGTCCACATTTCTCTTGGCCGTTCGCTCTTCCATTGATTTAAGTTATGCAATTTTTGTCACCAGAAGGAGGCTGTTATGTGATATCCTGCGCTCTGTGGGATCAGAACAGGTACCATTGAACACCTCCGCAGCAACCCATATTCTGCAGTGCAGCATCTCCTCCAGTGGGCTGCCCCAAGGAAACGTGATACTGACAGCTCCCTCTGGATCACTGGTGCTTGGACTGTGACAGAATTATGTCTGAACATGGCTGTTTACTGGGAAGCTGAAGTGGATATGTAGGAGAATTGACACCATCAAATAAGGCAGAAAAAAAAAAAACCCAGGTTCCCTGCCACATGATATTTCTCAATGGTCTTTTAACCACAGACAGTGATCCAAAATTTAAATAACATAGTAATAAATGCCTGGTGACATCATCCAAAAATGGTACCTCATGTTTCTCACACTCTACTGTTTTCTTGGCTGTAGCTCAATCACGCCACATGGTACGATGCATGCCTGTCAAGAATGGCAACAGTACAATTGCCTCCCTTTGTGAGTGCTGTACCTTCGTTTCTGGGACGGTGAGTTTTGTTCACAGTTGCACATTTTGGCATGCCAAGTTCACACAGGTGGCCAGCCTCACATTTTGGCATACCAAGTTCACACAGGTGGCCAGCCTATGCTCCATAACCTTTGGAAATCAGGTTACACAAGTAAATGCTACACACTGATTTAAAGCTAACTTCCCTGAAATCTACAAAACTGTCATGGTACAGGAAGTCGCACTGTTTCCCGTGCGATAAAACAGTTCTTTAGTTATGTTTAGGGTAATTATAGGATTTGTATGCTTGGCAAAATTCCTGCACTACAAACTCCGCAAACAAACTTAGTTTTCCATGATTCCAACACAATATTATGTTTTCTTCGTAACTGATGGAACAGAATTTCAATTTTCTATGACTCCATCAAGATGATACATTTGATCACATTTCATCATGCGCACACAAGCTGTAGAAAAGCTTTTTTTCTACATCTTATATAAGCATTCAACAAACAGTATCAACTGTGTAGGGAGAGAGATGTGCATGGGAAGGGGGGTGGGGGGTGGTGGGGGGGGGGGGGGGGGGAGGGACGCAAGGGAAAGGAGAGGAGAGAAGAAAAAGGAAGGGTGGGGACGCAAGAAATAACTTTATAAGAATATCTTGAACAGAACATTCACAAACCAGTTCTGGTATCTGAACAGCACAACCTGACCAAGGAACTACACCTTGAAAGCAAAAACAAAAAGCAAGAGCTCATAGCAAATCTCTAACGCACGAACATATGCCGGTGCCTCTACATGGTATTTTGTCTACATCGACCACACTGAGGCAAAACACACACACACACAAACTCACACACACACACACACACACACACACACACACAACACAACACACACACACACAACTCACACATACTCACAGAAAATATGCTTTTTTTCCCCTCACCTCTCTCATCTGCAACCACTTCATTCTCTTCTCAAAGAACCCAAACAAAATTCATGTATTCAATGCTGTAGTTTTACATGAAAAGTGATATTGCAACATATTGATATTGTAACAGCAGCTTGATAGCAGTTTGTTTAATTTTGACAACAACAAAAACAGGCATAATAACACTGATAATGATAATCAAATAATAATAATACTAACAACAACGATGACAACAGCAACAATAATAATGATAATAATAACAATGATACTTGAGGACTGTTCCTGATCAAAGACTATGAAATGGAGAAGGAGGTAAAGATATGTCTGTTAAACTCTGACAACTGACACCATAGAAATATGGATCACAGAATACAACGTAGATGAACACTTGCAAGCAGGTGGCAGACTCAGGGCCAATCAGATCAACAGGAAGTGGCGAATGCCTTCAATGGGCGCCATGAAATTCTAACCAGCCAAAGGCTAAGTCACCGATCCTGTCCCCTCTATTTCTTTGGTAACAGCAACTACACAGAATTTGCCTTCAGTGGAAATTTGAAATGATTTCATCAATAATGTGAACGGATCCCTGTTCAGCTGTTTGACTGGGGTCTTCATCATGGATCAACACCGAAATTTAATGGCTTTGTCCTTGCACCTCACTCTTCTTTCCAACAAGCTCTGTTAACCTTAAGCCAAATGTCACCTAAAAATGTTGCACACCATACGTCACGGGTCAGCCGAGACCCATACTTTTTTGCATAGGAAAAAAGCCTTGCTGTATGACCCATGCCTTTTTCTGAAAGACTAAAGCCTTGCCCTATGTCGTGGGTCTCCAAGGACCATGCCTTTTCTGAAAGACGGAAGCCTTGCCTTATGTCCCAGGTCTACAGGGACCCATGCCTTATCTGAAAGACTAAAGCCTTGCCATATGTCCCGGGTCTACAGGGACCCATGCCTTTTTCTGAAAAACTAAAGCCTTGCTGTGTGACGTGGGTCTACAGGGACCCATGCCTTTCTCTGAAAGACTAAAGCCTTGCCGTACGTCATGGATCTCCAAGGACCCATGGCTTTTCTGAAAGGACTAAACCCTTGCCTTATGTTGTGGGTCTCAAGGACCCACGCCTTTTCTAAGAGACTAAAGCCTTGCTGTTATGTCATGGGTCTTCAAGGACCCATGCATTTTCTGAAAGACTAGAGCCTAGTGGTACATTGAGGGTATCCAAGGATCTATACTTGTAATGAAAGAACGAAGCCTTGTTGTGTGAGTTTTTTTTTTTTTTTTCTTTATTCTATTTCAATTTTTCATTTGTTGATGATCAAAACAGTTTTTAGTGCAGATGCAGGTCCACACCTTTACTGACAAAGTCGTTAAATTTTGTGGCGATGGTCTGGGTACTGACTCACTTATCAGGTGATAATCATGACTGTGGGTCATTCAATTTCCATCATATATGCCAGAGATTAAAATCAGTTCAGTGCCCTTTGCCTGGTAAAGTTTGAAACATCATTGCTGAACAGTTGTGGGTGAGGCATTCTATATGGTGGATCCACAGCAAAATTCAATGGATTCATCTTTGGGGCACCTTTCATCATTTGGCATGAAATTTTCTTTAAAACTGGTGTGGTAATTTTTGCGTAACTTGACTGACAGACAAGCCAACCGACATGGATGAAAACAAAAAAACCCTCTTCGACAGAAGTCTTGAGACAGAGGATAAAGGCACCAGAATCCTCAGAAAACTTGGGTACAGAGGTTTGTGCTGTTTAATCATTGGTGCCAGAGATGGAAGGCCATTCATAAGCCCATGAACGTATATACCAGTAAATGCTAGAGAATGCCTATATACTCAGGCTTTGCTAAATTCTTTTGAATGATCATCTCATACAGACAGAAAGGGGTGTGTATCTCACACACACACACACACACACACACACACACACACACACACACACAGAGTGAAACAAAATTTTGTCAAATCAACCTTAGAACCTTAGGTTATACTGACTGAAACACACACACACACACACACACACACACACACACACACACACACACACACAGAGTGAAACAAAATTTTGTCAAATCAACCTTAGAACCTTAGGTTATACTGACTGAAACACAAACACACACACACACACACACACACACACACACACACACATACAGAGTTGCTTTGATTTCACACATATACAGTGTATTATACATGTACAGATGCAATGCACAACAAACCTTTAATCTTTATGACATTGTATGTATGCATGCACAGATGTATACTCTCTCTCTCTCTCTCACTCAACCCCCACCCCCCTTCCCAATACACACACACAAACACAGAAACCATATACATGCATGCATGCACACAGGCACGCACTCATGCACGCACGCACACACACACACACCTTACAGCATCCCCTTCCCAAAACATCCATTCACTCATAACTTCTGACTGTAGTTGAGACTTGAACACACCTGAGGAGAGAACAGATTCTAACAATCAAGATATGCAATAACTAATTTTCAACCCCCTTCAGTTTCGGTTCAGCGCTGTCAACACATACAAAAAGAAAAATCTCGTTCTGAAAAACAAACAAACAAAAATCACACAAAAAAAAACAAACAAACACAGCAACATCAAACTGAATTCTAGTAACTGAAAACTCGGCACCTGCCTGATAAAATTAAGATTGTGCTCCGCCAATGATGGGCTAGTCTATGCAGGAGACAGTGCTGTCCTCCGTGCAGGAAAACCAACATTTATGCACAAAGCCGTAAAAGACAATTGGGCCCTTGTGGCAGGAACACTGACATTGATTCATCACGCATTGTCTTCTATCAGTGACAAAAAAAACGACAGAAATTATGTCATGAAACAGGTACACACAACAGGACTCCCCAATTTCTGAAATGAGAAGAAAGACAAGACAAAAAGACAAGAAAGCATCTTTCTTTTTAATTAAAAAGAAACAAAATTGAAACCAAAAAAATAGAACTCTATGTTAACAACGAAACCCCAATCAGAGTACTAAAAATAGCAACAACAACAACAACAACAAAGAAGACTAAACACACCAACGATAAACCGAACAGAAGAAAACAGAAGGCAAGATAAACGTTTTGGGTTTTTTGCACCTTGCAAAATTTTCATGGTACTTATATGACTGTGGTTGGTGGCAATGTCACATTGCAACTTCCCCAGCCTCTACATGAGAAACAGATCTGTGTCAGACAGATGTGGCTGACAAGTTCTCATGAGACTCGGACGACCTGCATCAAGATATATCCCTTGACAAGCATTCGCATTCTGTAGATGTGGAGTTGACTGATAAACCCAAACAAGTGCCTCCAGCACACAAGGGTCTAGGAAGAATACTGGCGCCTGGAGCTCCCATTTCTCGGCAGGCACCTGCTTTCAGCATCTCATGTGTGCTGCCTTGCGGCAGTGGCTGCCCCGACGATGAAGATTCTCCTCCAGGGACTGCAGTTTGAGGATACCTGCTTCAAGAAGTCTGGGTCTACTGCAAGGATTTTCAGTGAGATTTTGGAATCAGAATGGGAGGACAGACAAACAGATGGAAGGGTGGGTGGGGGGAGATCGGGGGGAGGAACAATGGGGGTCGTTTCTCTACCACTTTGAGTGGCATCACTCCCACATTGTCCTTTCCAGCTCCCCTTGGCTTTGAAATTGCCTTCGAATCATTTCAGCTGACCACCATTGAGACTCCAAGTCTTTGACTGCTTCTGTTGATCCACTGCTGTTCTTTCAGCGTCAGGTCATCGCACGGATCTCGCAAACGGCACAACAGAATCCAAATTAATCTGTCAGTCTGGACACACTCATTCCCCATCCTGCGGCTTCTCAGTTGTGGAGACTGAAACTACTGATACAGGGACCCTTGGCATCTAGGTCTTCCTCCGTCACACGATGAAAAGCACTGAAATGTTGTCCTCTGCACACCCAAGCTCAAATACCATCTGCGGAGGCATCTTCCAGGTAACACTGAACATTCTCACATTGAGTCCTTGCCAGTCCAAAAGGCACTACAGCTCAGTATGAATGCTCCAGCATATTTTTAGAGCCTCAGCCACTACCTAACATTTTAACCCTTCCTAATTTGCAGCCTTAGTGGCCTTTCATGTCATGCAGATTAGGGCTGATCTGTAGGAATGGTAGGGGCACTTCACTAAAATTCTGATATATATCTCAAAACTTCTTCAACCGACAGGCAAAAAATTTTACACGATTACTACCACATGATTGTTCTTCAACATGTCAAAATTCTATGCAATATTGTGCTTCCTCTAACTTTCAATGCACTGATAAACATTACTAGTTTTTTTTATTTTCAAAGAAGACTTCATTTTTTTTTTTTTTTTTTTTTTTCGATGTTAGAATCAGAGGTGCTTCATGTCAAAATACTTTGAAACTTTCACTTTTAACTGAACACTCTTTAACTGTTCCTGAACAATTCCGAATTTGGTTTTTGTGGTTTGCATTTTAAGGAATCACCTGAACAATGTGTTTTTTTTATGTGGCTAGCATATTGAAATCACCTGAACAATGTGTTATTGTGGCTAGCACATTAAGGAATCACCTGAACAATGTCTTTTTTGTGGCTAGCATATTAAGGAATCACCTGAACAATGTGTTTTTTGTGGCTAGCATATTAAGGAACCACCTGAACAATGTGTTTTTTTTGTGGCTAGCAAGTAGTATATTAAGGAATCACCAGAACAATGTGTTTTTGTGGCTAGCATATTAAGGAATCGCCTGAACAATGTGTTTTTTTTTGTGGCTAGCATATTAAGGAGTCACCTGAACAAATACTCTCCTGTTCAAATACCTCTCCCCCCCCCCAACCCCCCCCCCCCCCACCTCCAAGTCTTACTGACTCCCTCACTACTGCACTACAAATGCAATCTCTCTTAGTGCGACATAATCATCGACATAATGATGTTGGCCGCCTAATGGAAGAAGAAGAAGAAGAAGAAGAATGTTTTTTGTGGCTAGCATATTAAGGAATCCAGTCAAAGTGGCAAGGGTTCTTTTCAGCTTTCCTCCTTATCCAGTTTACACAGTATGTGCTTTGACAATGTCAGCGTTTCATTGATTGTCAATGTCAGATGTGACAATCAATGAGTTCAATCATCATGTTCTGGATCACAATCACTTCCAGAGTCCATCACCA
Source organism: Conus canariensis (assembly GCA_033310375.1). Taxonomy (NCBI): domain Eukaryota; kingdom Metazoa; phylum Mollusca; class Gastropoda; order Neogastropoda; family Conidae; genus Conus; species Conus canariensis. Next base: position 41,828,408 of record CM065741.1, on the reverse strand, counting down.
TCTCCTCAAGGACCTGCATGACTGTTAACCTTTGTCGTCAGGTCACGTCGATTTGAAAAATACTCAGAAAAAGCACCTGCACTGACTGTATTATACAACAACACTGATGCATGTTGAATGAGCAACAAAATTCTGTTGGAGTTACGGCTCTTTACTATGATTTGAGCAGACGTACAAGGTCTGGAGCCACTTTGATGAAATAAGTCGAGATGCCCGAGCACGCTCAGGTCAGAGTGCTGTTCAGCATAGAGTTGAAAGTGTTCCATAGTGGTCTGAGTTCTAGTCTTTTGTTGGATGAGATAATAAACCAGGGTGCCATGAGCAGCTTGCTCTTAGTGCATGGCAAAAAAATCCATGGCAACATGGGAGTTTCCTTGACAACATTCTGAAGGAAAACTCACTTTGACAGGTCAACAAACAGATGCTCAAACTAGGAAAAAAAAAATGAAATAAACATGATGGCTCTGCACAACTTTCCCCGGGAATAGCAGCCCATATTTCATATGGAGCTCCACTGTGTGCTTAGGAAGTTAAACAGTACAGCGGTCTGTGACATGGACTTGCTTGCTGGGGAGTCAAGGGTTCGATTCCCTACAGCGGCTTTTACTTGTGGGTTATTTTGACCCCGGCCAGCTTCTACTCATTCTGGAGTATGCTACAGGTTCAGATGGGATACCAGAACAACACAGCTGAGTTCCATCTGCTGACAGTGTCGCACACATTTCCTGCCCACCTTGGCAGACGTCTTGACCTGGTTGACACAGGGATGTGTTACGAAAAGACGAGCAGAGCAGAGCCCCATCGTGTCATCTGTGACCAGAATGGCGCTCCCCAGCATCATCTTCATCATCCTAATTAAATCATCATAAAAAGAAAAAAAGAAGTTTCCAGTTCTGCAGTCTTTTAAGACGTACCCTCGTGGTGACCTCAGTTTCAATTTCCTCTCCGTGTCCAAGCCTGCGATGAGTTGGCGTCAAGGTTGACGGTGTTAACAAACTCGTGGGATCCGTTGTTACATGACTTGGTGGCACCCTCCGAATGGGAACACTCATTTACACTGAGGCCATGTGTAAGCAATAACTCTCGTCAGAGTGGGTCTTGGCAGGTGGTGTCCTGTGAACGTTTGATCAGAACTGATATGCTGAACACTAGTGAAGTGACTTAGCAATGCTGTCTCCTGTGACTGCTCACACAGGCTGCTGTTGCTGGGACTGTGACTGGGGGCAACTCCAGGTATGGCTGTGTACATGGAAGCCAGAATGACCAGCCTTGGAATAATTCTACTGGGAGGTACATAAAGATGAAACAACAACAAAAATGAAAAAAAAAAAAATGTAAACAATACACATACCACAAATGTTCAGTCTGATTTCCGTTGCCAAATGTCAGGTCGAAGGGGAAACAACTCAGTCAGGTGCATACCTGTTTCCATACATGGTCCGTTTCCATTCAGGGGTAGGAGGCATGTCACTAGCTGCTCCACTTAGTTTCTAGTCCTCATTTCTTTTTGTCCTGTCATCTTTTACTTCAATTCTCACTTTTGACGACGAGCCATGTTAAAAGCCATTGCATACCATTCGCTGCTACTGACGGTGTTGGATGTTGCTCAAACTCCAACAGTTCCAGAACTGTTTGATATAATGTGTAGTAACTCTTTCATCCTATTCCACCCCAACTGTCCCCATTTCCCTACTCCTCTCCCACCCCTCCCCAAACCCCTTTCTCCCTCCACCCCATCCCAGCCAAAGTTTCTCTGCAGCCACCACACACTAGACAAGCCCTTCTTGCTGCTCTTGATGACACTGCCTTAATTCCATCAACTACAAAGCTGGTTATGAAATCTGAATCACAACTTCTTTCCTTTCCTTTTTTCTAGCTGTTACTTCTGTCAAAGCTCCACACAATGGCTACAAAAGCCACCAAAGCTAACACCATCGCTTGCTGCTTGATTTTCTTTGAAGCTTGATACAGCCAAAGTTCCAGTCACCATTACACAGTGATGCAGTTTCAAATTACCAGGTTCCTCTTTTTCTTTTTCTCTCCTCCTTTTTCAGTCGTTAGTTTTGATGGATCTCAATGTAACCACAACCGCAGTCACTGCAGCCGATGCTTCCGACGAAGCCATACTTGGCCACTGTACAAGCTGACTGACATTTCTAGTCACCATTTCTTTGTTTCACTCTTTGTTTCCCAGAACACCTACCCCAAGTAACACCTGCTACAGCAGGCGGCACCACCTGTTCCTTTCGACGACACAAGATATTGCTTTCGCCCCAAACAGCCACAAGGTGCTCGGCGCATTTTTCATTCACCGTTTTTGTTCTTTTCTCCATTCCGTTTTCTTTCCCAGATTTGCCGAAAACCTCCAAGTGGCTGATAAAGCCGCTGCCAACACTGCAGATGAACACAGCTTGCTGCCGCCGTCAGTACGAGCCTGGCTGTCATCAGGAGTACATCTTGAGACCAAAGCTGCGGTCAAAGCGCAGGGGCAGAGTGCTGGAGAGGGCGGAAACCTCCCAGTACAAGCTGCGGGACAGGAAGAGACGATAGAGGAAGACACCAGCCGCCGACTGGCAGAGTAACACGCCCATGGTGATCAGCTGCGGACCAAACACAGTCATGTCATCCGTTTGGAAAAAAAAAGAAAACAGACATTCCTACCTCAAATCATCAGCCAGTCCATTTAACCAATCAATTTGCATATATTTCATTGACTCACATTACCTCCATATTGTCTAACAATTGATTTGGGAACAGCAGGTGATTGCAATCATCAATCACAAATATCATAGATATTACAAATGAATGCAGAGCAAACCACATCAACTTGAAAATTTTTTTTTTAATAAATTTGCTGCAAATTGGTGTATGGGGCAATTTTCCCAAACAATAGCTTCATGAGTTTATCTGGTGCTTGAGCAAAATAATTTGTAACTTTTCATATGTACATGTTCCATGCTTCAAAAGTTGGTTGTTAGAAGGTTACTGCTTTACATAGGATCTAACTTTACACAGTCAATGAATTAGCAAATGTACAACTGAATAAAGTGTTATTCAATTATTTAATCATCTAAACAAACAAATAATCTGAATACAAACTTAACATTTATCAAAATGCACACACATATACGCACACAGATGCATGCACGCACCCCCCTCCCACCCCCCCCCCCCCCCACACACACACACAGAGTAAAGTAGCTGAAAGCATAAAGTTTTTCTTTTTTTCAAAATCACTGAAAAGTGGGGAAAATAAGATTTGGGCAAGAAGCCATGGAAATGATTTATATTTTGACAAAGAACCACAACAACAACAATATGTGCACAGAGCTACCAGATCATGATCAAGACTACAAGAGCCTTTATCACACAAATCATTCTTCTCATACAAAGAACTGACCTTGTATCGTAAATACTCAGAGACAATCCTGGTGATGATGACGAACATCGGATAACACAGGAACCATAGCATGCAGCACTGAAACAACAAACCCAGGTGGTTGGTTTATTTGTCATCTGTTTGGATGATTCTAGACTGAAAACCAAAGTTCTTAACCATAACAATAGTAGCTTATATGGTACAACATGTCCTCAACTAAATGGAACTCCTCTGTGCTTTACATGAAGTGATACAGAAGAAGAAAAGAAAACCAAGCAAAAAAAAAAAAAAAAAGAGAAAAAAACAAATACTGCCTCCCACCATCATCTACCCACATAAATACCAGCACAGAAAAGGCTCTAGCATCATTTCTTGAGACAAAATTCTTGTTCTTACATAAATGTCATAGAAACATTTTCGCTACTTGTTTCATTCATTTTTTTTTTCCAACGACAAAAAAAAAAAAAAAAAAAAAATAGATGTGTGACCAGTCAGTGTGGCGAAGTGGTTAGCATTGAGGGTTTCCAGCTGGGAGATCATGGGTTCACAACCACAGCCATTCATTTGGGGGATTTTTTCTGCTCCTCACCTGGATCCTACCCAAGTTGAATTTGCTATGGGTCAAAATGGAAGACTAGGACCACCAATTCAAGCTATATCCACTTAATGGACGCATCTCTGGCAGTGTTAATCACATTTCCTGCAGGTCACTGTTTCTCTCAGGCCTGGTTGGCACAGGGATATACTATGAAAGTAAGTGAAAAGTCAGCCTTGTCCTGAAGTCTAAGACCAGAATGGAAATCGGTAGCACCATCTTCATCACCCTATTCCTCCCTGATCAGTATAACAAACAAAAGGTCTCTAATTCTATGCCCCTTCATGTCCTGCTCTCGTGGTGACCTCAGTTTTGATGTCCTCTCTGTGTCTATGCCCTTAGTGAAATTGTGTCGTAGTCACCAGTATCTGCAAATTCGTGGGGACTGTGGTTGGACAGATGTGACATCCTCCATTGAAGCTGATGTTCTGATCAATGTTCAAATCTTCATGGTGCAAGCGAGTGACCAGTATGGTCAATCATAGATAACAACAAGCAAGCAAACGTATGAAAATCAAACTACATTTATTAACAGATTTTCACACAAAATTCCGTCAAACTACATTTATTAACAGATTTTCAGACAAACTTCTGCATGATTTGAAGTTGCAGGCTTTGGAGAGTAATCTTTTTCAAAACAGTATCCCAGCTTCATGGTTTCATCTGGTACTCTAGAAAATTAATTTGGTAGCTCAGTACATGTCATGCTGAAAAAAAAAGCAACTGGACATGGCAGTTGAGGTGTTAAGGAAGAGATGGCAAACGCCACACAGACAACAATTTCACACAGATATAAAGAAAAAAAACAGACCAATATGATTAGATAAAGACCAGTCCATACAGGCATAAAGGAAGATTGTGCAAAAGCCGTCCAGGCGCTGCGAAAGATAGTACAACACCCAAGCGTTACGAGTTTGGACAACGCCAAACAGGCATTAAAAAAAGGTTGTAAAACACCAAATAGGCATTGAGAAAGGGATTGGACATTGTATATATGCATTAAAAAAAGAGACTGTACATTGTCTTAGAAACATTTTGAAAAATTGCACACTGCCTTACAATTATAAACAAAGACACACAATGCCATACAGACATTAAAAAAGGAGTTATTCAATGAGATACTGGATCAATAAAGACTGATCGTTGCCGCACAAACAACAATAGTGTACAACACAAGTATCAAGAAACATTGTACAACACCATAAAGGCATTAAAGAAAATTGTACAAAGCTGTACAGGCTTAAATAAGATTGTGCAATGCCATACAGGCACTGTACAACACTATGCGACAAATAAAAACACCAATGACCCTCTTTAATACTGACCATTATAGATGCAACGTTCTGTGTTCAGGGATGATTATCTCAAAACGACACCAGTCAGTATGTTTTCTCTTCTTCTTCTTCTTTTTTTTTAATATTCATCCATCCTGCTGGCTACAATGGCCTACTCTTTATAAGAATGGAATTTTTATTAGTAGTTTATTAAGAATACTTATACAGTGTCTACCCTTCATCTGAGACCAAGCTCTAAGTGCTTTGCAATTCACACTTTCCTTCATACAAAGGGCTGCCTACCTTGGCAGAGCCCAGTGAACAGCTGCATGCTTGCACCACGATCAGTCGTTTCTCACTTTATTCAGCCTGTCAGTCATTCAGTTTTTCATTCACATTTTCATTCTTTCCATGCATGCTATGCGTATACGTGTCATCCATACCAACAACCAAACTGGCCTTCTCTTCCGAAAGTTGATGACAGGATCTTACATGTGTGCAAGAATGTTCTGCGTGTGTTCACACACGGAACTTTGGTTTATAAGTCTTATTCAAAGGACTGTTTGGGAAGTGGAGTCAGAACCAATGTTAACTCCTAGACCCCCCCCCCCCCCCCCCCTCCGTACTGAAATGCCCCAGAAGACATTTGAACTTGCAACTCCAGGATCACCAAGATCACGAATCCAGCACTCTACCAACTGAGCTATTCTGGCCCCAGGGAATTTTTGGGGTTTGTTTTCTTTGTTTTTTTTTTGTTTTTTTTAAACACAAATTTTGATGCATGCACCAAAACATGGTACCTCAGTTTAAAGCCTCATCCAAAAGAGCTGGAGGGCACTGGAGTCTTCAAGATGTTGATTCTAAACACAGAATCTCCTTTAACCTGATTTTATCAAGTTGCAAAGCGAGAGGACTGCAGGCGGAAATCATCATCCCTTTTATCATCTTCTTCCCTTTTCCTACACTCTCAGAGTCTCTCCATTTGCTACATCAATCGACTTACTCCCCCCTCCCCCTGCCCTAGTAATGACGTGTGTAGGGGTGTTGGTGGATATGGCGGTTGCTGGGGGTGGAGGTGGGGGTAACCAATGAATAAGGCTGATATTACAAATGGAACACACACACACACACACACACACACACACACACACACACACAACACACACACTCACACATACACACACACATAATAAATAGAATGCTGGCTCCTTTACGTTGGTCGTGAGGGGGGGGGGGGGGGGAAGAGAGAGAGAGAGAGAGATTGTGTATAGGTGTGAATATGTTGCCCCTCCCCCTCCCCCAGTTAGTACGTAAACCCATCCCCTTCTTCCCTCCACCCTCATAGCATCAACACCTTAAAGTAACATGTACCAACCCACCACTTCAATCTCAGCCCATAATATCCTCCCACAACACACACACATACTACCTTATCTCCCACTATTCACCTCACACACAACTTATAGCTATCTTATTTATGCATTTATTATCATTATTATTATTTTTTTTTTTTTTTTTTTTAATTATTTACTGATTTTTTAATTTATTATTATTTTTAATGTTTCATTTATTTATTTATTTGATTATTATAAAAATGTATTTTCTAAATATATTTCTGTATCATGCTTTCATTACCTTAACCTTCACTATCGTTGTTATCAGTATCATTCAGTAATACTATTGCTAGTATTGATACTACCACTGGCATTGACATCACCATCGCCTTCGCCTCTGGGACTGTTGCCACGGCAACCCTGCTGTTTAAGAATCCTCTAACCCACTCTCCTTTCTCCCATACCCATACTTATTGACACTAAGATTGGTAGTAATCTTGTCCCTTTTTTTTTTTTTTTCCCTCAATATTTTGACCATTATTAGTATTCCTATCAGTAATATTATTATCTTCATTACGATTTTGACTCGCTCACTATTTCCCTTCCAACAGCCTCGTTCTCATTCAACGCCTTCTTCCTTGCGCTGAACCCTGCGAAGTGATCTGAAGCGATCAAAGCTAAGTGAATTTTCGTTGTTTTATTCGTTTATGTCTCACCTGATGAAGACCTAAGAGGTCGAAATGCGTTGTGTTTCGTCTTGTGACTCGTTTGTCCACGTTCTCTGGGCGGTTTGCTACCATTTATTTCTGATTTTATCAATCGGGGCATTAAACCTAGGATCCTTGGGTTCTGAGAGCATCGCTTTAACCACTGGGCCAACCAGACCTTCAAACACTGACTTCCCTGAACCGGACTGTTCACCTTCATAAAGCTGGTGTAGAACTCGCGCTTCAGACCGCTGCGCTCAGCACGTAAAGTGGCGTGCAGGTTCCAGGCCAGCAGACCGGCCAATGAAATCCTCAGTAGCACCAGCGCCACTCCCAGCATGCTCCTGTGAGCATAGTACAGGCGGCTGTCCTGGCCTTCGTACTGTTCCCAGAGGAAGAGGAGGCCCTGCATGGGAATCAGAGATGTCGGTTACTGGCAGTTATCAAAGGTTTTCAGACTGATCTTGTTAAAAGAATAAATCATTAAATACAGAACAGTTTAGTGTAGCATGTGCACATGTTCAGGTGCCTGTGTGTGTGTGTGTGTGTGTGTGTGTGTGTGTGTGTGTGTGTGTGTGTGTGTGTATGTGTCTTTCATTTATGGTCTATCCACTATTTGTGATATCAGACAATGTATGTGTGTGTGTGTGTGTGTGTGTGTGTGTGTGTGTGTGTGTGTGTGTGTGTGCGTGTGTATGTACAAGTGTGCATGTGAACGCATGAGTGTGTGCATGCATGTGCACATGTGTGCATGTTTTGTGCGCATGTTGTGTTTCTTTGTACAAAGGTTCCAAAACTCTCCTAACACTGATTATCAAGGATTTCTAAGGGACTTCCTGAGCACTTTTCAACTATTCTCAAGGAAAACTGTCACCTTTCTACCATACAAATTACCATACAAGCCGACACATTTTACAACTTCTGTACTGGCAACTTTTTATTTCAATCAAAACTTTCACATTGCTTCCAGTACATTGCAACCGTTCCAGTTTCCACACTATCCAGGAGCGACATTTTCACTGTCATATAATATGACTCCTGTGTCCCCCACCCCACCCCCATCGTGCCCCTTCTATCCTAAAGTCGTGGGAAGCTAAAAGCTCTTGCCCTGTTTTGCAAAGATCGGTTTTCAAAGCTCAAGACTTTGACCCCAATCCAAGGACCTTCTGGGCCTTATGCTCTCTCCCGTCACTTTACCAGGTTAATTAGCATCTGTAAGGAATATGGAAAAACTGTGATTGAGTGTGCGTGCTTGTGTGTGTGTGTGTGTGTGTGTGTGTGTGTGTGTGTGTGTGTGTGTGTGTTGTGTTGTGTGTGTGTGTGTGTGTTGTGTGTGTGTGTGTGTGTGTGTGTGTGTGTGTGTGTGTGTGTTTTGTGTGTGTGTGTGTGTGTGTGTCTGTTCTTGTGTGTGTGTGTGTGTGTTGTGTGTGTGTGTGTGTGTGTGTGTGTGTGTGTGCATGTGTGTGTGTGTGTGCTTGTGCATGCATGTGTATGTGTGTCTGTGTATGTGTGTCTGTATGTGTGTGTGTGTGTGAAGGAGGCAGGAGGCAGGGTGCAGGTACAGATGTGTGTTTTCCCATGGTGAACTTTGAAATATTTTTAGAAATGCACACACACACACACACACACACACACACACACACACACACACACACACACACACACACACGCACATATGCAAAAACACATACACCTACACACACAAACACAAGGAAAACAAAACCTCAAAATCTGCATTTTTTACCCAGTTTAGAATACAGAGGTAAATCAATAATGAAAAATATATAAATAAAGAAATAACAAAAAACAAATGATCTATAACTAAACAAACAAAGAACAAACGCATCAATCAACAAACAACACAAATAATCAAAACCGCGCAACTAACCTGCAGCAATCCCAGAATGCCGACAAGATGAGCGGCAGGCCGCTGGGCCAGGGAACGGAAGTGGGAGTAGCGGCAGACGGAGTGGGCAGAGGCCAGGGTCCAGCCGAGAGAGAGGCTGAGCAGCATCATCAGCATGGTGAACTGCGACAGCACGTTGGCCACTGAAATAGTCACAGCTGTCAGGTTTAAAGTCAAGCCGACAGCCGAGGCCCTATCATGACGGAAAAGACATGACCCCACATGCACACACACGCACACACACACATGCACACACAAACGAACACCACACACACACACACCCACACCCACACACACACACACTGGCCACTGAAACAGTCACAGTGGTCATGGTTAAAGTCAAGCCCACTGCTGAGGCCCTATCATGACTGAAAAGATATAACTGCACACACACACACGCACGTGCACACATAACCCCACACACACACCACGCGCGCATGCACACACTCAAACCCACACACACACACGCACATATACACACATACACACACACAGACAAAAAGCATATCAATCATATACGAGACTTGTCACATTCCATCACACAGAAGTTTAACCTTTTCATTTCTGTTCTACCTTTATCTGCCTGTCCACCATTACCAGCTAACTATCATCCACCTGTCGAGGATGATCCCTACCTGTCATTCCCATACAGGTGTTTGGGATGCTGGGTGTTCAGATGCAGCATTTGGGAAGTGCCTGCTAAAGTGAAAACTGATGCCATTTGCAAGCAGCTCTGATTCAAGCCCTAAAAGTTATAAAATATTTTTGTAGCTGGTACTGGGAATGGCCACGAGTGACAAGAACATTTTTATTGTAGAATGCATTCAGGAAGAGGACTAAATGTAAAACAAGCATGTCACAGTTTACCTTTTATGTTTGTGAACAAAGATTTATAAACTCTCTCTCTCTCTACCATCTACACACACCCGCTTAACCCCCTCCTACATGTACAGAACTGTAATACCAACACAGACACTCACACTCCGATATCAGTTCCAAGGCTGGGGATCCTACACCGTCCTTGGAATATCTGAAATCAAAGCAACAGGACATGTGCATCTTGAAAATCAAATCTTCAAAGCAAAGACAGCCAAGAGAGGAAGACACAGAAATAATAAACTGGGGGGGGGGGGGGGGGGGGGGGGAACAAAAGAAGAAAGTAACATTTTTTTTTTTCTTTTTTGTTTTAATTTTTTTCTTCCTGGTATAATTTTCATAATTTGTTCTGATTTACAGCTTTTTCTTTTCACCGAAATCAGCAAATTTTGAAGAGAAGTGACAGCCCTGGATTAGTACAAATTTTCCCTGAACACTTTGATGCTAATGTCGCAAACTGACAATTACATATATGATGTAATGCACTTTCGTAGAATACAAAAATGTCTAGTCACATTGCTCATTGCATCTCTTCCAGGGATGTAAGAGAGGTCTCGGGGGGAAGGAAGCATACTGCATTCCAGTGTTTAGGGGCCATGATAGTTCACATTCTCCAGAGATGACAAATTGGTTACCTGGCCTGTCTGGTCAAAGCTGGCCAACCGGAGCCAAGCTTACAAAAAGAAGCCACCAGAATGCACTGACTGCGAACTCCTCTCCGTTACCTTCTTAACTGGTCACTGTCAATGTAAATGAAGAGAGGGTTTTGTGTGTGTGTGTGTGTGTGTGTGTGTGTGTGTGTGTGTGTGTGTGTGTGTGTGTGTGGTGTGTTTAAAAAAAAAATTTGTCTTTGTTTGTTTCACATGCAAAAAATGTTTACATACTTCCAGGTCATTTTCACCTCTTTGATCTCTCTCCAACCACAGCCCCTCTCCTCCCTCCCCTGCCTGCCGCCTCCTTTGTAACAATCATCTTGTTCATACGATCGATAAACTCCATGTGTGTTTTAACCATGGAGTTATTCCCCTTCACACTTCTATGTGACGACTTCTGGGCTAACAACGGTGGATTAGAAAAATGATGGTAACTTGTTGCATGGCCTGAGCGTTGTTATCCAAAGCAGGTACGACTGATCGATCTTTAAAACAAGTATACAACACCCTTTACCTGCTGAGGTGAATGACCATGAGGAGAGCGCCGGTGGTCTGCAGTCCCACAGAAACGGTCAGGAGCTGGATCACCAGCTGCATGGGGCCCCCTTTGCTCAAGGTCTGGTGCAGGCGAGGGGCAAAGGCGCAGGCCACCACGAAATACGCCACCGTCAGCAGCTGGTAGAACTTGAGAAGACCTGGACAGACACAGCGAAATTTTTTTTTTTTTCCAAATGTGTCTTTCATAGCAAACAACAAGAGGAGACACGCTGTGGGTTTTGTGTCCGTTACACATTCAAGTATGAGTAGCAGTAACCTGAGGAAGATCTTGTATAAGTTCAGGAGGATCTCGTATAAGTTAAGAACATGAGTCTTACATCATCCTCGAAATGACTCTTACATCATTCTGGAAATGACTTTTACATCATCCTCAATACGATTTGTACATTAGTCTCGAAATGACTCTCATATCATCCTCAGTATGACAGTAATTTGAACTGACACTTACCATATAAGAATTGAAATGAGAGGGGTTTTTTTTTGTTGTTGTTTTCTTTTTCCCTTTTTTTTTCCTCTTGCTATCTGATCTGTCAGGTCCCCGAACAGCATCTCTTCCACACCACTTATTTCCTGATCCATGGGCATCCCTGCATCCAGCGTTGTCCTGTCACAACTCCAGCATCGACAGCGCACAGGGAGTAATCAGTTTCAGGATGTCATGAGGCAACTTACAAGAGGAGACATTGCACTGTTGTGGAGTCACTCCAGTGATGTTCTGAGGCACTAGTTCCGATCCAAGGTAACCAGGATCATCTACTGATAATAACTGTTTAAAAGTGGAGCCATGATGAGGGACTATCCCTCACTGGAAGACACTGACTACCACGTTCAACCAGTGACAGTCCTCATGACCTTGCCAATACCAATGACTTTAATACAAGCTCATCATGGCTACAGACATGGAGAAGAAATTGAAAACGAGGTCATGGATTTAAGATTTTATTTTTTCTTTCTTTTCTTTCCTTTTTTTCGTTTTTTTTTTCCCCCCCCAATAATGATAATCAATGAGGATGACGATGATTCTATCGAGTTTCATTCTGGTCGCAGATTACATAATAGGGCTGTACATTTTGCTTTCTTTTCATAATGTATTCCAGCATTTACTACTATACTAGGCCCACGGGATACAGACACTTGCATTAACGGTCATGAAATTTGAGCATTACAGTATATTTCAATCGCATTCAATGGATGCAACTCCAAAGTGTGTTTCCAGTCTTTTTATCTGCATCTATAGGAGCAGAGCAGGGCTGAAAAATCCCACAAACAAATGCCTCTAGCGGGAATCAAACCACAACCTCCCAGCCTGCAACTGACCAGAGAACAGCTAACTGAAAATGGCTGGGGTCCAGGGGCCACCTAGGCACTTGTGGGGTCCATGGGCAATGCCCTGGTTGGGGATTTTGGGGGGGGGGGGGGGGGGAAGGGGGCGGGTGAAGCTCCCCCAGCCGAAATGGAATCTAAGCAGTTTTGAAGACTTTTGTGGTGTCTCACGATAGACATATAAGTATTTCCTATGCAGGTAGCAAAGAAACCGAAAGAAAATAACTTCACATACGCACATGCACATAATTAACACACACACACACACACACATATGCATATATACACACACACACACACTCACACACACAAATAACACACACACACACACAAATAACACACACACACACACACACACAGAACAGACACGAACAGACACACATAACACACACACACACACACACACACACACGATACACGATATTTTATTTGTCCTCATAGAATACAAGGAAAATTTGTTTGTGGTGCCATTATTAAAATTCACATAGTACAACAAATTATAAACAAGTATATCATTAAAAATATTCCACTCTTTGCACTGTGCTCAGTCATTCCTTGTCAATTCATTTATCCATCTTGTGTCAGTCTGTACATATATATAATTATTAACACATGCACGCACACATCCTACCACCCTTCCCCCACCCCCCACCACCCCAGATACACAAACACCACACCAATACAGAATCACATGCACACACCCCGCCAAAACAGTGTCATACACACACACATACACACACACACACACACACACACACACACACACACACACACACACACAGAGGCGCACACATCACCACCACAAACCACCATCACATATGCAATATTAACACAACACTTAAATAAACACTCCAACTGTAAAAACAGAATGCTCCAAGACAAGCTCAAAGTTAAGTATAAAAAAGAAAGAAAACAAAAACAATAACACCATTCAAAAGATCAATAATATTGCAAAATGTATAATTACTTAAACTGTAAAAGCAACCTGCACAGTTAAATACAAATCAGGAATAAAAGATTTACTGCTAAGTATGATGTTTGAAGTAGGGTGAGAGAGAGAGAGAGAGAGAGAGAGAGAGAGAGAGAGAGAGAGAGAGAGAGAGAGAGAGAGAGAGAGCGAAGGGAGATAATTCATAGGGGTGTGAAAATTGGAAACAGACTTGTATGAACATTTTAACTATAAAAAACATAACATTCCCTATTAAACCAAGCATGGAATAAAAGAGCACAAAATTTCAATGCCAAGAAATTATATCACAAAAAGTAAGATTGCTTAAGCAGTAAAAAGAATACAATCAACTAAAGATATTTGTAGTAAAAATGGCTTGGATGGAGGGGGGGGGGGGGGGTCCTTCACATACACACACACACACATGCACACACACACACACACACACACACACAACACACACACACACACACACACACACACAGAGGCATGCACACTTAAATTTAACAGCTTTTTAGAACACAAAACAAACAAACAAACAAACAAAAAATAGAATCGACAAAAAATGAATAGTGTTTGTCTCATCAGTCATGCATATAACCTGGTAATGAAAGAACAGTATCCTTCAGGGGGGACACAATCACTGTCACTTTGTGCATCTCACTTCTTGTGATTCGTATCCAAGCCCACCACAGGGATACATATGATATACTACATGTCGGGGCTGTCACACCATCGAAATAAAACAAATCCATGCATGTTCTTGGGGGAAAAAAAGAGGGGGAGGGAGGAATAAAACCTTAATCCAATCAATCTGCTCTGATGCAGTCCTTTGTTCTTGACGCAGCAACATACTTCTTGAAGTGCATGTGTTCAAACAGCGCTGTTAAATCAACGATTGGCTTACTTCAGATCTTTTTAACAAAACGAAAAAGTAAAAATGTGCCGTTCCAATTTGTTTACTTTCTGTTATCAAGTCGAAAACTGCTGATCGAAATTGCTCACTTTTGTAGTCTTTTCAGTCCAATCAAATCTCCAACAGTTGATAATTTTGCCTTCCTCAAATGTCTCTCACTGATTTACGATTCGTGACACCCATGGTATCGTATTTTCACTTGAAAAGAAGATGCCTCTGCCAGACTCACAACCAAAAAAAAAAAAAAAACAGTAAACAAGTTGGGTATTTTATGCTCCCATAAGAAAACCTAACACAGAGTAACTTTTATTCAAGACTGGCACAGCCTTTTAAACTTGAATAAAGTCAGACAAATACATAGACGAACAATCTAATAGTGGGGGAAAAAACAAGCGCAGGCCAACAACTGAACCATCTTCATAATACTGTGGTGTTCTCACCACCAAGGGTTCAAAAAAGAATCCAATAGCACCCCCAAAGCAGCCAGCGAAGAGTAGTAAATTTGACGCCAGGAGCGCAGACACAACCAGCCGTGTCTCCCTGATGAGTCCGACCCAGCGGACGAAAGGCCTCGGAGCAGGCAATACAAATATATCTGCCTTCAAAAGGGATTGCGATGGTTCCCTTATGCAGCTAGTGAAGAGTTTTCTTATCTGTAACATATTTTCTTAATTTCATGTTCCCAGTTTCTCCATCTTCAAATTTCCCCCCCCCCCCCCCCCCCCCCCCCCCCCCCCCCCCCCCCCCCCCAACTTAAGTCCAAATCTTTGCCAAGTCATTATTATGAAGATGGTTCAGTTGTTGGCCTGCACTTGTTTTTTCCCCCACTATTAGATTGTTCGTCTATGTATTTGTCTGACTTTATTCAAGTTTAAAAGGCTGTGCCAGTCTTGAATAAAAGTTACTCTGTGTTAGGTTTTCTTATGGGAGCATAAAATACCCAACTTGTTTACTGTTTATCGTTTACTGTTCCCTGCCTCATTTCATTTCCAAAAAAAAAATGGTGGAACGAATTGCGCTCACCCACATAACTGCCCGACACTGAAATGCTCTGATTAATACAAGCAGTGGTGATAAAACCATAACAACCATGAGTGGCACAGTGCTGAACGCAGAATCATGGAAAGACTGGGAAAACTGGATATGGTACAAGAATTGAGGTACTAAAGCGTTGCACGATAATTTTTTTTTTTTTAACAGACTCTTCCCCCTTCAGATGTTTGATTTTCCTGCTTCTGAAAATCAGGAAGTTTTCTAGGAAATCCTCAGATCCGAGGAGAGTTCTCCAGCCTGCCACAAGTTTATAACGCTAAGCACTGTACCATGGCGATAGATCAAATAAGGCTGATCTGACATGACAACTCCACAGGTAATATATACCTGTTAAATGTTACAAGTTACACAGTCTTACTCTCACCTGTCTCTTCATCACCGAAGTGTTCCAGTGGATTTCCCAGTGCATCAGGATTCAGCAAGACCAGACAGTACTGCAGGAAGTCCGGTGTCATGGCCAGGAGTCCCGTCAGGACCCCTTGCTCCCCTTCCAGGCAAGTGAACTCATCCGCATAGATAATGTGCCAGATGCGGGGGTAGGAGGAGTGGGGCACCCTGAGCTGGCTGTCGTTACTGTTCAGCATGACTGTAAAGAGAATTAATCCAGAGTGACAGAAAAGAAACTTTACAATGGCTACCTCATCTCCTAAAGACATGAAATCAGTTCTCATTGCTGGGTTGTGGTGCTGTTTGGCTTAGCCCAGGAGCTGCCAATGTAGTCAGGTTATTTCAGGACAGATCATTGTGCTGTTTCAAATTCAAGCATAACTGGCATTCATGATCAAACGAAACAGAAGAACAATGGAAGAATGTGTCAAGGACACATTTCAGCTGCAAAAATACTGACAGACAAATAGCGAAGATCTGTAACTGCTTGATTCAGAATGAGATCTCCTAGTCTATGTGCCTACAGAAAATGAGGTATAGATCTGATGTTTAACAGATGACAAAGATTTTTTTTTTCCTTGTATGCACATTTGCCCTGAAGATGAAAAGCATTTTTTGCTTATTGTATGCATTATGATATCTTCAAAATGCCTTAGGTGAATCCACATAATCTTTCAGGTGGTGATCAAACAATTGTCTTCCTGGCAAAGTATTTTATACTAAATTTTAATCTGAGTTAGATATCAGTCATTGCTTTCATGGGATGGCTTTTGGTTCTACAAAAGATTCTTTACTTCTGTTTGCTTCCAAGAGACTCAGTCCTGTCAAAATCCACTATGAGATCATCACAGGCAGCTTGGCAATTTCTTTCAACATTACACTTTTAAAATGAAGTCTAACTGGCAATGTCTGGATATTGCCTTTGCCTAGTTAATGACATACATACACACATGTCCACACACACACACACACACACACACACACACACACACACACACACACACATCCACACACACACCCCACACACCACACACACACACACACACACACAGAAATCTGTCAATTTAAGGGTGATTCTGAAATTTCCACAAAGGAAACTGTTCACTTACAGACCACTCGTGCTTTGCCCAAGCGGCGAGCACAGTCACGATCATCAGAGGCATCCTGCCAGTCCTCCATGTGATATAACAGCAGTCGCCCTGCGAGTGAGAGGTAGCATTCAGTGTCACATTCACAACGGCTTCACCTGAATTTGAAACACAATGTCAAGAGATCAAAGTTATTAGTAACTGATCTAAAAAGAACATAAAACAATCACAAGAAGTTCACATTAATAAGTACTGCCTTTCAGTGCTGTGCCAGCCAGTTCACAACAACAGCAGCAAAAACTGAACAATTTTAAGCATCGAAAGCATG
This sequence comes from Conus canariensis, assembly GCA_033310375.1. Lineage (NCBI taxonomy): Eukaryota > Metazoa > Mollusca > Gastropoda > Neogastropoda > Conidae > Conus > Conus canariensis. The sequence continues at coordinate 41,811,082 of CM065741.1, read as the reverse complement.
TATTTCAAATCATAATTTAATCTAAATGTGCTGCAGAAGTAGTGTATGCTCAGTTTTTGACTGCTGGTGGACCATGAAAAACCATGTAAACCAAAAACAGTAAACAAGTGGGGTATTTTTTGCTCCCATAAGAAAACCTAACACAGAGTAACTTTTATTCAAGACTGGCACAGCCTTTTAAACTTGAATAAAGTCAGACAAATACATAGACGAACAATCTAATAGTGGGGGAAAAAAACAAGCGCAGGCCAACAACTGAACTGTCTTCATAGTAATGACTTGGCAAAGATTTGGACTTAAGGAAGGGGGGGTAGGGGGGGGGGGGTTGAAGATGGAGAAACTGGGAACGTGAAATTAAGAAAATATGTTACAGATATGGAAACTCTTCACTAGCTGCATAAGGGAACCATCGCAATCCTTTTGAAGGCACATATATTTGTATTGCCTGCTCCGAGGCCTTTCGTCCGCTGGGTGTTTTTTTCCCCCACCATTAGACTGCTCGTCCATGCACCAGTCCGACCCCATTCAAGTTTAAAAGGCTGTGTCTGGACATGGGAGTACACTATGAAGAAGTTAGTGGAGGCAAGGTCAAGGGCTGCTCTTAAGGCTTGCAGTTGGCTAGAAAAAAGGGCATGTGGAGGTTGTGACTGAGTCATCTGCATGCCACATAGGGGCCTTGGGTCCATGGGAAGGCATGGTTCTCAGTTTAACTGCAGGCTGATACCAGGGACAACAAAAATCATGTTCTCAGTGTGAGATTCTTGAGAGAGCAATTTTCAAGGAGCTGGAACTCGCTAATGGTCAGATACTCCAAGTCAAGAGACAGTTTGCATTTCATTGACCTGCATGACAAGTGATGTCCATAGAAAGGAAAGTATGAAACTAACTCTGTACGGAACTTGTCATGGCTGGTATCAATATTTCTACCCAAGAGTCAAAACGGTTTGGCAATTGCTGATCAGAAGCTTTTGATAGAGTTTGATTTTTTTTTTATTGTTTTCATTTAAATTTCCCAACCTCCAAAATGTGCAGCATCTTCAATCTCTGCTGTACCAGGATAATGCTGGATTGCCTGCAGCACTTTTAAAATACCTTCCACATGTCAGAAACCTTCACTGTGAAGTCTCTTTGTCCTGCCAAGATTTTTTCCTCCCTAAGAGGGTAGAATCATCTCTCTTCAGAAAGAAATTTCTTGATATGAGAATGGTTTGGAGGTCCCATGTCTCACACACACACACACACACACACACACACACACACACACACACACACACACACACTCACTTTCTGTAAGTAATGCTGGGGATGGTTGAAAAAGGTACAGACAATGGGATTGATACTGTATTTGATGTTATCGGTGGTGATAGTCAGTGGAGACAAGTGTTTGAAATAGTTAAAACGAGGATAAGTGAAAATGAAAATGAAGATAATCATGATGAGGTGATTAAAAATGATTATGATTATGCAATAATGACCAGGATTATCAAAAAAGGATAGCTGAAAATGTTAATAATGCTTGTCAAAGATGATGTGTGTAATAACAGGGGGGATTATCAGTATCATGGTGATAACATTGTGGACTGTCAAACATTGTGTTTATAATAATGAGGTGTATTACTAAAAATGCAAAGTAGTGATTCAAATTGTTGGAAATAGATAAGAAAGATGATGGTTATGGTAAAAGTATAATAATATAAGGCCTATCAAAAGAGGTGATGAAGAACATCCCAAACGATCACAACGATGATTATGTAAAGTAATGTTAAAATCATAATGATTATAAAAAAATCCTATTGAAATTAATGTGACATGAAGGAATTTTACTACTTAAGTAGTTTCATGAAATATGTATCAGTCCAAATAATTGCCTTATCTGTACTTTGCATATTCAGACATGTATTCAGGAATATCAGTTATGAAAATTTAAGGGAGTAGGGGAACTAACAAAGCCCTCAGGCCATGACAACCAAGAGAGAGATTGCCCTTGGCCATGGACATCATATTCGATACTGACTATAGATATCATTCAATAGTGAACATAAAATCAGTTCCCAAAGCTTCCAACAAAAGCAGGGAGGTGGGAGCGTATTCTCGTGATTGGACAGGTCAGTATTTTATACAACTGCTCTTAGTAGTAAAATTCCTTTTCCTCATCCCTACCTGTCCAAACAAATGCATGAATAATGAAAAGGGGATGGGAAGATCATGCTCAGCCGAAGAGGAATATCATGAACCCACAGGCAATGACTACCTTTTGAGCCAGCAGTTCAATGAAAAGTCAATCAGCCCAATGCAGATTGTCTCCCTTTGTCATCCTGGAGGTAAGTTATAGTTGCCGCTCTCCCTTGCAAAGCAAGTAGATCATGTGCTGGAAGCCAGTCTAAAGAATTTCAGGCAGACCAGGAAAGGAGGAAGCTCAGTCAACAAAGCCTAATTAGTATGCTAACAAAATAGTCATCAAAGGCCACAACGAAAGCTGCGTTACAAGAATAGCAGCAGGAAAGGCCTTCCTAGCAAATATGCACCAATTAGAAGAATTTGGTAAGACCATAAAAACCACAAAACTCAGAATATATTATGCATAACATGATGCTCAGATACATACCCACATTATACATAAATTATCAAACAAACAAATTTGTACTGAAATAAAAAGAGAATTGAGAAACTATGTTAGCCACAAAAATCGAGTGGGTAATGATCATATAGTAGAAAACTGCAACACTGATCTGGTCTTGGAAATCAGCAATGCCAAGAGAAGAACCTCTGTCAGTTAAAAAGTCCTGATCCATAAATAAGGACACAATCAAGAGAGTTGTGAAACTATGTAAACCACAAAGCTCATGTGGGTAGTGGTCAAAGAACAAAAACGTAAAGCATTTCTTTTTAAAAAATTTACAATGTACTGATATGTATTCATGGCAAAAGAAATAGATATGGACAGTAAACATGAACACGTGAAGGAAAGTTGTGAAATGATCATAGCCACAAAACTGTGGTAGGTAACAATCATATAACAGGAGAGAAGCAAAGCAACCTCAGTCAAATTATGGGTGTCAGCCAAAGAAGGGTATAATGAACAAGGACCATCTTACTCCCAGGAAACCAAGCAAATCACTGAATGGGGACTGGATTGACAACAATGTCACCTAGGGAATCCAGGGCTGACAGGTCCTTTGATAGAATCTTCCACAAAGTTACTTTTTTTTTTAAACAGTAAACAAGTGGGGTATTTTTTGCTCCCATAAGGAAGCCTAGCACGGAGTAACTTTTATTCGGGACTGGCACAGCCTTTTAAACTTGAATGGGGTCGGACGGGTGCATGGACGAGCAGTCTAATGGTGGGGGAAAAAAACACCCAGCGGACGAAAGGCCTCTGAGCAGGCAATACAAATATATGTGCCTTCAAAAGGAATTGCGATGGTTCCCTTATGCAGCTAGTGAAGAGTTTCCATATCTGTAACATATTTTCTTAATTTCACGTTCCCAGTTTCTCCATCTTCAAACTGCCCCCCCCCCCCCCCCCTCCCCTTCCTTAAGTCCAAATCTTTGCCAAGTCATTACTATGAAGACAGTTCAGTTGTTGGCCTGCGCTTGTTTTTTTCCCCCACTGTTAGATTGTTCGTCTATGTATTTGTCTGACTTTATTCAAGTTTAAAAGGCTGTGCCAGTCTTGAATAAAAGTTACTCTGTGTTAGGTTTTCTTATGGGAGCAAAAAACACCCCACTTGTTTACTGTTTATCGTTTACTGTTCCCTGCCTCATTTCATTTCCGATCATGTAAGCCAAGATTTTTCAGAGGCAAAGTCTTATCTTAGAGGCCCCCCCTCAATTCTCTAGCCTACCTTTTGTTTTGTCCATGCAGAGGAGTCTCTATAAAATAACAAATAGGGGACTTGCTTCTCAACAGTCACACACTAGGACAAAGAAGAATAGCTATCAAATGTGCACAGCAGCCTCAAATCCAGTTCATAGGAACTGACCATTCAAGCCAGTAAAAGTTGGTTTAAAGTTTCAACCTAAGTCTTATCTTACGAGAAGAGAAGAAGAAGAAGAAGAAGAAGAAGAAGAAACTGCATTATTACCGTTAAGCATCATGTCTTATAGATCTTCAAAAATGTGTTGTTGATTTTTCTTGAGTTAGGACATGTATATGCCCTTATCTTTTGAATTTCTAGATGAAACTCTGAGGGATTAACATTGGGCTCAGTGAGAGACAAGAGGCTGATGTAGGCCCTAATGACAATGAGTTAAAACAGGCCTCAGTAAAAAAAACACCGGGTTAACAGTTACAAGCTTCACTTAAGGACAGGGATTGACCGTAGGGGTGAGATACAAGGAGATTTATAACACACATCTTGGAGAGAAACTTGGGGTTAACATAGCCCTCGATGGGAGGGGAGTGAGGGGTTGGCATTGACCTCAGTGAGAGAGTATACAGTCCTCAACAGAAGGCAAGGGGTTAATTGATGGGCGTCTGTGAGCGACAATTCAGCACACCCCTAGTGAAAGGTAAGAGTTTGATACAGGTCTCAGTGAGATAGAAGGGGGTAACATAAACCTTATTCATGAGTCAAGGCCACATTAGTCAATGCTGTGGGGAGGGGGGGGGGGGGGTACAACCTAACTCATAGCCGTCTGGGCCTTTTCAAATGTAGTGTATGTGTATGTTCTCTATTACATGTATTTGTTGTATGATTGAACGTTATAGGATTAAGTTTTTGTAGTGATATTTGAAAAATAAGTGAATGTCACATTCGTAGGATTAGGATTTGTTAGTTATTGTAGTAATAGTATTTGTAGTTGGGTGTAAGGTGTATTATTGTATATGAGAAGGGTGCATGTAGTATGACTTTGTAAAGCGCTTAGAGAAATTTGTTCGATTAAGCGCTATATAAGAAACCATTATTATTATTATTATTATTATGATCCGCACAAGCTATAGGCCGACCGCAAGCATGTTGGCGGGACGTAGATCTTATGAGTAAAAGCCACCATTGGCACACAATCAACACAAATTCATACGCCAGCCATACACAGCATTTAACATGATGCAATGTGACTTTTTGCCAAGTATTCTTTATGTACTTTTATATATCCCTTGACTTGTGCGAGCTCAAATGTGATTATACTCTTTACGTAATATTCTGACTCTGTGGGCAATTCACCCTCAGTGCATGTCATCTGCGACACTGTTGTAGTTTATGTGTATGCTGGCATTATAGGGGCAGGAACTTGACGGATACTCACCATGAAATGCAAATGAAGAAAGATACTGGCCCTGTTCTTTGCGGGCGACCAACGAACTCAGTACTCCCTGCACTGTGCGACACTCCCCAACACTACACAACTTGATTACTAGAATTAGCAAAAACAATTCTTTTCCTGAGGTTTCCATTCTTCTTTGATTTGTTTGTGGTTACTCCTTTAAAGAATGCTTTCGTTGCTTATTAGGTTGTCACATGATTAATGATCATAAGCAAAAGCTCATGATTTTTTTTTTGTTTTTTTTGTTTTGTGTTCTTCACTGTTCCTTCATGCTGAGCCGCAAAGAGGTTGCTTCATGTCAGCAATAACAAACAGTCGACATCGAGTCTAGTCAGCCTATGGTATGGTCTATTTTCGATCTTCGTGTCAGTTTGGGATTTGGACTTATCTTTCAATCTGCACAAGATGCCAGAATACTCATCCACATATGTCACAGTTTTTTTTCCTGAGATTCTATTATCAGCAAATCAACCTTGAAGCAAAACAATACTAACGTCATCGAAAACAATCAAAATTATGAATCAGCTCGGTCGCAATCCAACTGTTATGAGAGAGCTCTGAGAAACGAAACGAGACCATGCCGAGACACTACGTGTACATGTCGTAAAAATATCATCACAGTCAAAAGAAATACAATTACTTGAACGTATCACCTAACAGATACTAAAGCACCCATTACCGTATAAAGTCTCAAGATAATTTTCAAGAAAGAAACTGGTTTCATGCATTACGTGTGCGACTACCAATTTATGTTCGTTTTACGCGACTGCTTTGCGTTTTTAAAGCGAGTGGCGTCCCTTGGCAACAATGTGGGTGCAGTATTTGTTTCAACAAAATTTTTGCATTGTCTTTATCATTCCGCAAAAATCACATGCGGGACGAACTGTCAGAGCAACCACATCTACAAGCGTACTATGTGTGTTAGGAACATAAGTTTACCTGAAACCAGTTGACAATTACCAAACCACTGAACCACCTTTTTTTTTTTCTCCAAAACGAAAGTTACATTTTGCAAATTGAGCGATTTTGTTATTACTTTTGTTTTGTGGCTTTTTTTTTTTCACCCCAAAAATGCAACAGATCATGAATTCAAAACCAAACACAGTGTCAGAAACTCATCACCATGGGAATCACAGCGTCACAGACTGTGAATTCGAACTGACGTTACCTAAAGATTTTGTGCGTGAATGGATAATTTCGACAAGAAAACTACACTGGACAGCCCAAATGAAGAAATGTGGTCAACCATCAAAGGGACAGGGCTGTCAGCGCAAAACACTCAGCCTGCCAGTTTCTCCAACAGTAACATATACATCTGAAAGTGTTTCTGTCCCACTGGAAACCAACACATCGGTCATGAAAGATGAAAAGGGTGAACGTAAAACTTACCTTAAGCTAAAGATTACAGGCATGACCTTGCATCCTCATGATCACAAACTACAGTTGACAGTTTTAGATTTTAAAGGTACAGAATGAAAATTGTGGAGACCAAAGCAAAACACAATGTCTCAAGGCTGCCGGGGAGTGTGACACTGCCATCGGTAGTGTCTGATGATATTGGAGTTCGACATCCACATCTAATGACTGGATACCCAGAGCCTTTCTCCCTGGACTCTGAGTCAACTGGATCATGTCCCAACTCCACTTCAGGCTTTGATCAGGCATCAGACCATAGCGTGGTTGACCAGAAGAGCGCTTCCAAGGAGTATGGGGAAGCGCAGCTGTTACATCGTCCAAAAGGATGACAGAAGGTGTTTACTTCATTGAGTCAATGAAAAGCAGCTAAGTAATCAAAATTTCAGACTAAAAGAAGAGGAGAGGATAAAGGGAGAGTAGAGGCTGGGGAATGCCCGCTCCCTAGAGATTAGTCATTTTGTGCATGTGTGTGTGTGTGTGTGTGTCTTTGTGCAGGGCTTCCCAAATCTGATTTAAAGGAATCAATCTATAGGTGTAGGACCCTCATATCCAGACTTAAATGGAGTCTTGATGAATTAGATATAGAAGGACACTGGCAGCATAGGTATGAAGCAAAGGAGAGGATTTTTTTTAACCATATAACTGACTGAGCTCCTGAATGTTGGTTTACCCATGCAGTTAGTGCAAAAAAAATAAATAAATAAAAAGAAGAAAGAAAAACGAAAACAAGATACAACATGTAGTTCTATGGCCAGATGCACCTGGTAGGTGCACACTGATTTGCTGATGTCGGACCATGACGATGATTCACTGTCAGCATTCATAGTCAGGTTCAGAGGTTCGCAGAAACCTTTCAAGTGGAAGTGTATTGCATTGTCTGTTTCCTTTTCTGGCTGTGGTAAGTTCTAATTTTGCCAGTTGATGTTGTCTTTACTCATTAACAAAGAGTGTCACAAATCATTTGAGTTGTAACAAACCCTTCTATACTTGAGAGGTGTATGATTTAGGTAACTGGGAGAAGGTCTGTCATTTTCAAATTGACTCACTCATTTTCACTCACATAGGGTCATTTATGTCTGATATCTCAAAATAGTTTCAAGCTCTGAATGTATAATTTGGCTGCTGTAATGAGTTTGGTAAGCAGAACCATCAAGAATCAATACTTATGTAACCCAGGCTGTTCAGAGCAAGCTACTTAGTTTTGAGAGGCAGGGGAGTTTACAGCTAGCCTGCAGCTGCAGAGGCCAAGCTGTGAATGCAGGTCAGGGAAAGGGGTGTTTTCTGCAGGCTGCTTCCCACCAGCCAGCTAACCGCGCTGTACTTGGCGAACTGAATGTCATCTGTGCATATCCGGTTGGCAGCAATGTATTCGGCATTGTTGAGCGGCCATTACAATAGGGCTGTTGGTTTAATAATAGTGGTTGTCATGAAAAATGTAATATATCTGCAACCTTGAGATGACTGAACTGGCGAATTCCCAACAATTCTTTTAATACCAAACTCGACTAGGTTTATTTTCCTGTAGATAACGTAGATATGGCATGAAAGCTTGTATGCAAGTGGTCAGGCAATATCAGAACAATGACAACACACACACAAAATTTTGTGCAAAAAAATGTCATCACTTTTTGGCAATTTAATTTTCCCTAGTTAACTAGTACACAAGTTTGATACATGCCTCTGCTCGGACTACAGCAACAAAAATGTTGGGTCAGAAATGTGTTATGCCTTGTTTGTTTGCACTTTCACTAAGTGTCTCGTGTGGGATGGAAAAATAAAGCTGTGAACCCACATCCAAAAATATTTTGTCAATGAAAACATCAGTTTCGGTTTGCAGTATTGCATAGTGACCACCAACGGCCTTCCAGGGCTGTCATAATGAAAAAAGTCCTGTCATGACAAACAAAAACCAAGATGAAACCATTAAAAGTATGATTATGACGCAAAGAAAGTACTGGTGAAGCTGAATTGTTTTGAAAATCATGAAATTGAGTATTGCTGAGAATGCCAGCCGTTCTGCTTATTTATAAATACCATAAAAGAAATCATGTTAATGACAACCATAACAGTGCAACAAACAAACAAATGGACAAACAACAACAATAACAACCGAAAAAAAGGCCAGTGTACTTGTAATGTAAGCAAAAGAGAGTTTATGGTCACCCAGGACCATGCTTGCAGTTTAACAACATAGACGCCAGATGTAAAAGTTGCATTGTTAACTGTAACAAGATAAAAAAAAAAAAAGTTCCTAGACAGAAAATGGACGATAAAGGCAGAAGAAACTGGAAAATAGTTAAACAGAGTAAAGAGTAAAGAAGGTGGTAAGAACAGCATTAAAAGAAAAAAAAAAAAGGGGGGGGGGGGGGGGGGGAGTGGAGGGACCACTTGCAATGAAGTTAAATGCTGTTAAATTTTAACCTAAGCATTGTGCCTTGCTTACCTGCTAATATGCATTTACCTAAAGTTGTCAGAGCCAGTTTGCTTTAATGTGGATCAGTAGCATTTTTGAAGTGCCCAAGTCATTGTTTGGCATGAGGGAATTGTTCATCTGGGTCGGCTGTCCTCTCAGGTAATCTCTATGTATGCCAGTTTCTTGTTGTCCACCATTCAGCCACATCCCACTGTCTGCATACTTTACCTGCACTCAAACCACCCCGTGTGTGCTACAAACTGGATAGTGTTACCTGTTGGTGGCAAACTGTGGTGAACAGAGCACTAGCCCATGAACAGCAAGTAGACTGAGAGTCAATCAGATAGTGTTACCTGTTGGTGGCAAACTGTGGTGAACAGAGCTACTAGCCCATGAACAGCAAGTAGACTGAGAGTCAATCAGATAGTGTTACCTGTTGGTGGCAAACTGTGGTGAACAGAGCTACTAGCCCATGAACAGCATGTAGACTGAGAGTCAATCAGATAGTGTTACCTGTTGGTGGCAAACTGTGGTGAACAGAGCTACTAGCCCATGAACAGCATGTAGACTGAGAGTCAATCAGATCAACAGGAAGTGGTGAATGAATACCTTTAGTGTATGCACTGTAGAACTCTTAACTTTACATCACCGCTGTTGGGAAGCACTTCTTAAGGTCTTTATTATAGATGAAATCAGGTTAATTAATGTGTTGAAACCTATTTCAGTATTTAGTGTGTGTGTGTGTGTGTGTGTGTGTGTGTGTGTGTGTGTGTGTGTGTTATTTGAGAGAGAGAGAGAGAGAGAGGAGAGAGAGAGAGAGAGAGAGAGAATCTATCAAGTATTACCAGTTTGATGTGCAATGTGATCCAATGCTTCTTTGCTGTCAATGTTGCAGACTGTTCTGGTGAATGCAAAACAACAGTAGTACAGAGTTTAACCTCACAACATCCTTATAATCTCAGGCATAAGAAACTTTCATTTTCAAAATTTGGATCTAGTGAGTTTGAACTCAACAAGGAAAGTGGGGATGAAAACTGTTTTCGCCATCTCAGAAAGTCTTCTGCCAAGAAACTTGATGACCTGACATTGCAAGGTTATTTGACTGATGAGAAAGAAAGCCAGCACAAAAAAGAAAATCAGCAAAGCATTTCTCCCAAGGTTAATCATGGCAGTAACAAATCCCCAAACAGATGAGAATTCGTGGAAAACCGCAACACCAGCTCTCTCTCGGTCCACAACATCACCATCAAACGCAAAGGGAAGACAACCATCCTCAGCACTGTCCAGATCTGCATCCACAATGGAACAACCAACCAAAAAGAAGAGAATGAAGATAACCGTAGCAGGTCTGCCCCGTTTCAGTCGGCGAGCGCCCAGCAAAGCCAGGAAAGCCAGGTGTCGGTATTGTCAGCAGATGTTCTGCGACTACACAGGTGTGGCAGTGCACGCCAGGAAACTCCACCGGGGGGAGAGGGATGTGGAGGAGTATCTCCAGGAGCTGAAGCCGCTCTGTGTGACCACATGCTCCCTGTGTGGCAAACGGTGTGAAAATCGTTTCCAGCTGCAGCGCCATGAAGACAAGATTCACTTCAAGGTGAGGCTTAACAGCAGACTTTGTGGTCATGTAGAAGGTGCATGTCTGCCCGCTTAGGTGATGTTAGTTGACAGTCACAGATCTTTGCCAGATTTGGTCGTGATGCAGCTGACTCGGGAGTGTGTGTAGATATCTGTAGCTGAGATCAATGTGTGTGTGTGTGTGTGTGTGTGTGTGTGTGGTGTGTGTGTGTGTGTGCGGTGTGTGTGTGTGTGTTGTGGTGTGTGTGTGTTTGTGTGTGTGTCTGTGCATGTGTGTGTGTGTGTGTGTGTGTGTGTGTGTGTGTGTGTGTGTGTGTGTGTACTTGCAACATGTACTTGGTGAATTTAACCTAACTAGCACTTAAAGCACCTTATGATTCCCACTCGGGTTCCCAATCATGTTGGGATTTCAAGGCAATGAAGTGAGTAATCATCTCGCTAAGAACGCCATAGAAGAATTGGTCAGATGTCTATCCCTATACTGATCAGAATCCCACAGTTCATGGTTATGTCACATACCATACCTCCAGCAAGAGAAGTGGAACTCGCAAACATAATAAGCTGTGGCGTATCTATCCAAGTTTTTAAAGTATTTTTACCGTAGGCCACTGAAGGCCGCAAAGAAGAGACAGTTTTGTGCTAATTACACACAGACCAGTCCTTTTACACACACTGGTATCTTTGAAAGGCTGAGGAAGCTTCAAACATGGTCTTATTGGGTGTTGGGATATCATATGTTTGACAGTCACTTTACAGGAGAATTTATATATAAATTATGAAAACCTTGTTCAGAGATATTCCAGAATTTTTTTTTTTTTTTTTCCAATAATTTCTGAAGGAGATGAGCAGTTTTCATTTGATGCTGAACTTAATTGTTCAGCATTAATTGTTCAGTTTTCATTTGATCTAAGAGTTGGACAGTAGATCAAGTTTTAAGCTGTTCAAAGATGAAATTCTTTTTTCTTTTCCTTTCAAAAGAATTTTTTTTTTTTTTACATGGAAATTGATTGGACATTTTAGCAGCCCTGACAAGGCCCCCTATGTCAGCTGGACTGTAAAGAACATGAAGAGTGAACCTGAAGTGATACACTTGCCACAGCACTTGAACTGTACTGCCTGGGCTTCTATTCATAGCTTTTGGTGGTGGTGATGGTGGTGGTGGTGGTAGTAGTTTGTTGTTGTTTTTTGGGGGTTGGGGTGGGGGTTGGGAGTGATTATGAGGGGATTTCTTTGTCAAGATCATTGTCCGTGTTCTCTCTGTGACATTATTCCCTTGCCACACTTCCTGGTTCCTCTCTATATATATGCCCAGGATGAAACCGACACCAGACAAGTTCCATTCTAATATAATTTCTAGTCTGAGGTTCTCGACAGACTCTGTTGTTTGTTTTTAGACCATAGCATTGCCAACCAGGCTGAAAAACTACAGGTGCCTGCAGTGTCCATAATGAAATATTAGGCTCTTAAAGACATAGTCATTATAGAGATGAAACTCGACCGATTGGTTCCAGTCTTTCTATTCAAGTCCGTATTACTCTCAGCTCTGCGTCTGATGGGACTGGAACTCACAATCACATTCATCTTTCCCCTCCTGGAACTGCACCACAGCTGTTGTTCTTGTTAAGATTAGGATAAGAGCATTTTCCTGTCGTAAGAAATGTTAAGGCCAAACTTGATGTAGTAGTCGCTTGAACTGTCATAGCACATTTACTCTTTTGTGTGTTATGTGTATGTACATGCACTTTTGCATGACTATGATGGGAAACGATACAGGAAAATGAACACAGATGCACATCAGATGCATGGTTATGCCAGATCTATGGTAAATTAAAAAAAGACATGATCTTGACAAAATCAACACACAGAGTATGAATTTCAGAAGAACTTACCGTGTTTAACAAAGATCATGTTGACATAATTAACACACTCAGTATGAATTTCAGTAGAACTTACTGTATTTAGAAAAGAAATTGTGTTGACATAATCAATACACAGAGTATGAATTTCAGAAAAAAAATTAGTATTTTAAAAAGAAATCGTGTTGACATAATCAACACACAGGGTATGAATTTCAGAAGAACTTGCTGTGTTTTAAAAAGAAATCATGTTGACATAATAAACACACAGAGTATGAATTTCAGAAGAACTTACTGTGTTTACAAAAGAAATCATGTTGACATGTTCAGCACACAGAGTATGAATTTGAGAAGTTACATGTTGACATAATCAGCACACAGAGCATGAATTTCAGAAGAACTTATTATGTTTAGAAAAGAAATCATGTTGACATGTTCAGCACACAGAATATGAATTTAAGAACTTACATGTTGACATAATCAGCACACAGCATGAATTTCAGAAGAACTTACTGTGTTTAGAAAAGAAATTGTGTTGACATGTTCAGCACACAGAGTATGAATTTGAGAAGTTACATATTGACATAATCAGCACACAGAGTATGAATTTCAGAACTTACTGGGTGACATAATCAACACAAAGAGTATGAATTTCATAAGAACTTACTTGCTGACATAATCAACACACAGAGCATGAATTTCAGAAGAACTTACTTATTGACATTATCAACACACAGAGTATGAACTTCAGAAGAACTTACTTGTTGACATTATCAACACACAGAGTATGAATTTCACAAGAACTTACTTGTTGACATAATCAACACACAGAGTATGAATTTCAGAAGAACTTACTCGATTGACAAAATCAACACACAGCATAAATTTCAGACGAACTTTCTGTGTTTGCTGCAGGCGGAGACATGGAGTGTGACCGGTGTGGGAAGGTTTTCAACAATGCCTTGCTGCTGAAACAGCACGTCAGATCCGTTCACCTCGTTCAGGGTCAAGACCACGCCTGTTCAATATGCTCGGCTAGGTATGGATTTATACGCAAGCTTTTCAGCTATGAATTTAGAAATAAAGTACACCCAGTCAAAAAGTTTTGGAGGAGGAGAGAGGGGATTTAATGAGGGAAAGAGGGTAGGAGGATAGAGGGAGTGAGGGGGGGGGGCATAATCCACATGTTGTCTACTCAGGCCCTGTGCTACTCCCGTCATGCCTTCCTCGTCTTTTGTGTAGTTTCTGCTGTCCCCGGGTCCAGATCCGTTTTGTTACTGGAATGACGTCAGAGTGTGATTTGTAGTGTCGCTCAGTGAACTCCTTAACATCAGTACATTGTGTGTTGTATTTTCAAACTGCATTGTAGAACTGGTCTCCCGAGTTCCGTTCTATGACTTTAAATGAAAACAGTACAGAATCTCCCCGGGGGGGGGGGGGGGGGGGGGGGGGGGGGGCTGCCTGGTAGTGGCCCAGTATCACTTGCTCCTTACCCCTGCAGGGGCCTTGACATGACAAGTTTGCGTGTGTCTGGTGTGTCAGTCAGTGAAGGATCAGGAGAAGCATGGGACCACTGCCTCTCACTCAGGAGGCACAGAGTACAAGACAGCAAAACAAACAACAGCACCAAAAGCAAACGAAACAAGAACTTTGTGCGTCAGTTGAACAGACTGCCGTATTAGTTTTATGCCAAATGTTTTATTTTGAAAACTTGAAACCCTTTTTTTTTTTAGTTCTATTTTTGATTATTCTATGCTAGTTGTGATGATCAAAATCAAGGGAGTGAAGTCTTTTTTTCTTTTTTTTTTTTGGTGGGGGGGGGGGGGGGAGGGGGGTATTTTGTAAATTAAAATTTTTGTTTTTGTTTGTTTGTTTTGCTAAGTCATCTTCTGTGCCATCTGCACAGCATTACACCCATGTTGTTCATTCCAGCTCCCCATCTGCAGTCACATACTTGCTTGTCCTGCCTTGGCCCTGGCACCTGCAGTTCACAGAGGGTTGACATCAATTCACCATGAGGCAACCCACCGGAGGAGACACTGCATTGTTGTCTAATCAGGAAGTGAAGAAATTGTATCCATGAAATACAGTCAGCTTTCGTTACAGAAGAGCTTCACTGCTTTGATTTAACAGGCTCTGGCTTTGTTTTGTTTTGTTTTTTCAGCAGTTACCTGACCCTGAATTGAATTTCAAAAGGTCAGCACCGAGCATCTTAATTGTTTCGGTCATTTTCTGGCAATGAGCATTGTACGCAATGTCTGTTTGGCTTTGAAAGTCTGGCACATCACTTGACTTTCAGATTCTGTTTTTAGCTTGCCTTGAATGAGACACATAGTGTCTAGGGCCAGTTCCTTTTGGTAGTGTCAATCAATATAAGGCATCTTGCACAGTTCAGTACTGACTGGGAAGAAACCCAGGAAATGATCTGCAGGCTCATGCTGTGGTTGCACATGTGCTGCAGAAATTGGGATATGAACGAAAGCAACTGCTGTTTTGCAGGTTCAGAGGGTCAACTGACACATCAGACATATTTGTAAAAGTGTGTCGTGACAGACGTGATGGGTGTCAGAAGTAACCTTGGGACTTTTGATAGTATGATCATGGACAGACCCACTTTGACTTGTCTTGAATCATCCTCTACCATGTTTCAGTTTCACTTCTGTAAGTCTCCTGCAGAATATAATTCTTGTGCTCATTCATACTCATTCTTTAAGCATTGATCTTCATTCCTGATAAGTGTTCAGCTATCCAGCTGTTACTATGTTCCCCACTCTCTCACATTTGGTGTATTGATTTCAGTTTGAGGAGTGTTTTTCTGCATAAGCATTTTTACATATATGTGTATGAGCATGTGTGTATGGTCTTGTGTATGTGTGTGCATACATGAGTATGTGTGATACATGCGTGCGTGTGTGTATCATGTGTTCTTGAATGTCCATGTTTACATTAGCTTGCTTTCTCCATTTGAAGTATTGTAAACTTTCAGCCGCTCTCGTACATTCAGTGATGGAAAAACTTCTATGATTTCAGATACATGAATATTGATTTTTTTTTTTTGTATGCCACCTGAAACCCTATATAGTGTGCCATGAATAATCATCATTGTCACCAGTCATCATCTGTTGCATCATGTGTCATCATTGTCACATCATCATGTTTCATCATGTTATCATTGTCACCATCATCATCTGTTGCATCATTGTCACCAGTCATCATCTGTTGCATCATTGTCACCAGTCATCATCTGTTGCATCATGTGTCATCATTGTCACCAGTCATCATCTGTTGCATCATGTGTCATCATTGTCACCAGTTATCATCTGTTGTATCATGTGTCATCATTGTCGCCAGTCATCATCTGTTGCATCATGTGTCACCAGTCATCATCTGTTGCATCATGCGTCATCGTTGTCACCGGTCATCATCTGTTGCATCATGTGTCATCATTGTCATCAGCCATTATCTGTTGCATCATGTGTCGTCATTGTCACCAGTCATCTGTTGCATCATGTGTCATCATTGTCACCAGTCATCTGTTGCATCATGTGTCATCATTGTCACCAGTCATCTGTTGCATCATGTGTCATCATTGTCACCAGTTATCTGTTGCATCATGTGTCATCAGTCATCATCTGTTGCATCATGTGTCATCATTGTCCCTAGTCACCGTCTTTTGTATCATGTTCATTATCACAAGTATATTGCATCATTTGTCATTGTTATCGCCAGTCATCATCTGTTGCTTTGTGAGTTGTCATTATTGTCACCAGTCATCATCTGTTACATCATGTATAGCTGGCATTGTCAACAGTGATCATCTCTTGCACAATGTGTTGTCATCATTATCACCACCTGTTGTATTAATCATCAGGTATTTTTAGACACACCAGCTTAAGGCGTCAGAATGCAAATCTTGGAAATTTGATGCAGTTTTCAATTCAGGACAGCTGCTTCTTTACTGACTAGTTTCTGCCCTGCAGTTGCCAACTTTTACCACACAACTAGCAGAATCCTCAAAGGATGAAATGACTTGCATGGGTGTGATCATAAGGGTTAAATACTCTGGAGTAGTCACCTAAAACCAGAATTCTATATGGTCATCATTGAGCTTCCAAGTCGTTACAGTTACATTAGCAGTGCGTCCATCGTTACGATTTTGTCTCGGTCTGGCGTATCACTTGGCTCTCCCAATCTATTTTCAGCAGGACTTGCAGTATGTATTTGCGTATATCATTAAATAACAGCATCTCTTTTAATTTTACACTGAGTTGAAAAAAATCCTGTAAATGATTTGCAGGCTCATGCAGCAAACCTTGTTCTGCTGTGGTTACATGCAATGCAGAGTTTTAACATGTCTCCTGTTACTGCAATTTTTTTTGGTTCGAAAAGGTTGACCAACGCCTGAATCATAATTTTCAGGGATGAGTATTTTTACTTTCCAAAGGTTTGCAGCTGTATGTAAGGATTAGGAATACACTGCTGTAGGATTCCTATTTTTCTTTCCAGAGCCAGAGTCAGGTTCTGTCTTTTTTCATTTTTTATCATGTTCACCATATCTTCGTTGTTGCATGTTTTCCAGGTTCAAATGGGCAACCTCCCTAAAGACTCATATCACAGAAGTCCACAAGGGCGTCAGAAATCGGGTCTGCACAGTCTGCGGCAAGAACTTCCACCGTCAGGCTCAGCTCAATCGTCACAGTGTCATTCACGGCCCCGAAGAAGACAAGCTGGTCTGCGAGATCTGCGGGCGAAAGTTCTGGTATTCCAGTAATCTCCAGCGGCACAAGGCCATCATGCACAGGCCACGGAGTGAGGCTTGGCACTGTGCATACTGCGGGAACGGCTTCCATCGCAAGGAGGGCTTGAGCAACCACGTGGAGAAGGTCCACTACTCTCTGTTCCCTCACCACTGCCAGGTGTGCAATGCAGGCTTCATCCGTCAGATCCTTCTGGAAAAGCACATGGCACAAAACATGGTCAGCCTGGTATCCAAGCCCCTGTGACTGGCCCAGCGCCACTTCAAACACAACCGCCGTCATCGGGACAAGTTTGGGTGTGGTCTGTGTGAAGAGACATTCTGCTACAAAGCTCAGCTTGTTCAGCACGTGTTCCGCGCTCACCGCCATACCTTTCCTTTCCGCTGTGAACTCTGCCAGCAAGTGTTCACTCAAAGGTCCTTTCTCGTCCTCCATCGCGAAAGAGCCCATCAGCTTCAGCCAGGTCTGCAGGATGGGGATTGTGATGGTGAGGATGATGGTTTTGTGCAGCAGAACCAAGCAGGGCTTCAACATCAGACCCATCATTCGCCAGATTCTTTTGCAGCCAAGAAGACCACCAGCGGCGAAGAAACAGGCACCGTTCTAGTAGTAGATGAGAAGGCCCACACCATCAGACTTGGGAGCAGTGATGGCGATGTGCAGTATGTCATCCAGGTCCCTGAGCGCACTCACGCAGCATCATCAGATGTTGTTTTCCAGTACATAAACAATCTTCTCACCAGCCAGCAGACAATGCAGCAAGCACAGGAGAACACTGACGGGCCTGCAAGCCTGAAGCATTCACCAGACACCGAATGTCTTCAAGATGAGGCAGTAACTGCTACCAGTCCCGAGAAACTTCAAGCTTTCCCTCAAATCGATTATCTGGAGACCAGCCATGAAGGTCCCAAACAAGACTTGGTGTCAGCACCACTGTCCACTGAGATTGCTCAGCCTGATGAGAGAGCTGAAATGAGCGATGCTGACACACGGATGACTGCACCAGTGCCGGAATCAGGGAGGCAGAGTCTGTTGGCAGAGGTGACTATGCCTTATGAGCAGGGCTGGTTGACTGTTCCAGCTGTTGCTGCAGGGGGCACAGCATGGCTTCAGGGAATGGCAGTGCCAGAGGCAGACTTAGTGCATAACATGGAAGTGGACAGCACTGACACAAACAACATTGCCGCTGAAGACGGTGTAGACTGTGTGGATGCAGGCGCAATGGTTATGGAACGTGATGTACACAGTGCCAGCAAGTTCATCCTCACTGAACAGTCAGCTTCCAGGACAGTAGGCAGCATATCCCAACACAGTGTAAACACAGCCAGTGTCACCGGACATGTTACAGACAAAACCAAAGCAGATGAAAATGGTACTGAGCACCTTATCAACATGACCAGTGCAGATGACTTTTTTGACAGCACCACTGAACAACATGGGGAGCAATTCAAGCTGCATCCAGCACCATTTTAGCACCGTTGTGGACATGGCTATAGATGCTACTGAACACCAGATGAATATCTCATTGCCTTGAGGGCCTTAAGGACAGGCTGTCCCAGACCAAAGACTGTAGTTTTGGTGGCAGGAGTCTTTGGTATGGATCTTGACACGGGCTGTCCTATCTTTTCGTCCCAGACTGAAGTCCTGGTCCTCATCTTTCTTCCTGCTGAGCTGGTGTCCAACACTTGATTCTAGTTCCATGTGAACTGGTGTGCACTCTGAGGTGTTGGTCAGCCAGCTGAGGGCATCGGTACTCTTCACCTCTTCCCCATATAAAAGGCCCGTCATCAAGGCTGCCGGACAGCCTTCTTCAAGCTCAGGAAGCGATGGTCCTGTGTCATGCGAGTTTGCCTCAGAAAGGGAGCAGGATGGACGTCACTGGAGCGCTGCACAAGTTCCTTCTGTGGTCCTCACTGGCTCTCCTGCCGGTAGGCAAATTTTCAGCCCAGCCCCGAGAGAGGTGCCCACCACGCCAATCCAAAAGTATAGTTTTCCAGGCCATGGTTATCGCATTTCACACAGCACTCCCACGCAGGGATGCGAAGACTCCATCAAAGATGACCTCCAGATGTGCTTAACAAGTGGACCTTCAAAACGAGGAAGTCTCTGTTGGGAATCAGTCTTGTGCGTTTTGACAAAGAACAGAAAAAAGATTGAGTAGGAACGGAAGGGGGAAGCTAGAAATAAAACAGTCAGAACAGGTTGGGAGGGAGTGGATAGGGGGTGGGGGTGGATAAAACACGGTAGTTGGTAAAAGGTTGGACTAGAATAGAAGGGGATGGCTAATGGAGCAGGTGAAAAAATGAGAAGGGGAGGAGGGGTGGGGGTGGAGCAGGGGTTGAAAAAGGTTGGATAAGAATGGAAGGGGCAGGATTAGAGAAAGATGGTGTTTAGAAAAGGTTGAATAAGAACAGGGGGGGGGGGGGGGGGGGGGGCAGGTTCAGAATTAACATTGATTGAAAAAAAAAAAGTTGGATAGGCATGAAAGAAGAATTGAGGGGGGGGGGGGGGAGGGGGGGGGGCTGAGTGGGAATAGGTTGCCAGGAAAAGCTAATATCGGGGGTTGAACAGTAACTGGAAAAGTTTGCCTAACTGAAGGGTGGAGGGTTGGGAAGAAAAGGTGCTTGGATGAAGAATAGGTGAGAACAGAAAGGTAGGGGGTAGGGCAAGGGTAGGGAACAGACAGTACTTGGAAACAGATCAGAACGGAAGGGGGCAAGGGTGGGAACAGACAGGACTTGAAAACAGATAAGGGAGAAGGGCAAGGTTGGGAACACACAGTACTTGAAAACGGATAAGAACAGAAGGAGGCAAAGTTGTGAATAAACATGCCTGGAATACATTGGGTGGAGGGTCAAAAGGGGGTGAGGGGGCAGGTGTGTGTTGGACGTGAAACTATTACTTGGCATCATTGTTTACATCTCAGTCAGATGGAAAATGAAACGAATAATTATTACATGTAAATAATGAGCAACCACTTATTATTTATATGTCATATATTACAAACATACTACAAATGTATGGAAACCATACGTCAAAATAAATCATGTATATTAATTCATGCCATCTGTGTCCATCAATTTTTTTTTGTTTTTCTTTATCCTATACACTTAACATATCAGCAATCAGGGTTCTAAATGTTGCTGCCAATCATGAACAGTCGGACAAGTCTGGAAATGTCCAGTTCTGATTTCATTATAGCTCAGCCAGCCACAAAGGACCTTTTCAAGGAAAATCATCACACCAAAATGGGCTGATTAGTTTCTTTTTCAAATTAAGTTTGGAAAGCTATGGATGGGTGGTTTTGGTCACAAACATGTAGTAACAGCATGCACCAGTTAATCTGTAAAGCATAGAAAAAAATGTCCGGCACTGATCCTTATGAGACCACACTGACTCTGTCTTGTGTGTTTGGGTATATACATTTGTGTGTAAGATCTTCGTTGTTGTCTGTCCGTAGAGTATCTGTATCTGTAGAATACGTTGCTGTTGCCACTTATGACATGAACGCAACGGAGAGTGTTCTTTACCAT
This sequence comes from Conus canariensis, assembly GCA_033310375.1. Lineage (NCBI taxonomy): Eukaryota > Metazoa > Mollusca > Gastropoda > Neogastropoda > Conidae > Conus > Conus canariensis. The sequence goes on along the minus strand of CM065741.1, from coordinate 41,790,264 downwards.
GGTAAGATGGGAACGGGAGATAAGAGGAATATAGTCAGTGCCCCCCGTTAGTGGGGGTGGGGGTGTTGGGGACTCATTCAGTACAAACAAGGTTCCCGCCATCTGAAAGTTCAGGGTTGGTAACTTCCTTTTTTTTTTTAATCTCTCTTTAACTCAACATTTTTTTTTTTTTTTGCTGTCCCAACCTCTGCGCCACCTCAGAGGCAGTGCACCCACGCCGCTCATTCTGACACCCCGTCCACAGCCACAGCCCCGGCACCAGCAATCCACAGGGAGCAGTCAATGTCAAGTCGTCAAGAGGCAACCCACCAGAGGAGACACTGCACTGCTGCTGAGTCACTTCGGTGGTGTTCAGTGGCACCTGTTCTGATCTAACATATGCAGGACACCACCTACTTAGCCCCCTACTGACGACAATAATTGCTTAGTCGCGGAGCTGGCGTGAGTGAGCTCTCCCTCCGGAGGGAGTCACCACGTCCGTCCAACGACAGCCCCCATGGACCCGCCGATACCGGTGACCCTGACGGAACCAAACCAAGGCCACAGACGTGGAGAGGACATTGAAATTGAGGTCACCATGAGAGCAGGGCATGAAGGGCCACAGAATCTGCGACATTTTTTTATGCTGATCAATGAGAATGAGGATGATTAAGATGATGCTACGGATTTCCATTCCGGTCTGAGACTACATGACAGGGCTGTACTCTACGCTTCCTTTCATGATATATCCCGGCGTCAACCAGGCCCGAGAGATACAGGCACCTGCAGTGCTGGTCAAGAAATTTGAGCAACACTCTCAGAAACGCATCCATTAAGTGGATGAAACTCGACTGTGTGGTCCCAGTCTTCCCAACTGAGTCCGCAGCAAACTCAACTCTGGGTAGGAGCCGGTCGTGGCAGAAAAACCCACATGACTCTGATGGGATTCGAACCCACTACCTCCCAGCCGGGAGTCCGCGACGCTAACCACTTCGCCACGGCGGCTGGTAATTCAACTTTTTTTTTTGTTTTTTTGTTTTTGTTTTTCTCCGTTTCCCAACTGTCTTTTTTTTTTTTTAAACTTCTTGGCCCGTTCTTCTTTGTTCCCAAACGTCTTTACACTTTTCTTTCTTCTGGTCACAATTTATGATATACCAGCTGATTTCTTGTAATGTGGCAGCTGTAGTAATAACTGTTAACACTGTCCAAAACGGACGCTCTTTGTGGTAAGATATAAAGGTTTTCCATGGCTTTTGCAAAGCTGGGAGTGAGAACGTCAGCAGGACCATGAGGATGGCTGGTGCTCTCATCACGACCTAGATGTCGGTCTTCGAGCTTCCGTGATAGAATTGCTGTATGATGCTTTGTTTGTTTGTTTTATTTTTTATTTTAAACATTTTTCAGGATGAGAGTCCCCCTCCCCTCCTCCCCTCCCTCACCCCCACCCCGCCCCACTCCCACCCCTACCCACCCCCACCCCCGACCCTCCGTACGTTTTGACAGCCCTGAAAAGACCCTGCATAGTCAGTTGGACAATGTCGATGACACTAAGGAAGAAGAGAAAAAAAAAAGAAGAAGAAAATCGGATATCCAAGATGATGTGTTGTTTGTGACATGTCATTCATGTGACTGGTGATGGCAATGTCAGTTTCAGTTTCATGTACCCAGCCACCCAACACAGGGCTCTCTCACTGCTGTCACCATACTGGTGATGGCCAGTTCAGTGTCATTATAATCCGGCCAACCACACAGGGCTCTCTCACTGCTGTCACCATACTGGTGATGGCCAGTTCAGTGTCATTATAATCCGGCCAACCACACGGGGGTCTCTCTCGCTGTCAGCATGTAATGGGAAAGGTAAGTGGGTCTTATACCCGGCAAAAAAGAGCAACAGATCATACGCAGGTACATACCGCAATTTCAATGTGAATCCCAAGATGGTTGGGATAGTTCAATCACAGTTGGATCAACACCCCACACACACACACACACACACACACACACACAACACACACACACACACACACACACACACTACAATCCAGGACAAATAAATTTGTGCAGCAAAGAATACATGAAAAAAAGAAAAAATAACGGGTGATAAGACTGCAGACTGGAGAGCTGTAAAGACAGAAAAACGCTCGTCGATGATGAATAGAACTAAGGAGAGAAGAACTTCAAAGTCAAAGAGAGATATAACAGGGCGAACTACTAGCACCAGAAAGAAGGGAATGGCGGGGGGATACAGGCCACACACCACAATTAGGATTTTGCACCAAAACACTTTAAAATCCATGTAAGCATTTTGAGGCCTACCATAAATTTGAGCCAGCATTAAATGTTAAACTGATAATTGATCAAAAGATCAACTGCTTACCAATGATTTCCCTTATTTTGGGGGATTTTCACTGACGAAATCACGATCAATCTTTAAATACATGACCTTCCCCTTAGTTGACGGTACATTTTCAGGCCTTTGCACTCACCCGTGACCCTATCTCGGCGCCTGCTAGAAGCACCCAAAAAGTCCCATTCCTTTGATTTTAATCTGTCTGCTTGGAACCACCTGGCTTGTACCTTGATGGCCCAATGAAAGAAAATGAGGAGAATCAACTTTCAGACTCAATAAAAATTCTCAAAACAATGTAACTGCGCAATCTATATAAATACTCGACTCCTTAAGCAAGACTTTGGCGCATTACTTGTTGATATGCATCCACAGTTTATACTGAAAGATTTCTCCGGTATCCTACGGGAAGGGGTAGCGAGTGAGCGTTAAAGACTTTATAGAACAAAAACAGGAAGCACAGGGGAGGGGTGGGGGCAGGGTTTCTGAACACTACCACCATCACCACACACACCCTCACCATTAGAGAAAAAATTATGAAAAAAAAATGGAAAAAAAAGACTCTTTTAAACACTGTTCGTAAGTGATACTTTGGTAAGATGACCCAGAAGTAATATCTTGGCTGGGGTTGCATCAGATAGGTCCGATTTTCTTGTTTGGATCCTTTCTTTTCTGGCAGAGTGAGGTAGGGTGGGGTGGGGGCAGTCAGACTCTGTGCTTCATGCGGTCGGCTAGATGCTTCAGGTAGTCGGTCAGTTCCTGAAAACGTTTTTTTTTCTTTTCTTTCTCTTTTTTTTTTTTTTTTTTTTTGGGGGTGGGGGGGGGGTGGGTGGGTGGGGGTTGAGAAAATGAACAAACAATGATTTGATATCCATGCCTGAAGCAGCCATACCTCACTGATGTTGGCGATCCTTTAACAATGAAACAAAGGAAGAGCTAAAGTCAGAGAATGAGAATTAGAAGAAGAAGGAGGAGAAGAAGACATGAACAAGGAAAAAAAAACAACCCAGCAATCTTTTCGTATAGCCTCAATCATCATTCTTTCGATTTTTCGCATAAACAAGGCTCAGCATTTTGTATGTGGTCTAGTGGTAAACAAACCTCAAAGAAAATAAACTGTGGCGTTGCTCTGCTGTGACCTGCTATTCTTTGGAAAGCTGTTCGATTCTCTCGCACAATTCATTTTGACGATGATGCTACACACTCTCTCTCTTTCTCCCCCTCTCTCCCACATGCGGGCGCGAGCGCGCGCGCGCGCGCGCGCGCACACACACACACACACACACACACACACACACACACACACACTTTCTTTCTCTCACACACATTGTTTTATTTTCTTCTTATTTATTTTTTAAAACTTTTTCTTTGTTGTTTGTTGTAACTGTTGCACAGCAAAATGGTACATTCACAAGTGTACGTTCATAAACTATGAAACCACCGTTTCTCTCTCTCCCCCCACTCCAACCCCCTCTATCTCTCGCCGCTCCCCCCCCCCCCCCCCCCCCCAATTTCCTCCACTACCATCCCACTTTCTGTCTCTCTCTCTCTGTTTCTCTCTCCCTTCCTTCCCTCTCTGCCTTCTCTTTCTCTCCCTCCCCAAACAACATACTGTCACGGGCTTGATGCTGACTTTTGTTTCAAGTTTGCCGAAGTGTTTGTTTTCAGTACCAGACTCGTTCATCTTCTCTAGGGACACGTCACTTTTTTGTAAATGCTGTCAGTGTGGGACGGTGGTGTTACTGATAACTTCTCGAACATGGTGACAGTAAAGTTATTGCTGTTGCTGGTACTGATGCTGCTGCTAGGTGCGGTAACGATTGCCCCGCAATTCTTGCGAGTGTACACATAAATTCTCCCAGACTGATGTGGGCTGAGGGATGAATATCACGACTGGACCACAGAGAAGTAAGGCGAACATTCCGCGTCATGCACACTGGAGGAATCAGCCTTTTTGCGTCTGAAAATAATTGTTCTAAAGTGTGTGTGTGTGTGTGTGTGTGTGTGTGTGTGTGTGGTGTGTGTGTGTGGTGTGTGTACAGCTTGCAACCCAAGAATATAATATTGTTGTATATTTTGTTGTTGTTGCTGTTGTCGTCGTTGTTGTTGCTGCTGCTGTTGTTGCTGATGTGGTTATTATTGTTGTTCTGCACTTCTTAATGGTTTGATCATTTTACTCAAAAATTACACAGAACAATTAAATCATCAAAGAATGAAAGGAATATATGCCCAATTCTGGGACCAACGGCCAAAATGTGCCACCTGTCGTACTGTCGTCTTTGGCTTCGACAACGAGTTCTCCAAATCTCCAGCAGCCTCTCACTCTCAGCCTTACCACAGACAAGACTCTATACATCACACAGAGCCCACACAACAAGAGAAAGCAGCCCCGGCGTGGATGTCCAGACTGTGAGTGTGCCGTCCGTCTACCTCCGGATGTCGATGCTGCCCAAGCGGCATCCTGTCCCGGTCCAGTCCGCCTCGAAGCCCCACTTGCACTTACACACGCCGCTCTCGCAGCGCGCAAAGTCTGGACACTTCTTGCACAACGTGGGTTGCCTGAGGCGGCAGTTGCACACGGTGTCCAGTAGGTTTAGGGTCCGGTTATCTCCACATGCGGTCTGGGGGCAGAGCAGAGGAAATACCGTTTAGATATACATGCCGATGCGCAGACGTACAGAGTGGGAAGGAGATTTCCGTGCTGAATTTTATCAGGTCAGTAGGCCTGTAGTTCTTACAGACCCGCAAAGAGGCGTACTTTATCTGAGGGTGAATAAAGGAATGCCTTGTTCTGGTTCAGGTTAAGGGTACAGTCCCGCCACCGAATGTCCGTTGGGTTGGTGAATTGGTAGAGTCACCTTGTATATTTGGTCATGGCGTTATTGAACACCGAGCCCAATCCTCGTGTGTCGTTACCTTAACCTTCACTAACCTGAATCCAGTAACCTTTTCGTTTTTGTTGTTGTTGTTGTTGTTTGTTTGAACCGCGGGGTAGACAGAGAGGAGTTTCAAGCCGTAAAAACCTGACCTCACAAGTGGTTCAAACTCATGACCGGCAGCTGTCCACCTGACCGGTCTAGTCATTCGATCACAGGCCCCCAATATCATTATGGTCAAGTGGGTACCTCAGTGGATGATTTCTTATCATAGTTGACTGCGAAAACGTTCCATTCTTGGTTCTCCAGAATCAGGGAACCCTGATTCATTTGAGAGTTTCTCTTTAATGGTTTTCCAGAATATGAGGAACTCCTGATTCAGCCATGGACATAACATTTCCCTTATTCTAGATGGAGATTTGGAACACAGTGTACAAGTCCAGACAGTTGTAAAAACAACAACAACAACAACAAAGCAAACAAACAAACAAAAAAAAACATTGCTGCAACAGTGACGACCACTGGCGTTTTAAAAACGCAAGAACATCGCAGAGTTCCTCTCCCTGTGTTTTTAGTTGGACGACCCACACAGAAGTCTGGGTAATTCATGGATTCACTTATTCAGGAAAACCCACAAAGAGATGTTGTGTCAGGGTAAACCAGGGACTCCGGTATTCTGGAAAACCCACAACGAGACTGTCCTAGGGTATGTCATGGACTCTAATATTTTGGGGGAAGGGGAGGGGGGGGGGGGGGGGAGGGGGGAGGGGGGCACAAAGAGAAATTGTCTGAGGGTTCATTACATCAGAAACTCCGATATTCTGGAAAATCCGGAAAGAGACATTACCTCAGGATGTATCGGGGTCTTCCCATTTCTAGAGAAGCAACAGCGTGAATCAGGGATTTCCGTGTTCTAGAAAACTCACAGACGTTGTCTGACGGTGAATCGGGAACAACCCGAGTCTGGAAAAGCCACTCGAAAGTACTGGCGCGTCAGAGCTCTCCTGTTCTGCAAAAACCTTAAGGAAATATTAACCGGATAGATCATGGCTTTAGGCTACTCATCTGGACAGCCCTCAAAGAGTCGTTGTCTCAGGGTGAGTCAGAGACTTCTCCATTCTTCAAAGCCCACAGAGAGACGTCTTGACTACCTGTTGCATTGTGGATTGTTAATATAGGCCTATCACTGTGGCCATACTGCCCTGGAATGTACTAACACACGTAATGTTAGGTCATAACTCTACGACACACATAACAAGAGATTTTCCCAACAGAGAAGTAATATGATGACAGAAAACATTTCAATTGGTACATTTGATTGCCGAGGGCTCGGAAATGTAAAGAAACGTAAAGGAAGATGCCTTCCACTTCTTATGGCAAAACGGGCATAACATTCTTTTATATATATATATATATATATATATATATATATATATATATTCCAGACGCATATCTAAATCCAGACATGGAAAAGTATTATAGAGAGGAACGGGTGGTCAGTTTAGGTTTGCTTCCCATAATACTAACTCCAAGAGGTGTTTTTGCAATCCTGTCTAATAACACTTGGACAAAGTGTATAGGGATCAAGATGGAAATTGCATGTTAGGCCTACTTCCAATGGACATCGCGAGCAAAGATAATTTACTTGTACATATTTGTATGTCCTAATACAGATAATTCTGATTTCTAGCAACAAAAAAAAACAAAAAAAAAACAAAAAAAAAAAAAAAAAAAAAAATTGAGGAAGATATATTGTGATAAAGAAAACCCGCATTTAAAACTTGCTGGAGGAGACTAAAATTCTAAACTTAACCTGCGCAGTGATTTTGACAATTATAAACTTGCTGGAGACTAAAATTCTAAACTTAACCTGCGCAGTGATTTTGACAATTATAAACTTGCTGGAGACTAAAATTCTAAACTTAACCTGCGCAGTGATTTTGACAATTATAAACTTGCTGGAGACTAAAATTCTAAACTTAACCTGCGCAGTGATTTTGACAATTATAAGCACACTAATAATTCGAAAGCAAGAGGAAGTGATGATTTGATGGCCACATCGGACGGTGTTGACATAGTTTGAGTTTTACATAGACAGGAAGCGGCTGACATGAAAAACATCCCAACCCAGACAACAAAGTTGGTTAGACTTCTTTCTGATGAGTAAGCACACGGGTGTCCGATACTGCAGATCGTGAAACCAGCCCCAGCTTACAGAACAGACCATTCCAAAGTTGTATCAAAATTTAAGCACACCGCTGAAAAGAAATCGAATAGTTGTTTTTTTTCTTTCCTATTTTGTTTCTTTGAAAAAATATTTCATATCCATACACAGTGCAGATATTTAAGTCTTTCCTTTAAGAAGGACAACTTAAGCATTGATGATGCTTTGACGGTGATAGACTCTATGTCTGTGATTCAAAACTCTCAACAGAATAGATTTATACTGTGGGGGATTCTGCTCTCGGTGTTCTAAATTAGATTCCTACCCCCCCCCCCCCCCCCCCCCCTCCTTAAGTAACATTTCGTAAGCAATCAGCTGTCGTGGCACACTATGCATCACAGGCAAGCTTTATCACTCTTTCGGGAACTTCAAATCATCATTTTCTTGTTTAAGGTAATAAATACAATGAACCGGCATTTAGGACAGAAGCAGAGAAGGATCTGGGAGTAGTGATCGATAGGAAACTGACGTTCAAGAAGCACGTTGCCCAAGCTACAGCCAAAGCCAATCGAACACTTGGAATAGTCAGAAGATCCTTCGACCACCTCTCGGATCGTACCTTCGTTCAGCTCTACAAGTCACTGGTTAGACCGATGCTGAAGTATGGACATTCTGTTTGGTCCCCACACTACTGGCAGAAAGGTCTACAGCAGGATGTGGAAGACGTGCAGCGACGAGCTACAAAACTCATCGGAAGACTGAAAGAGAAGCCCTACCCTGAACGTCTCCGAGAACTGAAGCTCCCCAGCCTAGAATTCAGAAGGCTCCGAGGCGACATGATTGACACGTACAAGTACGTCACAGGGATCTACAATGCAACAAGCCCGCAATTTGAACCGTACACAGGACGTGAGACCAGAGGTCACAGCAAGAAACTCGCCAAAAATCAAGTGCGCCGGCAGGTCCGAGGCAATTTCTTCTCGGAGAGAGTGGTGACGACGTGGAACAGCCCTCCCGAGTCAGTAGTGACAGCACCCACCCTGAATACCTTCAAAAACAGACTTGATGCCCATTGGTCAGATCATCCTAGGCTTTATAACCCCATGTGCTATGAGCCAAACAACTAATTTCAACTGACATTGACAATCTTCCCACCATTACGTCAGTCAGTTGTATGTCACATCAATAGAGCGATGAACCGATCTATGAAAGATCTTTCAACATCGAAAATTACAAGTACAAGTACAAGTAGGAGAGTCAACTAGAACCTTACCCAGACAAGAGACAGGAAGACAACACAGCAAAGAGTCTGGATCTCTCTCACGCTCGACATCTCTGCTGCTGCTGCTGCCACTCTGAAGATGTCCAAGAGCCGCCCCTGCAATGGCTCATCAAAGAAGTCTAGGTTTCTACGACGAATTTCTGCGTCATGTATGCAGTCCTGTGACCTCATTTGATTTGACTGACGTCATAAGCGGAGGAACAAGCGTAATACACGTAAACTGTTCGAAGATCTCACGGTCTGGCATCCCGTCCAGTGCAGGTTCATGCCTTTGGAAGAGCAATGTAGGGGCGATGTATAGTGTCAGACTAAACTTTACACAAGAAATTTCGTTCACTCGATTTTAAACATGATTTCCGTGTGTTGTGTTTTCTCTTCCATCAAGAATCCAAGCGGACGCCCCCTGCCCCCCCCCCCCCCCTACACACACACACACACACACACACACACACACACACACACACACACACACTCACATACACACAGATAGATAGATAGAGATGGATAGTTAGATAAACAGATAAAAAGAAAAGTCAGCTCTCTCTCTCTCTCTCTCTCTCTCTCTCTCTCTCACACACACACACACACGCACACACACACACACACACACACACACACACACACACACAACTATATCTACCTCTATAACGAAAACAAAAGAACATCTCTTAATGATCTCTATGGACGCTGTTTAAACGAATCTGACCATCTGCCGAGAGGCTTTCAGTGCGCAGGGGCCCTGTATTCAAAACCCATTTGGATAACTTCCCTTGGTGATACTTCAGACACTGCGAAGAATGACTACTAACTCAGCCGGTAGGCTAAACGAGATAAGGGCAACAGACTGAGAAAGCTGACACTGCCATCGCCAAAGCATGGAAGATTACAGGAGGGTCTGACAAATGTTTTTAAAAATGCTTGCACAGTGCTAACACTTCATAAAACTTCCCCCCCCCCCTCCCCCAAATGGCAGTCTACTCAAGAACCCGGAACAATGAACTAGAAATTCTGGTGCCGCACAGCAAAAATCACACACACACACACACACACACACACACACACACACACACACACACACACACACACACAAAATTTCTCTTTGGAGATAGTAAAGTGTTCCTGACTTGACTTCACACACACACACACACACACACACACACACACACACACACACACACACACACACACACACACACACACTAATTTCTCTTTGGAGAGAGCAAAGTGTTCTTGACTTGATTTCACACAGACAGACAGACAGACAGACAGACAGACACACACACACACACACACACACACACACACACACACACACACACACACACTCCTAATTCACACCCCCATCAGGTCATTCCTGTAGATCTTTTTTTCTTCCAATGTAGATTAGTGGTGAGGGACACATCCACCCACCCACGTTTCTGTATTTTGCATTTTGTTTGTTATATGTATCTTTAACATTTCCTCTTTACTGTTAATGCAGTGTGCACAGTTTTCACTACCTCACACATTTACACTCTCACACACACTCTCACACACTCACAGACAGAATGCACTCACTCACGCACACTTTGGTCTAATATCACTTACGGTGAAAAGACGTAAAAACAAAGAACAAACGAACGGACACACACACACACACACACATCAATCTTTTCAACCAAGAGCTGGTGGATACTGCAACAGTCTTTAAACACGGATCAAACTTTTACACAATCAAAACCGGTTTAGAAAAAAAAAAAAAAAAGAAAAGAAAAAAGAAGACCTCACAATCATCTGAAGTTTAGTCAGATGCAGTGTCAATATGATGAAATGCAAGTTTACGAAATCGTCTTCGCCATGCAGCCTAAACCGAATCGGAACAAATAAACTTTTATCGAAAGAGTATGCGAAGGGCGCTGTTCCATTTGTCTGTCTATGGTTACGGTATCCGTTATAGTGTCCGGCAAAACTCTGTGTGTGTGTGTGTGTGTGTGTGTGTGTGTTTACAAAACAGCATAAATGAGAGTATTGCTCCCTGCAAAATGTACACAAACCAGGCGATTTCTAAAATGAGCGGATTTTTTTTCGCCTCATTTTTTTTTTAATTTTTTTTTTTAAAGCCCACACGGCAGTGCAGAACGTCGTAAGTGATGCGCCAGTGCCTTCGTAGGCAATCGCCTCAGTTCTAATTTGCATGGTTCACACACTTTTTCACACACTTCCTCTTGAACCGCCTCATTTCATGGCGTGTTGCATTACGCCTCATTTGCATAATCTTACAGGCATGTGTGTGTGTACAAAACAAAACAACTTGATTGTGCAGCACAGACCTGTGACAATCCTCTGAAACTGAAAGAAGTTTGATTCTAGTCTTCATGTCACGGCGGTTTGCATTACGCCTCATTTGTATCCTTTCACAGGCATGTGTGTGTGTGTGTGTGTGTGTGTACCAGATCGGCAGTGACACCGTATGAAATTTCGAAAGCTTTAACACAGTGAGTTTCAAAGTGAGCTGACAGCAGGCGGAAACTGAAACAAACTTAAAGGAAAAAAAAAAAAAAAATACTGTACCGCCGAACGAAAAAGACAAAGTACAAGACAAAACACGATGCGTTTTGACCTCTTTGGTCTTCTTCAGGCAAGACAAAACAGCATTGAAGACAATGAAAATAAAGAACGAACAACCACGCATCTCTTCAATTTGGGCGCAAAATGTATGTGGGCACATGTATATATCCACATATAGTCTATATATAATATGTCTGATGTATCCACATACAATCTTTTCAGATGTGTGCACATATATACTATATCCATTTTGCGCCCTGTTTGAGGAGTTTGTTTTTCATTTTCATTGTCTTAAATGTTGTTTGTCTCGCAGAAGAAGAATGAGGTCGAAACGCGTCGTGTTTTGTCTAGTAACACACCCCTTTACTAGGGGTCATAGCCTGTCATGAACAAATCATCTCTCTCTCTCTCTCTCTCTCTCTCTCTCTCTCTCTCTCTCTCTCCGAAGCGAAATAATCTTGGACTACTAAAAACCAGATGTGTTCAGCGGACAGCTACAACGACAACAACAGCCATCACTACATGCATAACTCACAGCTACATAACAAACGGGAGGTGAGGAAATCCCAGTCGACTTTCCGGGACACCCTCCCCTCTCCCCCCCCCCTCCCCCCCTCGTCTACCACCTCCTCCCTATCCCCCACCTCCTTCAAGCAACCCACCCCCACCCCCACCCCATTACATTCTTCCCTATCACTGGCACAATCTTTGGTCCGTTTTCGGAAATTTCCTTATGCCACCCGCTCTCAATACCTTCCTAGTGCTTATCGTCTGTTTGTAATTGTCGATTGATGACGCACTTCCGGAGCACGTGCGCCTCTTGAGAGCTGACAAGAAAACAGAGGTTAGTGTGAATAATCACCACTTCGAATGTGTGAATAATCACCACTTCGAATGTTACAGATCCACGACCTGTAGTAATCCGTTATCCAGTCATCTGAAAAGCGCGATCTTCTATGATTTTTATTTTTAGATCGAGCGAATCTGGAAGGGGTCATTTCTGTAGGTCACCATACGTATATATCACCGTGTCTTATCAATATGTCACCGTGTCTGTGTCTTTCTACATGACCTTTTCAAACCCCAGGCTTACATCAAAGACCTCTGGCAAGAGGAATGGAACTGGCGGCAGATGGATAACAAACCATTTACAATCCGTCCGCGCCTGTAAGAGTTTTTACCATGTTCCCGAGGAGGCCGTAATGAAGAAGCAGTCTTGCGCCGTTTGCATACAGGCCACTCCTTCGACACCCATTCTTATCTTTTAAAAGGTGAAGGAGCTCCGCGGTGCATTCCATGGGGTTGTGTGAATGAGATGTTCTTTATTGTTGTAACAGCTTGTGAGTTGGCATCAACGCGGGGACAGCTCTGATATGGCCCTTTGCGGTCGGCTGGGCTATAAGCAACAATACCTTACCTTGCCTATACGTCACGTTGTCTGTAGATCACCTTTTCGTTTCAGTGAGGGTTCTGTATGTCACATGTCTATACGTCACCGTGTCTCTGTAGGAGATAAGATAATGTTGCTTATAGCCCAGCCGACCGCAAAGGGCCATATCAGGGCTGTCACCACGCCGTGTCTCTGTACCACCGTATCTAAATGAACAGTTAAACAAACACACAACCCTGCCTGCGAGAAAAGTAAAGAGAGCATGGTTTCCATTCATCGTGTACGGTTTCCGTTAATAACTCACTAATTACTTAACTAATCAATCAATCAATCAATCAATCAATTAATTAATTAATTAATTAATTAATTAACTGTTTCCGTTATTTAATTTGTTTATTAACATATCTGTTTGATTAATTCTTCATTTACTTATCTTTGTACTTAATTATTCATTGATTTAGTCATTTATTCATCATTTTTGAATGAAATTATTCATTGTTTATTCATTTATTTAGTTAGTTATTAAATTGTTTGGGGGGTGGGGGGGGGGGTGAGTGGGCTGGAGGATTCCTTCATTCATCGTCACTCTCTCCGCCCTTTATGAGGGGACCTGCAGTCTAGTGGTTAGATCATTGGACAGCAAGCCTGGCGGCCGCGAGTTCCAACCCCCCCCCCCCCCCCCCCCATGGGCTGGGATGTGTACAGCTTAAAACAGCAATCTCTCTACCCAGCTGTAAAATGGAGACCTGTTTCAGCTCAGGGAAGGTCAAGGCAGCAGAAGGAGAGGGTTAGGGCCCCTCCTTTCCATAATGCCTCACTGCAGACACGGTGGATCTTTAAAACCCCTCACTGCTTCTCCGGCTATTCGGTTTCGAGGCTGTAACCTTTAATGTATGTGACCTCTGCAGGCCTACTTTAACCTTGTGGTGAAGCGGATAGGGTGTAAGCGTACTCTGGCTGGAATGGTCCGGACGCACCGACGCCTTGATAAAACTGAATCAGTTATTGCCACATCCCCCCCCCCCCGCCCCCCTCCCCCCCCCCCCCCCTCCCTCCCTCGCCCGCCCTCTCTGCCCTTTGCGCCCACTCCCCCCCCCACCCCCTCCACTCCCGCGGGCCTACTTTTCTTACAAACACTCATACATATTATTCATACCCACCCACCGCCAATCCGTCCCGAAGAGCGAAGAACAATGACTTCTCAAGAGCCGTTACGAGCCGTTGCGGAAGGGGTTACACTCTCTTCTCCAGAAGGCCGGACCTGACACGCCTGTAGCTTCAATCCCATTGGCTGAGGAGTGTTGTATCGCAGGAAGAAGCGATTATTACGATTGGCCCGTACTGTAACGGTGACCTTGGCCCGTACGGTAGCGGTCACGAGATCTGGATACGCTTGGAGTTATTGATATCAGGAAGTTTCAAACTGTCTTTGCAGCCAGCGACGAGAATGGATCTTGATATTATTTTGTGTCAATCGTTATAAACGCGACCGAGGCAAACTCGCTACTTAGGGGGAAATCAGCAAATATAGTTTTAAACAGGAGGCCTTCATTTTGATCCTTACCAGATAACCTCCCTTTGAAAGAGAGCTTCTTTTCCGTGATATGTTATCATGTGTGTGTGTGTGTGTGTGTGTGTGTGTGTGTGTGTGTGTGTGTGTTTCTGGGTGTGTTGTGTGTGTTGTGTGTGTGTGTGTGTGTGTGTGTTTGGTGGTGTGTGTGTGTGTGTTTTCTGGGTGTGTGTGGGTGTGTGTCAATGTGCACCCTTGTTTGTAGATGCATGGCACTTATTGCAATATCCATATTCTTATTGTTTTCATTTATGTTTTCTTTAACCTTTCATATATTTGTAAGTGCCTGGGGCTTATCAAGTAAGATTAAACGCCACAAACAATTATTAAGATTATTATAAATGTTAAGATCGGCTTCTTTCAACGAGTACACTTGCCACCTTGTATCTTTATTTGCCATTTGTTTTAAAACATAGAATATCAAGATGGGTCTTCTAATAACATTCACTTTGATTCTTACCATAAACAACAACAACAACAACAACAACCACAAAAAGAAGAAAAAACAAACGCAAGGTGAAAATTCAAGTCTAAATGGCGAATGAGAGATCATGCATTTCGCGTGATTCTGGTGAGTGATTACAGTCGGGTGGTACCTTCTCTCTCTCTCTCTCTCTCTCTCCTCTCTCTCTCTCTCTCTTCTTTGTCTCTCATGTTTTTAGTAACACTTTAAAAAAAAGTCTGTACAATATAATGCCATGCAGTGCTATGCAAAGCATCCTAATACAAGCATTACATTCACAAAACACGCACACATTTTTACAATGCACAACAAAATTCAAATGATGCAGAAGAATGCAAAATAACAGAGCGCAATATTAAAACACAATACTTACATCACCATACAACACAACACAACACAAAACAGCACAGAACAGTACAGTGTGACAAAACACACTAACATGACAGTACAATACAATACAATACAGTATAGGACAATACAGTACAAAAAAGATTTTTTGTCCAAGCGTACACACATACGTGTACACTGCTAGCAATTTAGGAACTCGCATACGTTATGAGCGGCTTTCCATTCTGATCTACCGAAGATTTTCTGTCTTTTTCTTCCACTGACCGCAAAATATCCCTTCTTCGTTATGGAGGCCAGAGTTGAAACTTGACAGCAGATCCGAAGTAAGAAAAAAAAAAAAATCCAGCTGCTCCAGAGAAAGTGCTTAAGACAGACTCTCTGGTTCTCATACTAGGAGCATAGAATAAAAATGATTAGTGCAGGCAGCATTTATCAGCACACGCGCTGACAGA
>CM065741.1:41767346-41769846 GCA_033310375.1 Conus canariensis | reverse complement strand
GTCTCTCTGCTCTGCTCTCTCTCTCTCTGTCTCTCTCTTCTCTCTCCTCTTCTCTATTCATTATATATCATATGTGTGTGTGTGTGTGTGTGTGTGTGTGTGTGTGTGGTGTGTGAATGATGTGTGTGTGTGTTGTGTGTGCGTGAGAGAGAGAGAGAGAGAGAGAGAGAGGAAGAGAGAGAGAGAGAGAGAGAGTGAGAGAGAGGTTGTAGCTGAATTAAGAAAAAAAAAAGAAGAAACATGGATCCTGAGCCTCATGTTTTCATTAATCCGTTCTGCAAAGTTGTGGTAATTATAATTCTTCACGTCCAATGTACTGGAAAACGTAACAAGAAACTTCATTAAAAGATGAAGCTTTCACATTCTGCTGATTTTATTCAACTACGACTGTACCTCTGACGATCATTTTGGGAAGGGAAGGCAGAAGGAGGGGGACTAGCCCCCCCCCCTCTCTCTCTCTCTCTCTCTCTCCCTCTCCCAGCGCCCCCACCCCCACCCTACCGCACCCGCCTCCTCCTTCCCAGTCTCTATGGGGGCCCCGTAATGAGTCAAAGAAAAGATTACAAACACCCATGCACCCTCCACCTCCCCCCCCCTCTCTCTCTCTCTCCCTCTCCCCAGCGCCCCACCCCCATCCTACCACACCCGCCTCCTCCTTCCCAGTCTCTATGGGGGCCCCGTAATGAGTCAAAGAAAAGATTACAAACACCCATGCACCCTCCACCTCCCCCCCCCCCCCCCGCCCTCTACACCCCCCTCTCCCCACACCCTGCCCTCTTGCCCCCTAACCAAGCCTTTGTTACAAGCGCTCCGTAAAGCTGATGTCATCCGGCTCAGTAGAAGAGACAACCTCCGTGAAATCGCCTGTTATGTGAAGAAGCCAATACAACGGAAACGGTTCGCGGAGAAAGAACTGGTGACCAGTAATCGCAGCTATGGCACATCCTTGAAGAGATGCTATATAAACTAGACGGCCGACGGACGGTGGTAAGGGTACCTCACTCGCACTCGTTGTCTGTCGTCTGATTCCTGGTTACGCCCCTTGTCTTCGAAGAGCGGGAGAAAGAGGAAGAATAGATGTGCAGAATCTGCTGAGGTTTCTGACTTTTGTGTTTTTCTTTTCCCCTTCAGGCGGGCCAAGTGTAGTCTCCCTTGGAATTTTCAAGGTAAGGAATGAAGAAGGTGTCTCTCTGTCTGTCTGTCTGTCTGTCTGTCTGTCTGTCTGTCTGTCTGTCTCTCTCTCTCTCTCTCTCTCTCTCTCTCTCTCTCTCTCTCTCTCTCTCTCTTGTATCCGAGTCTTGTTTTTCTTTGGACGTGTCGTTATCATTCGGTTTGCCTGCGTCTGTCTGTCTGTCTGTCTGTCTGTCTGTCTGTCTGTCTTCTCTCTCTCTCTCTCTCTCTCTCTCTCTCTCTCTCTCTCTCTCTCTCTCTCTCTGTATCCGAGTCTTGTTTTTCTTTGGACGTGTCGTTATCATTCGGTTTGCCTGCGTCTGTCTGTCTGTCTGTCTGTCTGTCTGTCTGTCTGTCTGTCTGTCTCTCTCTCTCTCTCTCTCTCTCTCTCTCTCTCTCTCTGTATCCGAGTCTTGTTTTTCTTTGGACGTGTCGTTATCATTCGGTTTGCGATGGTTTCCTTATGCAGCTAGTGAAGAGTTTTCATATCTGTAACATATTTTCTTAATTTCATGTTCCCAGTTTCTCCATCTTCTAACTCCCCCCCCCCCCCCCCCCCTCCTTAAGTCCAAATCTTTGTCAAGTCATTACTATGAAGACAGTTCAGTTGTTGGCCTGCGCTTGTTTTTTCCCCCACTATTAGATTGTTCGTCTATGTATTTGTCTGACTTTATTCAAGTTTAAAAGGCTGTGCCAGTCTTGAATAAAAGTTACTCTGTGTTAGGTTTTCTTATGGGAGCAAAAATTACCCCATTTGTTTACTGTTTTTGGTCTTTGTTTGGTTGGTTGGTTGGTCGTTGTTTGTTTACCAATGATTGCCTTTTGTACAGCTGTACGCTCACGTGAGTTTGGATGTAGAGTCGGTGTTACTGTAATATACCAGGTTGTTACTGTCTGCAGACGAAGGTGGCATGTGTGTTGGTGTTACCGATATGTACCAGGTTGTTACTGTCTGCCGATGAAGGCGACATGTGTGTTGGTGTTACTGCAGTGTACCAGGTTGTTATTGTCTGCAGATGAAGGTGTCATGCGTGCTGATATTTCTCTGCGTTGCTGTGGTGTATCAGGCGGAGGCTGGATGGTGGGACTCAGCCACTAAAGTGAGTACCTGCCAACAACATCAACAACGACAACGACGACGACGACGACGACAAGGATAAAAACACCTTTAAGCTTCTCCATACAGATATTGACAATGAGAAGAATGCTCAGACACGGTTGGAGAATCTGAACGTATTAATACTGCAGATGGTTTCCAGATATTGAAGAGTCCCCGAAGAGTGCAGAACGTGATTTACTCGAACATGTTCTGAACTAAAGCCCGGGAGTT
>CM065741.1:41752346-41757346 GCA_033310375.1 Conus canariensis | reverse complement strand
GTCACCAAGGTACCGGGGGTGATATTTTGTACCAGCAGATTGCATATTAATGTCTACCTGGAACAAAATGTAGCCTTCGGAAGTGCGCGGTCGGAGTCGGGTACAGCCAGTCACTATGTATAAGTCAACAAAGAAATATTGTGGGATATTAGTTCAAGAGACACGAACTTAAGCTATCCTTGCAATATTTCTGGCCAGTTTTACTTCTTCTTCGTACATTTAGATAGGGACCCCAGAGGCACTGACGAAGGCTGCTGTACGGCGGAGGCCCTCCAGAGACCCATAGAGCCTCCCCCTCGTCGATGTGTCAACAGGCCAGGTCTCTGCTCTTAGCTTTTGATGTGTGGAACAGTTGTGCAGACTGCGCCACAGTTGTTGGGGCTGTACCGCATGAACAACCTGAAAACTCGCTAATGTGGAACTTTGCGAACACGTGGTGTTTGAGTCTGGAGTGCCCTGTCCTCAGTTTCACAACAATGCCCACTTGGTCTGGTCTGGGCAGCAGGTAGTACGCATCCTTCTAGTTTAAGTCTAGGCGCTGCTCAAGCCGTCTTCTTTTCTGCTTTTCCTTGATAATGCTTTTGACTTCTTCAAAGGAGGCTTCCTGCTCCAGCTGGGGCTGCTGTGCTCCTTTCTTTGTCAGTCTGTCAGCTTCCTCATTGCCATACATGTTGCGGTGGGAGGGTATCCACTGGATGACGGTACTCCCAGTGAACTGCTGCGGAATATCCAGGGCAGAGACAAGGGGGCTGAGTTCTTTGTTTCGAGGATTTTTTAACAGCCTGCAGTACTGACTGACGAAGCACGGAGAAGATGACGACTCTGGGATGTGTGACCCCTCTATTCTCATACAGCATTCTGGCTGCTGTCTGTAGTGCATGTGCCTCAGCCTTGAAGTTTGTAGAGAAATTGCCCTTGTCGAACAGGAATTCCATCCATCAACTTCTGGAAAAAATCTACGACTTGAATTTGGCAGTTTTTTCAGACACCGGATCCAAATCCACCAGTGATCCTCATTTAGGCAAACCCATTTTCCGTACCGCACTTCTACACCTAGATTACATAACATAAGCGGCCAGCCAGCCCCGACTTAAATCCGTATAATCACAAGTGACGATAATTTGTTTTGTGGTAGACATGAGTATGTGATCTGCCTGTTCAGAATGTCACTTTGGCATGACACCCAAGATGACAGTCTGCATTGGAATGACATTTTGTACCGTAACGTCGATAGAGAATGTCGCCGAGTGACAATTTGTACTAAGGTGACACTTTGTTCCGCAACAGGCAATGTTTCCAGCAGAAATGAATGCTCCAGAG
This sequence comes from Conus canariensis, assembly GCA_033310375.1. Taxonomy (NCBI): domain Eukaryota; kingdom Metazoa; phylum Mollusca; class Gastropoda; order Neogastropoda; family Conidae; genus Conus; species Conus canariensis. Next base: position 41,756,026 of record CM065741.1, on the reverse strand, counting down.
AAGCGTAAACAATGTACACAACTGAGTGTTTCGAAGCCGTTTAGCTTCAGGCATGTCACAGGATTAATTGTCCACGACAGAATGGCACAGGGTCACTCAACGGTACTGCACTACCGACAGCTGGACAGGTACACGAAGTAAATCGTTAGTGAGATGCAGCAGTTTTGTTTCAGGTTTCTGTTTCTATTGCCCGTTTAATTTTGCGCCCCGCAGGTCCAGCGGTCTTGGAACAGACCTTGCCAACACGAAACGACTGCATGTGAAGCAGTTGTCCCGGCCAGTTCTGATTTTGGCCGTTATCAGTTTTTCAGGCCAGGCAAAGCACAGGATTTTCAGGCCAGGCATAGCACAGGATTTTCAGGCCAGGCATAGCACAGGATTTTCAGGCCAGGCACATAGGCACTAGCGATTTTCAGGCCAGGCATAGCACAGCATTTTCAGGCCAGGCATAGCACAGGATTTTCAGGCCAGGCATAGCACAGCATTTTCAGGCCAGGCATAGCACAGCTGAAGATTTTCAGGCCAGGCATAGCACAGCATTTTCAGGCCAGGCATAGCACAGCATTTTCAGGCCAGGCATAGCACAGCATTTTCAGGCCAGGCATAGCACAGCATTTTCAGGCCGGGATGACATTAGCCACAGCAGATTTTCAGGCCAGGCATTAGCACAGCATTTTCAGGCCAGCAAGCACGGATTAGGCCAGGATAGCACAGGATTTTCCAGCAGCGCCGTTCATGGGGTCATGGTGCAAAATCCAAGGAAGGGTTTTTTTTTTTTTTTTTTTTTTTTTTTTTTTTGCCAAACTGTGGCGAGTCGTGACGTGAGAATGTGTGCAGAGCTGTCTTGAAAGCAGTTTCTTAGACACGTAGGTCGGATGAGAAATACCTGAAACACCGCGGCGAATCAGGCTTCCTTCAGCGTGAAATGTAGCTTTGCAACTCGCGCGTGACTTACGCCTGAATAGGAAATCACAATGGAAGCACCATCCTTCTCCTTCTCCTCCTCCTCCTTCTCCTCCTCCTCCTCCTCCTCACTGCACACGATTGAACCAAATTACAACAGAGCTGTTTGGGACCATTGTCATTTTCCACTTTACTGCACGTCATTCTGAAGTCTCTGTTCCCGCTCCCCCCCCCCTCCCCCCAACACCCCCTCCCCACCCCCATCCTATGCTTGAATCATCCCTTGCTTGACGTGGCTCACCACTACGTACATGACATTTCTGCAGGCAGTTTAGGTGGAAACTAGTGCACGACAGACTTTCACTTTAGGATTCAGAACATCTCTTTCCCTCCGGGAAAAAGAATTAACTTTTCACCCAGAAACGAAACCGAAGTGAGAGACTCAATCGAATGTCGACAACATTGTCTTACGAAACCGAAAATGGTCAATGCTTTCAATTCGATATAGGCTGGTCATTTCACAGGTCTGGCGTTCTCGGGGGTCTGTGGACTCTGGTTAGGTACCAATTTCAATGCTGGTCTGAATTTGATCGATCTGATTTTGATCAGCCAATCAGTGTCAGTGATACCTTTGACAAGACAAGATCCGTGCGAGTCAAACTGGCTATTTATATTTGTTAAGCTGCCATTGGAGGTTCATCACGCACAATTGTGCGTTAAAATGTCATCTGCAGCCATCTGTCAGGGCTCTGTAAAGGTCTGGAAAGCATGCCTGCATCAGCGTGTTCTTCTGTTATTCTGAATCCCAGCTCATAACTGCATGCAGTCAGTATCTGTACCCAACGAGGTGTGCGTGTAGCTGCAGAAGTCCAAACTCCTTTTCTTGATCCCGCTATGGCACGCAAAGGCTTGTGATCGGTCACCAGGATGAACTGTCTTCCATCAAGACACTCGTGAAATTTCTTCAAGCCAAAAAAAACCAAACAAAACAAAACAAACAAAAAAAACCCAGTGCTTGTGCTTCCTTTTCAGTTTAGGCATAGCGTAAACCTGGACCCAGTATTGCCAGTTGGACAGTGACATCTGCTACCAGAACTTCCACGTCAGCATTCTTTTTTTTTATTTTTATTTTTTTTTTATTTGATGCTTGTCGATGAGAATGAGGATGATTAAGATGATGCTACGGATTTCCATTTCGGTCTGAGACTACATGACAGGGCTGTACTCTACGCTTCCTTTCATAATATATCCCGGCGTCAACCAGGCCCGAGAGATACAGGCACCTGCAGTGTTGGTCAGGAAATTTGAGCAACACTCTCAGAAACGCATCCATTAAGTGGATGAAACTCGACTGTGCGGTCCCAGTCTTCCCAACTGAGTCCGCAGCAAACTCAACTCTGGGTAGGAGCCGGTCGGGGCAGAAAAACCCACATGACTCTGATGGGATTCGAACCCACGACCTCCCAGCCGGGAGTCCGCGACGCTAACCACTTCGCCACGGCGGCTGGTCTCCACGTCTGCATTGTTTTCTTGTGGTCTACAACATCTATGGCAGCCTCTGGAGGTACGCCAACACATGAGCATGTGGTCTGTTTTAAGGGCGTTTTCTTGAGTGTTTTCTGGTGGAAATTTTCAGCCCCGTAATGCTTTTTACTGATCCTGAGTAGAATTCAAAGATGAGACTCTATGTTTACATTCATGCCAACTATCCATGGCTTCTTTCCTTCCTACCATCGTTGAAACATTCCGAACAAGATCTCCGTGTCGCTCGTTTACCCTCTGTCAGCACTGTGCATTTGTTTACCTTTGATGTTCCTGGGACTGGTTTGCATTTTTGTATTAAGCTCTGCACACAGGGGGCGGCCATAGTGGTCTCATGTTTTGAACTTAGACATCGGCGATGTCCTCGTCTGTAAGAATTGCTAGCTCCTGTGGTTATTTCCATTTATATTCCGTTTTCTGTTCACTGTGTGATGCGCTTTCCTCTGTCCAAATGTCTAGTTGGCTCTGTCCAGTCATATGTCTAGTTGGCTGTTTTGGTGGCTGGCGTGATGTGCAATAGCCTGTGAATACTCAATGCATACCTCTGCTGTGAAAGTCGTGCGAAAACGCTTTGCACACGGGAGCTTTTTCAACTGTCTTGGTGAAAAGTAGCATCCCACCTCTTCTAAGCTTTCTCCGAGTTTCTCAGTCCCTGTAAGTTGTCTCCAAGAGTTTAGAAAGTGTTGAAACTTACACCCTGAGCTCTGGTTTAGAAAGTGTTCAAACTTGCACCCTGAGCTGTAGATTAGAAAGTGTTGAAACTTACACCCTGAGCTCTAGTTTAGAGTGTTCAAACTTACACCCTGAGCTCTAGTTTAGAAAGTGTTGAAACTTACACCCTGAGCTCTAGTTTAGAAAGTGTTCAAACTTACACCCTGAGCTCTAGTTTAGAAAGTGTTGGAACTTACACCCTGAGCTCTAGTTTAGAAAGTGTTGAAACTTACACCCTGAGCTCTAGGTTAGGAAGTGTTCAAACTTGCACCCTGAGCTTACCTTTCTAACTCTGCATCAACCTTTTTAACGCTTCACCTTTGCTTTGTTTGAATTACACTTGGCCATTTCTTCAAATGACTGACCCCAGTGGTCCAATATGGTCTTTCAAAACTGTTTCGAGACTTTTGCATATGGGAATGTACGTGCTGACTATGATTTCCATAGTTTGAAGGTCGTCTGTCCGGATACGTTATCAAACGTATCAACTCTTGTCTTTTCGCGTGCACTGGTTGCTCTGAAAT
>CM065741.1:41739846-41742346 GCA_033310375.1 Conus canariensis | reverse complement strand
CCACTGAGCGAGACAGACCTTGAGCAAGTTGTCACTCAGATCCAATTTCCGCAGATTGGGAAGGTTGGCCGGAAACACCTCCCGGAGCTCGCCCCTCGCCAGACTGACATGCACCAGGTACCAACTCAGGGTCAGATTCCACAGGCTCAGCCCAGACCCGTCCCCATCCAGGTAGCGGACCTCCGGATACATCCACACCTCAAACGTGACCGCACACTTCAAAGCCAGACCGTAGCACGTGCAGCCGGGAGGACACCCGACGGAGCAGAACGTTTCGTCTTCCTGCTGGGGGCACTGGGACAGCCCGTCACACAGGTGGTCGGGGTGAATGCACACGTTGGAGTCACGACATCGGAAAAATCCCGGGCAGACGTGTTCGCCGCGACACCCCACTTCATCTTCACCGCGTGGGCAGTCCTGCACCTGTCACATCGGAGGCGCAATACATGGCTGAATATATGTGTAATGTGCGAGGATATGATGACAACCGCGAAGTGTGCGTAAACTGCTAGAAAAAGATACACCCGGAGGATTGCTCTCGGTGGTTGAGAACAGTTTTTCTCTGGGTCCCACCCGCACCTTCGGGTGCATCTTTTTTCTTGCGTGAACCGCAAGAACGTAGTATTTTTTTCATCAAGAACATAGGAGAACTCCAAATGTTCAAATTTCACGGTATCCTTACAGCTGTTCAATATGAAAGGGTAAAACGGTCAGATGTTGTGTGTGCTAAGACTAAATGACAGATGTTAAGAATACCAGGATAAAGTGAGAGACGTTCAAGATGCAAGAATACAGTGGACAGGTGTTCAAAATGCAAGAATACAGTGGACAGGTATTCAAAATGCAAGAATACAGTGGACAGATGTTCAAAATACAAGAATGTGACATATGCGCGAAATGCACGGACCTAACGTCAGATGTTTAACATGAGAGGATATATCCTCAAATGCGTGAATATTATATTTGAAACAAATGGAAAGACATAGTATCAGAGTTAAATTAAGAAAACTTAATGCCAGATGTGTAAAATGCAACAATGTAGTGTAACTTACTTTCTAACAGGAAACGGACTAATATAATATAACTTCCTACGTAGCTTAAAATGCCACAATCTAATGTAGTTTATTAGACATCCTCAAATGTGACAATTTAATGCAGCTTATGCAGCTCCAAATGCAAGAGTGTGATGCAACTGCCCCTGATGTGAAATCTGTCCCACGTAGTGCAAACCTATTAATACCCTGAATTATAAATCATAAAATCAAAGATACTACACTGTTACAATATCATGAAAAATATTAATCTAAGATTTGAGATATATCGTAGCATACGTATCGAAATTCGACAATGTGATGTAACAAAAATAGTCTAAAATACGTAAGATAATGTAACATGCGTTGCCTAAAATACAAGAATACAATGTTACATACGAGGCCTAAAATGCACGAGTATAAAGAAACATACATAGTCTCGTACACAGGAATGAGAGTGTGGCATACGTGCATAAAATAGCCTAAAAAAAGATGAGATAATGTTACAGATGTAGCTTAATATATAAGTCAACTTCTGGAACCGAAAATTAAAGAATATACCTTCCCATGTAATGCCTGATATACATGTATGAACAGTTACAACAGTAGTCTAAATGAAATAATAAAGCGTAACATACGTACATGGTAATAGCAGAGTGACCGTAAGGAACCCAAATGTTGGAACTGTCTTAAGGAGCATACAATCTGTCCATACATATGTATAGAACAAATGCACGGATATCAATTTTCCACAAATGCGTGACTATAAATCATATCGATGGGGGTAAAATGGGAGGATATACTGAAAAATATAGAACGTAATATGTGAGAGTGTAATTCAATACAAGGAGCCTAAAATGAACAAATATAACTCCACATTATGATGGTGTCTGTATGAATTAAAAGAAGCAAAATAAAAGGAGGAAGAGAGGGAGTGAGGGGGGGGGGGGGGGAGGGAGGACGACGACAACGACGACGACGGCGACGACGACGACGAACAAGAAGATGATGATGGTGATGATGATGATGATGACGATGATGATGATGATGATGATGATGATGGTGATGATAATGAAGTACCAGGAGAAATATATCATAAAACAAACTAAGAGTTAGAAGAAGAAGAAGAAGAAGAAGAAGAAGAAGAAGAAGAAGAACGCCAACAACAACAACAACAACAACAACAACAACGATCATTTGAACAACAAAGAGGATAATGAAAAAAAGGAGATGCCATAATAACCCCCATTACAAACAAACAAAACAAAAACAAACAAACAAACAAACAAAACCCACCCTGTATCGAAAAAAAAAGAAAAAAGATGGCGTCCAAAACTCTCGCAGGACGTAGGCTACAGAAAAAAAAAGAAAAAAAAGAAAAAAAAAAAAAAAAAGGAAGTGAACTTTCACCTGATTGCAACGAAGAAACACCGGCAGACAGTCACGGCTGCTGGTGGAGCACGTGAAAT
>CM065741.1:41729846-41734846 GCA_033310375.1 Conus canariensis | reverse complement strand
ATTAACACTAGTCAGCGAATGTCTGTCTGCATAGAAGGTAGCTTAACACGGGGAGGAAAGCGTGTATAGAAAGTAAATTCACACCAGCCCGTAAATGTCTATCTACATAGAAATCTGCTTAACACTATGATGTAAGTGCGTATAGAAAGCAATTTAACACCAGCGGTGAATGTCTATCTACATAGAAGGTAGCTTAACACTGGGAAGTAAGTGTGTATAGAAGGCAATCACCTGTAGATGCGTGTCTATCTACATAGAAGGTAGCTTAACACTAGGAGGTAAGTGTGCGTAGAAAGCAAATTAACACCAGCAGTGAATGTCAATCTACATAGAAGGTAGCTTAACACTGTAAAGTGTCTACTTAACCAGAAGCCAGATTAGCACTGAAAGGCGTCTACCTACACAGAAGGCAGATTTACACTAAAAGGCAAGTGTCAATGCCTATAGAAGACAGATAGACATTGCAAGATAGGTGTTTACCTACACAGAAGGCTAATCCACACTAAAAAGTAAGTGTCTACCATAAACTGCATGACAAGTCTCTACCTACACAGAAGGCAGATTTACACTAAAAGGCAAGTGTCTAACCATACAGAAAAGAGATACACACCACAAGATAAGTGTCTACTCACACAGAAGGCAGATCAACATTGGAAGATAAGTGCATACCTAAATACGACAGAATAACACTTGCAGGTAACAGCGCGTCTATATGAATACTGGAAAAGTGTCTGCCAAAATAGAAGGCACGTCCACATTGAGAAGTGTCTCACCACAGAAACAGCATGTCTGCACTGGAAGATAATTATCTGCTTATATGCAGATGGCGTATTCACTCTAGAAGGTAAGTGTCTATCTACACAGAAGGCAGATTGGCACTGGAAGATTAGTGTGTTTCTACATAGAAGCCAGGTCAAAACTTGAAGGAAAGTGTCTACATACATTGAAAGAGAGTCATGCTCGATGGCAAGTGTGTATCTACATGGAAAGCGGACTGACACTGGAAAGTACGTTTTTTTTGGCTACATAGAAGCCAGATGAACATTGGAAGGTGGCTATGTATCTACATAGACAGAAGATGAATTTTGGAGGGCAACTTTGTATCTACCTAGAAGGCACACGAACACTGAAAAGTAACTATGTATTTACACAGAAGCCAGATGAACATTGGAAGGTACCGGTGTATCTACATAAAAGGCGGATGAACATTGGAAGGAAACTATGTATCTATAAAGAAGGCTGACGAAAATTTTGGAAGGTAACAATGTATTCATACAGAAGGCGGATAAACATTGGAAGGAAACTATGTATCTATAAAGAAGGCTGATGAACATTTTGGAAGGTAACAATGTATTCATATAGAAGGCGGATAAACATTGGGAGGAAACTATGTATCTACATATAGATGAACTTTCGAAGGTAAATATGTATGTACCTAGCAGGCGGATGAACACTGGGAGGAAACTATGTATCTATAAAGAAGGTTGATGAGCATTTTGGAAGGTAACTATGTATCTACATAGAAGCCAGATGAACTTTCGAAGGTAACTATATATGTACATAGAAGGTAAATGATCATTAGAAAGTAAATATGTATCTACATAGAAGGCAAATGATCATTAGAAGGTAAATATGTATCTACATAGAAGGCAGATGAACATTGGAAGGTAACGATGTATCTACATAGAAGGCAGATGAACATTGGAAGGTAACTATGTATCTACATAGAAGGCAGATGAACATTGGAGGGTAACTATGTATCTACATAGAAGGCAGATGAACACTAATAGGTGTAAGTATATGACTGTACAGAAAGCAGATAAACATTGATAGGCAAGTCTTTACGTACACAAAAGGCAGATCAAAGCTAGAAAGTTGATGTGTATCCATGTAGAAGGGAGATCAACTCTGAAAAATAAGCGTCTGATGACTTAGAAGGCGACTTTCCACTGAGAAGTGCTTCGCTACTCATAAGGCAGATTGTGCACTGGAATGTAAGTTTGTAATTACATGGAAGACAATTTACACTGGAAGGTAGGGTCAGGGGACGGAATAGCTCAGTGGTAGAGCGCCGGACTCGTCATCTTGGTGATCTTGGGGCTGCGGGTTCGAATCTCCGCCGGGCCGTTTCGGTGCGGGAGGATTTTTCCCTTGGAGGTAACATTGGTTCTGACTCCATTTCCCATGCAGTCCTTTGAATGAGACTATAAACCGAGGTTCCATGTGTGAACGCACGCATAACATCTTGCACACACGTAAAATCCCATCACCAACTTTCGGAAGAGAAAGCCAGTTTGGCCGTTGGTATGGATGACACGTTACACACAGCATGCACCTTGCGTGAGAAATGGAAAGAATGAAGGAAGTAAGGAAATTGAGTGAACGATATTGACTAGATGACACGGGAAACGACTGAATGAAGCGCCAGCTGGCAGCTCTTCAGTCGGCACTTCCCAGGTAGGCAGCCCGTTGTGTAAACGAGTGGAATGTAAAGCGCTTAGAGCTTGGTGTCTGGCCGAGAATAGGCGCTACATAAGTATTAACAATGATAATAATATTTAAGACAGAAGACACAGTTACACTGGAATATAAGTTAATGTCTACCTAGAAGACGCATCTACTCTGGAAAGTAAATTTTCACTTACATAGAAGGTACTTTTATACAAGAAATCAAGCTAAAAAATTTTTTTTTTAAAGTTGTTTTCTTGCTTTTTTTTTCTTCTGTCCCACCTTCTGTGCCACCTCAGTGGCATTGCAGCCACGCCGCTCATTCCGACCCCTTGTCCACAGCCACAGCCCGGCCTGGCCCGCCGCAGCCCCAGCACCGGCAATCCACAGGGAGCGGTCAATGTCAAGTCGTCAAGAGGCAACCCACCGGAGGAGACACTGCACTACTGCCGAGTCACTTCGGTGGTATTCAGTGGTGCCTGTTATGATCTAACATATGCAGTTCACCTCCTGCTAAACCCCCTACTGACGACAACAATTGCTTCGTCACGGAGCCGGCGTAAGCGACCTCTCCCTCCGGAGGGCGCTACCACGTCCGTCTACCGACAGCCCACATGGACTTGCCGATACCAGTGACCCCAACGGATTCAAACCAGGGCCATAGACGTAGGGAGGACATCGAAATTGAGGTCGCTATAAGAGCTGGGCATGAAGGGCCACAGAATTTGAAGCTTTTTTTTTTTAAATGCTGATCGATGAGAACGAGGATGATGAAGATAATGCAACGGGTTTCCATTCTGGTCTGAGACTGCATAACAAGGCTGTTCTTTACGTTTACTTTCAGAATATATCCCGGCGTCAACTAGGCCCGAGAGGTAGAGACACTTGCAGTGTTGGTCAGGAAATTCGAGCAACACTCTCAGAGACGCATCCACGTAGTAAATGAAACTGGACTGTGTGGTTCCATTCTTCCCAATTGAGCCCGTAGCAAACTCAAACCTGGGTAGGAGCCGGTTGGGGCAGAAAAATCCCACATTGTTCCCAGCCGGGAGTCTGCGACACTAACCACTTCGCCACGGCGGCTGGTAAGCTAAAAAAAAAAAAAAGTTGATACTTACATGGAAGGCAGATTGACACTAGCAGCCTGCAGACCAACGAAGGTCAATGTCATCCACGGACGAAGCAGCAGAAGAGCTCTGACGTCATCCACCTCCGCAGGGGAGTTAAGGCTGACCAAGTATCCGTCTCGCGCGGCGCATGCCTCGTTAGCTTTAAGCCAGTTCACGTCAGTGAGTGGATTCACGGTGAAATAACAGCTACCGCCCACGGAGATCAGTCCATGCCCACATCTCTTGGAAGAATAAAAACAGTGGGACTCGTCCTCTCCCTTCCGGCATTGCGCTTTCAGGTCGCACGGGAAGTGACGTAAGAGTTTCGACCATCCTGGCACGGAACAGTCCCACTTTCCATCGGCAGACCGGGTCGGAACCTCCTTCTCTTCGTGGAGAGAGAACACCAGCTGCACCGCTCGGCTCACTGTGTGTACTCCGAATTTCTCCCCAATTGTGCCCAGTCGAAAAAGCACAAAATCCGCGTTGATGATCACGGGGAAAACAACGTCACTTCCGCAAAAGTCCAACTTCCGGAGGGTATCTGATGTCATGTTTTCAGAATATGACGAGACGTTTGTGTCAGAATGGGTCCAGTTTCCGTCCGCAAACACTGACGGGACGTCTTTGTTGCTGGTGTTTTGAGCGTCGGAGGAGACGTTTCCGTAGTATATAACGAAAGGCAGGGAGAAGGCACCGCTGCATTGGACAGGGTGGGTAAAGCCTCGGGTGCGTTGTCGTAGACTAAGCATGAGTTTGTGACGTGGGGGAGTCTTCAGCATAGCCCAGTGAGTGGCCGGAGGGCTGTGATGGGGAACTGTGGGTGCTGAGTGAAGAATACCTGCGTGAAAAACAAAACAAAAAGACTGAAACAGATGGCACAGTGACTGAAAGCTATAACCAATATACACGGAAAGAACAAATCATTATGAAACAGACTAGTGAGTTTTCGACAAGTATGTCTTCTTATTGAATGCGCAATGCAAGACAGACAAGTAAAGTTTCGACAAATATGTCTTCTTACTGTAATGAAACAGACAAGTGAATTTTCGACGAGTATGTCTTTTTATTTAATGCACAACACAAGACAGACAAGTGAATTTTCGACAACTGTGTCTTCTTCTGTGATGCACAATACCCAACAGACGAGACATTTTTCGACAAATTTATCTTAAACCATGCACGGTACAAAGCAGATGACTGAATTTTCAACATATGTATCTTCTTACGTTGTACACAATACAAAGCAGGCAAGTGAATTTTCGGCAAATATTTCTTCTAAATGTAAGACACGGTACAAAGCAGACCGGTATATATTCGACAAACATGTCTTCTTATGTGATAGACAATGTCAAGCGAGCGAAACCTCTCACAAAGCGGCCTCAAGCGCTTTAGACAACAAGAACGCCGCATCGACCGATTAGCAGTAGCACCCTCGCCTAG
>CM065741.1:41707346-41719846 GCA_033310375.1 Conus canariensis | reverse complement strand
AGAGGAATGACATTCTCAGTGATCTCTTGTTGCCTTTTCATATTGTCTGATATCATCGAGAACATGACCAGAGACAGAGGAATGACATTCTCAGTGATCTCTTGTTGCCTTTTCATATTGTCTGATATCATCGAGAACATGACCAGAGACAGAGGAATGACATTCTCAGTGATCTCTTGTTGCCTTTTCATATTGTCTGATATCATCGAGAACATGACCAGAGACAGAGGAATGACATTCTCAGAGGTCTCTTGTTGCCTTTTCATATTGTCTGATATCATCGAGAACATGACCAGAGACAGAGGAATGACATTCTCAGAGATCTCTTGTTGCCTTTTCATATTGTCTGATATCATCGAGAACATGACCAGAGACAGAGGAATGACATTCTCAGAGATCTCTTGTTGCCTTTTCATATTGTCTGATATCATCGAGAACATGACCAGAGACAGAGGAATGACATTCTCAGTGATCTCTTGTTGCCTTTTCATATTGTCCGATATCATCGACGATGAACAGACGTTTAAAATAAACCACTGAACTGAACTCCCCCTTCCTCCCCATCTCACACCCTCACTTTCTAAGATAAGTAACTGTCTTTCCTTCGTCTTCAATGTTAGTACTCTGGCCTGACGAAGACCCAACAGGTCGAAACGCATCGTATTTGTTTTGTGATTTTGTTTGTTCCTCATTTGGTGGCTCAGTAGCTATTGTCTTTGCTCTGACGGTTCCCAGCTGCCTACGGTCCCAACCCCCCCCCCCCCCCCCCCCCCGCCTCCCGCTTTGAACCTCACTGTATGACAAAACATGACAACAACCCTCCTTTCCCCGTCTTCCATGCCACATGTTAACGATTGCTTCAGCGTGGAACGTAACGACAGACGCCGTGTCATGTTCCCAACGAAACCTTTCCGCAAGCTTCTCTCAACCAAACGATCGAAACATCGTCAGCTCTAACATATGACTCGTCCATGCAGGTCTTTCCACGGAAGCATTGGACTAGTGCTCAAGCTGTTTGTCGAAGCGGCGATTTTCCCAGCCGACGCACTGCCCTAGAGGGTGAATTTTGACATCCCCTCGCTGAACAATGGGGGAATGTTCTAGAGAATCTGCAAGGGAGATAATCTGTGTTACTTCTCGCGTTCCGCTGTAGTGACCCAACCGTTTTCATGGGAGAGATGCCGCAGGTGGGTACACATCAAGCAGTAATGCCACACACACACACACACACACACACACACACACACACACACACACACACACCAACCCGCACGCACGCACGCACGTACGCCCCCCCCCCCCCCCCCCCCCCCACACACACACACACACATACACACAGAGCGTAACCGTTCAATCAGAGAGAGAAAATGCCGAAACATAGATGTGAAACGGTGCCTCTGTGACGCAAACAAACAACATCCCGATCATTATCCTGGCGTGCGCTTCAAGTCAGATGTTTGAATCTCTGCATCTATCTGCTTGACCTATAAACTAAGAAAAGGTAACTCTGTTTGCGACGGAAAGGCGGGTGTTATCTTCCCCTGTGGTTTTATTCCCGGAACAGGTCTATTCTAATGTGTACCCTCTCGAATCGTGGACATATCCTCTTTACTCTGTGACCAGCAAAGAGACTCGACTGCTTCCCTATCCACTCCCCTGTCTAAGCACAACAGATGAATGCCAAGGCCTCTGCCCACCAATCTGGAAGAATCACGTAGCTCGACACATACAACACTATTGAGAGATAAGAGAAAAAGAGATGGAAAAACAAAGAAGAAATTTAAATAATACGCAGACTAATTCAGCTTCTTTCTATTTAAAATGCACTCCATCTTCAACATAAACAAGAGAAATGTTGTCTAGAGGTTAATGAGGACATTCTCTCCCCCCCCCCCCCCCCCCAAGTAATGTCCAGTCATTATTTTCTTTCCTCCATGAACCAAACACAGTAACAACATCTGACTGGCAGAAGGAATCCCCGGCATTCTCACTCTCTGGTTGCCTCTCGAAAACCTCTCCCGAGGATGTGTTGATCGTCTTCTGCGCTGTCCCACTTTCTCCGATGCAAGAGGTCAGCTGTGTTTCACAGACAGAAGAACTCGCTAGCTTATTCTTGTGGCCAAGAACCTGAGAGGCGAGGGTGTAAAGAAACGAGCGCCAGACACATGTTCAAATTAACAAAATGTGACGGCTTCATCAGGCTGTTACTGAAGGGTCAGTGTTCTGATCGTTTTATCGACCCAATCAGAGAGCGCTACTACTTTTCCTGCACCAGTCACAGGACATTGCAAATTGTCGGCCATTTTCCTAGCATGCGAGGAAGCTGCAGGACCCTTTAGCGAACTCTCGCCTTTTCCAAGCTTGGCTCGCCGGCAGCCTGTCTTATGAAACACACTCGCCAAGCGAGAATTCTCTCGCCACCTCGCCTGAGTGAAACGCCCCTCTCTCTCTCTCTGTCTCTCTCTCTCTCTGTTTGTGAGGCTGTTCCATCCTGCCCATGATGTGATGTTGGATGATGGCCTTTCTCTTTTTCCTCTTTCTCCGAGAGTTCCGGCAAGGGCACGTAATGCTGATTTTCATGTGTTGCTCTGTTAGAGAGAGGTTCAGTCCAAGTTTCATTGTAGGAAACAGGCTTTTCTCTCTTCCAATTTCTCTGAGATTTCCAAGTCACCATGTTGGATGTTAGCCTCCCTGTCACGCTCTTTTTTTTTGTGAAAGTTCCAGAGCAAGGGACAGTGTAGGATTATAGTCTGCTTCTTTACGTCTGTTTTCTTTTCATTTCTTTCTCCATTCTTTCTTTCTTTCTTTCTTTCTTTCTTTCTTTCTTCTTCCCCTCCTTCTATTTTGAAACAGTCTATTTCAAAGTATGTGTATATCGTACGGGCAAGGGGGGGGGGGGGGGGGGGGGGAGTAGGGACGACGGCTCTTTTACTGTCCTAATTCCATTATGGTATAACACTTCCAATTGCAGGGGGCACATCGTTGAGTAATAGCAGTGATAAAAGTCTGGAACTGTTGTGACTTTTACAAGAGTGCATTGAGGGACATGACGTCACACATGAACATTACGTTGGGTTACAATTTTTTTTTTCAGCTGCTGTGGAAAGCATTATCTTGTAAGCTTTGATGGGATCATTGCTTTGTTAGTTTTCATTCCAACGGAGTCCTCTTTTGACCTGATACTGTGTTGACTTTGAGAAGGCGTTTAAAACTGTTGATATGAAAATTGTTTGGTGCAAAAAATTCTTTAGTGAACATTAAAACAAAGGCGAGGTGACTTTGGGAGCATTTTTCTTTTATTTATTCTAAATGTTCAGTCTGTAAGACCTTTCGCAGGAATGTAGAGCACAGAAAAACAAGAGATCAAACGCCTCCAAGTTCGCAGCCAAATTCCCGCCAAAATGAAAACTGCTGTTTGGTATTCCACCTCAACTGGGCTGTTGTTCTCTGCTATCGTGCAGCAGTACTAGATAGACACTCTCAGCCTACTCCCCCTTGGAAGGTTCACCTTGTCTGCTGCCATATGGCCATTAAAGGGTGTGAACGTTGAATCAGAATGTAAGTAACTGACTTGGAACGATGTTGACAAGCTTGGTGGAATACAGATACGTTCAGTGACACACATCCACAAATAGCACATGTTCACACACATCCAGGCGCGAGTGCCCATGCACCCGCACAGCTACCTACCCATACACGCATGTCCACACACATTTACCTGCACGTACATCTACAATGCCTGTACACACACACACACACACACACACACACACACCACACACACACACACACACACACACACACACACACACAATCGCACGCGCTCTCGCACTTACACACACACACACACACACACACACACACACACACACACCACATCACACACACACACACACACACACACACACAAACATGACGCCTGCGTGCGCGTACCAGGTACTGGGTGTGGTTCACATGATGTAGGTCAGATTTCATGCAATTGTCCAGATTACGCGGCTAACATATATAAACGCACACACACACACAATACACACACACACACACACACACACACACACACACCACCCCATACACGCACGCACGCACGAACTCACGCACGCACGCACACACACACACACACACACACACACACACACACACCACACGACGCAGGCACGCACGCACAGACACAGAGAGACAGAGACAGACAGAAAGGAGGATGGGGGAAGAAGGGCTTGCGACGACAGAGACAGACATCTAGATTAGATGACCCTGAGACAGTCGCACGAACAGACAGACGTAGATCCGAATCCTTCTGCAAACTGTACCAAAAAGGACACCGTTCACCTTTTAAATCAAGCTTTAAAGCATGTTTATAATGGGAAGCAACTCATCCTTCGGAAACTCCGGCTAAGACACGCTGAATACACAACAGTGTTGTCTCCCATGTTATCATAAGGCCCCCCCCCCCCCCCCCCCCCCCCCCCCCACACACACACACACACACGCACACTTTTTGTGTGTTTTTTTTCTTTAATTATTTATTTTAACGAACGTTCCGATTCTGAACTTCGGTGTACTTAACATCAAAATTGTTGTTGTTGTTGTTGTTGTTTTCTTACCCTGGCTAAAAGACTCCAGGGATCATCCGAACAGCCGAAGTACTTGAACACTATGGTACAAATGCATCAGCTGGGATGAGAACATGACGTGTGTGACCGTTTTTGATTACCCCGCCACATGGGCAGCCACACTCCGTCTCGAGGGAGTTTTGGAGACTGATAATGTTATGCTAGGAGCTTGTCACGACTGAAGACAATCCCCGCATAACTTTGCAGAGTATAACAACATTTTGATGTAGCCTTGGTGTTCTAGCCTATGTGAATTGGTCTGACACAGCCTTAAGCCAAGGCGGACATCAACCTTATTCTATAGCAGTATGGAATCTGTCTCGTGCGGAGTCAATTTGAGCGGAATTGAACCGAGCTAAGTGGAGCTAAGTTTAGCTTAGTTGGGTTAAGCTGAGCTGAGCGTTTTGTGTGTGTGTGTGTGTGTGTGTTCTTTAGTTTCATTTTTTATTTGTTTTGCTTCATTTTCTATGCATAAAAAAAGAAAAACCTAAGGCGGTAGAATCATAATGACGACGACGACGACGATGATGATGATGATGATGATGATGATGATGATGGATGATGATAATGATGATGGTTGATGATGATGATGATGATGATGATGATGATGATGATGATGTTGTTGATGAAATGATAATGATAACAACAGCAACAGTAGCTGGAAGGAGAAGAAGAACAACAACACCACCAACAACACCAACAATGATAACAACACCAACACCAACACCACCATTACCACCACCAATAATAATAATGATGATAATATAATAATACTAATGATAATAATTTTATAATAATAATAATAACGATGATGATGATGATGATAACAGCAATAATATTGATGCCGCTACTACTACTACTACTACTGGTAGTAGTAGCAGTGGTAGTAATGACAACAACAACATTAACAACAACAACAGCAACAACAGCAAACGACGTCAACAACAACAACAACAACACAACACCACACCAAGACATATATTGAAGGGGATAAAGTAATAACTAAAAGCTTTAGAAAGAAAAAAAAAAAAAAACGGACGATCTGGAGTGCCGATCAAAAAGAAATAATATCGTTGTGCATGGAATTCCCAGAGCTGAAAGGGAGACGCCTGAAGAATGTGAGGACCTTCTGAGGGACATGCTGACGGACAAGATGGATCTGACTGTGACTTCTCCTCTGACAGAGTTCATCGTGTGATGGCTAAACGGGACTGTCCAGTGAAGGATGAAAAAACAAAAAAGACAGCCAGATGCACATTCTATAAAGATCTGACAGAGTTCATCGTGTGATGGCTAAACGGGACTGTCCAGTGACAGCCAGATGCACATTCTATAAAGATCTGACAGAGTTCATCGTGTGATGGCTAAACGGGACTGTCCAGTGACAGCCAGATGCACATTCTATAAAGATCTGACAGAGTTCATCGTGTGATGGCTAAACGGGACTGTCCAGTGATAGCCAGATGCACATTCTATAAAGAAAAAAGTTAGGATCTTGACTGCGAAGTGGAAACTGAAAGGGATTTTTTTTGTGGGAGATGACTTTTCTCAGCGAGTCAGGTCAATTAGAAAAAAAAGTTATCATCTCATCTGAGAGCAGCCAAAGATCAGTGAGAGAGAGAGAGAGAGAGAGAGAGAGAGAGAGAGAGAGAGAGAGAGAGAGAGAGAGAGAAGAAAACACATGAAAGTGCGCTAAGGATAAAAAGCATCAAACATTAAGACAATAAAGAAAGGAAAAGAAAATCAAGAAAGTATCTCTCATCACCTTCAGATGAAATAAAGAAAAAGAAATGAAAAAGATCAAACAAAATTAGTCGAATAAGTAACCCCCCCCCCCCCCCCCCGCCCCTTAAATATTGCGTTACAACTATTAAACACACACACACACACACACACACACACACACACACACACACACACACACACACACACACGCACACACACACACACACACCATTTTTTTTGTCATCGCCAGCGTCACTATAATTATGTTTGGAGGAGGGGATAGGTAGGTGGGAGTTGGTGGGCAGGTGGGTTTAGTGTCAGAGGGCAATGTTTGTGCTTTAAAAGCCCGTAGACAGTTGAAATTAATGTACTGAGAAGACTGAGATACAGTGGTGTTTTCTGATTGCCTCTCGAAACGAGTGAAGTGGACACCGAATAATTATGACAAGCTGGATGTGATGGACAAGTCTATTCTTGGAAGGTGAAACTGAATTTGGGGGAGGTTTCTTGACGAGTTAAAGGGAATCTGTGTGTAAAAAATAAAACTGAGAGTGCGTTTCAGTCTGCAAAATGAACCGTTTTCTTGTATATCTTCTAGTCTGCAGCTTAAGAAAGTGAATTTTCTCATAATGCGAGCCGATGAGAGAGAGAGAGAGAGAGAGAGAGAGAGAGAGAGAGAGAGAGAGAGAGAGAGAGAGAGAGAGAGAGAGAGAGACTCAAGTCTGATTTGTCCATTGTGTCGAAATTCGAAAGAAGATGAAATCCATTTTGTATTAACTTGTCCAGTATTACAAGACCTCAGAGACCTATTCCTACCACAAAAATATTTCAAGAATCCTTGTTTCTTTAAATTAGTTTGGTTAATGTCATCATCAAATGAGAGTACTGTTAAACAGTTGGCTATTTATCTATATAAAGCATTCCAGAAGCGAAGTGTTTATGTAACATGATCAAGTCAGTGTCAATCTGCGACATGAATCATAATGTATATCCCCATTCTAAGGGGCTAAGGCCTTTATGAATAAACTATTTGAGTCTTGAGAGAGAGAGAGAGAGAGAGAGAGAGAGAGAGAGAGAGAGAGAGAGAGAGAGAGAGAGAGGAGAGAGAGAGAGAATGCGTGCGCGCGAGCGATCGTGCGTGTTTATAGAAAGACACGTTTCAGCGCTCGTTTGCGAAGGCTCTGCAGTCACTGTGGTTAGAGCGTCAAAACGGAGTGACTGAGGGCGGATAATGAAGCGGTTTAGAAAGACAGGGGTTAATTACCGCCAAGGACAGTGAGTACAAGACACCACTGATCTCATATTCGCGCACGGTTTTAGTGTGTTTCTTTTGTGGATTGCCATATGGCCAACACACACACACACACACACACACACACACACACACACACACACACACACACACACACACACACACACACACACACAATTCAATTCAATTCAATTCAATTCAAATTTAATCCTTTGACCCCTGTTGGGGCATGGAGGATACAAATGTAACAAAGAGAAATACGAAACTCACTCAGAACAATGTGTGAACATAGTTGCGAAATGCTGAATTCTGGTGAACTGTAATGATCTCATTAAACAATCTTCCCATTTTTTAGAAACTTACTAATATTCAAACAAATGCGTCTTCCTTTTTGAAATAAATTACAAAAGTTGAAAACAGACTTTGGTTTTAGATATTTTTTAGGGATGAATTTTTCACGAAGTTCATTATATTTTGGACATTCCATGATGCAATGAAATTCATCTCCAATTTCACCCATTTCACAGTTACGACAAATACGCAATTCTCTTGGAACATTATGGGGTCTTCCAATTTCAGTTTGCAATTTATGGTTACTACATCTAAATTTAAATAAAGATATAACATAAATATCTGGTAAGGTAGAAATATAATGTTCTTTTCCAAAGACAGTCTTTACACTTTTATAGAATACACACTTGTTGCTGTTTTCAAGAGAACTGCGCCAATCACGAGCATAATTATTTTGCAACTCCTTTTTAACACACTTACATAAGTTACTTCTGTTTGTGAATGAATGAGATTCCCAAACACAATCAAAACCAGTTTCAAATAAAATGCTTTTAACATAACTAAGCCATGGTGAAACGAAAATTCCTTTTGTATATAGTTCATGTAAGATATTATATACTTTGTTTGAATACTTCTTAGAATCAGGAACAACTAAGTTAGCCCAGAACCTTATCATTCTCACTTTAATCAGTACAGATAAAGGACAGATTCCGGTTTCACCATAAATCATTGAAGTCATTGTAGTTTTATTTAATCTAAATAAATACTTTAAAAAACATAACTGTAACTTTTCTAATATATCAACATTTTCATAACCCCAAATTTCACAACCATACAACAACACAGGTACAACTATGGAATAAAATAATTGTATGCAAACATCAACTGGCAATTTCTGTTTTCTTGCAGTTTGTAATAATGAAAACATTGCCTTGAGAGCCTGATTATAAGCACATTTTTTTGCTTTGTAAAAAGAACCTGTTCTGCTGAACTCGATGCCTAAGTATTTCATTGAATTAAGAACCTCTATTTTTTCATTCCCAAAGAAAAAAATTTCACGCATACTATTTCGACCATGAAAGACAACTATTTTTGTTTCTTTGGATTTACTTCTAACTGCCATTGCGTGCAATATATATGTAAGGCATTAAGTTGTTTTTGCAAAGCTGATTTAGAATTTGCCAATAAAATTGTATCATCAGCATATAACAATACAAGCAATTTAATAAACTGTTCAAGTTTCAACTCTTGTGTTAAATCATATTCTAAAGTAGAACAGTTATTGTCAATAAGGAACTGTTGTAGATCATTCAAAAATAATGAAAACAATAAGGGTGAAAGGTTTTCTCCTTGACGAACTCTCCTAAAACTGCCAAAGAACTCTGATTTTTGACCATTTAGAAAAATGCACGATTTTATTTGATCATACATATTGATTACACACACACACACACACACACACACACACACACACACACACACACACACACACACACACACACACAGCGCACACACACCACACACACACACACACACACACACACACACACACACACACACACACACACACCATTTTTTTGTTATCGCCAGCGTCATTATAATAATTATGTTTGGAGGAGGGGGTGGGTACGGCCGGGTGGGAGTTGGTGTTTATGCTTTAAAAGTCCGTAGACAGTTGACGAATTAATGGGAATCTGTGTGTAAAAATAAAACTGAGAGTGCGTTTCTGTCTGCAAAATGAACCGTTTTCTTGCATTCTAGTCTGCAGCTTAAGAAAGTGAATTTTCTTATAATGCGAGCCGATGAGGCTAAGAGAGAGAGAGAGAGAGAGAGAAGAGAGAGGAAGAGGAGAGAGAGAGAGAGAGAGAGAGAGAGAGAGAGAGAGAGAGAGAATGCGTGCGGGCGGGCGATCGGGCGTGTTTATAGAAAGACTCGTTTTAGCGCTCGTTTGCGAAGGCTCTGCAGTGGTTTCAGTGTGTTTGCTTTTGTGGATTACTATAGGGTCCACACACACACACACACACACACACACACACACACACACACACACACACACAGAATCTACGCGTTACTGAATGGAAGTTTGGA
Organism: Conus canariensis; assembly: GCA_033310375.1. Taxonomy (NCBI): domain Eukaryota; kingdom Metazoa; phylum Mollusca; class Gastropoda; order Neogastropoda; family Conidae; genus Conus; species Conus canariensis. The sequence continues at coordinate 41,709,880 of CM065741.1, read as the reverse complement.
AAGCAGCTTGCGTGAGAGAGAGAGAGAGAGAGAGAGAGAGAGAGAGAGAGAGAGAGAGGAGAGAGAGAGAGAGAGAGAGAGAGAGAGAGAGAGACACTTTTTTGACACTTTTTTTTTTTATTGTCCAATAGCTGTACAGCCCTTTCAGACAAGGGGGGAAAATCATATATGACTAAATGTTTTATCATAAATGATCTCAAATCTTTATCAAAAGACTATACACACACACGCATGAAAGAAAATATGCACACTCATGCACATGCAGGTGCACACACACGCGCGCGCTCGCGCACGCACACTCACACACACGCGCGCACACAGAGAGAAAGAGAGGGGAAGAGAGAGAGAGAGAGAGAGAGAGAGAGAGAGAGAGAGAGAGAGAGAGGGGTAAGAGAGAAAGAGAGAGAGAGAGACAGAGAGAGAAAGAGACAGGGACAGAGACAGAAACAGAGAGATGCATGCGCGAACGCGCGTATACAGATGGTGGATCATCTTGTAATTTGCTGACTTTGTTCAATTAACACTTTCCTAATCTTCATTGCTTCTGCCAAGAATCTAGCCAGGGATATCGTTACATTTTCATTGTTATTTGAAAGAATATATGTTACCGATCTCTGATCAGGATTTCCTGTAAAGGAATTTAGAATATCACAGCTTTTGCGTTTTTCATTATAAGCAGAGCAATTGAACAGTAAATGAATTTCATCTTCTGTTCCATTTCCACACGATGGGCAAACGTTGTTTTTATCTTCTTCAGTTTGAAACCATTGTTTGAAATTTTTTAGGCCGCTAACTCTTAGTCTGAATCTGATAAGACTAGCCCTATGCCATTTATCCGATACAAATGATAGATATTTTTCTGCTTGAAAAACATTTTTGAAAGAATAAAACCACCTATATTTATCATTAGCTTCCAATTCTGAATGCCAATGCTGTTTATAGCAGGAGATAAGTCTATCTTTGAATTCACTAATAAAACCATACTCACAACCTGCACCTTGGCTTAGCCATACAATACCAAATCCATTCTCGCATAAAATTCTCTTAACATTTGACGCCCAATTTAAGTAACCAGATTCATGTTGTATCACAAGCATTTCATATGACTGTCTGCAAATTCTCGACATTGGTAAGTTAATAAGTTGAAGCCAATATTTAATACACTTTACAGACATTCGAATACAGAGGGGATATCTTCCGGTTTCGCCATAAACTGAAGTATTAGAAGTGTGGAGGGGAAGACCTAAAAGTCTTTTTATTGCAAAGGTGTGCACTTTTTATTGCAAAGGTATGCACTTTTTATTGCAAAGGTGTGCACTTTTTATTGCAAAGGTATGCACTTTTTATTGCAAAGGTATGCACTTTTTATTGCAAAGGTGTGCACTTTTTATTGCAAAGGTGTGCACTTTTTATTGCAAAGGTATGCACTTTTTATTGCAAAGGTATGCACTTTTTTTAATTGCAAAGGTATGCACTTTTTATTGCAAAGGTATGCACTTTTTATTGCAAAGGTATGCACTTTTTATTGCAAAGGTATGCACTTTTTATTGCAAAGGTATGCACTTTTTCAACTTTTTACCTATCTTCCTCCAGTCCCACACTTCAGCTGCGTAAGTTAATATGGGCTCTATTTGTGTGTCAAATAGTTTCCAAAACAGATCTACATCCCCAGTGTTCAATTTTCTCATGGATCTCAATACGTCCATTACCTCTTTCTTCCCTTTTCTACAGACGTCTACCAAACTGCTACTAATACCTAATTTTGTGGTAAAAACCATTCCCAAATATTTGTAAGAATTTGTAACCATCACTTCTTTACCTCCATAAAACCATCTCTCCCTGGCAGCCAGATGACCTCCCTTTCTAAACACCATTACGTTTGTCTTTTTAAGATTAATATTCAGATGTAATCTATCTGTTTCTCTTTTTAAGCTGTCAAGCTGGTTCTGAAGACCTATTATTGTATTCGACAACAGTATGACATCGTCTGCAAACAAAAGAAGAAAGATTTCCGCTGCCCCAGGAATCAACTGTATTCCATGCTTTCCAGTCACAGACAATTCTACAGCTAATTCATTAATGAAAAAGGAAAACAATATGGGGCTCAGTAGGCAACCTTGTCTCACTCCCCTAGGACAATTGAAATAATCAGAATAACAACATTTGTCACGAACACAAGCCAACACAGAATCATAAATACTTCTTAACGCCTTATACATTTTGCCATTCACACCATTCCTCCTCAAAACTGCCCATAGTGAATTCCTGTTCACAGAGTCACAGAGAGAGAGAGAGAGAGAGAGAGAGAGAGCAACAATGTCGGGGAGCACCTGTCGCTACATTCCCAGCCAACACAAAGACCTGCATTACTCCCAGTGTTTGGTTACGCGACAGGCTCTCCTTTACCTCACATGAGCTTCGAGGGGCGAGAGCGTGAGAGGTCAATGATAGAGCGGCCTTCACAGAGGGCTTTTTAAAATTTCTTTTTTCTTTTTTATTTTTACCTTGCTTCCCAGGTCGTGGGGCCAGGGTGG
>CM065741.1:41692346-41704846 GCA_033310375.1 Conus canariensis | reverse complement strand
TGTTTGCCCTTCCTTCCACTGGTGATTGTCCGTTTGTTTGCCCTTGCTTCCACTGGTGATTGTCCGTTTGTTTGCCCTTCCTTCCACTGGTGATTGTCCGTTTGTTTGCCCTTGCTTCCACTGGTGATTGTCCGTTTGTTTGCCCTTCCTTCCACTGGTGATTGTCCGTTTGTTTGCCCTTGCTTCCACTGGTGATTGTCCGTTTGTTTGCCCTTGCTTCCACTGGTGATTGTCCATTTGTTTGCCCTTGCTTCCACTGGTGATTGTCCATTTGTTTGCCCTTGCTTCCACTGGTGATTGTCCATTTGTTTGCCCTTGCTTCCACTGGTGATTGTCCATTTGTTTGCCCTTGCTTCCACTGGTGATTGTCCATTTGTTTGCCCTTGCTTCCACTGGTGATTGTCCGTTTGTTTGCCCTTGCTTCCACTGGTGATTGTCCGTTTGTTTGCCCTTGCTTCCACTGGTGATTGTCCGTTTGTTTGCCCTTGCTTCCACTGGTGATTGTCCGTTTGTTTGCCCTTGCTTCCACTGGTGATTGTCCGTTTGTTTGCCCTTCCTTCCACTGGTGATTGTCTGTTTGTTTCCCCTTCCTTCCACTGGTGATTGTCCGTTTGTTTGCCCTTCCTTCCACTGGTGATTGTCCGTTTGTTTGCCCTTCCTTCCACTGGTGATTGTCCGTTTGTTTGCCCTTCCTTCCACTGGTGATTGTCCGTTTGTTTGCCCTTCCTTCCACTGGTGATTGTCCGTTTGTTTGCCCTTCCTTCCACTGGTGATTGTCCGTTTGTTTGCCCTTCCTTCCACTGGTGATTGTCCGTTTGTTTGCCCTTCCTTCCACTGGTGATTGTCCGGTCCGTTTGTTTCCCCTTCCTTCCACTGGTGATTGTCCGTTTGTTTGCCCTTCCTTCCACTGGTGATTGTCCGTTTGTTTCCCTTCCTTCCACTGGTGATTGTCCGTTTGTTTGCCCTTCCTTCCACTGGTGATTGTCCGTTTGTTTGCCCTTCCTTCCACTGGTGATTGTCCGTTTGTTTGCTGCTACCTCTACTGGTGATTGTCCGTTTGGTCGTTCTTGTTTCCTGTAATAAATGATAGTTCGTTCGCCTTCACTTCCAGTGATGAATGTTTGTTTGTTTCACCCTTGCTTCCAGTGATGTTTGTGTGTTTGTTTCACCCTTGCTTCCAGTGATGAATGTTTGTTTGTTTGTTTCACCCTTGTTTCCAGTGATGAATGTTTGCGCGTTTGTTTCGCCCTTGTTTCCAGTGATGAATGTTTGTTTGTTTCACCCTTGCTTCCAGTGATGAATGTTTGTTTGTTTGTTTCACCCTTGTTTCCAGTGATGAATGTTTGTGTGTTTGTTTCACCCTTGTTTCCAGTGATGAATGTTTGTGTGTTTCACCCTTGCTTCCAGTGATGAATGTTTTGTTTGTTTGTTTCACCCTTGTTTCCAGTGATGAATGTTTGTGTGTTTGTTTCACCCTTACTTCCCGTGATGAATGTTTGTGTGTTTGTTTCACCCTTGTTTCCAGTGATGAATGTTTGTGTGTTTGTTTCACCCTTGTTTCCAGTGATGAATGTTTGTGTGTTTGTTTCACCCTTGCTTCCAGTGATGAATGTTTGTGTGTTTGTTTCACCCTTGTTTCCAGTGATGAATGTTTGTGTGTTTGTTTCACCCTTGTTTCCAGTGATGAATATTTGTGTGTTTGTTTCACCCTTACTTCCCGTGATGAATGTTTGTGTGTTTGTTTCACCCTTGTTTCCAGTGATGAATGTTTGTGTGTTTGTTTCACCCTTGCTTCCAGTGATGAATGTTTGTGTGTTTGTTTCACCCTTGTTTCCAGTGATGAATCTTTGTGTGTTTGTTTCACCCTTGTTTCCAGTGATGAATCTTTGTGTGTTTGTTTCACCCTTGTTTCCAGTGATGAATGTTTGTGTGTTTGTTTCACCCTTGTTTCCAGTGATGAATGTTTGTGCGTTTGTTTCACCTTTGTTTCCAGTGATGAATGTTTGTGTGTTTGTTTCACCCTTGTTTGCAGTGATGAATGTTTGTTTGTTTGTTTGTTTGTTTCACCCTTGTTTCCAGTGATGAATGTTTGATTTACCCTTGCTTCCAGTGATGAATGTTTGTCTGTTTCACCCTTGTTTCCAGTGATGAATGTTTGATTTACCCTTGCTTCCAGTGATGAATGTTTGATTTACCCTTGCTTCCAGTGATGAATGTTTGTCTGTTTCACCCTCACTTCCAGTGATGAATGTTTGTCTGTTTCACCCTCACTTCCAGTGATGAATGTTTGTCTGTTTCACCCTCACTTCCAGTGATGAATGAATGTTTGTTTCACCCTTGCTTCCAATGATGAATGTTTGTTTGTTCCACCCTTGCTTCCAGCGGTGAATAACTCAACGAGGACGCTGACATGATAACATTGTGTATTTGCAATACCTGTGGTTAAAAACAAATTGGGAAAAAAAACTATAATTGTGTATTTGCGACGCCTGTGGCAAAAGGGTGCTAGACACTGGTCGGTGGCCGTCAACATTGGTCTTTCATTGGCAGAAAAGGGCACATAAGACTGTTTAACGACACGTGTGTCGCAAGCGTTCTTTGACGGCTCTCGCGGGATTATTTCACGGAAGGAAACAAGATGGCGTCGATCGTAATCAGATTCCCGTTTTTTCATGTTCGCGCGTATATTTGGGATTTCATGTCAGGTTTGTGTTCAGCTACAAAAACCACCACTGCCTGTCTGAAACTTTCATGGTACGTTTTGATCATAATTATTGTCTTAATTACGAACGAAATTTGAGACCGCGAACCGATTTCGTCTTCTGCGATCTTGGCGGTCTTTGTGTGTGTGTGTGTGTGTGTGTGTGTGTGTGTGTGCGTGCGTGCATGCGTGCGTGCGTGTGTGTGTGTGTGTGGTGTGTGTGTGTGTGTGTGTGTGTGTGCCGATCTTTTCTTTCGCAATCCATGCCCGGTGAATTAAGCAAATCTCGCCGAAGGTTTGTAAAGAAAATAAGACAACAATAATAATAATAAAAAAAGGGATCGATCACTCGACATGTTACGGGCGAAATGTTTCAGTTCGTGCAAAGAGAAGTAACGTTTGAAAGCCCTCCAGTGATGAATTTGGGACCCGTTGACAAGCTCTCCTGTGCTGGAAATCAGTTTGACATTTGGTGACTCTTGATTCCTACGTCACCGCTTTCCTTCGTTACGGCCGGAATGTTAAGTTCACAATGCTACGGAAATTAAAAAAAAAAAAAATAACAATTCGAAACCGCCGAATCGCTCAAATCATATCTACATCCACTGAAAACGGTTCCAAGTTCGGAGGGCCCAACAATATATTGGTGGAAAGTATTTTGCGGGTTATGTAACCTCTAGAGAGCAAAGATCGCTTAAATTTCGGTTAAGAATCGGTGTTTAGTTCGTCGAAACTCAGCAATCTCTTCGAACTGTAGATAGTAGATCAGTGTGTGTGTGTGTGTGTGTGTGTGTGTGTGTGTGTGTGAGAGAGAGAGAGAGAGAGAGAGAGAGAGAGAGAGAGAGAGATTGGTTGGCCATTAGTTTGCGATCCAGATACGCGAGTCAATAGTTCCTTCAGTCGAGAACTACCCTTGAAGTCATTCAAGGAGCAAAGACTGATCGACAGAACGTGGGTTTGCCTACCTCTCGGTGGGGCTAGTGCATAGCGATAAGAAACACCATTACCAGGACATGCAGAACGCTCGTGACAAACGTTAGCAACGAGCTGTGTCTGGGCCAGTGGTAGGTGTTTCAGTGCGTAGCCAAGGTATATGTGGCCATTCGCCACAATTTTGCTCTAAAAACATCACAATAAAAATAATCCATGTGCGCGTTTTGAGGCCTACCATAAATTTGAGCCAGCATTTGATGTCAAACTGATAATTGATCAAAAGAACAACTCCCAACCAATTATTTCCCTTGTTTGGAGGGATCGTCACCGATGAAATCACCAGTCTTCAAATACATGACCTTCCCCTTCGTTGACACACATTTCAGGCCTTTGCACTCACCCGTCACCCAGCCTCAAACCAACAAAACAACCCTATTCCTTTGATTTTAATCTGTCTGCTTGGAACCACCTGGCTTGTACCTTGATGGCCATATGAAAGGAAATGCGAGGACTCAACTTTCAGACAATAACAAGTCTCAAAACAATCTAATTGCCCCAGTCTATAAATATTAGAATCATTAAGCAAAGCCTTGGCGCATTAATTTTTGGTGTGCAGCCTGTCCGTCGAAGACAATATCTTCGCTCTCTTATCCTCACCCCATACACAGACTCTGGTCTTCAAAACAACCTCTCCTCAAGAGATCTAGGACTAACAGGATTCATTTCTCACCATTCGATCTTTACTTCCATCTTTCAGGGTACACTGCATACGTCTTTGTCTGTTTGTCTGTCTGTGTAACTGCTTCTCTTTTCTCTCTCTCTCTCTCTCTCTCTCTCTCTCTCTCTCTCTCTCTCTCTCTCTCTGTCTTTCTTTCAAAATCTGCATGTATATTTTGATAACAACACTTGCTAAAGATATGTACCTCAATTGATGTCTGGTTGGTCTATGCCCTCTCTCTTTTTAAATGTTATTAAAGTGCACGGGAAAATTGCCACACCGAACATCTTGATGAAATAAACCACAAGGAAATCAATAACGGAAACACCCTCATAATTGCTCATTTCAGCAGCGACTTGAGTAAGCCCTGTGTTTTTTCTCAGCCTTGAGGTTGCTGACACTAGCAAGAACCACTGGCGGGAAGACAGCATTAACAAACAGGACATCAAATGTGACATCCACGTTTTCAACAACATCTTTTCCTGATATTGAACCTGTCATTGAATAGATTTTTATTTGGTGGTAAAATGCCGATACCACTGTTGAGTCGTGTTCTCATAGCAATTGACAGATGTTCTGTTGATTGATCTGATGGTTTGCAAAAATGCTTCCACTCAAGTAGGCGTTCTTTCAGTTTTCTTGATGTGGTTCGATCTGTAGTCAGGTAGACGTTCTTTCAGTTTTCTTGATGTGGTTCGATCTGTAGTCAGGTAGACGTTCTTTCAGTCTTCTTGATGTGGTTCGATCTGTAGTCAGGTAGACGTTCTTTCAGTTTCTTGATGTAATTTGATCTATAGTCAAGAAGACGTTCTTTCAGTTTTCTTGATGTAGTTTGATCTATAGTCAAGAAGACGTTCTTTCAGTTTTCTTGATGTGGTTCGATCTGTAGTCAAGTAGGCGTTCTTTCAGTGTACTTGATGTGGATCGATCTGTAGTCAAGTAGGCGTTCTTTCAGTGTACTTGATGTGGTTCGATCTGTGTCAAGTAAGCGTTCTTTCAGTGTACTTGATGTGGTTCGATCTGTAGTCAAGTAGGCGTTCTTTCAGTGTACTTGATGTGGTTCGATCTGTGTCAAGTAAGCGTTCTTTCAGTGTACTTGATGTGGTTCGATCTGTAGTCAAGTAGGCGTTCTTTCAGTGTACTTGATGTGGTTCGATCTGTGTCAAGTAAGCGGTCTTTCAGTGTACTTGATGTGGTTTGATCTTTCAGGTCCTTGGACAAACCAAGCTGTTAGGGCAAGTCAGTTGTTAGGACAAATCGGGTTGTTAGGACAATATTCGGGTTGTCAGGACAAATCAGGTTGTTAGGACAAATCAGGTTGTTAGGACAAATCAGGTTGTTTGGACAATTCGGGCTGTCAGGACAAATCAGGTTGTTAGGACAATTCGGGTTGTTAGGACAAATCGGGTTGTTAGAACAATTCAGCTTGTTGGGACAAATCAGGCTGTCATGACAATTCAGGTTATTAGGACAATTCGGGTTGTGAGGACAATTCAGGACAATTCGGGTTGTTAGGACAATTCGGGTTGTTAGGACAAATCAGGTTGTTAAAACAAATAAGGTTATTAGGACCATTCGGTATGCTAGGGCAAATCATTTTGTTGTTGATTTCTCACTGTTGATAACTGCGTCTGTTGGGCAGGAGAGAGAGAGAGAGAGAGAGAAGAGAGAGAGAGAGAGAGAGAGAGAGAGAGTCACAGGCAGGGAACAGAAAAAAGAAAGAAATGGGAGCAAATCTTAAATCTAAAAGGAAAAGAAATCAAAGTTTATTTCTCCATGCAGAGCAGATCTAAAACGCAAAAAGTGTAAGTGGCCAGTCTTATGTTGGAAATTTGCATAGGTAGGAAGGAGGCGGTAGGTCTGATGATTTCCAATTGAGTTCTTCTGTGAACTCAAACCTGCTCACCCTAGAACTAAGGATGGACTCGTCCAATCCCATGATACCTGAATCTGAGCATGAAGTTGACACAGAAGGGTTGTTTGTACCTTGGAGGCAAGGAGATTGCTTCGTGCAGCTTGCAAAATTGCCTGGTTGGACTATGTATGGTTGAATAGAAAATTAAAAAAAGGAAGGGAATGGACGTTTCTGGACAATGAAAATAGGTGAACTGCTCATCATTGTGCATCTGAAACACAGGACAGCTTGGTGAGTGCATTGAAGTTTGATATTATAAAGCGTCTTCTGTTGTAGGTAAAATCTGGTGACTTTGAGCTCGTGAGTGCGGGTGAAATTCCGGTGTTGTAATTTAGACTAGGAATGGATGATTGTTATGAGAAAAGGGAAGGATGGGTTTGAAAGTGATTTGAGAATCACTGGAGAGGAAAATGGGTGCTGTGAGACAGTGTACGAGTTGAGGAAACGGGAGTGAATGATTGTGGAACATGGAGTGTGGGTGAATTAATGTGAGATGGTAGTTGTGAGAAAGGCTATGATTAGTGTGAGAAAGCGTGTGCGACTGAGTGGCGGAAGCGTGATATTAGTATTTATGATAACGTAATATCTGCAGACCAGCAACCACCACTGCAACCGACACTGCATCCACCTCTACCTTGCTGCTCAAGGTTCGGGGGATCAGACGTGGACTGGCAGCTAGTTGTCTGTCTACGTGTGTGCTGTAGATCTGACTTACGAATAGAGGGGAGATATCCTGGGGGACTCCTCACTACGTGGTGTCTGCTCAGGACCTAGCCCTACAGAAAGCCAAGTGCCTTTACTTATTTTTGATTACTTCTGTTTCAGACGAGGAAACAGTGGAACTACAAACTTGTGCTGTGCTCGTAGCTGAACTGGAAGCTCGGCAAGTTCCGAGCTTGGTTAGGAAAAACTGTTCGTCTAGGAGAGGAAAACGGACTTCACAGAAAAAAAGACTCTTGAGAGAGAGAGAGAGAGAGAGAGGGAGAGAGAGTTGATGACATTTGTTTTGTGAATGCGTTTGTTTAATAGAGGGGTTGATAGTAGAGACCTGAAGTAGCATTGTGTCGTTTTGCTGTAGTTTTAATTATTAGTAAAATAAATGGGTGTATCCTTTAATATGTCTTGCTTGCCTTCTCGTTGCGGGAGGTGGTACGTTGGCACGTGTAGAAGTACACAAAGCAAGTAGGTGCATGACTTGCAAACGCTTGTGTAGAAGTGCACAACAACATTCGAGCATGATTTGTGTAGCAAATGCTCCCCCTCTGTGCCCGTAAGAGGCACGTTACGGCGAATGCGCCTATTGTCCGTAAATATGTCTGACCCTAGACTAGCGCAACCTAACTTGCATGACAAAGAGAGAGGGAAGGAGGGAGGGGGCGGTGGTCGGAAGGTGGGAGGAGAAGGTGGGGATAGAACGTGGACGGTAAGGAAGCACAGGACGCGTGTACAAACCCGTTGAGAGTTCGGGACCAATCGAGCGGGCAACTGCTCTGGTTGACTTCTGTATGGCCATGATAACTCCGCAGAGAAGAGAGAGAGAGAGAGAGAGAGAGATTTTGTGGTCTATTTAGATGTTAAGACCTTAAGAAAGGAGGGGGGAGGGGGGGATAACAAACGCTTTCACCAACAGCACAAACAGGATTTTCATGAGGGTACCCTCTCTCTCTCTCTCTCTCTCTCTCTCTCTCTCTCACACACACACACACACACACTTTCTCTCTCTCTCTCCCCCACCCATCCCCCCTCCTCTGTCTTCCTTCCCTCCCTACCGTCCCACCTCGTTCCCTCTCCTTGCTCCCCACCCCGACCCCCACGCCACCCCCCCCCCCTCGCCTCCCTCCCTCCACCACAATGCTCCCGCGCACGCGCACACACACACACACACACACACACACACGTATTGGATCATCTTTAAATTAAGCGGAGGTTTGTTTAGTATCTTCGTTTGTTTGTTTGTTTGTTTGTCCTCGCATACCTGGTTTCAGCTACGTGTTTAGCGAGTTCCTTTACAACACGTTCGTTGGAGTTAGACATCAACATAGCGGCTCTTGGGCCGTTTGGAATTCAACAGCGCGCTGCAGCAATTATGTTTATCAGCTTACGCAGTAGAAACAAACAAACAAACATGTCCTTCGTTTTCACATTCACTTCTACAAGGTGGGCAAAGGATGTCATGTGAACATTCATAACTTAAAAAAAAAAAAAATTTACAATTTAGAAAACAAAACAAAACAATAAAAACAAAAAAACAACCCCCCCCCAAAAAAAAAACAAACAAAAAAACCGACCAGCCCTGAGCCTAACTCTTACGAAACTATCTCTGCGCCATTTCTTTGTAAGGACCTTTTTCTGCTCGAAAAGGCTTCTAAAAGAGCAGAAATATCTCCGTTTCACATTACTATTACTGCCTGAGAGAGAGAGAGAGAGAGAGAGAGAGAGAGAGAGAGATTTCTCTTTACTATTTCCGCATGAGAGAGAGGGAGGGAGGGAGAGAAATGTGATAGCTGGGGTGTTTGCTGTAAATCCGATACACCGTCACAGTGCAGAAAGAACGACAACTGACCCCAAGTTAACTGGGTCGTTCGCAACAGGGGTGTAGAATACGTGCTCTGTTGTGGTATTCCTCGCTGGTTCGTGCTGGTGTGAACGGCAGATTTGGTCGATATGGCGAATAAACGTCGGAGTTGGGGAAACGTTTGTGGATGTAGTCTGGGTAAGTCATGGTTTCGATATTCGTGAATTTTTACTTCTTTGCAATCGTTGAAAGAATTCTTTTTGCCTTTGGATTTTCTTTTTAATCTTCTGTTGTTTTTTTTGTCTGGCTGGTCTTCGGTTAGGTAAGAGATGTGCTTTTGGATGTTGTGGGGGTATTAAGGTGGGTGTTGTCGGGTAGGGTTTGGTTGGGTTGTTGTAACATTGAAGGTGGATTTAAGAGCAAGATTTAGTGTTTAAAAAAAAAAAAATTTTTTGCCTTCGTTGGGTGCTGATCATGGAGTACCTTTCTTTCCCTTTGTTTTGTTCTGAATAACTTTATTTTAGAGTGGTGGTGGTGGTGATGGTGGCGGTGGCGTGGTGGTCTCTCTCTCTCTTTGTCTTGTGTGTGTGTGTGTGTGTGTGTGTGTGTGTGTGAGGGAAGTTGGTACGTTGCGTATCCTTCTTCAATGGCAAAACGTAAAGGAAATAAAATTTTCCCACCTTTTTCTTCTTCTTTTCCCCTTTTATGTTTGTTTGTTTGTTGAACAACGAATACATAACGACAGGTTTGTCTTCTATAATGAAATAATCGAACAATTACTTCGGTCTAATTGTGACTGGTCTCCCTCGCAGAGCTGCTAAACCATGTCTCGATGTGTGTCTTTTTCCGTTTTGTTTTGCTGCTCGAGTGTGTATCAGTTAATGAATTCAAATCATGTACACGTCTGTTTCTTTGTGTTGGTGCTATTTGGCAGTATGTGATTAGCGTGAGCAGCAGCTGAAAATGCCCCATTAGAAAACACACACACACACACAACACACACACGAAAAAAAGAGCACCCCGAATTGAATGAGGAAAAAGCCAACGCGGAAGAAGAAACGGGAGCGGAAGGGGGGGGGGGGGGAGGAGAGAAAAGAATCGAGATGAGAAAGAGAATGGTGCATTAAGAAAGATGAAATAACAACAGCAACAACAACAACAACAACAACGACGACAACAACAAACACATGGAATAAACAAAAATAAAGCGTAAAAAGATTCGAAAGAAAGAAAGAAAAAAAAAACTATTCTATAAATGATGTAAGGTCTACGAAATTGTTTTTCTTGCCGCTGGCAGGTTGATGATAATGATATCAAAGATGACAACAATGATGATGATGATGGGGAAAATAATTGTATGTACTGAAACCTTCAACAAACACAACGGCAGTATCAACCAGAACATATACAACAACTACAACAGTACGATCACAGTAACAGTAATGTTAATAATGATGATGATGATGACGAATCTCTTAAGGATATCATCATCAGCATCAGCATCATCATCATCATCATCATCACCAACATCATCATCATCATCATCATCATTATCATCATAATCATCATCATCTTGCATTGTCATATATACAAGTTAATCTTTTTTAAATAGTAGATTTATTTGTTTTTAAATGGAACTATCAAGCTTCCAGAAGATATTCGTGGTGTATCACCACACGTACTTTGATGTGCATCTCTTGCTGCTTTATCTTCTTTCCAGTCTCTTAATTCTTGTTATTGTTCTGCTGTTTTGTTGATGTCGTGGTGATGTTCTTCTTTCTGTTTTGTGGTCTTCCCAGTCTCTTAATTGGTGTTATTGTCGTTGTTGTTTTGTTGATGTCGTGGTGATATTGTCGTTGTTGTTTTGTTGATGTGGTGGTGATGTTCTTCTTCCTGTTGTATGGTCTTCCCAGTCTCTTAATTGCTGTAATTGTCGTTGTTGTTCTGCGAATTAGTGTTGTTGTTCTTGCTGTTTTATCATTTTTCCAGTCTGTTCATTCTTGTTGTTATTGTTGTTGTTATTTTGTCGATGTAATGTTGTTCTTGCTGTTTTATTGTCTTTCCGGTTTCTTTATTGTTGTTACGGTTGTTGCTATCTTGTCGATGTGGTGTTGACGTTGTTCGTGCTGTTTTATCGTCTTTGCAGTCTCTTAATTGTTGTTGTCTTGTCAATGTGTTGTTGTTGTTGTTCTTGCTGTTTTATTGTCTTTCCAGCCTCTTAATTGTTGTTATTGTTGTTTTGTTGATGTCGTCTTTTAGTTGTTCTTGTTGTTTTATCGTTTTTCCGGCCAGTCTCTTGATTCTTGTTATTGTTGTTGCTGTCTTGTTGATATGGTGAAGAGGTAAGAGTCGGTGAAATATTTAGGTACTAGGTGTCAGCATTGATCAAACGCTCTCTATGCAGAACCAAATATCTAATGTTTGTCGTGCATGCTTCCTGGAATTGCGACGTATTGCTTCTATCCGGTCTTACCTCTCCACACAGGCAACAATCAGACTCATCACCGCCATGGTAATGTCCCGACTAGACTACTGTAACTCTGTGTTAGCAGGACTTCCTTCAGAACAGCTTGCACGATTACAAAGGGTGCAAACAGTGCAGCTCGGCTTGTTCTCAAAAAGCGTAAAAATGAGCATATTACACCTTTGTTACGTGAACTCCACTGGCTTCCCATCAAATATCGATGGCAGTTCAAAATCGCAGTTTTTGCCTATCGTTTCTTTGATGGGACACTCCCACAGTATCTTTCTGCTTCTCTGTCCACCTATCAAACTTCTCGGTCTCTTCGCTCATCTTCTCAAAAACTTCTGAAAATTCCCAGGCGCTCGTTAAAGACAGTCGGTGAGAGAGCATTTAGCTTTAGTGCGCCCACTCTTTGGAATTCTCTTCCTGACAGCTTACGTGACCTGCCTACAGTATCTAAATTCAAGTCAGAGTTAAAAACATGCTTCTTTAGGAAAGCCTTCTTCAACCATAATATCTGAATGCTGTGTCTATTATTATGACCTGACTTTTTATGTACTGCATGCATAACTGTATTGTTTACGCTTGAACCGATGAACTTGATAAGTGCGCCTGTGTCGGTAGGGGTGTGTGTGTGTGTGTGTGTGTGTGTGTGTGTGTGTGTGTGAACACATGTTAGTGGGAGTGTTTGAGTGTGTGCTGAGCGCAATGAGTTGATCCCAAGAATTGCGCTATATAAAATCCATACATTATTATTATTATTATTGATATTGTTCTTGCTGTTTTATCGTCTTTCTTGTCTCTGTTGTCGCTGTTGTTGCTGTTGCAGCTGTGCTATGTGTTGCAAGTGATGGTGGTTCATGTTGTTGTTGTTGTTACGATTGTTGTTATTGATATAGTAGATGCTATCGGTGTTCCTAATAGCTGTGGTTCTGGTAGTGGTTGCTTTTGTGTTGTCAACGTGGTTGCTGCAGTCGTTTGGTGCGTGCGTTCGTACACGCGCGCGTGTGTGTTTGTGTGTGTGTGTGTTTTGTGTGTGTGTGTGTGCGTGCGTATGTGCGTGTGTGTGTGAGTATGTACACGCACGCGCGCTTGTGCGTGTGTGTGTGTGTGTGCGCGTGCGCGCGTGTGTGTATGTGTTGTTTCTGTTGTGTGGTGCTGGTGCTGGTGGTGGGTTTTTATGTATGTTATTGTTGTTCTTTTAGCCGCTGGGTTGTGATTGATGTTTTTGTTGCCTTATTGATGTGGAAGTGA
>CM065741.1:41684846-41687346 GCA_033310375.1 Conus canariensis | reverse complement strand
CCCAACTGTTTTCCTTACGATTCCAACTGTTTTCCGTAGGATCCCAACTGTTTCCTTAGGATCCCAACTGTTTTCCTTACGATCCCAACTGTTTTCCTTACGATCCCAACTGTTTTCCTTATGATCCCAACTGTACTGTTTTCCTTACGATCCCAACTGTTTTCCTTACGATCCCAACTGTTTTCCTTACGATTCCAACTGTTTTCCTTACGATCCCAACTGTTTTCCTTACGATTCCAACTGTTTTCCTTATGATCCAACTGTTTCCTTACGATCCCAACTGTTTTCCTTGGATCCCAACTGTTTTCCTTACGATCCCAACTGTTTTCCTTATGATCCCAACTGTTTCCTTACGATCCCAACTGTTTTCCTTACGATCCCAACTGTTTTCCTTACGATCCCAACTGTTTTCCTTATGATCCCAACTGTTTCCTTACGATCCCAACTGTTTTCCTTGGAGATCCCAACTGTTTTCCTTACGATCCCAACTGTTTTCCTTGGGATCCCAACTGTTTTCCTTCGATCCACTGTTTTCCTTACGATCCAACTGTTTCCTTACGATCCCAACTGTTTTCCTTACGATCCCAACTGTTTTCCTTACGATCCCAACTGTTTTCCTTACGATCCCAACTGTTTTCCTTACGATCCCAACTGTTTTCCTTACGATCCCAACTGTTTTCTTTAGTTTCAAAATGGAGTGACTGACGGCGGCGAACGAAGCAAAATTTAGAAAGAGAGGGTGTAAGTTACCGCCAATGACATTGACAAACAAAGCACATGACAAGACACAATGCATTTCAACCTCTTGGGTCTTCTTCAGGCGAAAAAATAAATCACATTTCACATTTAAGACAGTACAAACAAAGAACGAAAATGACTCATCTGTTGTTGTCCATGTGGTGGGGAGAATAGCCGCTAGGCGGAAATGACAAGGGGGATTATGGGAGAGGAAAAGGAGGGGGGTTTTCGTGGGGGGAGGGGGGGGGGTTTGTGTGATGTGATAGGGTTGTGTGTCTAGTTTAGTGGGGTGGTGTGATATCTTTGTGACGGTTGTGGTAATGGTGGATTGATAATAATGGTAAGGGGGGGGGGGGGGGGGGGGGAGGAGGCAAACTGGAGAAAAAAAAAATTATATATAGAAGGGGTAAATAAGTACATGAACAGAAGAAACCGTTTTAAAAAAAAAAAAAAAAAGAAGAAGAAAGTTTAGGTGAATAAAATAAATGATTTCGCTGGGTGATGAAAGAGGTGGTGGTAGTTATGTGTGGGTAGTTGTGAAAGGTGTGTGGGTAATGTTAATGAGGGAGGGAAGGGGATGGAAGATAAATGGGTGATAAGGTATGATTGGGGAGGGGGGGAGGGGGGTTGAGAAAAAAAAAGGAAGGAGGAGGGTAATGGTGTGTGTGTGGGGGGGGGGGGGGGGAAGGGGGGCAAGAGAAGGAGAGCTCATATCTCTTCATCCACTATGGGGTGGGGGGTGGGGGTGGGGGTGGGGGTGGGAGGTTCATATTAATAGTGTTGTTAAAAAAGTAAACAATGCTGTGGGATGATGTTCATTGTAACAGGTGAAATAATGTGTTGGCATCAATATGCTGCTGTTTGTTGAGAGAAGATAGCAGTGATCAATGAAAAACAGGGTATCATGTGTTGCACACACACACACACACACACACACACACACACACACACACACACACACACACACACACCACACACACACACAAAGGGGGGGGGGGGGGCACCACATGTACACAATGTTCTGGGTGAGTTAAGATCATGTGATCATAATGAGACTAACTGTGGAAAGTTTTCACACACATATTCATACACATATACACTCATTCACACACACACACACACACACACACACACACACACACACACACACACACACACACACACACAAAGGGGGTAAAAATTATTATCATTAATCAGTCACTGATGGGTGATGATCATATGAGATCAACGGTAATGTAGGAAGAGATTCTTCTCCGTTCCCTTAGGCAGGAATGGTGGAGGTAGTGGCAAGGGCTTCTGTATGGTGAAGGCCCTCCAGTGGTCAATAAGGTTTTGCATTCATCAGTGTGTTGGCAGGCCAGGATTGTTCTTTTGGTGTTGTTGGGACTGTTCCACCGTCATTGGGGCTGCATGGATAATTTGAAGACCCGCCCTGGCGGGATCCTAACGAAAACAGTAGGGGTCCTAACGAAAACAGTAGGGGTCCTAAGGAAAGCAGTTGGGGTCCTAAAGAAAACAGCTGGGGTCCTAAGGAAAAACAGTTGAGATCCTAAGGAAAACATTTGGCATAGTGAGGAAAACAGTTGGGATCCTAAGGAAAGCAGTTGGGGTCCTAAAGAAAACAGCTGGGGTCCTAAGGAAAAACAGTTGAGATCCCAAGGAAAACATTTGGCATAGTGAGGAAAACAGTTGGGATCCTAAGGAAAGCAGTTGGGGTCCTAAAGAAAACAGCTGGGGTCCTAAGGAAAAACAGTTGAGATCC
>CM065741.1:41664846-41679846 GCA_033310375.1 Conus canariensis | reverse complement strand
TTACACACTCACACACACAGACATACACACGCTCACCACCACACACACACAACACACACCACACCCACACAACGCGCGCGCGCGCGCGCGCGCGCGCACCACACACACACCACACACACACACACACACACACACACACACACACACACACGCACACACTCATACTCGAGCACTCGTACACACATGTATTCACTCTCACAAACACACGCTTACACGCACACATACGCGCGCGGACGCACATGCATACCCACGCTTCTCTCTCTCTCTCTCTCTCTCTCTCTCTCTCTCTCTCTCTCTCTCTCACACACACACACACACACAGAAAAAAAAATTAATAATAAAAGAATTCTGCCCATTATATACAATCTTGTACCCCTTTCCACCTTTGCCACCATCTCTCTCTCCCTCTTCAAACATCAAAGGGGGGGGGGGGGGGGGGTCACGAGATTTGACACGAAGCGACAGGGCGCTATTAATTTCAGATCAGCAGGAAGCGCTGAATGCCTTCAGTATGCGTAACGGAAGTCTACTTAGCGGAGACACTTCTCCTCATTCCTATATATCCGTGATGTAGCTACAACACCCTCCGAACCTGTTCGCCTCTTTTGGATGATTTTCCTTTCATCCCGTGGTGACGCTTTCCTCCGTTCTCTGTGACAACTTTTTACCACAAAAGCAGCAACAATCTGTAAATCTGTCTGAGCAAGAGGAATAAACTCTAGAGAAAGCTCGTCATCAAGTCTTCAGGGGAGAAACCTCCTCCTCAGACAAGTGTCTTAGCTCTTGTAGGGGGCCCGGCAGCATCTAGGTCACTAGGTCATGATGCCTAGATGCCTTTCTGCTGCCTTTATTCGCCTAGCCCGGGGCCGCCTGGATTCAAACCAGCAACTTCTGATGAGTGGGCGTCTTGAGGCGTTGCTTTTTTTTTTTTTTTTTGAAATTAATTTCTTATTCACATCACTACCAGACACCAGGTCTAAGGTGGGGAACTTGCGCCTCATGACGTTCATTTCTGTTCCTTTCCCGACCAGATTCCACTGGAGCTCTTTTCAGCTGCCTCCCCTATTGCCAGTCAGGGTTGAAGGATCACTGGGTTCGTCGTTGGGCCACACACCTATATTTACCACACGTTATCGTGCTGACTCACGTAAGATCAAACCAACCGATAGACCCAGTTGAAAACATAACACTGGAGAAGAAAACAACAATAGCAACAACAACAACAACAACGACAACAACAACAACCTCATTCACAAGTTTTGTATGTTCACAGAGAAGACCTGGTGCCCGTCTTCCTGGAAGAAATGGAGCCGACTCACCAGACTGAAGATGTTCAACTATGTCCTCCTCTTTGCCTCCGTCCTCCTCCTCCTCCTCGTCACCCTCAACTTTACCCTGACCGCATCCAGCCCTGCGCAACACCTCAAACTTCTCCGACTGAGACTCGACACCTCGCATTTGAGAAGAGCCTTAGAAAGCCATAGTCAAAGCACCCTGAAAGGTGCGACACGCCCTGAACATTCAAAAGTAACAAAGTCTGCCACCGACAGAGAAGTAATGAAAGTGACGTCTAAAGAGTTGGAACACTATGCAAACATCTCCCAGCTAGGTATTCAGGTAGAGACTGAAAACGACGAACTGGGAAAAATCCTCACGGGCTCACAACACGCGCAGATCGCAGATCGATCCACAAAAGCCGATCCAAGCGGTCCTCACGAAGACCTTAAAGATCTTCACAAGAACTCGCTTCAGAAGAATGCTCCCCCTTCGTTGAATGTGTCTGCTAAAAACACCAAGGACGCGTCTCCGAATGCGTCTCCAAAGCTCATGGAACACAGGACGGTTCCAGCCCAAGGTCAGAAGGCTGCGAATTCCAGTACCGACTTATACTGGACAGAGCTTCCAGCATCTCTGCCGGCCTGGGTTCGGTTTGGGTTGCACTGGGCTGAGGGGCCCATACCGCGAGGCCATCCACACTGGCAGGTCTTGGGTCGAGGGCTTGAAGCCTTCCTTTACTCGGCTTATTTGGATGACGTGGTGTCGCCGCCCAGAGTGCGCGTGGTGGGCGTCCTGCACAAGATGGTGTCCTTTCTCAACGTCACGTGTCACTTCTACGACAGTCGCCACGGTCCCAGCGTACATCGGGTTTCCGGTATCCTGTACCATTTCCGGACCTTGAACGGTCGCAAGTGAGTCAAAGGGTTGGATCATTGAAGTGGCTGAATGATTGGTTGGATGCTATTTGATTGATTTGTTGATTGACTGACTAGCTAATAGATTCATTGACTAGCTGATTGATTGATTGAATGATTGGTTGATTTGAAGTGTAACATCGTGACTTAACTGGAATAGGGGCCGGAATAGCTCAATTGGTAGAGCGCCGGACTGGTAATCTTGGGGTTGCTGGTTCGAATCTCCGCCGGGACGTTTCGGCACAGGGGGATTTTTTCCCTCGGAGTTAACATTGGTTCTGACTCCACTTCCCATACAGTCCTTCGAATGAGACTATAAACCAAGGTTCCGTGTGTGAACGCACGCATAAACATCTTGCACACACGTAAAATCCCATCACCAACTTTCGGAAGAGAAGGCCAGTTTAGCCGTTGGTATGGATGACACGTTACACATAGCATGCACCTTCCCCGAAGTTGGAGCATGGCTGCCTTAATGGCGGGATAAAAAAATTGTCATACGCACAAGTGTCAGAATAATGAAACATGATGATTGTGGACACTAAAAGAAAGAAGAAGAAGAACTGACTGCTTCATTGACTAGACATAATGTTGGCTTCCTTGGTGGGTTGGTAAGTTGGTTAAGTGATTGTACTGCTACAGAAACGGTTGAGTTTGGTTGTGTGTTGTTCGGTAATAAGACTGGAATACTCGAGACGTGTGACACACATAGAAATATGTAGTTTTTTTTTCCTCTTCTTCACTTTAAGTATGATGATCATTTCATTATCATTTTCGATGCTGGTACTGCTGCTGCTGTTGCTGTTGCTGCTGCTACAATTGTTGCTGTTCGTTGATTGTTAATGGTGATTGTTGTTTCCAAATTCCAGGTACGTCGGTGCCCATGCGGACTGCCCTCTGCCGGAACGAAGCGATTATCTCCCCTACGCTGTGTCTCTTAGCAGACACCTACCAGATGAACAAGCCAACTTCATGACCGTTCATTATAGCCAGAGTGACGCATGGCTGAAGAAACGAAACTACACCTTCTATGGTAAGATAACGTGCTCATTGTATGATGAGGGTGACGTACATTTTCTATGGTAAAGCTTACGAACAGGTCGCCTTCTATGGTAAGAATCAAGCATACTTTTATTTCCTCCCCCCCCCCTTTTTATTGTGTGTGTGTGTGTGTGTGTGTGTGTGTGTGTGTGTGTGTGTGTGTGTGTGTGTGTGTGTGTTGCGGATGGCATATTTCTTCTATGGTTAGGAAGTAAGGTAAGATTTCTCCTTAAGGATAACGTACATCTTCTGCGGTCAGGATAACGCATCTTCCTCAATGCTGAGGATAACACATCACCTTCAGTTGAAAGGATAACATGCACCTTCTGTGAGCATTTAGCACAGTTTTTGTATGTATGTTTATTTCTAGGAAAAAGAAAAGATACGCCTCCTAAACTAAGCATACCTTACATATTTTATGGTAAGAATAACGCACCATCTTCTGATGTAAGGATAACATATATTTTCTATGGTATGGATAATTGATATCGTCTATGGCAAGAATAATATACACCTTCTTTCCATAGAATGAATTCCTTACATCTTCTATGGTAAGGATAAAAACATTTCATTTATGCTGAAGAAAAGGGGCTTCTTCCATGGTAAGGATAACGTACGTCTTGTATGATAAAAGCAATGTGAATCGGACATGTTATGGATAATGTACGTCTTCTATGATAAGAGCAATGTGAATCGTCTATGTTATGGATAATGTACGTCTTGTATGATAAGAGCAACGTAAATCGTCCATGGTAAAGATAATGTACGTCTTGTATGATAGAAACAATGTGAATCTTCCATGGTAAGGATACTGTACGTCTTGTCTGATAAAAACAATGTACGCTCACAACTTTTGTGATAATAAACAGTAAACAAGTGGCATAACTTCTGCTCCCGTAAGAAAACCTAACACAGAGCAACTTTTATTCAAGACTGGCACAGCCTTTTAAACTTGAATAAAGTCAGACAAATACATAGACGAACAATCTAATAGTGGGGGAAAAACAAGCGCAGGCCAACAACTGAACTGTCTTCATAGTAATGACTTGGCAAAGATTTGGACTTAAGGAGGGGGGGGGGGGGGGGGGGGGGGGGGGGGGAGTTTGATGATGGAGAAACTGGGAACATGAAATTAAGAAAATATATTACAGATATGAAAACTCTTCACTAGCTGCATAAGGGAACCATCGTAATCCCTTTTGAAGGCACATATATTTGTATTGCCTGCTCCGAGGCCTTTCGTCCGCTGGATCGGAACTCATCAGGGAGACACGGCTGGTTGTGTCTGCGCTCCTGGCGTCAAATAGAGACACACCACAGTCCGTAATACTGTGGTGTTCTCACCACCAAGGGTGCAAAAAAGAATCCAATAGCACTCCCAAAGCAGCCAGCGAAGGGTAGTAATATTCCGCTCTGTTTTACAGAATACAAAAATGGGCTGTCTGCCTCGTCCCTCGCCCCCTCCCTTCCCCCTTACCCTCCATCACCTCCGATCACACACACAGGTACACTCCTCTCCCCAAACCTAAGCTCGTTTATGAGGAGCCGAATAGTAAACCACGAAAATATCGAAAGCCCATTTTACTATTCTCTCAAACTTAGACACCACGTTCAACAA
Organism: Conus canariensis; assembly: GCA_033310375.1. Taxonomy (NCBI): domain Eukaryota; kingdom Metazoa; phylum Mollusca; class Gastropoda; order Neogastropoda; family Conidae; genus Conus; species Conus canariensis. Next base: position 41,674,995 of record CM065741.1, on the reverse strand, counting down.
CTTATAAATACTAATACATGACTTGACAAGCACCTGCTAACACTTTCAGTAGCATCTTACGCATTTTGGTTATGGAAAAAGGCTGGATAATAACCTGGTCAGGAACTTGAAAAAAATAAAAAAAGAAAAAGATTTAGTTCAATCATCCACAAGTTAATGAGAAAGAAGGTAGCAGCAAGTTGAAGAACTTAGCTGTGTGACTTGTCAAGCGCATGTTGACAACTTACGAAGAAGGCTACCTAGCTGTGACTTACCAAACACTTGTTGACAACTTAGTAAGTACTTAGCTGTGACGTAACAAGCGCTTGTTGACAACATAATAAGTAGGCTACGTAGCTGTGACTCAACAATCACTGCTTGGCAACTTAGTAAGTACATAGCTGTGACTTAACAATCACTGCTTGGCAACTTAGTAAGTACATAGCTGTGACTTAACAATCACTGCTTGGCAACTTAGTAAGTACATAGCTGTGACTTAACAGTCACTGGTTGGCAACTTAGTAAGTACATAGCTGTGACTTAACAATCACTGATTGGCAACTTAGTACGTACATAGCTGTGACCTAACAATCACTTGTTGACAACTTAATAAGTACTTAACTGTGACTAGACAATGACCTGTTGACAACTTAATAAGTACTTAGCTGTGACCTGACAAGCACCTGTTGAGATCCTAGCAAGTATTTAGCTGTGACTTTCATCCTTCTCTTTTTTAAGAGCGGCTCCCCCGTCCTCTTATTGTTCACTCGATTCTTATATTTTTCTTGTTATTCCTTTTTTGTTTCTTCTTATCTGTTTTTTTTTTTTTCCAGACTCACACCCTCCGCGCAACGTCTGTGTGTCGCTACTGTCGATGGTCATTATTTTGCAGATGTTCATATTTTTGCTTTCGAGACACTGCGTCCGGGTTTATTCATGTGCTGATGTGTCTGGTCTGCTGACATTTTCCTTTCGTAATATTGAACGACCGCACACCTACGCTTTTCACGAGGTGAAATGCACACTCTACTCCCCCTATCCCCAACTTTTTTTTTTTTTTTTTGTCTCCCCAGCCCCTCTCCACCCAACGTACGCGTCCGCATACCTTTCCGTCTTCGCTCTGTTTTTCTTTTTGTTCCTTTCGCCTTTTTCTTCTTCAACGCACCGCGTGCTGTATTCTCCACTGGGATGAAAGAAAAGCCTTTCATATTGTCTTGACTGTCTTCCGCGTCTTTGTTCTCCTTTGTTCATAGTTTGAAGCCATTATATGTCTGTCGGCTAGGCAGACAACTCGCCGAGTGTTTGCACCTCTGGTGGTTTAATGACAGAGATCTCTCTCTCTCTCTCTCTCTCTCTCTCTCTCTCTCTCTTCTCTGTCTGTGTCTGTGGCTGTGTGTTTTGTGTGTGTCTGTGTACTTGCACAAACGCATGTGTGTGTGCTTGTGTACGTGTTCATAGGTGTGTGTGTGTGTGTGTGTGTGTGTGTGTGTGTGTGTGTGTGTGTGTGTGTGTGCGTGCGTGCGTGCGTGCGCGCGCGTGTGTGTGTGGTAGAGAGAGAGAGGAGAGAGAGAGAGAGAGAGAGAGAGAGGAGAGAGAGAGAGAGAGAGTACAGCTTTTCTTTCATTTAGAATGGTTAAAAAAAAAACTACAAACACCTGGAGTAAGTGCAAAATATATTTCGCTTTATTTAAAGCTTCTTCAGTTGCAACCATGGACTTTCATTTAGAGGTATCATACTGCCAATTTCTTTATACACTCCTCGGGTGAAGAAAGGTTCAACAGTATTACAGCATCTCTCACAGGCTTATTCACTAAAACTGCTTTGAAAAAAAAAAGCGTTAGCTGCCTGACTTACAAAGTTTAAAGCTGGCTTTGCAGGTCTGGAGGGAAGCCAAACAGAAGCAACTGCATTCTGACACTCGAAAATACAAAGATGGGTTTGAGTTGAGTGCCGTTTGCGTGACAATGGCGTTAGTACAGCTTAACAAACAAACAAACAAACAAAAAAAACAAAAAACAAAAAAAAAAAGAAAAAGGGGAAAAAAGAAAGAAAGGAAAAAAAAAAAAGAAGGAAAAGCGATTAATTTTTGTAGGTCATGACCACATCGTCTGAGGACCAGAGCATTCTGCTCTACGGGGATTGTGTGTAGTAGGGCAGATTTTTCACAATGCAGTTATTGCCTACAAGGTAGTTGGCCTGTGGTATCGCTTACAGGATAATGGGCGATCCTAGATCGTGTGCGGTGTGGAAAAAAGACGTCCCGCTGACCGTGTATTCAGTTGTCTCCTTTACGGTTGCCTGGTGTTGAGCTTTCTTGAATTTCATGTCGTAGTTTAGACGGTGGAGGTGTCACCTGCGTGCGGACTAGCCCATATACGCTACACCACATCTGCTAAGCTACGAGACCAAAGCGCGCGGGATTTAGAGGTAGATGAATAAACAAGATATACAAATAAGATGAGAGGATTGAGAATGAGGGTCTCGTGGACACGACTTAGCAGATAACCTACATTTGCTATGGTAAAGTTAAGAAATATTTTCAGTGATAGGGATAATGCACATCTCCTATAAGGTCAACTTACATTTTCTGTGGTAAAGGTGACGTACATTTTCTGTGGTAAGGATAACGTACAATTTCTGTGACACGATTAACGTATATCTTCTCTGATTGGGATGGCATATATTTTCTATGGTAGGAATACACTGAAACTCCTACACCTAAGGGTAATGTACATCTTAAATGGTAAGGGTATAGTACAATTTCTGTAGTAGGGTTAACGGATATCTTATCTGGTTTAGATAAAATACAATGTCTATGGCAGAAATAAAGCGCAAAGGACAATGTACATCTTCGGTATGGATGAAGTACAACTTCTGTGGACAAGATATAGAACATCTCCAAAGCCAGTTGGTTACTTAAACGTAGAAGAGTAACCCAAAGTTTTCCTGAGAGAAAATGCCCATTAGACTTCAATTATGGCCTAAGTACTCGGTAGTTGGAGTCTCATTATCTCTGTTGATAACCCCCCACTGGAGGGTGAGATGCCTGTGTCTCTCCCCCCCTTTCTAATGCATGCAAAACACACACACACACACACACACACACACACACACACACACACACACACACACACACACACACACACACACATTCAAATGTAAGGTTATCGCCAGGAGGGTAAAATGATTTCTTCTCTGTATCTAGGCCTCCTTCCCATGTTTCTCTCTCTCTCTCTCTCTCTCTCTCTCTCTCTCTCTCTCTCTCTCTCTCTCTCTCTCCCTCTCTCTGTGCGTGTGCAGGCACGTGCGTGTGAAAGTGTGTGTGTGTGTGTGTGTGTGTGTGTGTGTGTGTGTTGTGTGTGTGTGTGTGTGTGTGTGTGTGTTTTGGCGTATACGTTTGCATGTAAATCTAAATGCTAATGTGCGTGTCTTCACTCACTCGTGTCGTCTTCTTTTCTCGTCATTTCCATATTAGCCCAAATCAGACCAGCCAACCAGGACACAGGAGGAGGTAATGCACAAAATCTTCACAAGCAGGGGAAACAACTCGGAAGGTGAGACGGAAATGGTAAAAACAAAAAACGACAAAAAGAAGAATGAAAAAGAGTCAGCTTCATATGGTATTGCAGTGTGTTGCGCTGTGTTATACTGTGCTGTATTGTATTGCTTTGCATTGTATTGTATTAGGTTGTATTGTATTGCGTTATGATCAGTCACATTTACCAGTCGGCCATTTCATATTGTATTGTGTTGAATTGTATTGTGTTGTGTTGCGTTATGGTCAGTCACATTTACCAGTCGGCCATTTCATATTGTATTGTGTTGTATTGTATTGTGTTGTGTTGTATCGTATTGTATTACGTTATGGACAATCACATTTACCAGTCGGCCATTTCATATTGTATTGTGTTGTGTTGTATCGTATTGTATTACGTTATGGTCAATCACATTTACCGGTCGGTCATTTCATATTGTATTGTGTTGTATTGTATTGCATTTATCATGTTGTAATGTATTGCATTGTATTGTCAGCAAGTTTAACATCCGGATCCAATCCAAGAGCCGCCCTCAAGGCAAGGAAGCTCCAAGACGGCTCAATGTCACCAAGCTGAAAAAACGTCAGAACCAAGCAGTTCTTTATCGACAGTCTGGAAGAATGCTTGGAATCCGCCGCTCTCAACAAACAGAATGTGGAAACCAACTGGTCGACCTTCAGAGAACTGGTCCACGACACTGCTATAAAGATCCTGGGATCAGCAGCCAAGAAACACAAGGACTGGTTTGATGAGAACAGTGATGACATCCAGCAGCTACTGAATAAAAGACACATTCTACACAAAGCTTACCTCAATGACACCAGGTCCACCTCCAAAAAAAGATGCATTCAGCAACACACTCAGACCAGTTCAAGAGAAACTGCAAAAGATGCAATGCACATGCCTGAGCAACAAAGCTAACAAGATCTAAAGATATGCTGACATGCATGACATGACGCCTAAGAAGAAGTTTATGGACCTTCATCATGAGGATCATCCTCTCTGCTCAGTGATGATGGAAACACATTGATCACTGGCAAGAAAAAGATCTTAGAACGCCGGACAGAACACTTCAACAGCGTACCAAACCGCCCGTCATCTATCAATGACAAAGTCATCGACCAGCTCCCCCAAGTGCCCATCAACGAAGAAATGAATGAACCACCAACCGTCTTGGAAAACCAGAAAGCGATATGTTTGCTGTCCAGTGGCAAAACTCTTGGCTCAGACTCCATACCAGCTGAGGTTTACAAAGAAACTGGCACACTTCTGACTGAAAAACGTTATCAGCGTTTTTTTCCTTCTGATGAGGCAACAGGAGATGATCCCTCAGGGACTCAAAGATGCATGTATTATTCATTTGTACAAGCGCAAACGGAACATCCAGGCTTGTGACAACCACCGAGGCATACCCCATCTTTCTACAGCAGGCAAGATACTTGCCAGCATTCTGCTGAACCGCCCTACAACAAACCTTAAGCAAGAGCTTTTGCCAAAGAGCCAGTGCGGCTTCCGGAAAGACAGAGGAAACATAGATCTGATGTTTGCTGCTAGACAGCTCCCAGATAAATGTCAGGAACAGAATGCCAACCTGTTCTCCACCTATGTCGACCTGACCAAGGCCTTCGATACTGTCAGTAGAGAGGGCCTGTGGAAGATCATAGCCAAACCAGCCGCCGTGGTGAAGTGGTTAGCGTCGCGGACTCCCGGCTGGGAGGTCGTGGGTTCGAATCCCATCAGAGTCATGTGGGTTTTTCTGCCCCGACCGGCTCCTACCCAGAGTTGAGTTTGCTGCGGACTCAGTTGGGAAGACTGGGACCACACAGTCGAGTTTCATCCACTTAATGGATGCGTTTCTGAGAGTATTGCTCAAATTTCCTGATCAACACTGCAGGTGCCTGTATCTCTGGGGCCTGGCTGACGCCGGGATATATTATGAAAGGAAGCGTAGAGTACAGCCCTGTCATGTAGTCTCAGACCGAAATGGAAATCCGTAGCATCATCTTAATCATCCTCATTCTCATCGATCAGCATTAAAAAAAAAATGTCTCAAATTCTGTGGCCCTTCATGCCCTGCTCTCATGGTGACTTCAATTTCAATGTCTTCTCCACGTCTGTGGCTTTGGTTTGGTTCCGTCGGGGTCACCGGTATCGGTGAGTCCATGGGGGCTGTCGTTGGACGGACGTGGTGGTGCCCTCCGGAGGGAGAGCTCACTCACGCCAGCTCCGCGACTATGCAATTATTGTCGTCAGTACGGGGCTTAGTAGGTGGTGTCCTGCGTATGTTAGATCAGAACAGGCGCCACTGAACACCACCCATGTGACTCTGGCAGCAGTGCAGTGTCTCCTCCGGTGGGTTGCCTCTTGACAGCTTGATATTGACTGCTCCCTGTGGATTGCCGGTTCCGGGGCTGCGGCGTGGCCGACCGGGCTATGGCTGTGGACGGGGTGTCGGAATGAGCGGCGTGGGTGCACTGCCTCTGGGGTGGCGCAGAAGTTGGGACAGAAAAAAAAAAAAAAAAAAAAAAAAAAAATCATAGCCAAGTACGGATGCCCACCGAAATTCATCTCTATGGTGCAGCAATTCCATTACGGTATGCCGGCCCGAATCCAGGACAACGGAGAGACATCTAACCCATTCCCTGTTACAAATGGCGTAAAGCAAGGCTGTGTTTTGGCATTCACTCCACTCAGGATAGCTTTCTCTGCAATGCTGACTAGCGCCTTCAGTGAAGGAAACGTAAACATCGACATTAGAAACTGACATGCAATCCAGTATCGACAAGTTTTCCGTAGCCTGCTGCAACTTCGGTCTCGCCATAAATACAAAGAAGACAGAAGTTCTGCATCAACGTGCGCCAGGCAGACCCTACACTGAGCCGAACATCACATTAATGGTTTGAGACTCACGGCAGTGAGTAAATTGACCTACCTAGGCAGCACACTGTCCCAGAATGTCGCCATCGACGATGAAGTGAGCGTCAGAATTGCAAAAGCAACTGCAATCTGTGGCAGAACACACTCCAATATTTGGAATAGAAGAAGCATCAGTTTAGAGACCGAGTTGAAGTTACAGAGCAGCTGTTCTCCCCACACTCCTCTACGCATGTGAAACCTGGACAGTATACCAACGGCTGATTCATTTCCATATAACCGTCCTCAGACAACTGCTAAACACAATGGCAGCCCAAATCCCAGACACAAAGGTGCTTGATCAAGCAGGCCTGCCTCGCATCGTCACCATCCTGATACTGTCTCAGCTTCGATGGGCAGGTCATGTAGCTCGCATGCCAGACCACCAGATCCTCAAGAAACTCTTCTGCGGTGAGCTGCAACAAGGCATGCGTTCCCCAAAACGCTCTCAAAACATCAATGAAAGCATTCAATATCAACCCTAACACATGGGAACAAACTGCTATCGATCGAGCTAGACGGCACTACTCTGTCCACAAAGATGCCAGTTGATTGATGTGAAGAAAGGAGGACAGCTGCAGCACAGCAAAAGAGACAGGCACTACTCTATCCACAAGATGCCAGTTGATGTGGAGAAAGGAGGACAGCTGCATCGCACAACAAAGAGACAGGCACTACTCTATCCACAAGATGCCAGTTGATGTGGAGAAAGGAGGACAGCTGCAGCACAACAAAGAGACAGGCAAGGAAAGTCCACGCCAGCAAGCAAGAGGTCTCCCGCATTCCATGTCCACGCTGTCACCGCACATTTCGTGCACGCATTGACTTGATCAGTCACTTGCGTATTCACAAATCATCTCAACACCACCAACCCAAAGATGACTGCAGTGATCCTCATCCACTTGACGGACGAACAACATTTGTACAAATGAAGAGCAATTCAAATGTTTACAGTCAGCCTGAACGTTTAAAAGAAATTGCACCTACCTTGCTCATCTATTTACTTATTTACTCACAAGCCCAATCGCCGAATCACTCAATGACTTCTCAAAAATCTACCCGTGCGCTCACTCACCATTTTACTTGCAAACTCCCTCGCTAAGTCACTTTACTTACAAATTCCCTCGCTCTTTCCCAACAACATACATAACTTTATCGCTCGCTCAGTCCATAATTCATTTCAAAACATCATCGTTCACTCACCCCGTAACAAATTCTCTCGCTCACACGCGCATTCAGAAACATTCTTGCTGGCTCTCTTATTCACAAACTCAATTAATCGCGTACTCACAACACCACACGCTCACTCAGTTAGTCACAAGTTCATTCGTTTGGTCACTCAACTGCTGACTCAGATCGTCTGGCAAATCAGCAGCTGAGAGACTAACCCAATAGTCCTATCCATGAGCTGACTGATCAATCTATAAAATCAATCAAATGATCAAATCAATTATTGTGTGGCCAGGAAGTGGGAGGAAGCCGGAACAGGAAGTGGATGGAGGTGGAACATCACGCGTTGTTTTCCCGCTATTCAGCGGAAGTTCAATGATCACGTGACCCTGGCGGAAATGGTGGCAGCTAGTCTAGCGATGGGTGTTCAGCGTTTCGTGTTTTACGTGGAGTCAGCGGGACCCCATTTGCAGAGAATGCTGAAAGTAAGGTTAAGCGCGCAAGAGAGAGAGAGAGAGAGAGAGAGAGAGAGAGAGAGAGAGAGAGAGAGAGAAGACAGACAGACAGACAGACAGACAGACAGACAGACAGACAGACAGACAGACAGACAGACAGACGGACAGACAGACAGACAAAGAGAGATTGAGACAGAGAAAGAGGTGAGTTTTAAGGCTACAAGAATGTAGTGATTTAAGAAAAGTTACAGCTGAAAATTTTGAATAATTTATTCAGATTTTGAGTAGGAATCATTTGATTGATGGAGTGTCACACTGAACACAAATGCATGCACAGCTCAGCATTCACTCCGTGCACACGCAGTTTCTCCAAACAACCAGAAGGCGCACTACAATGTCTCTTCTTCTCCCCCTCCTCTCCGGGGAATAATTTACTAAACGATAATCAACTTTTCCAGCATATACAACAGGTTGGTTTTCCAAGAATTACCTTCCGTTCCTCCTCTCCAGTGGAGGTACAAACATTCCACAGATCCACTAGCTGGGACCAAATTTCATCTCATTATACATAGTAATTTACAAGTACATCTTTTACCGGTTTCTCCTCCTCAATGGAGAAACAATTTAAACACTTTCCAAAGAAGAATCAAAGATGGCTTAAAATACAGGAACAATATCTGAGTTCCGACCCAGGGGGACAATCACAAATCACAGTGGGTCAACATGACAGACGCTTTCAAAGTTCTCTCACGACTGCCGCAGTCGTTGTCCTCTTCTACTAGGTTCTCCAACTCAGGAGTCAGTTAGGTGCTGCCTCAGCTACCAGAAGTTTTCCCTTGCCTTCAGTGCTAGTGCTGCCACAGCACTGGAGCCCTAATACTTGTTGTGCGACTGCCACAGTCGTCTATTCCATTACTGGTGCTGCCACAGCACTGGAGCCCAAATACTTGTTGTGCGACTGCCACAGTCGTCTATTCCATTACTGGTGCTGCCACAGCACTGGAGCCAAATACTTGTTGTGCGACTGCCACAGTCGTCTATTCCATTACTGGTGCTGCCACAGCACTGGAGCCCAAATACTTGTTGTGCGACTGCCACAGTCGTCTATTCCATTACTGGTGCTGCCACAGCACTGGAGCCCAAATACTTGTTGTGCCACTGCCACAGTCGCCTGTTCCATTACTGGTGCTGCCACAGCACCAGGAAGGGCTGAAACACGAATGAAGTCCGTGTAAGTAATCTATTTCAAAATCTGAATGATGATAAATTCTTTTCCCTGTTTTCCCTTTTCTTAACTCTCTCTCTTTTCTCTCCCCATCTGTCTATACCTCACCTGGTAATGGTAGATTACAGGTGAATCTCGTTCCGCAGTTCCAAACAACCTGTCTGGTCAGTGTCCCCAAGCCATCTCCTTCCTATACTTATTTTTCCTTCCTGCACTCTTCCTGAGTACATATTCAGTGAGTACTCATCTAACTCTACGCATTACCAGCCCTTGGTTACTTGACCAATGGACAACGTCCGTCCATTTTCCTGAGTGATTCAACCAATAATCACCCCACGTCTATTTTACTGAGCGATTGTCATAGCCACCAGCGACACCGATCACACTGGTCAGGCCATGTAAATGGTCCTTTCTTTTACCTTTCCTTTTCCCTACCTAGGGAAATGCTTTATATCAAATAAGGGCGTACGCGACGGAACGTCACATGTCGCCATGTGAGGCTACGTCACATGACATGGAGAAACAGGTTTTCATCCCTTCTCTCTATTGATTAAATGTAGAAGAATTTGTTCTTGGTCTGCTATTGCATCACCAACATCTTCAGATAAGCACTCAGCTCAGATGTAGAGTTTTATGTATAAAGTACATGTCACGGGCATTTGGCTTTCATCCATGGCTGAATTTGTGAAACAGATACTAATGAAAGTGCCTACATCTGCGTATTGGACGCAACGGTCTTTCATTACAGGGAAGCACGTTGTAGCAATAATCAAGAATCATTACAAGATAATCACACACTTTTATAGCGGGGAGCCGCACAAAATATTTGTCAGTGTGATTATTGTAGACATAACTGAAATTCATTTCACA
>CM065741.1:41657346-41659846 GCA_033310375.1 Conus canariensis | reverse complement strand
TAATACACAGCAAGGCGTTCTTTGCTCGGCTTGCAAGGTCTTCACAAGCAAATACGAAACTAAGTCTCGTGGAGAAATATATACCAAGATACTTATAACAGTTGACAATCTTCATTTCCTCTCCATTAAGAAACCACCTTTCACTCGCTGCAAGATAACCACCTTTCCTGAATACAACAACATTACTCTTTTTCATATTGACCTTAAGCTGAAGTCTTGAAGATGCACTCCATAGACTATTCAGTTGTGTTTGAAGCCCAACTGGTGTTTCTGAAAGCAAGGCAATGTCATCTGCTAACAACAAAATAAACAATTCCATGAAATCAGGAGTCAATGTTGCACCGTGCCTTCCTTTCTCTATTATTTCCAGGGCTAGCTCGTTTATAAATAAGGAGAAAAGTACAGGGCTGCATGCATCACCCTGTTTTACCCCTCTTGTACACATGATATAGTCAGTAAAACTAGCACCAGATCTTACTCTTGCTTTCACACTACTATACATACTATTAATACATTTGTAGAGTTTTCCTTGAATTCCATTCTTTTGGAGTACTGGCCAGAGCAATAATCTTGATACAGAGTCGAAAGCTTTTTCGAAATCAATAAAGGCAACATATAATTTACGGTTCTGTGAAAATTGTTTCTGTATTAACGCTAAGAGTGTGAACATCTGATCAATAGTTGAGTAACCTTTCTTAAACCCTGCTTGATGTTCACCTGTGATGTCATTTTGCCGTACCCATTCTTGTAGCCTACAATTGATTATTGAACTAAATACCTTACTACTGATGTCACCCAATGATATACCTCTATAATTGCCAGGGACATCAGTTGCACCCTTTTTAAACAGTGGCACGATTATTGACTCTGTCCATCGTTCTGGAAATAACCATTATCAAAAAGTGTATTGAAAAACTTAACAAAGAAATCAATAATAACATTACCACCAAATTTCAGTAATTCTCCAATAATTCCATCTGGCCCTGCAGATTTTCTGTTTTTAAGCCTTTTCATTGCAGTTGAAATCTCCTCTCTTGAAATTGGACGATCAAAGTAGGAACACTCGGTACTATTTTCAGACAGATTTACTTCGCTAATAACATCAATAACATCGTCTTCGGTTTCACCATTTTCAAGAAGCTCATGAAAATGAGAAAACCAGTCATCAATAGTTATATTATTGGATGTATGCACCCTTTTCACAGATATTCTGCGCAAGTGCTTCCAAAATTCTTGCTGGTCATTCACCGAATTTACGAGGTTACATAGCAGAGAACTGTTATTTTCTTTTTTCTTCCTCTCGATCAATTTTTTGTATTCTCTTCGTGCAAGACAATATGTTTTGTTATCTTCTTCATCTAGCGTTCTCCTGTATATCCGCAGAAGCCTTCTTGCCTTTAGTTTAGTACTAGTGCAGTCTGTATCATACCAGTCACTGTCCCCATTCCTACCGTCCAATCTAATTCGTCTTTTCATGCATCCAGCTTGTTTTATAATACATTCATTAAAAGCATCAAGGGCAGCATTAACATCCTCGTCAATGAGAGCAATAGCCCGTCCAAACAACGACAGTGTATCTTTGCTATTCATTTGCTCATTAAATAAATCAGCATGTTTACCTTGCCACTGGAATTTTTCAATAAACTGAACTTTTTTTATTTCACATGTCTCATTTCTATTGTTCTGAAGAGAACCAATGCTAAATTCCAACGGTAAATGGTCAGAATCAGTTCGTTCAGCTACATAAAGTTTACAAAACAGATGGATGACAGCAAACAAGTCACAGGATGCTATGAAATAATCATTCACACTACTTCCAGTTTCTGATATGTATGTGAAATGACCTTGACAGTCACCATTACATACACCGTTTAAAATACATAGACCCAGTGATGTACACATATTCAACAACAACTTGCCATATCTGTTTAAGCATTTATCTTCAGAGTTTCTGTCACTCATCTCAGGTCTGTAGCTTAATTGAAAATTATTGACAATTTCATGTGCATTCAAGTCTTGTGGAACATCAGATGTTCTACTATTTAGATCTCCAGAGAGAAGTAAAAACACGTCGGGCAGAACTAGTAGAGCATCAGCAATACAGGCTTCTAGATCAGTAATGCCATTTTCAATATCGCAAAACGAATAATATGGCGAATTCTCTGGTGGCACATACGCACAAACATACAAAATATCCTTTGATAAGCCAAAAAGACTCTTATGAATAAGAAACATAATGACGTTTTTATGATCAGTATATACCTCTTGAATATATGGCAAACATTCCTTTTTGACCAGACATATAACCCCACCAGAGCGCCTCCCTCGTTTTGTAAAACGAGTAGCTGGTCTACAGAACACTTTATAATTGCTATACACACTAGATTGAAAATCAACCACAAATGTCTCAACAAAACAAATCAAATCGAAAGAAACAGTATATGACACAAAATCTTCGTCAGCAATCTTGGGAAGCAAACCACAAACGTTCCAGTGTAAA
>CM065741.1:41649846-41652346 GCA_033310375.1 Conus canariensis | reverse complement strand
ATTTATGTGCTCTAATTGTACCACCTCATGTGTGTGGGTGGGCTGAGTTTATTGATGTGAACGTTGTAATATCAATACACGGAGAAGCTAATTAATTTTGGTTTTAGATCAACAATACGTCGAATCGAAGTTTATTGTGTTCTATGGGTCTTTGCTGAAATCGTGTTCTCCGGGAATTCAATATCGATTGCTGTGCCTTGTGAATCTGCGGTTCTTCTTCTGTGGATTACTATGCTTTATGAATCTGCGGTTCTTCTTCTATGGATTGCTGTGCTTTGTAAATCTGCGGTTCTTCTGCTATGGATTACTGTGCCTTGTGAATGTAAATCTGCGGTTCTTCTTCTGAAAGTTCTACGTGATTTATTGTGCTTGTTGTGTGGAGACTCTGTTTCTTCTTCTTCATCGCTTGTGTTTGTGAACGGCTGTGTTTACCGTGTGGGGACCTTGGTTATCCTTCTTCGTCTTATTTTAATGCTGTAGACTGTGGCTTCGGTACTGTGGAACCGAGTGCGTTGATTGTATATGTGAGACACTGTGGACGGCGCCGGCGAGATCTGTGGGTGATATTAAGATATGTAATATGATATGCTGATATTTGATGATTGAAATCCCTATGTATTGATATCTTGATCTATATGCTATGTAGTGACATGTATTGATTTGTACTAATTCACATGAATGTATATTTTGATGGTTCAGGCAGCATAATTATAAAGAAAAAAAAAGTCTAACACGTGTGTTGCCTGGCTATCCATGTGCGTATGGTGTGGGTGTGTGTAGGGAATAATTATTACACGCATCCAAACTTTTGAGAGCGAGAGTCAGACAGCAAACACGCACCGCACACCATCCGTAACATCTGGTGACCCCGTAGTTAAATTTCTTTTGCTATTGAATTAAAAATCGCCTTAGTGGTAGGATTTGTTTTTGTGCCCCTATAATTGCCCCAAATAGAAGTGATAGGTCACGTTCACAGACTTTCCTTTTGAACAATTGAGTTGTGTTGTATTGTTTTGTTTTATGACTATTTTTGTCTACTTTCTTTCCTGTCTCCAGCGTAACGGGGTATCTCCTTCTGTATAGTTTCTGGAGATACGAGGGCCAAGTTCCTAGTTCTTCCTTCCTTTGTGGGCTTTATTTTTACTATCTTCAGTTACCTCCATAATTATTTCTGTTTCTATCTTTACTTGGGGATTGTGTTGCTTCTTCAGCATTCTTAGGGTTCTTTTCTCTTGAATGAGTGAGTGTGTGAGTGGCTGCCCTGAACCAGTTTTAAAAAAATGATTAGTTGTTTCATTTCGAATGTTTAGTGTGTGAAAAAAAGCACAGCAACAGTGCATTGATTATATTCGTTATTACTCTCATGTCATTGCTTGATTTATACTTGTTGCTGATTGATTGGCATTGATTACCGATTGTGTTTTTCTTTCTCGCCTTATCCCTGAATTTCTGTTTCATTGTTTATCTCTATCTTTTTGTTGGTTGGGTTTGATAATACTTAGTCTTTTTAAGAATGATTGTCGTTAATGTTTGTTTGAAGAAAAAAAATCTTCTTTGGAATTCATATACATATTTTAGTGGACAGAGGTTTCAAACCTTTTTGCTTGTGATAGCAATTGTTTGTATTTGATCCACTAGTGTGTGTGTCCAGTTTGACAGGACATTATTTCATATTTTCATTATGGCACAGAAAGCTAAGGAAGAAAGTCCTGTTGTGTCCTCTGTGGACGAGGACAAAGTTTTCGCTAAATATTTACAACGAGGTAAGGTATGGGGTCTGGAGGGACAGGCTCTGCTGGACTATGTTGACAAATGTATTGCCCAAGACATAGAAAGAGAAAAAAGAATTAGGATTAAAGAATTTCAGTTGAAGGAGGTACAAATGCAAGAGGAAACAAAAAGAATGCAAGAGGAAACAAAAAGAATGCAAGAGGAAGAGGAAACAAAAGGAATGGAAGAGATAGAAAACTAAAAGAATACAGTCTCAAGTTACTTCTCAGCAGAGTGCGGTCTCAGGACAGGACAGTCAGGGTTCTGGTTTTCCCAGGTTTAACGCCCCTCGTCCTACGTTTCCTAAGTTGCCCCCTTTTAAAGAAAGAACTGATGATATAGACAGTTACTTGTTTCGTTTTGAAACCCATGCTCGTTCCTTGGGATGGTCTGAGAGTTTGTGGGTAACATACCTGTCTGCATTACTTGAGGGTTCCGCTTTAACTCTCTATCACAGTCTCGCTGAAAATAATGTTGTGTCTTACGAGCTTTTGAAAGAGAGCTTGCTGAAAAAATTTCAATGTACTCCAGATGGTTTTCGTAAGCGTTTTCGTGAGGTTAAGCCTAGCTCAGATGAACCTTTCGAGACCTTTGCAATTGAACTTAGGCGTTTGTTTGACCGTTGGGTCTCTTTGTAAAAAAATCATGTCTTTTGAAGGTCTGGTGGATCTTATCTTGCGTGAGCAGTTTTTGGAGTGTGTCTCTAAGGACTTGGCTACTTTTTTATGTG
>CM065741.1:41634050-41649746 GCA_033310375.1 Conus canariensis | reverse complement strand
TCATGCTTTGTGTGGTGCAGAGGGCATACGTACATCGCCGTATCATCCACAGGCAAATGGGCATGTTGAGAGATTTCATGGAACTTTGAAATCCATGTTGAAAAAGATCGTCCGCACTCACCCAAAGACGTGGCATCGATATTTGCCTGCACTGTTGTTTGCGTGCAGAGAGTTGCCCTCTGAAAGTACAGGTTTCTCTCCCTTTCAGTTGCTGTTTGGTCGGCAGGTTCTTGGTCCTGTTGCTTTACTACAGGAGTCGTGGACTCGGTCAGATGCTCAGGATGTTGAGGCCAAACCTCTTTATTCGTACTCGTTTGAACTCAAGAATGTCATTGCTGACTCATGTAAGTTAGCCATGGAGAATTCTGCTGATTCCGCTTTGAAGGGTAAAAAGTACTTTGACAAGAAGGCCAGGGAACGCCGTTTCCAAGTTGATGATGAAGTTTTAGTTTTGTTGCCGACTGACTCTAACAGTTGTTAGCCAGTTGGTCAGGGCCGTTCCCAGTAGTCAAAGTCTTGCATCCAGATTACAAGGTTCTTGTCAAGGGCAAGGAAAAGATCTTTCATGCGAATATGCTCAAAAAGTATGTTCGCCGTGCTGTTGTGTCTACTTCTGTTGTTGTACCTACAGTTGTTCTTTCACAAGGTACTTAAGTGCCTTGGTCACAGATAGCACCTTTGGCTTATGAGCAGGAACAGGTTTCTCTTGAGTGTTCTCCAGGAGTTGGTCTTTCTGTGGATTCCTCTCCGGAGTCTGTTTGTACTGTTCGTGAAGTGGTTTGTACAGTTGGTGTCGTCCAGGACTGTGATGACGCTTTATCCATTCCCACTTTAGCTGTTCCGATGGCGTCTTCTATGCCAGATGAAGATGTCCGCTCAGTGCAGTTTGATTGTACTTTGTCTGACAGCGGTTTCAGGGAGTTGCGTGCAGTCTTTGATGATTTTCAGGACATTTTGACTCCTAAACCAGGTTCTTTCTCAGGTGATGTACTATTAGAGATCCCTCTTACAACAGATGCCCCTGTTAGGAAGAAGTGTTATGATATCCCCTTTTCTGCAAGAGGTTGTTGAGAGAGAGATTGGTATCATGCTGGATCTTGGAATCATTGAACCATCCAATAGTCCGTATGCATCTCCAGTTGTGTTGGTCAGGAAGAAAGATGGTACGTGTCGTTTTTGCATTGATTTCAGATCTGTGAATAAAATTACCGTCTTTGATGCTGAACCTATTCCTGACGTTGAGAGTCTTTTTGCAAGGTTAGCTGATGCTCAGTTTTTCACAAAGACAGATCTTGCAAAAGGATATTGGCAGATCGTGGTTAAGCCCGCGGATCGTCCGAAGACGGCTTTTACAACACACATGGGTCTATTCCAGTTTGTCAGGATGCCTTTCGGACTTGTATCGGCTCCTGCAGTGTTTGCACGTATGATGCGTATGCTGGCATTTGATCAGTTTTCTGCCATCAATTTTTTTGACGATATTCTTGTGTACAGTATGTCATGGGATGCTCACCTTAAACATGTGAAGGGTGTGCTCTCTCGTCTGAGGTCTTTCAACCTCACAGCTCGCCCTTCGAAGATCGAAGCAGGCTTTCGTTCACTAGAGTTCCTTGGTCATGTTGTTGGAGGTGGTACTATGCGTCCTGAAGGTAAGAAGGTTGATAAGATTTTGAATATATCCACTCCTACTACCAGGAAGCAGGTCAGGTCTTTGTTGGGGTTGCTCAGTTTTTACAGGAGATATGTTCCTGGGTTCGCTACTTTGAGTGCTCCATTGTCTGATTTGATCAAAGATGCTGATCGTGCTGGAAGGTCTATTTCTTGGACTCCTGAGTGTGCTGAAGCTTTGAGGAAGATTCGGGGAATCTTGTCTTCTGCACCTGTGTTGTTGTTACCTAGGTTGGGTAATCCTTTTGTTCTCAGAACTGATGCTAGTTCTGTTGGTTTGGGTGCTGTATTGCTCCAGTAGAATGATGATGTTCTTCACCCAGTCGTGTTCGCTAGTCGAAAGTTGCTGGATCGTGAGAAGGCGTACAGTACTATTGAGCGGGAATGTTTAGCCATTGTCTGGGCTGTGCAGAAGTTTGTTAGGTTCCTTTGGGGAGTCAGATTTATCCTGCAGACGGATCATCGTCCCTTGACATACCTGCGAACGTCAAACTTTAAGAACGCAAGAATTATGAGATGGGCGTTGTCGTTGCAGGAGTTCTCGTTTGAAGTCCAGCCAGTTCCTGGTTCGGCGAATGTTTTCGCTGACCTTCTCTCCCGTTCATGTGAGAATCAGTTGATCCCTTAGGAAGTGAGTTTCCTTGTGCGAACTGTAGTTTTATGAAGCTGTTTTGATGTATGATTTATGGGTTTGTGTATTCTGCTTCTTCAAAAAAAACAATTCGGTCATTGTTTTTTTTTTGTTTTTTTTTTGAGGAGGGGGAGTATTGTGACGTCCACGTAAATTATGACGTCAACTTGAAATGACATAGGAACATGACGAAAATAATAATATTTGACGAGAGAAGAGAGCAAGAACTGACGGCCGAGGCTTTGGTGTCCAGCCTAATTTATTTTGTTTTAATCGTCGTTTTCTCCGTAGTGTTACTATGTGGAGAGGCTGACTTTCAAGTCAGTAGTACGTCGATGTTCACTGTGTATGTGCCATACTTCTGATGACGGTACCAGCGAAATATGTACCAGGAAATTTATTTGTTAAAAAAAAATGTTGTGAATGCTGTGTCGCCGAGAGTGACTTAAAACTCCTGCAAGAATATTTATGTGCTCTAATTGTACCACCTCATGTGTGTGGGTGGGCTGAGTTTATTGATGTGAACGTTGTAATATCAATACACGGAGAAGCTAATTAATTTTGGTTTTAGATCAACAATACGTCGAATCGAAGTTTATTGTGTTCTATGGGTCTTTGCTGAAATCGTGTTCTCCGGGGATTCAATATCGATTGCTGTGCCTTGTGAATCTGCGGTTCTTCTTCTGTGGATTACTGTGCTTTATGAATCTGCGGTTCTTCTTCTATGGATTGCTGTGCTTTGTAAATCTGCGGTTCTTCTGCTATGGATTACTGTGCCTTGTGAATGTAAATCTGCGGTTCTTCTTCTGAAAGTTCTACGTGATTTATTGTGCTTGTTGTGTGGAGACTCTGTTTCTTCTTCTTCATCGCTTGTGTTTGTGAACGGCAGAGCTTATCATGTGGGGACCTTGGTTATCCTTCTTCGTCTTATTTTAGTGCTGTAGACTGTGGCTTGGGTACTGTGGAACTGAGTGTGTTGATTGTATATGTGAGACACTGTGGACGGCGCCGGCGAGATCTGTGGGTGATATCAAGATATGTAATATGATATGCTGATATTTGATGATTGAAGTCCCTATGCATTGATATCTTGATCTATATGCTATGTAGTGACATGTATTGATTTGTACTAATTCACATGAATGTATATTTTGATGGTTCAGGCAGCATAATTATAAAGAAAAAAAAAATCTAACTCGTGTGTTGCCTGGCTATCCATGTGCGTATGGTGTGGGTGTGTGTAGGGAATAATTATTACACGCATCCAAACTTTTGAGAGCGAGAGTCAGACAGCAAACACGCACCGCACACCATCCGTAACAGTAACAAAGGTTTAAAAATCAACCAATGAGAAGGCGGTTTCTATCCCACGTCCAGATTAGATCATAAAAGGTTTTGAGACGAAGGTTATATATAATCAACCAATGAAAAGGCGGCTTCTTCCCCGCGTTCAGACCAATCACGTGATTCATGCATTTCGTGTGTCGTATGTCAAATGTGAACAACATGACCGTCGTACGCCCGATTATGTATTTTCCAAGCAGTTTCGTCGTATTATTTGGCAAAAGAGAGTTTATGAAAAAAAAATTAGAAAAGTTAAGAAAATACTCACTTTCATGCACATTTTGGCGATACCATGCAACACAGCGATGCTTATGAAGTTTCAGTTTCATCACTGCAATTGGCTCTTGGATTTGCTCTAAGATTTTGAACCATTCAATTTCGGTTCACATGTGTAGACCCAGAAAATATGAATCACAGAAATCTACGTCACGAATGACTGAAACTAGTGAAAGTCTAACCAGCAGAGGCAGTGTGACGACAAATAAAACGAAATGCTAGGTAACTAGCGGAGATTATACACACTGACAAAATCACGCAAAGCGTGTGCGTGTGTTTAAAGTGTATGTATGTAAGAAAAAAAGGTTGAAGATGAAGAAAATGGGAACATAAAATATATCATAAATATGTAAACCCTTCACTAGCTGCATGAGCGAACCATCGCAATCCCCCCCGAAGGCAGATCTATTGGTATTGCCTGCATCTAGGCTTTTAGTCCGCTAGATCGGACTCTTCAGGGAGACACGGCTGATTGTGTCTGTGCTCTTGGCGTCAAATAGAGACACAACACAGTCCATAACTCTGTGGTGTTATCACCACCAAGGCTTCAAAAGAGAATCCAGCAGCACCCTCAAAGCAGCCAGCAAAGGGTAGTAAAATGAAACAAAACGAAAGTGTGGAGAGGAAAAATGTTGCTGAAAAGCTAAAAACATCATCTTAACAGTATAAAGTGTAGGGCACAATCTTTAAGCCCTGTGTGCCCTGGTTTCTTTCTCTGCAACACATTTGTTGTATTCTTGTCGAGCCTTACAATATTTTACCCGATCTTTACTATCAAGGGCTCTGCGAAACATTCTTGAAAGTTTTCTCGTGCTTGTTTTGGTCACGTTATCTTCTCGATCAAACCATGACTCATTCCTTCCACCTGGGTTTATTCTTATTTTCTTTTTCATACATTCTGCTTTCTTTATAATAGAATCATTAAACATACATGAAGCTACAATAATATCTTCGTCTATGAAGCTAATAGCTGTTTTCAGTATTTGCAGAGTATCATCGTGGTTCATCAGACTACGACAAACGTGTGCATTATTATCATTCCATTTGAATTTCTCAATATACATATGAAGCTCGGGTACTTCCTCCAGATGATTTAGAGATTTAACATGTTGTAAATTTGTCATTAAAAGTACAACTAGAAAAACACATATATTAAATCAGAAATCAAAATAAGATCAGATTTTGATTTTCCGAAAAGAGCAAAGTCTATAACTTCTCAAATAACTATAGCAACTTATACATCAAAAATAATTTCAGATTCAGGGGTTTCTTTGGAAAAAGAAGCTTTCTCTCCCAGACCATCTTTTTGACCTATTCCACCCTGGGAATTTAAAAAACCCATTTTGATATTGATCACACCAACATAAAAAACAAGATGAAAATTTCAATATGCTAACAAGTTATACTAAGTGTCATATTGACGAGAAATACACTAACCAATTAAAAATATGCACAGATGGTTCATGCATTGGTAAGCAAACAGATTGTGCGTTCTTAATCCCAGACTTGAGGGTGGAGAAATCTTTTTACATTGGATGTAACATATCCATATTCACAGCTGAATTAACAGCAATTCTCATGGCTTTGAATTATCTTTTAAGTTTCCCCAAAACAATATTTCAAGCTCTGTTTTGTGTAGATTCAAAATCAGTCCTTCAGGCGATAAAAGATTTTAATTTGCATACTAGGCCTGAAATGATTATTGAGATAAGCTGTTTGATCCACATGCTTATTGAAGGAAGCACCCAATTATCCTTTTGTTGGATTCCTTCACACTGTTCCTTTTATTACAACGATAACGTAGATAGGGCAGCTAAGCGTGGAGCAAAACATATCTGTGGTTCTGAATATCATAAACTACCCTTATCGGTACATGAGCAGTGCAATTTAGTTAAAACACATATTTCGAAAACTTTCAAAGATAAAATGATAGAACATGATAATCAAAATCAGTTCAACATGATCTTAAATTAAATAAAGATATACTTTCATACCAGCCGCCGTGGCGGAGTGGTTAGCGTCGCGGACTCCCGGCTGGGAGGTCGTGGGTTCGAATCCCATCAGAGTCATGTGGGTTTTTCTGCCCCGACCGGCTCCTACCCAGAGCTGAGTTTGCTGCGAACTCAGTTGGGAAGACTGGGACCACACAGTCGAGTTTCATCCACTTAATGGATGCGTTTCTGAGAGTGTTGCTCAAATTTCCTGACCAACACTGCAGGTGCCTGTATCTCTCGGCCTGGTTGACGCCAGGATATATTATGAAAGGAAGCGTAGAGTACAGCCCTGTCATGTAGTCTCAGACCGAAATGGAAATCCGTAGCATCATCTTAATCATCCTCATTCTCATCGATCAGCATAAAAAAATGTCTCAAATTCTGTGGCCCTTCATGCCCTGCTCTCATGGTGACCTCAGTTTCGATGTCCTCTCCACGTCTGTGGCTTTGGTTTGGTTCCGTCGGGGTCACCTCTATCGGCGAGTCTATGGGAGCTGTCGTTGGACGGACGTGGTGGCGCCCTCCGGAGGGAGAGCTCACTCACGCCGGCTCCGCGACTATGCAATTATTGTCGTCAGTAGGGGGCTTTAGTAGGTGGTGTCCTGCGTATGTTAAATCAGAACAGGTGCCACTGAACACTACCGAAGTGGCTCTGGCAGCAGTGCAGTGTCTCCTCCGGTGGGTTGCCTCTTGACGACTTGACATTGACTGCTCCCTGTGGATTGCCGATGCCGGGGCTGCGGCGGGGCCGACCGAGCTGTGGCTGTGGACGGGGTGTCGGAATGAGCGGCGTGGGTGCACTGCCTCTGAGGTGGCGCAGAGGTTGGGACAGAAAAAACAAAACAAAAAAAAAAAAAAAAAAAAAAAAAAAAAAAAACTTTCATTGATGTATAGGTGGAAACTTGATGCTTTTAAAACAAAATATGTTAAAAACATAGTGTGTTTATGTAAAAAGAAAATAACACGTGATCATATTGTTACATGTCAAGACATGAAAAATGTAATTCCAGTGTTGAGGCAAAATAGTGCACAGACCATCTTTGAGTCACCAGCTCTGAGTTTTTTGTATGCTTGGAGCGCACTCCATTGGGGAAGTATTTATAGGTTCCTTTTTTGTGTGGGGGGCGGGGATGGGGGATATGTGTTGGGAGGGAAGATGGAATAATGTACAAAGCTCAAAAGTGACAAGGACTGAGAAAGGTTAAGTGTCTGTGCCTTAATGGTTGTTAATCAGTTCTGCAAAAATTTCAACTTTTTTTCCTTTGAAACTTATTTTAAATATTTAAGTGTTTTTTAATTACCATTATTATTCATATAAGCACTCATATAAGCATACACATATGCACACACACATACTCAAACACACTCGCATATGTATACACACACAAGCACACGCACATGCACACATACGTGTGCGTGCACAAGCATAAGCACATACACTCTTTCTTTTCCTATCTCTCTCTTTCGGCACGATAAAAAAAAAAAAAAAAAAATTATTTACTTTTTTTTAATCGTCTAATATTACGATTAGTGGAAAGACGTTAAATGAATGACACACACACACACACACCTCCACTATTAGTAAAGAGGTTCAGCGAAAGGCGTAGTGTAGGAGCACATGTGTTCGTCACTGCGCGTGACGTGGTGACCGTGTGTCTTTATTGAAGGCAACAGATGAGCATCATGTGTCAGCAGGGAAGCAGGTCTCTATCCTCATATGACCTGCTGTGTAGAAATGAATCACCTGGTAATATCTTTCGCATACGCTTACATATACACATGCATATACAAGCACACGCAAGCGCGCTTCCACAAGCATAGCCTGTATACACAGACTTACAGACAGACAATAACTGTAGAGACCCAGAAGTATCGTTACTCCCAACCCCGCATGCACATGTATCCCACACTCTGGACTCTCTCTCTCTCTCTCTCTCTCTTCTCCTCTCTCCTCTCTCTTGCATAGATTACCATATAAGGCTTATCGCATGTTGTTTGATTTGGACGAACGTGATAAAAGAAACTGGGCTTCAAATGTTCGTTGTAAATTATACATGTATGGGTTGAACCAAGGGGTTGATGCAATTGATGATTTTCTCCGAATCTTTAGAGATAGACTAATTGCGTGCAGATGGCAAGAGTGGAATTATCATATTAGTAATAGTGAAAGATTTAATGTTTACAGGACGTTTTGCATTGTGCCTAATGTTAAAACTTATCTTTTGCTTCATCTGGATACGCATTTAAGGTATGTAACTACTAGATTTAGACTTGGTATTTCTGAAATTGCTGTGCATTATTACCGTCATCGATTCCATAGCGATGAAGATTTAATATGCCAGCTTTGCAGAGAGGAGACAGAAAGCGAATTGCATTTTTGTGTTATGTTGTCCTGTCCTGCAAAACTTAAGAACTCAGTATATACCGTTGAAGTATTACAAAGTCCCAAACCATTTCAGATTAGCACTGCTTTTGGCATGTACTCATGAACAAACAGTCCGAAATTTGGCGTTTAAACTGCGATCCCTTATGCTATCTTAAGATCGTTTCTGAATTCATGTTTGTTATCTGTGTCTAGTTCTTATGGTACTTCTATGATTGTATTTTCTTGCACCCCTTCATGAGGGGCAAAGGCCTAAAATGAATAAATTATCTTGAGTCTTGAGTCTCTCTCTCTCTCTCTCTCTCTCTCTCTCTCTCCTCTCTCTCCTCACACACACACACACACACACACACACATGCACATTCACATGCGCGTGCAGACAGACAGACACACACACACTCAGACACACACACACACACACACACACACACACACACACACACACACACACACACACACACACACTGATTTGACTATAACAACTACTTAGACAGCAACACACACACACACACACACACACACACACACACACACACACACACATGCACACTTACATATGCGCACACACGCGCGCGCACACACACACACACACACACGCGCGCGCGCGCGCGCGCGCGCGCGCACGCACGCACGCACGCACACACACACACACACACACACACACACACACACACACACACACACACACTGATTTGACTGTAACAACTACTTAGACAGCAACACACACACACACACACACACACACACACACACACACACACACACACACACACGCACGCACGCACGCACGCACACACGCACGCACGCACGCACGCACACACACACACACACACACACACACACACACACACACACACGATATAGATACACACAAACCTCCTCCCCTCAACACTTTCATCTCCTCCCCCCCTCCCCCCCCCCCCCCTCGTCCCCCCGTTCTTTTCGATCCCTGCCTACCCCCTACCCCTTTCCCCATGCTGCCTATTCATTGTATTCTTTACAGACTGACACATCCTCGTACATCACACGTGTACAGGCAACACATTATGATTGCAGAATGTCATCGGTTTGTTACACACGCTGCAAGGCATGGACAACTGCATGGATATGAATAGCAAAACAAAAATCTTTTAGTCGGATGCTGGTAGATTAGTAGACGCCCAGGAGTTTGAATCAATTGTGACATTAATGAGGATGATGGTCGTCATGTTGTAGCGGAGAATTCTAGCCAGTTGTACAGAGAGGTGAGTATTGAGAAGCCTCTCTCTCTCTCTCTCTCTCTCTCTCTCTCTCTCTCTCTCTCTCTCTCTCTCTCTCTCTCTCTCTTCCCCAAAACGCCATTTTGATGATTATTTTGTCTCTGTCTTTCTTACTCTGTCTCTCTGTCAGTCTGTCTGCCTGTATCCATCATCCCTCTCTGGCAAGGCGTGTGAGAAGCTGTGTATGTTCCTATCTCAATTTCTCTGTCTGTCTGTCTGTCCTGTCTGTCTGTCTGTCTGTCTGTCTGTCTCTCTCTCTCTCTCTCTCTCTCTCTCTCCGTCTCTCCTCTCTCTCTCCTCTCTTTTTCTGTATGTGCTCGTGCTTATTCCTGCCGATCTATATTTGTTCATGTCTTCCATCCTCCCCACCCAACCCCCGCTCTTCCCCCTTTCCTCCTCCCTCCTCACTGCGCACAAACACATCACACCATAAAGTACATGGACCACACACGCCCCCTCCCCCTCCCGCCTTCTACCCCCCCCCCCCCACACCCACCCCCCACCCGTCCACCCACCCACCCACCCACACACACACACACACACACACACACACACACACACACACACACACACACATCGTCCCCGCCGCTCCACAATTTGTATTTACAAACACAAACCCCGTTCGCGGATATTTTGCACAGCCTAGTCACTCGTGCCCACTCCGCATCATTCATTAGACTTACAAACGTTTGTCGGACTGTCTTTGTGCTATAATGCTGATGAGAGAGGTCGGGAATGAAGGGAACCCCGATGTATCTCTTGGCAGGGTGTGCTAAGAACACGCTTGGACTTCAGCGCTCGCGTTGAAGAAGTTCAGAAGCATGGAAGGAGATCGATTCACTAATGATTGACTGTTGTCGTGGGTACGGTGTTAATTATGCTGGCTAGTTTTGTACACTGCCAGTAAAAAAAAAAAAAAAAAAAAAATGTGAGTCCCAGCGTGGGTAAGTTAATGGGCTTGGCATGTGTGGGTCTTGTTGGTTGTTGCACATCGTGAGGGATGTTGACAGTGTTCGCTAAGGCAGAGTAAGGTGAGTGGAGATGAGGTGATGCTCTTTGTATTTCTGCATCTCTCTCTCTCTCCTCTCTCCCCTCTCTCTCTCTCTTCTCTCTTCTCTCTTCTCTTGTGTGTGTGTGTGTGTGTGTGTGTGTGTGTGTGTGTGTGTGTGTGTGTGTGTGTGTGCGTGTGTGCATGCGTGCGTGCGTGTGTGTGTCCGTCTGTCTGTCTTGTCTCCATATCTGTCTACATATCTGTCTCTCTGTCTGTCTGTCTATCTGTCCTGTCTGTCTGTCGTCTGTCTGTCTGTTTCTCTGTCTGTCTGTCTTCTCTCTCCTCTCTGCCCCGTCTCCCCCTCTCTTTTTCTCTGTGTGTCTTTGTGTATGCGTGCGTGTGCGCGTGTATGTATGTGTGTGTGTGTGTGTGTGTGTGTGTGTGTGTGTGTGTGTGTGTGTGTGTGTGTGTGTGTGTGAGAGAGAGAGAGAGAGAGAGAGGGGCGTGGGATGACCGAGTCTGAAAAGTTACACCGACAGTCATGGTGCAGTGATTGTTGACGCTGGCTTTGTGGCTGAGAGATCGTGGGTTTCAATCCCGTTAGACTCATTTATTTATGGGATTTTCAACCCCTGCTGGCTCCTACTCAGAGCTGAGTGTAATATGGGCTCAAATGGGAAGACTGCTCAAACTTCCTAACCAACAATACAGGTGTCTGCATCTCTCGGGCCTGGTTGATGCTGGAATATATTTCAAAAGGAAGCGTAGAGTACACCCCTGTCACGTAGTTTAGGACAAGAATAGAACTCTACAGCGTTATCTTCGCCATCCTCATCCTCATCGGTCTTTAAAAAAAAAAAAAGTCTCAAATTTGTGATCTTCCATGACCTGCTCTTGTTATGACCTCGGTTGCAGTGTCCTCTCTATGTCCATGCCTATCATGAGCTGGTATCAAGATCGTCGATACAGGCCATTTCATTTGGACTGTCACTGCATGGACATGGTCCTGCAGAGAGAGAGAGAGAGAGAGAGAGAGAGAGAGGAGAGAGAGAGGACATTCTGTCACGATGATCCCACCCCTTGATACGGTCCATCTGTCTCTAGCCAGTACTGACGATGCTTTCAGCAGTACAGTCCTGAAATTCGCGAGATATCTGAAAAAAAAAAACAGGCGCCTATAACAGTTTAGTTACCGTATTTCCTGGACCTATGCATTTAATTAATGTATATTTCCAGGACCTTTACACTTAATCACTGTGTATTTCCAGGATCTGTTTAGAGTGGACATTTAATTTCAAATTCACCTGATAAATTAGGCTTGTAATGAAAATTAATGTCTGTTACTCCATGGGTTACTCATGGATTTTTCTGTCATGTCGCGTAATAAATCTTGTGATGGGTGAAACAAACTATTTCAGACGTCTTAAGTCAAAACTTGTTTCACTTCCAGCAGTGTGAAAGATAGATTTCCATCTTTTTTGTGGCGTTGAACATCACCATCGAAGGTACAAAAACAGTCCAGGTAGGTGAACAATCGTAGTCGTACTGGTGTAAAACATGCTGGAACAGGTCAGAGGCGATTTTACTCTCCGATCCAGGTCGAATGGCCCTCAAAACGTGCAGCTAGTTCACGCTAATAAAGTCACCCTATCCTCTCTGGACGAAGTCATGGTGAGCCTGACTATTTGTCTGCCTTATCCTTTTAGAAGGAGATTGTGTCCCCCACCGTTGAGCAGTCCCATCAATAGCAAGCTAGGGGGTGATTGTCTTTAGGTGACAGTGAACGTAAACAGGCGTTAGTATCTGTAGACAGGTTTCAATACGTAAACGGAAAGGCTTCAACAACCTGTAAAGCTACTAGACTTACGAATTCGAAGTAATAATTTCTTACCAAGACCACAGTAAATATAAATTAATAAGCGCATTCGTGATTATGCTTGAATTATTTTCCACGGCTACCTGTTCATGTCTTACATTCTGTCTGTCATTCTAGTGTCATTGTGACCGTACTGAAATCCATCGCCGTTCCTTCATTTCTGCATTTTTGCCTGTATAAGTGTTATCATGTTTTCTTCTTCTTCTGCGTACGCAGGCTGATACTCCTGCGGACACTCCCTATATGGACAGGCAAGTATAAATCCCATCTACCCAACAAAGGGAGTGGAGTTTTGTGTGCATGACCGTTTTTTTTATCCCGCCATTAAGGCAGCCATACTCCAACTTCGGGGAATTATCATGTTTTTGATTCTGCTCAACTCAGCGCTTCTGTGTGATATGTTTCATGTTTGCTTTTGGCCTAAAGCGCCTACCCTACCCTCACCTACCCTCCACCTCCGGTGTTTTCTCCTCCCCTATCCTCCTCCTCATCCCCCTTCCTCTCTTCTTGGCCAAATAGGTGAAAAGTTGGAATGATTGAAATCCTTTTATTCTTATTCACAGAGACGTGGTGAGAAGACGGTAAAAACTGCAATACTGAGACCGACAGGCGAATGGAATGAACAGCAAATGATACTTCAGAAGAAGCTCGTTTCAACCTTGAGGTCCTCAGCACCATAGACCACAAAGCTGGTGAGTTTAGAGTCCAGATTGTGTAAGCCGCGATCATGATACTTCAGAAGAAGCTCGTTTCAACCTTGAGGTCCTCAACACGATAGACCACAAAGCTGGTGAATTTAGAGTCCAGATTGTGTAAGCCGCGATCATGACTTTGATGTACTTTTCTTTCTCCGTCATCGTTGTCGTTTTGCTGAGGGAAAACAACGCAAAGCGTGAATATTGAAGCGTTTCAAAGACAAACACAACGCTATATCATTGAAAATAAACCAGTCGCAGTGGCGAAGTGGTTAGCGTCGCGGACTCCCGGCTGGGAGGTCGTGGGTTCGAATCCCATCAGAGTCATGTGGGTTTTTCTGCCCCGACCGGCTCCTACCCAGTGTTGAGTTTGCTGCGGACTCAGTTGGGAAGACTGGGACCACACAGTCGAGTTTCATCCACTTAATGGATGCGTTTCTGAGAGTGTTGCTCAAATTTCCTGACCAACACTGCAGGTGCCTGTATCTCTCGGGCCTGGTTGACGCCGGGATATATTATGAAAGGAAGCGTAGAGTACAGCCCTGTCATGAAGTCTCAGACCGAAATGGAAATCCGTAGCATCATCTTAATCATCCTCATTCTCGTCGATCAGCATAAAAAAAATTGTCTCAAGTTCTGCGGCCTTTCATGCCCTGCTCTCATGGTGACCTCAATTTCGATGTCCTCTCCACGTCGGTGGCCTTGGTTTGGTTCCGTCCATCGGCGAGTCCATGGGAGCTGTCGTTGGACGGACGTGGTGGCGCCCTCCGGAGGGAGAGCTCACTCACGCCAGCTCCGCGACTATGCAATTATTGTCGTCAGTAGGGGGCTTAGTAGATGGTGTCCTGCGTATGTTAGATCAGAACAGGCGCCACTGAACACCACCGAAGTGACTCGGCAGCAGTGCAGTGTCTCCTCCGGTGGGTTGCCTCTTGACGACTTGAAATTGACTGCTCCCTGTGGATTGCCGATGCCGGGGCTGCGGCGGGGCCTGCCGGGCTGTGGCTGTGGACGGGGTGTCGGAATGAGCGGCGTGGGTGCACTGCCTCTGAGGTGGCGCAGAGGTTTGGACAGCAAAAACAAACAAACAAAGAAAATCAATCTATTCTTCACTCGCCTAACCAAACCACCCTAAATCAAGAACCTGCAGAGAAACCACCGAACGCCAACTTCAAGATTGGCCGCCAAGGGAGAATACTCCTACCACTCCTACCCTTTCCGGAATGTATCGTTGCCATGGAGCGTCAGGGTCGACAACTTGGTGTCGCTGCTGACGCTAGAGGAAGTGCAGCTGCAGATGGCGCGGGGAGGCCACGGGCGTGACGTCAGCCCCGTCCCGCCCATCCCTCGCCTGGGGGTGGGGCCGAACTCCTGGAACACCGAGTGTCTGAGGGGCGTGGTTAACGCAGGCCCTGCCACCCCCTTCCCCAAGGCCCTGGGGCTGGCGGCCACCTTCAGGTAATACGGAACTGGTTTGAAACCACAATCTAAAACGCTATGAATACTACCGAAACAAACACGCTACCAAGAGAAATTATCTGATAGGATTTTGGAGAGGAAAACCCTACAGTATAACTATCCTTTGAAAGAGAACTTTCTGTGAGACAGTACGGTTCAATTCGTTTAAATAATAAACTTTTGAATTTACTTTGGCATTTTCATAGATCAATAAGGTGTTTTCTGATTGAAAACAAGGGAGAGAAATCATTCACGAAGGGGGAGTGACTGGCAGTGTCTGTGTGGAGTGAGTCTGGCGTGCTGCACCGGGATTAGCGAAACCAGGTGACTGCCTGATTTGTATGTCGATGCTTTCGCATTTTGTCGTTGACATCATCACCATCATCATCATCATCATCATCATCACTGCCGTCGTCGTTGTCGTTAGAACCATGCAACTTCTTCCTGCATCCCTCGCTGTTACCATCACAATTGCTTTCCACCCTCTTCATGGACTGTTCGTCTTCATGTGGACAGAGGTAATTTGATATGAGTCTTAACTGAATTTCTATGAAGCCTAAACCTTCCGCAATCATGAATAGCGAACCCCCCACCTTTTGTAAATATCCATCTAGATAAACTCTATGGTTATCATTATCATAGAATCAAAGTTTTGCTTCAGGATAAAAATTTGAATCCCCCCTTCCCTTCTCCCCATTCCTCCCCCCCTCAATCGCTCCCTCCACACACACACACACACACACAACAAACACACACACACACCACACACACACCTGTCACTCCTCTTCCCCTTCCTCCAGTTTCCTACCTAGAAAAAAAGGTTTGTTTGGCGGGTAAATAATGTAAATGAAGATGAGTAGGTCCTATCATTGAAGCTACAGGGATACTGCCATTGTGAGTACGCGCGCGCGTGTGTGTGTGTGTGTACAACATTTTTGCTGAGAATGTGAGGAATGTCAGGCAGGAATGAATTTCATTTCGTCACAGAGCTCTCAAACTGTGCAGATTTAAGAGCACAGGTAATCTGCGTATAATTTTACAGATCCATATTTTGATGGTGGTTAGAAAATGTTGTCAATCTAGAGTCACATTGTGGAATGATGTAATCTTTTTAACGCTGT
>CM065741.1:41627440-41633950 GCA_033310375.1 Conus canariensis | reverse complement strand
GGTTGTTGTTGTTGCTGTTGATGTTGTTCTCTTCCTTCCTTTTATTTCTCTCTGTCTTTCTTTCTTTACTCCTTTCTTTCCTTTTTTTCTTCTTTTTTTTTTCTCGTTCAGTTGTCAGTATAGATGTTGTTTTTGTTTACTTTTCCTGTCTTTAGATACAAATAAACTTTGCCGGAAGAGGAAGCACGTACCAATACCATTCATTTCAGAGTTGAAATAAAATAATTTTTCCGCCAAACGAAACGGACAAATCACAAGATAGTTTGTTTGTCCCTTTCGTTTGGCGGAATAGTCATTTTTCTTGTGTTTCATTTTCCGCCTGCTCTCACCTCGCTTTGAAACGAACATTCATTTAAGATTTTCTGTAACTTCGACCTGAATTTATTCATTTGTTCATTGAATCATTTGGGGGGGGGGGGGGGGGGGGGGGGGGGGGAGGGGGGGGGGCAAGGAGGTGGGGGGGGGGGAGGGATTCATTCTGTTTATCATTTACTTATTTTCATTCGTTTGTCATGTATTGCATTATAATATGCTTTGCATCATCCATCATTGTTCAAACATTTATCATTTGTTGTAGGGTTTTTTTTTTCTTTTTTTTCCGCCTCTCTAGATACATGTTTGTTTGTTTCTTTATCGTCATTATGTTTTTGCTTTTGCTTGCTATCATTCTTTAAATCTAAAAGTATTTTTCTATGCCGTTTGGGATATTCATCAAAGGTGTATAATTAACACAGGTGAGCGAGGTCGACTGGCACCAGACGTTCCTGCCAGCTTTCAAGGCTTTGTGTGGATGCTGGCACCTTCAGTTTGATGTGTAGCTACAACAGGTATGGACACATGTAGTGTGATGTGTAGCTGCAACAGGTATGGACACATGTAGTGTGATGTGTAGCTGCAACATTCGTATCAACCTGTAGTGTCGTGTGTAGTTTCAACATGTGCAGACATCAGGAATGTGATCTGTTGCTACAGCACGTGTAGACGCCTGTTGCGTGAGGTGTGGCGACAAAAGGTATACACATCTGTTGTGTGATGTATGGCTACAACAGGTATAGTTATCTGTTGTGTGCTGTGTAGCAACAACAGGTACATACACTAGTATTGTATTGTGCTGCCACAACATGTGTAAACACCTGTAGTGTAATATGTAGCTACAGCAGTTATAGACATATGTAGTGTGATGTGTGGCTACAACAGGTGTAGTTATCTGTAGTGTGGTGTATGGCTACAACAGGTAAAAATACCAATAGTGTATTGTGTAGCTACAGCAGGTGTAAACACCTGTAGTGTAATATGTAGCTACAGCAGTGATAGACGCCTGTAGTGTGATGTGTGGCTACAACAGGTAAATACACCAGTAGTGTATTGTGTAGCTACAGCAGGTGTAAACACCTGTAGTGTAATATGTAGCTACAGCAGTGATAGACGCCTGTAGTGTGATGTGTGGCTACAACAGGTAAATACACCAGTAGTGTATTGTGTAGCTACAGCAGGTGTAAACACCTGTCGCGTGATATGTAGCTACAGCAGAAACATACATCTGTAGTGTGATGTGTAGCTATGACAAGTATAGACGCCTGTAGAGTGATGTGTAGATGCAACTGATATAGACACCTGCCGTGTAATGTGTAGCTACATCATGTAAAGGCAATTGTAGTTTAATGATTGGCTACAACAGGTGTAGACCCCTGTGGCGTGATGTCTATGTTATAACAAGTATAGACACCCGCAGTATGACGTGTGGCTACAAACAGTATAAACAACTGTAGCATGATGTGTAACGACGACAGGTGTAGAGAGCTGTTCTGCGATGTGTAGCTTCAGCGGATATACACACCTGGAGCGTGGCGTGTAGCTGCAACAGGAATTGACGCCAATAGTGTGATTCGTAGCTAGAAGAGATCTAGACACGTCCAGTGTGAAGTGTAGCAATAACAGGAATTGACGCCAATAGTGTGATTCGTAGCTAGAAGAGATCTAGACACGTCCAGTGTGAAGTGTAGCAATAACAGGAATTGACGCCAATAGTGTGATTCGTAGCTAGAAGAGATCTAGACACGTCCAGTGTGAAGTGTAGCAATAACAGGAATTGACGCCAATAGTGTGATTCGTAGCTAGAAGAGATCTAGACACGTCCAGTGTGAAGTGTAGCAATAACAGGAATTGACGCCAATAGTGTGATTCGTAGCTAGAAGAGATCTAGACACGTCCAGTGTGAAGTGTAGCAATAACAGGAATTGACGCCAATAGTGTGATTCGTAGCTAGAAGAGATCTAGACACGTCCAGTGTGAAGTGTAGCAATAACAGGAACTGACGCCAATAGTGTGATTCGTAGCTAGAAGAGATCTAGACACGTCCAGTGTGAAGTGTAGCAATAACAGGAACTGACGCCAATAGTGTGATTCGTAGCTAGAAGAGATCTAGACACGTCCAGTGTGAAGTGTAGCAATAACAGGAATTGACGCCAATAGTGTGATTCGTAGCTAGAAGAGATCTAGACACGTCCAGTGTGAAGTGTAGCAATAACAGGAATTGACGCCAATAGTGTGATTCGTAGCTAGAAGAGATCTAGACACGTCCAGTGTGAAGTGTAGCAATAACAGGAATTGACGCCAATAGTGTGATTCGTAGCTAGAAGAGATCTAGACACGTCCAGTGTGAAGTGTAGCATTAACAGGAATTGACGCCAATAGTGTGATTCGTAGCTAGAAGAGATCTAGACAGTCCAGTGTGAAGTGTAGCAATAACAGGAATTGACGCCAATAGTGTGATTCGTAGCTAGAAGAGATCTAGACACGTCCAGTGTGAAGTGTAGCAATAACAGGAATTGACGCCAATAGTGTGATTCGTAGCTAGAAGAGATCTTAGACACGTCCAGTGTGAAGTGTAGCAATAACAGGAATTGACGCCAATAGTGTGATTCGTAGCTAGAAGAGATCTAGACACGTCCAGTGTGAAGTGTAGCAATAACAGGAATTGACGCCAATAGTGTGATTCGTAGCTAGAAGAGATATAGACACGTCCAGTGTGAAGTGTAGCAATAACAGGAATTGACGCCAATAGTGTGATTCGTAGCTAGAAGAGATATAGACACGTCCAGTGTGAAGTGTAGCAATAACAGGAATTGACGCCAATAGTGTGATTCGTAGCTAGAAGAGATATAGACACGTCCAGTGTGAAGTGTAGCAATAACAGGAATAGACACCTATAGCGTGATGTGCAACTATAATAGTATAGACACATGTAGTGTGAGGTGTAGTTACAAGAGGGTTTTGACACCTGTAGAGTGATGTGTAAATACGACAGGTATAGATACACGGAAAGGCATGTGCAGCTGCAACAGGTATAAATACACATGGAGAGTCATGTATTAACCACAACAGATATAGATACCTGGATTGTGATGTGTAAGTATATACAATAGGTATAGACGCCCGTAGTGTGATGAGTCGGACTCAGACTCAGACGCTTAGACTTAGACTCAGACTTTCAACTGTCACGAGAACCTTAAGGTTCTGTAGACACAGCATGGTGTTATGAGAAATTATGATCAGTGGATATGCCACAGTTCATCTGGGCCCATATAGGGAGCCATTATCATCTTTTCAAATTCATGCAACCATGAACACATACTGGCAATATTATGTTGTAATTCGTCATTGTCAAGCATTTCACTCGGGCATAGTTTTGCTAGTTTGGATTTGGCATATTTTTTGACAGCTGTTCTGTTAGCTTCAGTCGTAGCAGTTCGTTTATAGAGCAGCTGTCCCAAAAAATGAGCTTCATCTTCGACCACACCACATGCTGAGCATTTTCACGGAGAGAGAGAGAGAGAGAGAGAGAGAGAGAGAGAGAGAGGAGAGAGAGGAGAGGAGAGAGAGAGAGAGGCACAGAGAGAGAGAGGCACAGAGAGAGAGGGACAGACAGACAGACAGACAGAGACAGAGAAAGAGGAGGGGGAGCAGGGGATGGCGAGAGAGGGGCTGGGGAGGATGAGGGAGGTAATGGAGGACAGGGGATAAGGTCATATATTGTTGTTATAATTAAATGCGTGCCTTTTTGAAAACAGCATTTGGACTTAGAAAGGGACTATCTTTGACGAAGTGGTGGTTCGTGACGATGCGCTCCAAAGCGCTCTGATCGCTGACGACATAGCCAGTGAATCCCCAGCTGTGTCGAAGAATCTTGGTCAGCAGCTTGGGGTTGGCGCATGCTGGTACTCCGTTGATGCTGAAAGAGCGACAGATACAATACAAGACCCTAATGAATACCGTATACTGATAAATTCGATGATCCGGCGAAAGGTTTAAGATTCAAGTCTCGTAACCTAATGGCTGTATGGGCAGTGAACTGTTAAAGATCAACCGTGTGTCTGAAGTACTGCCTTATCGAAGGTAGACCCGAACTCTGTTCTGCCCCACCGCCTCAATGTTCCCTGAACTGAATTAGGTACCTGTTTACTACGGAGGGGATGGGGGGAGGGGGGGGGGAGGGGAGGAGGGAGGGGTGGAATAGAGAGGGTTTTCATGGTTTCAAAACCAGATCCCACGTTATATTCCAGCTCCAGATCGTCACTTCCGGAGCCGAGCGCTGTAACCAATGGAATATGGGCTGATAACCCCTTTCTCAGTCCAAATGCTGTTTTCAGAAAGGCACGCATTTAATTATAACAACTATATATGACCTTATCCCATGTCCTCCATTACCTCCCTCATCCTCCCAGCCCCTCTCTCGCCATCCCTGCTCCCCCTCCTCTTTCTCTGTCTCTGTCTCTCTGTCTCTGTCTCTGTCTGTCTGTCTGTCTCTCTCTCTCTCGTTCTCTCTCTCTCTCTCTCTCTCTCTCTCTCTCTCTCTCTCTGTGAAAAAAAATGCTCAGCATGTGGTGTGGTCGAAGATGAAGCTCAATTTTTGGACAGCTGGTGTGGAAAGAAAATAAATGTATGTGTCCCTGTTACCCCCACATCAGGTTGGACATCGCTGAACAAGATTTGCATCGAGTCTGCTGTTACATGTTTATGTCTGACATCATGTAAGTCCCAACAGTCTATGGGAACATGTTCATACTGAGTGGAACATCGCATGGAATGCACTATGGAGCTTCTTCACCTAGAAAGGATACGACAGGGTGTGAAAGGAGTGGCCTGATGCTTCTTTTCAACCGTGAATGGCTCACATACAACGGCTTTCAGGTTTGGACAGATTTAGAAGAGGTTTTTTTTTTCATCCGTCTGCGAGTTCCAAATGAAACGGAAGTGAACTAAACATTGTTTTTGAGGCACTGAAGCTGATCCCTATCCTGATTTTTGGGTGGTTCATCGTTTAATTTGACCCCCCTTACTCTCCCTACCAAGCGTATTAAGGACGGGGAGGGGAGAGGGTTATAAGCGAGTGGACTTAAAGTTTGCATACATTGCCCCGTTCAACTCGTAAGCTGCTTTCTTAAAGTGAGAGGGACCAAGCATTTATAGAATACGATCGAGAATTAAGCGCCAGACCCAAACGAGTAAACGCTGTTCATTACATTGTCCCTTTCAGTTCGAACGCTGATTTCTCAGATCAAACAGATTATTTGTAGACTACGATCGAGAATTACAATGCCAAACCCAAAGGAGTGAACGTTGTGATAGTCAAATATATAAGCTGATCTGTGTTTCAAATATTTGACAACCTTCGCTCATTCATATAATCACAAATTATTTAACTCTCAGTACCAGGCTAAAAGCTATATTTGCTTCTAAAACAGAATGGCCCAATATCGAAAACTCCATGGAAGTCTCAGCTGTTTAAATTCTGTTTGGTTGGTGTTGCCTACAGCCTAGCCGACCGCAAAGGACCATAACAGGGTTTGTCACCTGAATGAATTCAACTGAAGTCTCAGCTGCAATGAAAGAAGACATAGCTCCTCTTCCGATCAGCTGTATCCCCAGGTCTGTATATGATCCTCTGCCGTCGAATTCAAACCTCATGACACGGAGGAAATCAAATGACATTGAGTCTCTTCACCCTACCGGGGCAAACAAAGAATAGAACATGTTCTGAAATCGTCAGAGATCACCGGGAAGAGTGACATGAGCCCAAATATTATATACCACTCAGGATTGTCAAAACTAATTATTCTGTTTGAACCCACTGCGCCATGCGAAAGCAGAGTGGAGGAAGCTCACATTTACAAGACTGAGAAGTTTGCCGGTCTGGCCATCAGGTTCAGGGTATGTGACTTCCAAGCCAAAGTCCTTGCCATCAAGATTGGAGCTAGAGCGTTCCAGTCTCATCGTCCTATGATCTCATGAAATAGTTATCAATTTCGGATAAGAACTGGACCAGAATCCTGAAGGCGATGGTAGAGGAAACCGAAAACCAGCTGGGTCTGGGCGAGGAGAAACAAAACTGACCTCCACAAGGCTTACATTTTCCAGCGTAGATTGCGCATAGGTCAGATATCCATCAGAAGGCGTAGCCTTGAGATACCTACCCATCCGGGGGTGCAGGTTTGAATCCTGACAGCACCA
>CM065741.1:41567440-41622440 GCA_033310375.1 Conus canariensis | reverse complement strand
AAATTCCATCACAAACATAAACATTCGCACACCTGCAGTTACACCTACACGTTCAGGTATAAACGTGTATAAGCGGCCAAATATAAACCAGTTGTTAGACGACGACGAAAAAAAAACGCTAAACATTTTTCCAGTAAATAGTAAGGTCGTTATGTCATCGTCAAGTCCATGACCATTCACCACTGTGTAGGAAATGGCGTTTGAACTGAAAAGGCCAGGATTTAAACCACAGTGCCAAGGACATCCACGCTGTTGGCTCGGATGAGGAATTTGCACAGGCCCTCGATGCCAGGCGCCTGAAACTCAACCTGCCACGAGCAAACGAAACTGAGGATTGGGAGAAACTGGATGCAAAAATCGTCCAAAGACTCGATGCACTGATAGGGAAAAGCACCCTGGAACACAAACCAGCCACATATGGGGACATTGTTTATGCCACATGTAGAGACGCCTATGGAGCAAAACTACCCAAAGAGAAAACACCTCCAAAGAAATCCAGACGCCAAGAAGAGATGGACAAGATCAGGGTCCAAAAGAAAAACCTCAAGAAGCAAATGAAGACCGCACTGCCAGCTGAAAAACAAGGCTTGGAAAAACTCTGGAAAGACTTGAAAGCAAAACACAGCGCCCTCAGCAAAGCGGAATCTGCGAGGAAGAGGAAGAGCAAAAAGAAGAAGACCCAAGAGCGCTTCTTCAGAGACCCCTTCCAGTTTTCCAGAACACTGTTTGAGCAGCCAAAATCTGGGACCCTAAGTGTGGACAAAGGAGTTCTTGAGCAACATCTGAGGAAAACATACTCTGAGTCACAGAGCAAAGCACCACTCGACATTCAAGGTCTGGTGTGGCCAACCAAACCTGAGGAACAGTTCAATGACAAGCCACCAACGTTGGCGGAAATCAAGAAGGTGGTCGACAAAGCCAGAGCCAAATCATCACCAGGGCCGAACGGAATACCTTACCAGCTGTACAAGAAATGTCCCAAGGTGCTGGAGTGGCCCCACAGGCTGCTGCGATCAGCTTGGAGAAACCAGATTAGCGGCCAGTAGATGACGGCAGATGGTGTGTACATCCTCAAAGAGCAAAACTCAAATGACATCAACCAGTTCAGACCAATATCACTACTGAACGTCGAAGGGAAAATCTTCTTCTCTGTCATGGCAGCAAGGCTGACCAAGTACCTCATGGAAAACAAGTACTTGGATGTGTCAGTCCAGAAAGGTGGCATCCCAGGCGTGGCTGGCTGTGTAGAACACGCCACAATGATCTGGAACGCAATCCAAAGAGCAAAAACAGAAAAGAGAGACCTGGACGTAGTGTGGCTTGATCTGGCAAACGCACATGGATCTGTACCCCATGAGATGATACAGCTGGCTCTTGAGATGTACCATGTGCCAAAGAACATCTGCGACATGCTCAAGAAGTACTTCAATGGCTTCTCAATGCGGTTCTCTACCAAGGAGTACACAACAGATTGGATCAACTTGGAAGTGGGCATTGCAATGGGCTGTGCAATTTCCCCAATACTGTTCGTGTTGGCAATGGAAGTCATCTTGAAAGCAGCAACAAGCAACGCAAGACAAACAGACCTTGGCGATGGATACAAGATGCCCCCTCTCAAGGCCTTCATGGATGACACTACAGTGATTTCATCCAGAGAAGACGAGTCACGTCATGTGCTGGAAAGGCTGGACGACATAGTTGCTTTATCCAGAATGAAGTTCAAGCCAAAGAAATCACGGAGTCTCTCACTGAGGAAAGGAAAAGTGGCTGAATCTGTGGTCTTCAGTGTTGCCAACCAGGCCATTCCAACAGTCACAGAAGAGCCAGTCAAGAGCCTTGGAAGATGATATGATGATACGCTGAAAGACACACAAAGAGCAAAAGAAACCAAACAGATGTCGGAAGAAGGCTTGGAGACCATTGACCAGTGTGGGCTCCCTGGCAAATACAAGGTCTGGTGTCTGCAGTGCATGCTGATACCAAAGCTCCTATGGCCTCTGATGATATACGACATCTGCACCAGCATAGTGGAGGCAATGGAAGCCAAAATCAACAAGTTCACAAAGAAATGGCTTGGTGTCTCACCCTGTCTCACTGACATAGCGCTGTACTGTCGCCAAGCAAAGCTGAAACTACCACTGAAATCCATACTGGAGGAATACAAAACAGGGAAGATCAGACTTCAAAGCATGCTGGAGGACTCAGGAGACAAGGTGGTAGAAGCAATCAAGCCCCAGCTGAAGGCAGGCAGAAAATGGAAAGTTCAAGAGGCGATGGATTCTGCAAAAGAAAGTCTCAAGATCAGAGAAATTACAGGACACACACAGACCAACAGACAAGGACTGGTGGTGACCAGAACTGAATGGTGGTCAAAGGCCATAGGAAAAGCCAAAAGAGACATGATGATTCAGGAGATGAGAAAAGAAGAAGACCAAAAAAGACTCCAAAAAGCAGTCCAGCAGAGCCAGCAAGGGCAATGAATAACGTGGGAGAATGCACTCCAAAGAAGTCTCACTTGGAATGACATTTGGCACATGGCCCCTCTCAGGATCAGCTTCATTCTCAGATCTGCATATGACCTTCTGCCCTCAAATGCAAACCTGGTGAAGTGGGGAAAAACAGACGATCCTGCATGCCCCCTCTGCCATGAAAAACAAACAGTGGAGCATGTCTTGGCTCAAGGAAGGTACACAGGGAGGCACAGCC
This sequence comes from Conus canariensis, assembly GCA_033310375.1. Taxonomy (NCBI): domain Eukaryota; kingdom Metazoa; phylum Mollusca; class Gastropoda; order Neogastropoda; family Conidae; genus Conus; species Conus canariensis. The sequence continues at coordinate 41,619,734 of CM065741.1, read as the reverse complement.
AAGTGCTCAAAGAGATTGTACAAGCAGTCTGGGCTAGTACCAACACCACAAAAGGGAAAATCAGGACTCCAAAAGCACCCGCAACATTCTTCACGGCCGGAGGTAGCAAATCATGGCCAAGAACAACAGTACCACTCGGAACATGCAGGCATGCAAAAAGTGACTAGAACTACAATACAATACGGGATTAAAATTCAAAAAGAAGAGGGAAAATAAAGCACAAATGGAGGTGGGAAATGCATAATGATAGCCCAGTCGCCACGGGTAGGAGGGGATGTCATATGGGAGAGAGGAGAGAGAGAGAGAGAGAGAGAGAGAGAGAGAGAGAGAGAGAGAGAGAGAGAAAAGAATATATGCATATCGACAGAATGACAAGAGGGCAGGAGGTAGTAGGAAACACACACACACACACACACACACACACACACACACACACACACACACACACACACACACACACACGTACTCATATAAGACATACCAAACAAAATAACATACATGTGCATTTCAAATACAAAAACACTTTCTAAATAAAATCGGAAATAAAATGAGGCAGTTGGGGAAAAAATAAGCGCAGGCCAACAACTGAACTGTCTTCATAGTAATGACTTGGCAAAGATTTGGACTTAAGGAGGGGGGGGGGGGGGGGGGGGGCATGTCTCCCTGATGAGTTCCGACCCAGCGGACGAAAGAACTCGGAGCAGGCAATACAAATATATCTGCCTTCAAAAGGGATTGCGATGGTTCCCTTATGCAGCTAGTGAAGAGTTTTCATATCTGTAACATATTTTCTTAATTTCATGTTCCCAGTTTCTCCATCTTCAAACTCCCCCCCCCCCCCCCCCCCCCCCCTCCTTAAGTCCAAATCTTTACCAAGTCATTACTATGAAGACAGTTCAGTTGTTGGCCTGCGCTTGTTTTTTTCCCCCACTATTGGATTGTTCGTCTATGTATTTGTCTGGCTTTATTCAAGTTTAAAAGGCTGTGCCAGTCTTGAATAACAGTTACTCTGTGTTAGGTTTTCTATGGGAGCAAAAAATACCCCACTTGTTTACTGTTTATCGTTTACTGTTCCCTGCCTCATTTCATTTCCGATTTTGTTTTGATTAAATTGAGGTTATTTGTATTTGTTTCTGTCCGTCTGTGTGTTTGTCTTTTGATCTCCCTTGCATCTTTCGGTGGATCCTCAAGCGTAGGCTCAAAGATTGTCCCCTATATTTTATACTATTTGCATAATGTCTTTAGTTTTTCAGCAACTTTTTTCCTCCCCACACTTTCGTTTGGTTTCATTTACTACTCTTCGCTGGCTGCTTTGGGGGTGCTATTGGATTCTTTTTTGCACCCTTGGTGGTGAGAACACCACAGTATTATGGACTGTGGTGTGTCTCTATTTGACACCAGGAGCGCAGACACAACCAGCCGTGTCTCCCTGATGAGTTCCGACCCAGCGGACGAAAGAACTCGGAGCAGGCAATACAAATATATCTGCCTTTAAAAGGGATAGCGATGGTTCCCTTATGCAGCTAGTGAAAAGTTTTCATATCTGTAACATATTTTCTTAATTTCATGTTCCCAGTTTCTCCATCTTCAAACTCCTTCCCCCCCTCCTTAAGTCCAAATCTTTGCCAAGTCATTACTATGAAGACAGTTCAGTTGTTGGCCTGCGCTTGTTTTTCCCCCCACTATTAGATTGTTCGTCTATGTATTTGTCTGACTTTATTCAAGTATAATAAAAGGCTGTGCCAGTCTTGAATAAAAGTTGCTCTGTGTTAGGTTTTCATATGGGAGCGAAAAATACCCCACTTGTTTACTACTTTCTAAATAGTCAGATACATATATCAGGCAAAGAGGGTGGCGGTGGTTGGTGATCGATTTATGGCGGAGTATGCAAGTACTGGCACATAAGATGGTTGCAATAATGGTGTTCGAAGGTTGATATGCATTGGCGTTGTTTGGTTGATTCAGGGAGCGAGCTCAATTGACAGGAACCTGAATATGTTAAACTGGATTTGAATAAGTCAATTCTAGGAACAGGGACATGAAGTTTGGGTAGAGTCCTTGAGGAATTTATTGAGAATCTGTGAACTAATGTTGAGGGTGCCTTCCCAGACACAATCTTGTGCATTATGATCCCTTTGTTGTATTCTAATCTCAGACTTAATGGGAGAACTTGAATCTTTTTATAGTCCGAGTCCAGAAGACTACTGCTTTTTAAGAGGACTAACTTGAGTGCTCGCTTGCGTAAGCTTAACAATGGTTTGAGGGTGTTAGCGCTAACACAGTCCCACAGAGTAGATCCGTAGTCTACGTATGATTGAATATGAGACTGGAAAAAGAGCTTGCGTGAATTCAGGTCGAGGAAGCGTTTGATTTTGGAGAGTTGATAAACTTTCTGTGAAACTTTTTTGCATAGTGAGGTTATGTGAGCTTGTCAACTCATATTGTTATCAATTGTTATTCCTAGCACTTTGAGGTATGTAACCTGTTCAACGGGTTCATTTTTAAGATGTACAGGAGGAAACTTAATAGTGAGATTTTGTCTTTTTTGCCTGGTTGTGATAAGCATGGATTTAGTTTTTTTTAGGGTGAAGCGACATATGATTTAGTTCAGTCCATTTGACGGGGTCATTCGCACTTTCTTGTAAAGTGTGTGCAAGAACAGTAACATCAGAATGATTTGTATGTATTGTTGTATCATCGGCAAAGAGTTCACAGGTGGATGTAATATGGAGAGGTAAATCATTGATGTAAATTGTGAACAGTAAGGGACCCAGGATAGAGCCTTGTGGGACGCCATAGGAAAGTGTTTGAAATTAAGAGAAAGTTGTATTAATTTTTACACATTGTTGCCTATTTGTGAGATATGAGTGAAAAAGCGTGAGTTTTTGTGGATAAGCCATACAATTTTAATTTTCTAAGTAGAAGATTATAGTCTATCACATCAAATGCTTTTTAAAAATCAATAAATAGGACACCACAATATCTGTTGTTGTTAATTAATGCTATTTAGCCAGTCATCAACCAGGTTGATTAGGGCTGAGTGGCATGAATGGTTGTGTCGAAACCCGGACTGTCTTGGATGAAGCAAGTGGTATGTATTAAGGTGATGTATTGTGTGCTTGTTTATGTGTTTTTCCAAAGGTTTGGAAGTAGTGGAAATGATTGAGACTGGTCTGTAGTTTGCAGGGTCTGAGCTGTCACCTGCTTTGTAGATAGGTATGACTTTCGCTTTTTTGAAACTATCGGGAAAATGATTTTTGTCGATGCATAAATTGAAGACGTATGTTAACGTATTAGTAATTGCTGGAGCTGATAGTTTGAGGATTTTGCTGTCTAGTCCATCCATCCCGCAGGTACCTGACTGTTTTAGGTGCGTTAGGTAGTGATAAACTTCAAAAACTGTTATTGGTGGAATATCAAGTTCAGACTTGATGTTTTTATCTTGGCAATATCGTTTCAGTTTTTGAAGGTCGTTTGATCTGGATGAATCTGTCGTGACAATTTTATTGGCAATAGTGCAAAAGTGGGTGTTCAGCTGTTCGACAGAGATGTCTTTAATTACAGTTGATTTTGAAGAAGATTGATTGTTTGTAAGCTCGTAAATAGCTCTCCATACCAATTTTGGGTTCTGGTTTGACAATATTAGTTCTCGATAATATTTCGTTTTTTTCTCTGCGCTTCTGTGAATTTATTGCATTTCTCAGTTTTCTAGATTCCTCTTCATAGCCATGTTGTTTAAGCATATCTCTAAGGTAACCTGCCTCCTGTAACTTTTTAGTGTACCATGCCGGTTTAGGATCATGTCGTACTCTAATCGTTTTTAGAGGGGCGTGTTTATCATAAATTTCAGTAAATGTTTTGATCCAAAATTCTACTGCAAGATCTGGATTAGTTATGTTGAAAACTGAAGAGAGATTTGAGTTAAGCAAGTCATGTAGAAAGTCTTGGTTGTTAAAGCTTGTAAAGCAACGGCAGGTCATTGTCTTGTGTCCCGTTTGGGGAATTTTTACTCCTTTTTTGGACCATGTGACACAAACTGGATAATGATCACTACAGTTCAGAACAGGGACGCAGACTTCTGTTATGTTAGTTTTATCTGAAACATAAATATGGTCGATAAGTGTCTTGGAGTTTGGTGTGACTCTCGTTGGAGATTCAATGAGCTGATGCAGATTGAATAGACTGAATGCTTGCGTCGACTGGTTTGTACTTTCAGAAGGTCTATGTTAAAGTCTCCAAGTAAAATGATTTCCTTGGATTCAAGCGAGACTGCTTCCATCATCGTAACAAATTTGTCGACCCAGTTTATTCTTTCAGATGGGTTCCTGTAGCAGAATCCAACCAAAATGGAAGGGTTTCTTTTTAGCTTAACTTCTATCCAAACACATTCTACACTGTTACTTTCTAGGTGTAGAAGTCGTTTGAAGCTATGGGTTTCGCTGATGTAGATAAGAAGACCCGTCTCTTTCGCAAGCGAAGGATCTTTCCGGATTGTGTTATATCCTGGAATAGTTACATCATTGTCGCTAATGTGTGCAGCTAATCTGGATTCAGAGAGTCCTAAGATATGAAAAGGTTTACCATGATTCTAAATCAGTGTTGAAATATCTGATGTCTTGTTAACTGCATGTTGGATATTAAGGTGACAGATTCGGAGTCCTTCTTTGCATGGCCATGCCATGCAGATTGGTTCTAGCTCATATCTAGTTGTGTACTGATGTGATGATAAAAGTAGATGACGATTTTACACGTTAATTGACGTTAAGATTTGTATAATCAAGGAACACAATAAAAATTACATAAAAGGGAGAGACAACGGGGCTGTTTACACACCGTAACAACTTTAGTAAACCAGAAGCGTATGAGAAGCCACAAAAACAAACAACAACACAACAACAACAACAACAACAACAACAACAACAACAACAAACCACCAAAAATCAAAAACAAAAAAAATCTTCACAGTATATGCTCTTAGGCTCCTCGGCCAGATGATATACTTATGGACACACCTTTCTGAAATGAAAATATACACTCCTCACAAAGGAAGCACTTCTAAAGCAGAATTACAGTTAAGGGGGCAGAATATGAGGAGAGAAAAAATAAAATGAAACTGAAGACAAAAAAACAAAGAACCAACAACTCAAAATGAGAACAAGTGGGGAAGAAAAAAAAAGCCACACACACTGAAACACAAGTCACGTAGTCGCACTTGTACCTACGAGCTGGCAATGCACAATATTGCCTTGCTCGCACCAGCCGCCGTGGCGAAGTGGTTAGCGTCGCGGACTCCCGGCTGGGAGGTCGTGGGTTCGAATCCCATTAGAAGTCATGTGGGTTTTTCTGCCCCGACCGGCTCCTACCCAGAGTTGAGTTGCTGCGGACTCAGTTGGGAAGACTGGGACCACACAGTCGAGTTTCATCCACTTAATGGATGCGTTTCTGAGAGTGTTGCTCAAATTTCCTGACCAACACTGCAGGTGCCTGTATCTCTCGGGCCTGGTTGACGCCGGGATATCTTATGAAAGGAAGCGTAGAGTACAGCCCTGTCATGTAGTCTCAGACCGAAATGGAAATCCGTAGCATCATCTTAATCATCCTCATTCTCATCGATCAGCATGAATAAAAAAAATGTCTCAAATTCTGTGGCTCTTCATGCCCTGCTCTCATGGTGACCTCAATTTCGATGTCCTCTCCACGTCTGTGGCCTTGGTTTGGTTCCGTCGGGGTCACCGGTATCGGCGAGTCCATGGGGGCTGTCGTTGGACGGACGTGGTGGCGCCCTCCGGAGGGAGAGCTCACTCACGCCGGCTCCGCGACTAAGCAATTATTGTCGTCAGTAGGGGGCTTAGTAGGTGGTGTCCTGCGTATGTTAGATCAGAACAGGTGCCACTGAACACCACCGAAGTGACTCGGCAGCAGTGCAGTGTCTCCTCCGGTGGGTTGCCTCTTGACGACTTGACATTGACTGTTCCCTGTGGATTGCCGGTGCTGGGGCTGCGGCGGGGCCGACCGGGCTGTGGCTGTGTACGGGGTGTCGGAATGAGCGGCGTGGGTGCACTGCGTCTGAGGTGGCGCAGAGGTTGGGACAGAAAAAAAAAAAAAAAAAAAAAAAAAAAAAAAAAAATTGCCTTGCTCGCAGTAAACAGCAGTTTTTGCAGAAGTTTGCTGCTGCAGAGGCTTTGTTCAGTCTCTTTTCTGTAAGGCATACAGTCGTGTACTTTTACGAAGTCTTCTTTATATAGGTTGTTTAAGTCCACTTCAGTTATCATAGAATCAGCACTGCCGGCACAGGGTGAAAGTTACACACACACACACACACACACACACACACACACACACACACACACACACACACACACACACACACACACACACAAATCGTGTAGGATGTGAAGAAAAGCATATGACATATTTGAAATAATAGGCGAGGTCTGGTACACCGCAGTACTTCGGTTTACACCTCGCGGTACACACAGTCTTCTGTCACAGAGGTGTTGTGTTTGTTTCATTTCTGGCTCAACGGAATCAGAACTAATGGCACAAGTTAAATCAATGGTTTATCTGCATACATACACATGCAGACCTGAGTGTTCTCGCACCCGTGCTCGCCGTGCACGCACGCACACACACACACACACACACACACACACACACACACACACACACACACACACACACACACACACAGCACACTCATACAAAACACACACACACACACACACACACACACACACACACACACACACACACACACACACACACACACACACACACGTGTATACAGACACATACACTCAAGCACACACAGATGTTCAGTGTTCAAGCTGGATGCATTTTCTCAGCATTTGGTCTCACTGTACCATGAGACAGACGCAGTGACTTGGTTTGGGGAAACGGCGTAAATAAGAACATTGTATTTATTTAGTCCGTGCATCTGGGCGCTTTGTGGACGGCGGATATGTGTGGTGACAGAGTGGCTGAATAGAATGTCTGTATTCGTGTAAACTTGGTCTGTTACGATTGTGTGAGAATGTGAGTTTGGAGAATGTGTACTTGTGCACCTGCGAACATTTGTCTTTGCCCACCACCGTTTCTCTCTCTCTCTCTCTCTCTCTCTCTCTCTCTCTCTCTCTCTCTCTCTGTGTGTGTGTGTGTGTGTGTGTGTGTGTGTGTGTGTGTGTGTGTGTGTGTGTGTGTGTGTGTGTGTGTGTGCAATTAACTGAGAGTCTAGCATAAAACAGTAAAGACCAGAACGGAACAAATGAGACCAAATGAATGTCAGCCTTGTGATATGGAAAGGAAGGAAGCAGTTAGGAATGAAAAGAGCAGATTAACACAAAATCAATTATAATAGTCAGGCATGCTTTTGAACGTAAAACATCTTCTTGTTTGAATAATAGAAAAGAAACAGGTATTTTAGCTGGAGTCAAAGTAAGTCGATACAGAGAGAGAGAGAGAGAGAGAGAGAGAGAGAGAGAGAGAGAGAGAGAGAGAGAGAGACAGACAGACAGACAGACAGACAGATAGACAGACAGTCAGACAGAAAATCGGTGGTTTTTGTTGTTGTTGTAAAGCCCAAGAAGAATGGTCACTTGTGAAGATGTTTGTATTTGTTTCCTTGAAGAGCCCCAGAGATGCCGCCTGACGGGTGATCCACGTCTGACTATGTTTGATAATCCACAGAGGAGAACACTTCCCTACTACCCATGCCTGTACCTTGTGGCCACTCTTTGTGTCCAGGATGAAAACCAGTAAGACGATGTCAAAATACATCTGTGTCTGGTCAAGTGATCCTCGCTGTTTGAATAGGAGTCATTATGAGGGGCAGGTTTGTGTGTGGGTCTGTTGGAAAGCGGGCCGACGCTTAATTTGTCGCGGCCTGCTTCATTGACTGGTTTGTTCGCAATGTTATTATTATTATTATATTGGGTATTTATATAGCGCCTATCCTCGGTCACAGACCAAGCTCTAAGCGCTTTACAATAAACACACTACCTCACTCACTCAACGGGCTGCCTACCCAGGTAGAGCCGGCCGAAGAGCAGCCTACTGGCGCTCATTCAGTCGTTTCCCGTACCATTCAAATATCAGTCACTCATTTTCATTTATCTCATTTATTCCTCCAGTTTCTCACATAAGATGCATGTGATGTTTATACGTGTCCTCCACTTCCACCGGTACACGATGGCACACGATAACAGTAGGCCCTAAGTGACAATTTTTGTGGCTTGGTAAGAAATACCAGGCGGCTATCTTCAATCTACATCAATTTTGCCAGGGCAGCGGGGAACCCCCCTGCTCTTTTCGATTTTCAACTGCCGTGGGTTCTTTAACGTGTGCAGGGGGCCAGGAAGGCACACGGGTCCGACTCGCTTATAGTCCCCATCCGATGGACTTGACGTTCAGTTCGATTTGTCATTCAAACTGGGAAATGTTCTTGCGGTCGCCTCTCTCATAACTGTTCACATACATTTGTTTTGACTCTCCTCTCTCATCACTTCTTCCTGCTCCCCAGTACACCACAGCCAGATTAATGTGCCTTGTCACCACCTGAGTTCTACTGTACACAGGGCGAAATTTCAATCAGGTTGTTGGAGGGACTCTGCAGTACTACCAAGTCAGTTCAGTGGTGTTCGGTTCTGCTGTTCACATGCAACATGCGCAGGACACCACCTGGTAAGTCCCTCTGTTCAGGACAATAAGTGCTTAGTTGCCTAGCCAGCATGTGCAAGGGAAACCACTCCGTCGATCCAAAGGCGACGAATCCTGTGAACTTACCTGGTACCGAACAATTTGACACAACCCAGCCGGGTAAGGCATGGAGAGAAACACCAGACAGAGGTCAATACGAGAGCAAGGCACGAATGGAAACCGAGTTTGAACTGTTTCGAATAAAATGAAAAATAAAATGCTTTGGTTCTTTTCTTTTAACACTCATGAAAGATTTGAAAAATCATTGATAAATCGCCGCCAAAACAAAACAAAACAAAAACCAAAACGTAGACAAACGAAGAAATTCCTTCCCTGAAAATCCCTCATCTGTTCTTTGACCAGCGGATATAACCGAAGCTGTGGCTTCCCAGTCCTTGTTCAGTGACTGTTGGCTCTTCCATTACATCAGCTGGAGTGGGGCAAGAACCGTTGGTTACGGTTGGCTTTTAACGTTCACGCCCGACAGCGGTGACAGTAGATGGGTCAACTGTTCCTGGACTGAGACTGGGGGTCGGGTGGAGAGAGGAGAAAGAAGTGGGAGAGCGGAGGGGGGGGGGGGGGGGGGGGGGGGCCCTGTATAACACCACTCACAAACCCTGAACACGAGCATGTTGAGACGGGCATCAAAAATGGCAATGCTGATGTCAGACGTCATTGACATTTGAGCGCACCACGTCTGCTTGACAGCTCTGATGCTTCCCCATGAAACCGACTACCCCCCCCCCCCCGCCCCTCCCCCCCCCCCCCCACACACACACACCACCACCACCACCACCACCACCACAAAAAAAAAACTAAAACGGACTGAAGGGTGTGAACTGATTTGTGTGTAGACTACAAGTAAATCCCTCTGGTTTTGCATCTGACCACATGTCCATACTTTACATCCACTCGCTTTATTTTCCACGTCAGCCATATCAAAAACAGCGAGAAACGGTGAGAGATCGTTCTCTTTGCAATCCTTGGCGTCACGCAACAGCGACCATCTCTCAGACACCAGGTTGACAGTCACGACTGGTGTACAAACACGTCTCTTCTAAGATAAGCTGTGCGTATAATGCATACATGGTATTGTTGTGATTAAGCATGCAGAAAAAGTCTGTCTATTGTGTTTATGTCTATCAGATATGTCACGTATGGGTCAATGAAACGGGAACTGTGTAACCACTAACTGGCGTTTTCATTTGACGTTATGGGCAATGAGATGCACGATATAGAATACACAGGCCATCAAGGACAATGATGAATCTTGTCCAGAATTCAAGAACTGAACGGATGTGGTGTATGCAGTAGATTTATTTTTGAAAAAATCTTAAAGAATGAAAGCTTCACCACAAAGTCTACCTCTAAAAAAGAAATTAAAAAAAAAGGAAATGTCAACAGCTGGGGAGGAAAACTAATGGTGTTTCATTTCTCGTTTGAAAATACATATGAAGAACTTACATTAAATCGTCCAAAACATTGGCTCCTTTGCCTATCGGTGAATGAAGGTGTACACGTATTTTGTAGCTTGCTGATCATGAGAGTTGTGAAATTCGACCTTTTCAAAGATGATGTTATGAGACATTTGTGATCGCTCATTAAAGTACTCTCTCTCTCTCTCTCTCTCTCTCTCTCTCTCTCTCTCTCTCTCTCTCTCTCTCTCTCTCTCTCTCTCTCTCTGTGTGTGTGTTCATTCTTCATTTTTAGGAATTGCAAAATCAAGCTGTACATAAGAGCCACTAACGGACACCCGAACAAACATGGCCATTCCTATGTCTCTGGAGTTAGCGGCGGTGTTTTAATAAAGAGCTTATCAGCGCTGAACGGGGGCATGAACTATATTTCATTCCACATAAACGCCTCAACAGTACAGGTGAGTAGAGACCAATACAAAACAAACATACGTGGACTGGTTCTTCCAGGAGGGGGAGAGTGAGAGAAGGTGGAGGAAAGGGTGGTATGGATTGGTTAGGAGTGTTTTTTTCCCCCCTTGAGGGGCGTCTTTTTTTTCCCTTGAAAGGGTGTTTTTCCCCTTGGGGCGCTTTTTCCTCCCTCTTGAGGTGCGTTTTTTCTCCTTGAGGGGCGTTTCTTCCCCTAATTATGTCCTTATAGGACCTACCTTTCTTTGTTTGTCGACAAGATTAATTACATTATATTTTTTTAGATGTCAAAACGCTGAAGTGCGTGGCTACTTTAACTGACTTGCATGTTTCTTGACTCTAAAGAGTATCTGTATTTGTATTCACGCGAAAGAAAAACTTTCTGAGAATAAAATCAGCATTGCCCAGAAAAATGGATGAGCCGCTGGTTAGAAAGTGACGTCACTGTTAGGTGAGGATATTGACACCCTACTAGTAATGTTTGCTGATAAAATTAGTCACGAAAGGGCTGCGTTCATAGTTTAACATGCCTCTCTCTCCTATCTGCTTTCCAGGAGCAAGGCGAGCCATCGCTAGACGGAGATGAAATCGATCTTATGAAAGAGTTGACATGTTTCCAAAATAACGGCAAACAGTTCACCTTCTCCATCCGGAACAAGAACGGCCTTTGCAATCCAGTCGTGACCTTTCGACCTAAGCCCCATGGAAGAGGAAGAAACTCTGGACTCATCATAACCGTATGTTCATTGTAATATGTTCATACCCCACCCTTCCTCCTCCCCCCTACCCCCTATCCTCCACACGAGGGTTTATGAATTGAACACTTTTTTTTTCGTGTCTGTTCTTGCTGCTTGGTATGAAAACAAACATACACACACACACACACACACACACACACACACACACACACACACACAGAGAGAGAGAGAGAGAGAGAGAGAGAGAGAGAGAGAGAGAGAGAGAGAGAGAGAGAGAGAGAGAGCAATAACCATGAAAGAATTAAACTAGGCGTACTTTAGTCATGTGCAGTTTTTTGACCATCATTTGAGGCTAGTGACAGGAAGATGGAGTTACGTGTCGTCAGTTAGTGTTGGCTTTGCGAGGGTCTCTCTAATCAGGATTAAAGTATTAACCAGTGCGGGACTTCTGGATACACGAAAACTGCTTTCAGGGCAGGCAGGTTCAGTTATCTTTATTCATTGACAGGGCGGGCATGTCACTCCAACTCTCATCACCAACCTCAGGTAAACGTTACTAGATGCAGTGGGTATGGGGAGTAGAGGGGCACAATGGAAGTGCCATAGGGCCAGAGTAGTTTCCATGCATGCTTGCTAACAAAGGAAAAGACCAGGTCCGTTTAAACGCACTCCAAAATACCTTAAAAGTGAATCCTTTTCCAAGCAAACTTTAGATCAAACGAAAAACAGTTATCTCTTCAAAGTCATCCGACCCATCCTCATCAAACTCCCGTCAAAGTGCATTGTGAACCCGTCCTTCCGGCTGTGCTGACTGGCAGTATAGCTCTAACATGTCCTCTGACCCATCCCCCTGACCACCACTTCAACCTCACGATGAACCCATTGTGTACTGAGCTGATTGTCAGTAAGTCATCACTGCATTGTGAACCCATCATTTGCTGTGCTGACTTGCAGTTGAGTCAGGGAGTGGTGACAGTTCCATCCGATCGCTTCCCTCTGTGCCAACATCGGGAAGACGTGACGTTTCCCAACTTCTACAGCCTTACAGAAAAACAACAGGACCTGTACATCCTTCTGGCGCAGGGCCAAGCTCAACACACGTAAGTACATTTGACATTTTCGAACAGTGCCTGTATGATTTAGAAATGTCAGTCTTTTTGAATGTCCCGCCAAGCCCTTGCTAATGAAGCAGCAAATGTCAGTAGCTAAAATGTTTGATTTATGTCCTTCATTTGTATTGTTGGTTTGTGCCATGTCTGTCTGGGTGATGCGTGGAACTGATATATGTAGAAAGATTAAAGACACAGATTAGTTTTGTTGAATTGGCTTTGTTTCCCCGTAATTTTATTCTCACTATGTTGTGGTGACCAAAACCACTCTGTCTACGCACTACTAGTCCCATGTACATGGAGTTTTGTCACCAGCAGTGTTTCTAAGCCGTTTCATCTCCTTTCCTTTCAGGCATTTCTTTATACGAACACATCATACATCAGAATATTTATCCTTACAAAACTGTTTGTTAGCTGGTGGCTATGAAAACATTAGTGTAAAATATCTACATTTCATTGCAGAGTTAGAAATGATAGTTTTCAGGGAGCTGTACCACAGGACATGAGGGATGCCGTGATTGTCATACTGCACAAAAACAAGGGCGAGAGGAGCAACCGCAATAACTACAGAGGCATCTCTCTTCTTAGCATCGTCGGCAAAGTCTACGCTCGGGTCCTCCTGATCCGCCTGCAGAAGCTGGCTGAACGTGTGTACCTGGAGTCACAGTGATGCTTTCGAGCAGAGACAGAAAGGTCCACGGTAGACATGGTCTTCTCCCTTCGCCAACTCCAGGAGAAGTGCAGAGAGCAGCAGATACCCCTGTATGCCGCATTCATCGACCTCACCAAGGCCTTCGACCTAGTCAGCAGAGATGTTTTTTCAAGGCTCTCCGAAAGATTGTCTGCCCCCCAGTCTGCGCAGCTTAATTGAGCCCTTCCATTCCAACATGAAAGGGACTGTGCAGTTTAATGGCAACCTCTCCAAGCCCTTTGACATACGCAGCAGTGTCAAACAAGGCTGTGTCCTTGCCCCACCCTCTGTGGGATCTTCTTTATTCTCTTCCTGAGGCATGCGTTTAGCACTGCACAAGAGGGGATCTACCTGCAGACCAGAGCAGATAGCAGGCTTTTCAATCTCACCCGCCAAAGACTTACTTGACTTGACTTAGTCCTCTGAGTTCCCTGGGGAACATAGGGCCGCAACCACACTCTTCCAGCGGACACGGTTTTGGGAGATCTTCTTCAGTTCGGCCCACGTCATTCCGGCGGCCTTCACTTCCGCGTCGGCACTCCTTCGCCATGTCTGTCTTGGTCTTCCCACTTTTCTTTTGCCCTGAGGGTTCCATTCAAGGGCTTGTCTTGTGATGTTGGATAGAGACTTTCTGAGGGTGTGGCCAATCCATCCCCACTTCCGTTTTCTGATTTCTAATTCTATTGGAACTTGCTTGGTCTTGTTCCACAGTTCTGTGTTAGCAATAACATCTGGCCATCTGATCTTCACAATGTTTCGCAGACATCTGTTGATAAATGTTTGGAGTTTGTGGGTGTTTGTCTTTGTTGTTCGCCACGTTTCAGAACCATACAGAAGGACAGATTTCACATTTGAGTTGAAGATTCTGATCTTGTGGTGGAGTGAGAGGGCAGAGGAATTCCAGATAGGCTGTAGCGTAGTAAAGGTATGCCTGGCTTTATTGATGCGGCTCTTGATATCCTCATCTGTACCTCCATCTTTGCTGACCACACTGCCGAGGTAGACAAACTTGTCAACTTCAATGATGTCTTCCTGTTGTAGTCGTAGTGGGTCTCGTTGCTGGTTGTTGACTCTCATGGCTTCTGTTTTCTTTGTGTTGATTTGGAGGCCTGTCTTTGCCGCATTATCCAGTCAACGACCATCAGGAAAATTGTTGGCGATAGTAGACACCCCTGACGGACGCCGGTTTGTACAGTGAAGGGCTTCGTTAGCTTCCCGTCGTGGACGACCTGGCGTGTGGCATCCTCGTAGAGTTGCTGGATGATGGCAACAAACTTGGGTGGGAAGCCAAAGTGGTGCATGAGTTTCCAGATGGTATCTCTGTCGATGCTGTCAAACGCCTTCTGGAAATCCACAAATACTGCGTACAAGGGGGTCTGCCACTCCAGAGACTGCTCAATGATAATTCTCATGGTGGCAATTTGGTCTGTGCATGATCTGTCTTGGCGAAATCCAGCTTGTTCTTGGAGGAGGGTCTTGTCTAGGGCGGTCTTTAGTCTCTCTAGCATGATCTTGGCCAGCCACCTTCCCCGGGATGGACAGCAGCATAATCCCTCTCCAGTTGTTACAGGATGACAAGTCCCCTTTCTTTGGCAGCTTCACCAGGTGGCCTCTTTTCCAGTCTTCTGGCACTCGTTCCTGCTCCCAGATCTTGCTTAGGAGTGGATGCAGCATCTCTGTTGACGTCTGGATGTCTGCTTTCAGTGCTTCAGGTGGAATTCCGTCTGGACCCGCTGCTTTACCTGACTTCAGTGACTTGATGGCTTTGGTAACTTCCGTCTTGGTTGGTGGGCCTGTGTTGATGTCCAGAAGCAGGGTTGGTGGTGGAATGTCTGGGGGGACAGGTGGTGCAGGTCTATTCAGTGTCTCTTTAAAGTGCTCTGCCCACCTTGCTCTCTGCTCAGCTTCTCCTGCGATGGTGTTTCCCTCCTTGTCTTTGACCGGGTGACTGGGGTTGCTGGTCTTTCCAGAAAGTGTTCAGGTAATCTCATACAGTCTTTTCATGTTTCTCTGTCCTGCCGCTGTTTCTGCCTCTTCTGTGAGCTCATGGATGAATTGTTTCTTGTCTTGTCTAGCACTTTTCTTAACTTAGCGGTTGACGTCCCAGTAGTGTGCCTGTAACTCTTGCTTGTGGTCTTGGTCTTGGGTCTGGTTGATCTGCTCTTTTAGGTGCTTCCGCTCTGTGATGAGGGTCCATGTTCCAGCTGCCAGCCATTCTTTGTGTTTTCTTCGCTTCTTTCCAAGCACTTGTTTACATGTCGTCTGCCAGACCTCCCTCAGGCCACACCAGTGGTCTTCGATTGTTTCTTCAGTAAATTGGTCAAGTATGCTGAATCTGTTTCTCAGTTCCAGTTTGAACTCCTCTGTTGTTGCTCTCTCCTTCAGACTGTGTACATTGTACTTATGTGACAGTCGGCCTGCTTGGTCTTTGTAGGCTTTCAGTTTGGTCTTTAGCACAGCTATCACAAGGTTGTGGTCTGATGCTGCGTCTGCTCCTCGTTTCACCTTTACGTCATGTAAACTTCTGCGCCATTTTCAGCCGATGGTAATGTGGTCGATTTGGTTCTGGGTCTTCCCATCAGGTGAATTCCAAGTCATCTTGTGAATGCTTTTGTGTGGGAAAACAGTGCCGTCGATGGCCAAAGAACAAGGACAAAAGTCGGCCAAGCCCTCATCAGAGAAATGCTGTTTGCCAATGATGCTGCTGTTGCGACCCACACCCAGCGGGAATTGCAGTCACTAATGGACTGCTTCTCCCAGGCCTGCAAAGACTTTGGCCTGACTATCAGCCTAAAAATGGCAAATGTTACGGGTCAAGACACGCGGTCACCACCAGCCATCACCATTAATGACTATGAGCTTGATGCCATCCATCAATTTACTTACGTTGGGTCAACCATCACCGATAACTTCTTTGTTACGGATGGTGTGGTGCTGTGTGTATTACTGTCTGATTCTCACGTTTAAAAGTTTGGATGCGTGTAACGATTATTCCCTACACACATCCACACCACACGAACATGGACAGCCAGACAACACACAAATTAAGTTTCTTCCTTTTATATGCTGCCTGAGCCATCAAAACACCACCAGCACATTTAACCATGATATAAATTAACCATCACAAAAACCAATACATGCCACCACCAGTAAGGGTGTGCGACAATACAAGGAGCTTCAACCGTCGCTCTCAGAACTGAAACATTGATTTTTTTTTTTGTGCAGACCTCGCTGCCACTGTCAGTAGTGTCCCAACAGACACAGTCCACACAGCTGGCTGCAACGAGCCCAAGTCACCGCCTTCACACGGCAAGCAGAGCCGCTCATGAATACAGTTCGTGAAGTCCCACAGGGTAGATCCACACAGCAGAAAAAACACGTCGAACTACCGACCTGGCAGTCAGCCTCTCCACGTCGTCGTGACGGAGAATCCTGAGGCCCTTTACTACACAAGTCCAATACTGACCTGGCAGTCAGCCTCTCCACGTCGTCCTGACGGAGAATCCTGAGGCCCTTTACTACACAAGTCCAATACTGACCTGGTGGTCAGCCTCTCCACGTCGTCCTGACGGAGAATCCTGAGGCCCTTTACTACACAAGTCCACCACTGACCTGGCGGTCAGCCCCTCCATGTCGTCTTGACGGAATTAGCGGCTGGGGCACGGGCTGTACCCCTACATCCAGTGGCAATCAGTTCCAGGCCAGACTCAGGGGCCTCACCAGCACCTGCGGAACTGTATAACTACATTGATTACCTAACCTACTACCTATATATTCATCGTCCTTGTTTTGTCACTAGCAGTCACTCTTCACATCATACATTTCACTGGAATTTGGGGAAAACACCCATGATATAGTCAAGTAAGTTTCAATACAATCGATGCATTACAATAGAAAAATTTTCGATTAGCACCATGAGTGATTACATTGAAGAACAAGATTTCCTCATGTAACCCTTTTCAAGGTACCAAGAATACAATTATTACAGATAAAGGAACGATTTCCATTTGTCCCTCTTTATCAAGAAAGAATGTTTTTACTTTTCCATATCATCACTAGACGTATTCACAACAGGGATCAGAATACATTTTCCAATAATTCATACACAAAAATTTTCATTCCAAATGCTTTAGGGAAAAGATAAACAATTTTTTTTCAATAGTACACTGATTTAATTTGTTCACTTTTCCCCGATCACATATGAATATGCATATTATCTCTTCCATCCGCTCACTCCATTCTTCTCATCCACCTCTCGACTCACACATTCACTAACCATGACTTCCTACAGCCACCCTATGTCTCAAACAAATATTTTAGGCCTTCACTAAGAACTGGAAACCACCTGTAGCAAAAACCAGTTCCATTGATACTAATCCTAACTTCCATTTTACAAGTTGCACATGCCTGATCACCACAAAAACTGAGTTGCCAGTCTCTCTTTGGCACCGTGAGGATATTTCTAGGCCGGCAAATCTGCAGAGACTGAAAGGAAATCCTCGCCCACCTGACTGACAACAAAACGCGTCAGTAGTTGTCAGGTAAACAGGTCAACAGTTAACAGGCAAGTTTTCGCCACCTCAGAACTGTCCCCACAATTTAGGACCAGACAAAAATGGTCCGTCACACTCTTTCTTGACACTGAGATCGACAAGTAGATCAGGAAGGCAGCCACAACACTTGCTTGCCTCACACAAAGTGTGGACAAATCTCAAGCTGACCACAAACACAAAGATGGCCGTGTACAACGCCCGCGTTCTCAGCACCTTGCTGTATGGCAGTGAGACATGAACAACGCATGCTCACCAGGAGGAAAGGCTCAATTCCTTCCACCTCAGAAGCCTCCGGTGTGTACTCGACATCTCCTGGCAAGACAGGGTGACCAACACCGAGTCCTGTCTAGCGTTGGCCTCCCTACCATGTACAGCCTGCTGAGACAGCGTCGGCTGCGGTGGCTAGGCCATTTTCGCCGCATGGAGGATGGTCGCATCCCAAAAGACGTCCTATATGGAGAGTTTGCCGCAGGGCAGAGAAGCATTGGCCGCCCACAGCTGAGATATAAAGACGCTTGCAAAAGAGACATGAAGGTCTTGAGATCAACACCGATTCCTGGGAGGACCTCGCAGCAGACTGCAACAGCTGGAGAAGCACTCTCAGGAAACTGCTGCAGATTGGCGAAGACAAATGGACAGCTGCTGCGGCAGAAAAGCGAGCCCGCAGAAAGGGGATGACACCAACAAACCAGTGTCAACATACAGATGTGATCGCTGCGACAGAGATTACCAGTCTCGCATCGGTGTCTACAGCCACAGGTGACGCTGCTCGGGTCGAGCAGACAACTCGGACAGATTGCTAAATCTACTACTACTAAATGATAGTAATAAAAGATAACATTTTTGGGGTCAGTCTTGATGTTATTAGACTTCCAATATTTGCCTTGTTTTGGAGATTCGCCCTTTTACAGAAAATAAGTTTATCGGATTAATTTGGGGTATATCATATGCTGTTTTATGAAGCTGAAACAAGTAAAGTGGCATCGCTATACTGTTCAATTATAATTTTGATGAAAAAATTCTTGATTTTTTACTTTAGATTCTCATATATCTCATATTGCATAGAATACAGATATTCTGAAAAAGGAAACTATTCTTCTAAATGCATATGGACCTACAAATGTGACCAAAAAAATTCTTTGACAAGATGTTTCACTGTAATCAGCAGCTTTAATGATCATGTTACTTTGGCTGGTTACTGGAATTGTATATTAAACATAATAACATTGTTTGCAAATGACGGGCACAGGGAATAGTTTCAGAACATGGAAGAAAATTCTTGATGTAATACCAAGGCATGGTATTGTTGATATTTTCAGAGAAATGTATCCAGAATGACGTGTATACAAATGTTGGAAATTTCATTTGGTCAAACAGGAAGACTTGATTACTTTTTCGACATATAGGAGGGAATACTGAATGAAGTAACTAATGTTTAGATATTACTAGAGCATAAGTCTGATAATTCTGTGGCAATGCTTGATATAAGGCAACAACAGTTCCAGCGAGTCCTGCCATTCTGGACGTGTAGCAGTTTGCTAGAAGATAAAAGTTATGTTTCAAAAATAAAACAACGTACTTCTGTCGAAAAACATTGCATTGCTGGCTTACAATTATGAAGAGACTGACACAGTTTCAAAATATGTGGTAATTTTTCAATGGAGGATCACATGTTTTTTGAGGTCCTGCTGTCTGAAATTCGAGGCAAGGCTATATCTTTTGAAACACAAAATAAAACAACCCAGTGTCAGCCACTATCTTTTAAAAACAAAATCAAATAGCATAAACTAAAGAAAATGTGACAGAATAATGTAGAACACTTTGGTGCGGTGTAGTGTGGTGCGGTGTAGTGCGGTGCGGTGCGGTGTGGTGCAGTGTGGTGCGGTGCAGTGTAGTGCGGTGCGGTGCGGTGTGGTGTAGTGTGGTGCGGTGTAGTGTGGTGCGGTGTAGTGTGGTGCAGTGTAGTGCGGTGTGGTGCGGTGTAGTGCGGTGCGGTGCGGTGCGGTGTAGTGTAGTGTAGTGTAGTGTAGTGTAGTGTAGTGTAGTGCCTAACTCCAAATGTGTAAAACCTTGGGCTACTCACTAAAGAGATTTCATAGCATAGTAGTATACCACCTTTTTTGTACTCCCAGTTCTTATAGAACAGGGAGTACTTTACAATGGGAACGAAGAGATGCTGTGTGTGTGTGTGTGTGTGTGTGTGTGTGTGTGTGTGTGTGTGTGTGTGTGTGTGTGTGTGTGTGTGTGTGCGTCTGTGTCCGTGGTCAAAGTGTGTTCCACTCACTCCAGACAAAACTACTGGGCCGATCTTTCTGAAAATTTGTAGGTATGTTCATTATGGGCCACGGATGATGCCCGATGTTTTAGTTTACCGTTATAGCCGTTGCTAACGGCTGTAACGGCCTGTAACGGTTTTTCTTCTTTATGGAATATCTCAGAAAGTACTTGGCCGATCTTTGTAAAAATGAGCAGGTGCATTCATTATGGGTCACGGATGATGCCCGATGTTTTAGTTTACCCCGTTATAGCCGTTACTAACGGCTGTAACGGCCTGTAACGGTTTTTCTTCCTCATGGAATATCTCAGAAAGTACTTGGCCGATCTTTCTGAAAATGTGTAGGTATGTTCATTATGGATCACGAATAATGCCCGATGTTTGAGTTAACCGTTATAACCGTTACTAACGGCTGTAACGGCCTGTAACGGTTTTTCTTCTTTATGAAATATCTCAGAAAGTACTTGGCCGACCTTTGTGAACATTAGCAGGTATGTTCATTATGGGTCACAGATGATGCCCGACGTTTTAGTTAACCGTTGTAACCGTTACTAACGGCTGTAACGGCCTGTAACGGTTTTTCTTCCTCATGGAATATCTCAGAAAGTACTTGGCCGATCTTTCTGAAAATGTGTAGGTATGTTCATTAATGGTCACGGATGATGCCCGATGTTTTAATTTCCCCGTTATAACCGTCACTAACGGCTGTAACGGCCTGTAACGGTTTTTCTTCTTTATGGAATATCTCAGAAAGTGCGTGGCCGATCTTTCTGAAAATTTGTAGGTATGTTCATTATGGGCCACGGATGATGCCCGATGTTTTAGTTTACCGTTATAACCGTTACTAACGGCTGTAACTGCCTGTAACGGTTTTTCTTCTTTATGAAATATCTCAGAAAGTACCTGGCCGATCTTTGTGAAAATTAGCAGGTATGTTCATTATGGGTCACGGATGATGCCTGATATTTTAGTTTACCCCGTTATAGCCGTTACTAACGGCTGTAACGGCCTGTAACGGTTTTTCTTCTTTATGGAATATCTCAGAAAGTACTTGGCCGATCTTTCTGAAAATTTGTAGGTATGTTCACTATGGGTCATGGATGATGCCCGATGTTTTATTTGACCAGAATAGCCGTTACTATCGGTTATAACGGCCCCAAACGGTTTTTCTTCTTTATGGAATATCTAAGAAAGTACTTGGCCGATTTATAAGCGGTTTGGATGATCTTGTGACAAATCGGAGCCTTTTTCCATATGTAAGTGATGTAACGCTAAAAATCGATTAAACAAGTTAAAAACCGTTATTTTGCCGTTTTTTCTTATGCATAGGTGGATTTTAATGAAATTTGGTATGTAGAAAGGTTATCACACACAAATGGCACTTCTATATAGTGTTTCACAATTCGACCGTTAAAAACCGTTATTCTTGACATATTGTCCGATTTGGATGAAGTTCAGTATGTACATAGGCTTTAGCTCAGTGATGACTAAAATACCAGTTTCAAAAGTGTACATCGGTTATATAACCGTTAAAACCGTTATTTTGCCGTTATTCTTTTTACGTATTGGTGGATTTTAATGAAATTTAGTATACAGAAAGGTTGTCACACACAAATGACACTTCCATATAGTGTTTCAAAATTTGACCGTTAAAAACCGTTATTCTTGACATATTGTCCGATCTGTATGAAATTTGGTAGGTACATAGGCTTTAGCCCAGTGAGGACTAAAATATCAGTTTCAAAAGTGCACATCGGTTGAATAACCGTAAAAACCGTTATTTTGCCGTTATTTATCTCAGAAAGTACCTGGCCGATTTATAAGCGATTTGGAAAACTGGGAGTACGTTTATGTGCTTTGCATCTTGTTGTATTCTCAGTTCTTATAGAAAAGGGAGTACTTTAGAATGGGAACGAAGAAATGCTGTCTGTGTATCTGTCCGTCCATGGTCAAAATGTGTTCCACTCGCTCCAGACGAAACTTCTGGGCCGATCTTTCTGAAAATTTGTAGGTATGTTCATTATGGGTCACAGATGATGCCCGAGGTTTTAATTTACCAGAATAGCTGTTACTAACGGCTATAACAGCTCAAAACGGGTTTTCTTCTTTATGGAATATCTCAGAAAGTACTTGGCCGATTTATGAGCGGTTTGAATGATCTTGTGACAAATCAGAGCCTCTTTCCATATGTAAGTGACGCAATGCTGAAAATCGATTTAACAACCGATAAAAACTGTTATTTTGCCGTTATTTCTTATATATAGGTGGATTTTAATGAAATTTGGTATATAGAAAGGTTATCACACACAAATGGCACTTCTACGTAGTGTTTCTAAATTTGACCGTTAAAACCCGTTGTCCTTGACATATTGTCCGATTTGGATGCAATTTGGCATGTACACAGGGTTTAGCCCAGTGAGGACTAAAATACCAGTTTCAAAAGTGTACATCGGTTATATAACGTTAAAACCGTTATTTTGCCATTAGTTTTTATAAATTGGTGGATTTTGATTAAATTTGGTATATAGAAAGGTTATCACACACAAATGGCACTTCCATACAGTGTTTCAAAATTCGACCGTTAAAAACTGTTATTCTTGACATGTTGTCCAATCTGGTTGAAATTTGGTAGGTACATAGGCTTTAACCCAGTGAGGACTAAACTACCAGTTTCAAAAGTGTATCTCGGTTAAATAACCGTTAAAACAGTTATTTTGCCGTTATTTCTTATATATTGGTGGGTTTTCAATACAATTTGGTATATAGAAAGGTTATCACTATTCAAGATAAACTGGGTGTACGTTTATATGCTTTACATCTTTTTTTTCCTGCTGCCCGCATATATTTCCGTTAACCAAAGTGGATGTTTCTCCGGACTTCTGCGAAAAACAGCTTCAGTATGGCTCTGTTCTCTTTTAAGTGTGCTACATGCAAACTACAAGGTGGATGGCATTTTTGTGGATTCCCCTTGAAAGACTGACACGCCGAGCACCACTGTGGCTCTGAAGGATGAGAGTGAGGGACTGTGGCTTTGAAGGATGAGAGTGAGGGGCTGTGGCTTTGAAGGATGAGTGTGTGTGTGTGTGTGTGTGCAAAGTACAGAGAAGTTGACTACAAGTAGACGTTATCGATCCATCGACACATTGCGTGCGTGCGTATATATATAATGCTGAACAAATAAGTACTGGGGGGAAAAACAAGTGTAGGGTAACAATTCTTCCATCATTATAGTAATGACTTGGCAAAGATTAGAAATTTTAAAAAAAAATGTATATTATAAAAATGAAAACCCTTCTCTAGCTGCATGAGGGAACCATTGCAATCCCCTTTGAAGGCAGATCTATATGTATCGCCTGCTCCTAGGCCTTTCGTCCGCTGGATCAGAACTCATCAAGGAAACACGGCTGATTGTGTCTCTGCTCTTGGCGTCAAATAGAGACACACCACAGTCCGTAATTCTGTGGTGTTCTCACCACCAAAGATTCAAAGAAGAATCCAGCAGCACCCCGAAAGCAGCCAGCGAAAGGTAGTAGAATAAAATAAAACGAAAGTGTGGAGAGGTAAAAAGTTGCTGAAAAACTAAAATCATTATGCAAACAGTAAACAATGTAGAGGACAATCTTTGAGCCTATGCTTGAGGATCCATTTAAGGATGCAAGGGAGATAAAAAAAAAAAAAAAAATGGAACAGTCTGAGTGGTCAGCTCTGCTGTTCAATAACCCAAGCACTGTCAGCGGCTAAGAATTATGTAGAACAACCTTTACTTGGATCTCCTAAGAGATGCAATCGCCCACTGATTGACCAAACAATATAATGCTGAACAAATAAGTAGTGGGGGAAAACAAGTGTAGGTTAACAATTCTTCTATCATTATAGTAATGACTTGGCAAAGATTTGAAATTTAAAAAAAATATATATATATATATATATATCTATATATCTATATATATACACATACATACATATATGTATATATAATATATATATATATATATATATATATATATATATATATATATATATATTCAATTATAAACAAAGCTTGCTCTTATGTCTTAGACTGAAGAAATAGGGGGAGATAAGCATTCATATCTGCAGTGGTAGATAATTCTGCCTAACTAGCAGTATGTGCTGAGAGAGGGTGAATGGGGAATAATAAATGCTTCTCAAAATGAGAAGGCTCATTTTGAGAAGCATTTAATATTCCCCATTTAACCTCTCAAGCACATACTGTTAGTTAGGCAGAATTATCTACCATTGCAGATATGAATGCTTATCTCCCACTATTTCTTCAATCTAAGACATAAGAGCAAGCTTCATTTATAATTGAATATTTCTTGCAGTAATTGCAACACCAAGCTGCTCTGTAAGTTGCTGGAATGGTGCTCGGTCACATATCCTTGGAACTTATTAGTTTATTCTCTCTCTCTCTCTCTCTCTCTATATATATATATATATATGTGTGTGTGTGTGTGTGTGTGTGTGTGTGTGTGTGTGTGTGTGTGTGTGACCGCATTTTTTCTCTATTTTTTCTTTCCTTTTTTTGTTGTTGTTGGTACTTGTTTGCGCGCGCGCGCGCGCGCGCGCGCGCGCGTGTGTGTGTGTGTGTGTGTGTTGCTACCGCAGATTCAGTTGATACCAGAAAAGCTGGAAGACAGTCAGTGGAACTGCTCAGTGCCTTATTGGCCACACTTCCAACCCCACCTGGCCTGTAACCTTAGAGTACAGTGCTCTGGGGGAGAAGATGAAGAACACTGTTGGCACCAGACCTGTGGCCCCGACGGCTTCATGGTGGACGACCACTGCTATGTACTGGTCAGACCAACCGCACCCCTCGCTCACACCGAGGCCAGGGAGGTCTGCAGAAGGATGGAGGGCCACTTGGCGATGTTCACTTCCAGGGAGAAAATGGAGGCACTGAAGGAGATGGTGTGGGGTCGCAGCCGCAAGTTTGATTTCTATGTGGGACTGAGCACTGTTCCGTTCAGTGCTCCATCACTGTACGTTACTTAATATTCATTTTACCACGAATCCTGCAGTCAACTTTAGTTTCTTCCTTGTTTTTCCATGCTGATCGATGAGGATGAAGATGATAACGATGATGCTATTGAGTACCATTGCAGTCTGGGACGCATGACAGGGCTGTAATATGCGCCTATGTTCATAATGTATCCCGGCGTCAGCCAGGCCTGAGAAATATGGACACCTGCAGTGTTGGTCAGAAAACTTTCAGCCGTACTCTCAGAGACATCCAGTATATGGATGAATTTCGACTGTGTGATCCCATCTTTCTATATGAGCCTGTAATAAACACAGCCCTGAGTCAGAGTCAGTCAGGGCAAAAAAGTACCTACGGAGTATATTACAATACAAGTTTACATAGCATGGACAAATTTGTTCTCCACAAAAGTCGGCCGACTTTTTCATCCAAAGATCTTATCAATAATGTGACAAGTTTCCATTTTTTCCCTTCATAAGTGAAATTACTTTTTTGCTTTTTCTTTCAGAAAGGACGGCAATAAATTCCATTTAAATTTGATCATAACTAACACAGTGACTGAGTCTTCGTTTTGATTTTGTCATCATTTTGAATTTGTAATGACCTCACTCCCCCCCCCATCCCCCACCCCCCGACGCCCACACCCCTCCCTCTTACCTTTTAAATTGAAAACAAAATCACAGAACAATTTGAGAGACGGAATGTGTGACTGACTTAAGTCGCAGGAATGCAGTAGCCAAGATGTTGCTGACTGGATGTCAACTCAAAGTATTGAAACTGAAACTGTTCAGTGTTGCCTCTCCGACGGCAGTGCAAACCTGGAACCCTTTCCTGAACTAAGTCGGAAAGACCAGGACAGGAAGAGGAACACAGAGTGCAGACACTCAAATCAAATTTACGACTTAGTTATTAAGTCTTCCATTAGCAACGTATGGTAACAATAAAATCTTTCACTAGCAGCGTATGATTACAATCTAGTAAATAAGTCCTTCATAAGCGTATTGAGACAATCTAGTCAGTAAGTCCTTCACTAGCAACGTATGATGACAGTCTTGTCAGTAAGTCCTTCACTAGCAACGTATGGAGACAATCTAGTCAGTAATCCTTCACTAGCAACGTATGGGATCGATAGTCAGTAAGTCCTTCACTAGTCAACGTATGGTGACAATCTAGTCAGTAAGTCTTCACTTTAGCGTATGGGACAATCTAGTCAGTAAGTCCTTCACTATAGCGTATGGAGACAATCTAGTCAGTAAGTCCTTCACTATTAGCGTATGGTGACAATCTAGTCAGTAAGTTTCTCTTCAATCTAGTATAGCGGTATGGTGACAATCTAGTCAGTAAGTTCCTTCACTAGTTAGGTATGGTGACAATCTAGTCAGTAAAGTCCTTCACTAGCGTATGGTGACAATCTAGTCAGTAATCCTTCACTACAGCGTATGGACAATCTAGTCAGTAAGTCCTTCACTATTAGCGTATGGAGACAATCTAGTCAGTAAGTCTCACTATTACGTATGGAGACAATCTAGTCAGTAGTCCTTCACTATTAGCGTATCTAGTCAGTAAGTCCTTCACTATTAGCGTATGGTGACAATCTAGTCAGTGAGTCCTTCACTAGCAATGTATGGTGACAATCTAGTTATAAAATCCTTCACCAGCAGCGTATAGGTACAATCGATTAGTAAGTCCTTCATTAGCAACGAATGGTACAATCTAGTTATTAAGAATTTCACTAGCAGCGTATGGAATTTTCGAGTTTTTGAGAAATTGTTTCGTCAGCGTACACACGTAGAAATATTCTTGTTATTCCTTCAACATTTTTTGATGATATTGCTTCAACTTCAGCTTTTCTTTAGCTGATGTCACTGTATACATTTTTTTTTCTGAGAAAAAATCATGTAGTCTGAAAACAATGTAGATAATACATCCGAAAGATTTTCTCCCTGCCTAACACCAACATATAATTGGAAGGTCATGGGAGATTCATTTGGTTCATCACACAAGGTGCATTTGAATACATATCCCTGATATCTTTTGAAATGTCGCCCTTGTTTTCCAGTAACGTACACTTTTGCCTGAAATTTGTTGTCTGAAATACGTTTCCGACAGAATTGGGAAATTTCGTATCAGATAGTCATTTTATATCACTTACCAATGCTCAAAAATTGTACATGTTGACTATGGTAGTGGCATATCATTTAGCAGTCTTTTATTACTTAGCAACTGTAGAAAATTGAACACAGTGGTTTTTGTTTGTCTGTGAGCACTTTGCTAACTTTGGACTATAAAAGAATACTAGTAATCATCCAATATATCACTTACACACACAAACACGCAAATACGCACGCACGCATGCACGCACGCATTGCACACATACACACCAAGCAAACAAACAAAGAAACAAACAATCAATCAAACAAAAAAGGCCTTTACTTTGAAGTGGGACCTTCAAATATTGATTGCATCAAGCTGGTTCGAGTGCTTCTTGCATGAGTTTGTTCCTCCGTACCCTGAAATCGATCGACAGATTGATAGGACTGGAAGTTTGGTATTCGTTTGTATGATGTCGCTGACAGAGTTATACAAACCAATGAAATAACTAACTGGTGTTGTTTATAACACAGGTACCACGGCACCTTACAATACCATGATGGGACTACGGCCTTCGCTGCTCCTGCCATATACCTCGGTGTGTGTGTGTGTGTGTGTGTGTGTGTGTGTGTGTGTGTGTGTGTGTGTGTGTTGTGTGTGTGTGTGTGTGTGTGTGTGTGTGTGTGTGTGTGTCTGTGTGTGTGTGTGTGTGTGTGTGTGTGTGTGTGTGTGTGTGAATGTGTGTCTAAATGTGTGTGCATGCATGCGTGCGTGCGTGCGTGCGTGCGTGTGCGTGTGTGTGTGTGTGTGTGTGTGTGTGTGTGTGTGTGCGCACGTGCGCGTTTGAAAACGGTGAAGAGAGAGAGAGAGAGAGAGAGAGAGAGAGAGAGAGAGAGAGAGAGAGAGAGAGAGAGAATTGCAAATGTAAGAGCGAATAATTCGTATTGTCCATATGATTTTCTTGCAAGCCATATCATGTCAGGACCATTGCTCTTGAACAGACAGAAATCGCTTCTTCCCATTGTGTGGCACTGCGAACATGACTGTTGGTGACTATGTTGACCTTACTGAATGTAGCGAAAGACGAACTGTACATTACATATGTGAGCTGTCAGAAAAATCCAACCAATCTGAAGTTCTCCCACTCGTCTCGCTGCCAGACTTGGGGAATGGAACCACCTTCCCACACCAACTTTCCTCATCTTTCATTCGCTGTCCTCACCAGCACTGGACCTTCAAATTTCTGGCTTGTGACGTCGAAAGTGGCTGCCTGGCCACAGATGACGTCACAGACCCTGCATGGGACACGTCACTTTCGTCATGGTGCGAAGCGCCCCCCACTTTATTTCCGTTGTACTTTCTCTGTGAGCGAGAGAAGCAAGTTGTGCCGTTCACTCTGGTGTGCGATTCTCGAGAGGACTGTTATGATGGCGGTGATGAAAAGTTCTGCACCTATCGGCCGTGTCCACCCCACGCCCCCATTCCGTGCGGAAACAGTGGACAGGTGAGTCACTTCGAATGAGACTGTAAAACGAGGCTCCGTGTGTGAACGGACGCATGACATCTTGCAGGCACGTAAAATCCCATCACTTTCGGAAGAAAAGGCGAGTTTGGCTGTTGGTGTGGATGACACATAGCATGCACCCTGCGTGATAAATGGAAAGAATGAAGGAAGTAAGGAAATTGAGTGAACGACATTGACTGGACGATAAAGGAAACGACTGAATGAAGCGCCGACAGGCAGCTTTTCAGTTGGCACTACCCAGGTAGGCAGCCCGTTGTGTACACGACAGTGTGGATGTCAGCGCCTGTAACGTTTGGCAGGACGCTTTATAAATGCTATCTTGTTGTTGTTGTTGTTGTTGTTAGTAGAAGTGGTAGTAGTAGTGGTAGTAGTAGTAGTAATGTTGTTAGTATTATTAATGCCAAGATAAGGTAAGACGGCAACAAGGTATGGCAAAGAGTTGTCCTGTTTGTACATATACAAGAGGTACACTTCTGTGCAAAAAGGTGACTTTTCGCGTGTCTCAACTGAAGACCAAAGCACCACCAAGCAGTTCCGTAATGATTGAATTGATACATTTACTCCCAAACAAGTCTCCTACAGCCTCCACACATCAGTTCTGAACGCACGGTGTATGCAAGCCATTTCTCTATACATGAGAGTGTTGATAACCTATGGACACGCGCGCAAAGGTGTAACCAAACAGCCTATGACCAAACAGCCTCACAGGCAGACCTTACGACATCATTGCGATGAACTATAGAGGTGTCGTTCAGTTTGAGCTAGCTCCTCAATACCAGCTAACAGAAGCCAATGTAGGTAAAGAACTGGAGAGGTTATTCGACTCGCATGTGAGGAACATGTGGAGTAGCAGACTGAAAGGCAGAGAGAAGGTGGGGGAGGAGGAGGACATATAGACACAATTCCGCTAAGAACACCTCAGAAAAACACATCGACTCTCTCTCTCTCTCTCTCTCTCTCACACACACACACACACACACACACACACACACACACACACACGCACACACACACACACACACACACACACACACACACGCACGCACACACGCACGCACACACACTTACACATACACACACACACGCGCGCGCGCGCGCGCGCGCGCACACACACACTTACACACACACACACTTAAAACACACACACACACACACACACACACACACACACACACACACAACCTGTCTCTGGTATGTGGTATGTTTGAAGGCAGCGAGTCATTGGCGTCGAACTTTTCACACAGTCTGCGCATCCTTCACCTGTCAAACGTACCCATGCCTCACCTGTCTGCCCAGGTGTTGAAGGGGCTCCCCGCTCTGACCGTCCTCAACCTGTCAGACAGTGGTGTACAGCAGGTGACCGGGGTGCTGCCCACACCACAGCTACAGACACTGGACGTGACAGGCTGCGGGCTGCACCGACTCCCACGTCACTGGCTCAGCTCCCTGAACAAGCTGCGCTCTGTGTACACCGACGTCCCCACGCTGTGCTGCAATCAGCACCTGCCGACAGGCTTCAATCTTCGACACTGTCACTCCCCTGTCTCACCCCTCACCTGCCACAGTCTGCTGCGTTCGTCTGCCCTACTCGCTATGACAGCAGTCTTGGCAGCGTTGGTTCTACTGGGCAACCTGTCAATCCTCTTCCTCCTCAGAAGACCACAACACGTGGAGAGGAGAATGGACACCAACACTGGAGTTGTCCTCTTTATGTCACAGCTGTCCGCATCGAACCTGGCGATGGGCGTGTATCTGTTGGGGCTGTGTCTGGCTGACCAGCTGTTCCATGGTCAGTACCTGTGGGAGGACAGGTGGTGGAGACATAGTTCCTGGTGCGCTTTGTCCAGCTTCCTGTACTTGCTGTCTGTCCAGGTGTCTGCCTCTATCTTGACGTGTCTCACAATGAATCACTGTTGGAATCTGGCCCGGCCAGACCTACAGGTGTGGGGCAGAAGACAGGTGGTCAGCTTCAGCGTCCTGTGTTGGGGGATGGGCTTAATTCTGTCCCTTGCAGCACATCTTTCTCCTTGGTCTTTCCACCATCAAACCAGCTTTTGTGTTCCTTTCCCAGTGAATCATGTTCCAAATGCTCTTCACACAGACACGCGCTTTTTTGTCGTGTTGAACACTCTGCTGATGGGACTGACACTGGCAGGTCAGGTGTACATCTACAACGCTGTTCATGCCGACCACATTGTGTTTCTGGTCGACCCTCAAAGATCTCACCGGCTGAACTTGGCTCGTCGCACCATTAACATTTCAGTGACTGACGCCTGCGGCTGGTTTCTGGTGGCTGTCCTGGTGTTGCTGCTGCCTGCACAGCAGTCCACGCCTCAGGGAATCCGTTCTGCTGTGACAATGTTCGTCCTGCCTGTCAACATGGCGCTGAATCCTGTTTTGTACGTGCTGAACTTGGCCTCGGAGCAACAGAAAAACACCCAGATACAGCGCGTGCTGCAACGTTTGGGCCGAAAGTTCAGCAGCAAATGAACAACACAAAAAAAAGAACTTTCTTTGCCTCTCACAGACCGTATACTTCATGATTTTCCAATTTTTTTCCCGCCCAAATTGGCATGGTTTAAAAAAAATTCACTTATAAGGTTGTAGCAGAAATTCCTGTGCATAATGTTAATGCCAAGAATACCTTCGGCCAAAAATGTATCTGATTTTTTTTTTATTCACCCACATTTCCCTGAGGGAAAATACAATATTTTGTACTAGTCTCGGAACTTCTGAAAACAAAAGCGGACAGCGTGCGTTTAGATTTTCGTGTGCTTGCCTGAAATCAAAGCTTATGAACTGGCGCACAACAGGAAAGCTCTTAAAGGTGTGCACAGGAACTGAGACAGCTTTCCCTTAGACCAGATTCTCTGCAAAATATTTCTTTGTTCCCTGGCATTAGCAGAACAGAAAGTTGTTGCTCTCTACATACACCGGCTTTCAGTTCTTTGCCGCCATTTTTTCACAGATCTGGGCCAGGTGCCCCTGTTTATGTGTCCCTCTTACTCCCCTCTTGCCCTTTTTTTTTAAAAACTACCTAAAACAAAATTCACTGACCTTTTATGATCACAACGAAAAGAACAGGTATAATTTGAATATGCATCTGTCATTGTCATCGACGTTCGTTTTCCTTGTCAATGACGATGAGCCAGTCTGCATTCCAGTCACGTAAATTACATTACAAAGGAATGATTTCAATGTGTTCTGTTGTAAACTGCATGGACAACTGAAGTTCCACTTGCTGTGTGAGACTGCAAAGAAATGATAAATGAAATGGATTACGTTTAACATGAAAAAAACCCAAACTATCCTCATTCAAAGTAGTGACTGACCAAATGGTCTGTATCTCTCGTGAATAAAACATCTATCAATCAAAGTAGCCATATATTAAATAGGCGGTTTTCATATAACTAAAGCATCTTTCAACCAACGTAGATGGAACGGGGTGTGCCTCCCATGAATAAACCAGCAATCAAACAACAACATAAAAATGATGCGTGACATGGGAATTTCCACAGCATGTTTCAAACATCCACTCATGGAATTACGGAAAAGGAAGTGGACTGTGCCTCATGTTAGCTCAGCTTCCATGCACTCTGCACTGGGGGTTAGGGACCTGTGCGTTTTAGGCAAGGCACAGCCTGGTCAAGTTTCTAAATAGAGTTCAGCACAGAGTAGACACCAAGATTATTAGAAATAAAGGCCAGAAAGAGAGAGAAAAAACAATGTTGTTTATAGCCCAGCCGATCGCAAAGGGCCATGTTAGGGCTGTCACCTCGTCAGCACAACATGAGACGCCCATGTAATAACAAAATTTCGGCAGCGCCAGGAAAAACGGAAAATATTGGCAGCAGAAGGGTATCTGGGTTTTATGACGTGGACGCGGCCTGGCCCCCTAAGAGCGTAAGTTCAGGGCCAAAAGACTTCTCCGAGGGGGGAGGGGGGGAGGGAGGGGGCGAGGGGGGGGGGGTCTTTTCTCAAGATCTGTTGTCACGCTCTCCCTACAGGTTTGTTTTCCTTCGCGGACACTTGTGGTGGTGTGTGTTGTGTGTGTGTGTGTGTGTGTGTGTGTGTGTGGGTGGGGTGGGGGGATGGGGGGGGGGGGGGATGGGTGTGTGTGTGTGTGTGTGTTCTCTCTCTCTCTCTCTCTCTCTCTCTCTCTCTGTCTCTCTCTCAAATACTGAAAACAAAGACAAGGAATGCTCTTGCACGTGTTATTCTCTGTGGTCGGTTTAAGCAAGAATCAGCAGATAATATGGATATTCTTAAAATGGACATCTTATGTGCTGTAAGAGTGTAGTCATAATAACATGACATCACATCAACACACCATATCAACAGAACACTTGCTGAAATTGCGGGGTAGCTTTGAAGGATCGATCAGGTAAAAATGTTCTTTAACTTTGGTATCAGCATTTTGGTATCTGGACCTGGTGTGATCAAAGATGGGGGGTAGAGACACGGAGTGTTCACAGAATGTGAAGTTAGAAGTATTCCCACGATCTTGTTTTTCAGTCTCGTTTTTGAAGTGTGGAAAGTACGGAGCCCCTAAACTCGACTTTTGCCGTGAAATCTGCTATTTTCTGTCTCGTCAATCGCGCTACTGCAGTAGCATTACTCCCAAACCATTCATTCTAGCTCGTAGTTCCGGTTACAGTCTGGTTTGTCCCAGTTGCAGCCCTGGCGCCGGTACTCCACAAGAAGCTGCCATTTATCAAGTCGCCAGGAGGCAGTCCTTGAAGAAGTGCGCTGCGGCACAGCCAGGTCACTGTTGGCGCTATTCAGCATGGGGTCTCGTGATGACCCAACACATGTAGACGCCTACGGACGATAACTGCGTGCTTGAGGAGTCAGCGCCAGTTATGTCCCTCCCCAGAGGACATTGCAAAGAATTTGATTTGAATCCAGAATGCCCTTAATGTATGGGTAAATTAGATTCATTGGTGCACCGTGAATATTGCTCAACATTTTGAATGATCGATTAATGCACTTTATGTCAGACTGGCGAAAATCTGCCTGACATGTGCAAATTCTTCAAACTTGGGATGACGTACAAATTGCTCTTTTTTTTTTTAAAAAGTTTCGTTGGAAAGTGTTTGAATACCTGTTGATTTGTTCATTCGTTGTCTCTCTTTATTTGGGCACTTGTCAAACAAGTCACATCTATAAAGGTGTACCTACTTGAGCTCGAGGTTTATATGTTTACTGTTTCGGGTGTTCCATTTTTACCTTCTTTGTTGAAGAAAGAAATCAGTTTGTTGACACAATTACGAAAGTTGCTATTTTTACACGCAGTCACACATGAGAACACTGTGTTTGTAGACACACGGGCAGTGCGGATAATCACAGCAATAGTCGCCACAGAACGTAGTTCTCCAAATTCTTGCAAATCTGTCAAAATAAAGAAATGAGAGAGAGAGAGAGAGAGAGAGAGAGAGAGAGAGAGAGAGAGAGAGAGAGTAAAAAATGATCAAGCCACGCAAACATTCTTTTCTATTCTGATGCTTTAGAAATATGTTTTGAAGCTAATGAGGGAAAAAAAAAAAGACTGAAAAACCTCACAATGCTCAGACTGCATGAAAACAGGATGTTGAAAAAACATTAATCAGAGTGTGTACGTTAGTCGTAGATTTTAATGGATCGTTGCGCAAGAAACATCTATATCGATAAACATCTATGTAGGTTTATGTGCACACACACACACACACACACACACACGCACACGCACGCACGCGCGCGCACTTGCGCATGCGCACACACACACCCACTCACACACACACAGGTTCATGCCCACCCACCTATGCAAACACTCTCTCTCTCTCTCTCTCTCTCTCTCTCTCTCTCTCTCTTAAACTCACCACACACACACACATACAATGATAATAATAGCACAGACAGTGTTAGTTAGGTACCACAGATCAGACCAGCGTGTTGGGCTAATACTCAACGCCCCAACCCCCACGCCAACTCCCTTCTCCCCAAGGAAAAAAATGAATATACAGACAAAACATAGCAAGATATGAAAGAGTTTTAACGATCTAATTACAGAAAAAGAGACATACCAAATTATCCTGTGAGAAAACAGAAACTGTCAACAGTGTCATCGAATTAAAAAAAAAATCATTGAATTAATGCATGTAGAATATATGATAATTTACTTTTTTCTATTTCAATCAAAGTTGAAAACAACAGCAGAGGATTTAAATACATAATGTACACACTAAGTAAATTAGCAAATAATGAAAACTATCAGACTGCTATAAACAAGCATACATAGGATATGTTCTATTAGAAAAGCATGGATGGAGTA
Organism: Conus canariensis; assembly: GCA_033310375.1. Classification (NCBI taxonomy): domain Eukaryota; kingdom Metazoa; phylum Mollusca; class Gastropoda; order Neogastropoda; family Conidae; genus Conus; species Conus canariensis. The sequence goes on along the minus strand of CM065741.1, from coordinate 41,584,906 downwards.
GATATACATCAAGCATCTAAATGAACATTACTAAGTACACTATTGTTATTGTAATGGTATATATTACTGAATCAAACAAAGGTCCAAGCCTTTTGTGGTAATAAAAGATCTTTTTTCTTCTTCATAGCTGCACCCAGCTGTTCTGCACTCCGTGCTCGAGCATCGGTAAGGGAGCCCTCACTATGGCGTTGACAATAATTTGATTTGAAACATGCGAGAATACACCTCGCCCCTCTCCCAATATAAACTGTTAGTAAAATAGACCGAGTTAGCGAATGCCCTTCTCTGGAATGATGTCTGACACAACATTCTTCTAACAGTCTTTGTCAATTAAACAGTTTGCCACCCCGTCTCTCCAGCTACAGTGCTCATCAATCATACAGGCTGTCACCTCATCCGTCCAACTACAGTCCTTATCAATCATACAGCTGTCACCACTTCCCTCCAACTACAGTCCTCATCAATCATACAGGCTGTCACCACTTCCCTCCACCAACAGTCCCCATCAATCATACAACCGCTGACCACGGCTTCTAAATACAGTCGTCATAAATCATACAACAGTCACCATTTCCTTCTGAATAGAGTCCTCATGAATCGTACAGCCTATGGTTCCGTCCCTCCAGACACAATTTTATTCAATCGTAGAGCTCGTCCCACGCCCCCCCCCCCCCCCTCCCTCCCCCCTACTGCTGCCGCTACAAATCTGCAGGTACCAATTATAGAGTCTGTCATCTCATCGTTCAAACTACAGCGCTCATCAATCATATAGGCGGTCACCTCACCCTCCAACTACAGTGCTCATCAATCATACAGTCTGTCACATCATCCCTCCACCTACAGTCCCCATCAATCATACAGTCTGTCACACTCTCACCTACATTCCTCATCATACCTGTCACCTCATCCCCCATTCACCTCATCAATCATACAGTCTGTCACCACGTCCCACCACCTACAGTCCCCATCAATCATTAACCGGTGACCACGCCTTCTAAATACAGTCATCATAAATCATACAACTGGACACGACCCCTTCTAAATACAATCGTCATAAATTATACGACAGGACACTACACCTTCTAAATACAGTCATCATAAATCATACAATCAGACGCTACGCCTTCTAAATACTTTCGTCATAAATCATACAACAGGACACTACGCCATCTAAAAACAGTCGTACATATATCATACAAGCATTTACAACGCCTTCTAACCTGCTGTCGTCATAAATCATACACCTGTACTGTTTCGGTACAGGGGGATTTTTCCCTCGGAGTTAACATTGGTTCTGACTCCATTTCCATACAGTCCTTCGAATGAGACTATAAACCGAGGTTCCTTGTGTGAACGCACGCATAACATCTTGCGCACACGTAAAATCCCATCACCAACTTTCGGAAGAGAAGGCCAGTTTGGCCGTTAGTATGGATGACACGTTACACCTAGCATGCACCTTCCCCGAAGTTGGAGTATGGCTGCCTTAATGGCGGAATTTTAATAAAAAAAACGGTCATACACACAAAACTCTACTCCCTTTGTTGGGTAGCTGGGATTAATACTTGCCTGTCCACACAGGGAGTGTCCGTAGGAGTATCAGCCTGCGTACGCAGAAAGAAAGAAAAATAAATACACCTGTCACCATGCCTTCTAAAAACAGTCGTCATAAATCATACAACCGTACACGGCGCCTTCTAAATACAGTCGCCATAAATCATACAGCTGTCACCACGCCTTCTAAATACAGTCGTTATAAATCATACAACCATACACGACGCCTTCTAAATACAGTCGCCATAAATCATACAGCTGTCACCACGCCTTCTAAATACAGTCGTTATAAATCATACAGCTGTCACCACGCCTTCTAAATACAGTCGTTATAAATCATACAGCTGTCACCACGCCTCCTAAATACAGTCGTCATAAATCATACAGCTGTCACCACGCCTTCTAAATACAGTGGTCATAAACCATACAACTGTCACCACGCCTTCTAAATACAGTGGTCATAAACCATACAGCTGTCACCACGCCTTCTAAATACAGTGGTCATAAACCATACAGCTGTCACCACGCCTTCTAAATACAGTCGTTATAAATCATACAGCTGTCACCACGCCTTCTGAATAGAGTCCTCATGAATCGTACAGACTATGGTTCCGTCCCTCCAGACACGGTTTTACTGAATCGTAGAGCTCGTCCCACCTCCCTCCTACTGCTGCCTCTACAAATATGAAGGCACTGAAGTACGTCAGGTCCGTCATGGACAGGAGTAAGGGGTGGGGGATGGGGGTGGAGAAATTCAAGCCGAGGTCGCCTTGACAGCGTCGCAGGATAAGTGACAACATTTGACATGGTATCCTCTCTTATTGTGTACATTGATACTGAGGATGAGGACAACGATACCAAAAATTCACTGTTTGGTTTGAAACTGTATTCAGGACTGTAGGATTTCTTCACTGCTTCCTTTCAGAGTACATCTTGAATTAAATATGGCAAAGACGCAAACAACTGTAATGCAGGTCAGCAAATTTGAGCAAAACTCACAGAGTTGCATCTCTGATATTGAATGACACTCAGCAGCGTGGTCCCTGACTTGCCGTCAGAGCCACAAGGATACCAAACGTTGTGGCCATGAGCCGGCCACGGCTGAAATATCCCATGACGTGTAATGGGGTTGGACACCTTGACTTTTGGTCGTCCGCCCACGGTGTGAACTGATGTGTAACGTCGACTGTAGGAAGAAAGTGATGGTAGAGCTTGACAGCGGAATGTCTTCAGAGTAGCCCTTTCCCTGATACCCCCCTCCCCCCACGCCCTCAGGCAAACATTTCGGCCATGGACTCGTTACACTCTAAGGGGGCCCGGCCGCATCCAGGTCATGATTCCTGGATGTCCTTTCGCTGTCGTTGTTGTCCTTGATGCTGACAATTTCCGAATCGTTGGACGTATCAAAGTGTTGCTTTTGAGGTGGATGTATCACCCACTTTGCCGTGGGGCACTTGTTCTGACTTGGGAAATTTGAGCCGTATGAGGTTTACTTTTGTTCCTCCTCGACCAGATTCAGCTGGAACTCTTTTCAACTGCCCTCGGCGTTGCCTTTTGGGCACTGGCCCTCTTCTCGCCGGAAATCTTCATATCACAGGCAGATGCGCCTGTATCCCCCTCCCCCACCCCACCTTGCTCCAACCTCTGCGGTGAGGACTCTGGCTCGGAAGCCAGATACCTTCAAGCTAGACTTTGCTACCTCTCAGTTATATCGATGTAGGCTTCCTCCATTCTGCTTTCACATGTGAGCTCGATCAGAATCAAATGTGGTGATGAACCTGAGTGGAATACACTAACCGAACTCATGGCACTCTTCCTAGTAATCTCTGGATGTCTTTTTTTTTTCTTCTGCTGCGCATGCACACCCAGTCATCAGCTCCTTCTGGGGAACCCTGCTGCCACGCTCGTGATGTCACGACTGTTCCAGACCCTGATTGGTGGCCTCCATCCACGTAGAGCGTTGATGCAATGAATCGTTTCGGCATTGAGACTTACTGCTCACACCGAACTTTTGTCAAAGAATGTGGTCACAAATGACGGGGCCGGGACACTCTTCTGGAGTAGGTTGACCCTTGAGGCCCAACCTACCAATGACGTGTTTCTGAATGCAGTCACACCAAGAGGCATCCCACTTTGACATCTTCATGTCGGTTTGATACCGTTAGTCAGCGTATGTGTGCTTGCACACATGTGCGTCTATTTGTATGAAAAGGAAAACAACAAAATCAACTGCTGTAGTGCAGTCTTTAGCATCTCGGGCGGCGAAGCGGAAAGCTGCCAGTTCAAATCTCATCCCAGGCATCTATTTGTGATTTCTTTTTTGGCGGCCTAGAACAGTTACATCCTAATGTACTATGGAATCACACAGTAAAGCTTCATCCTTTCAGTAGATGCATTTCTGAGGTGCTACACGCATTTTCTGACAAGCACTGCGGATGTCAGTATCTGCCGTCCTCGCCCGGGCAAGCTGCATCTCAGCAGGAATAGCTAAGGTATACAAGTTTCTGAGACATCAGGAGAGCGTTGTTTTATTACCGTATATTTATTAAGGAGAGTGAGAGAGAGAGAGAGAGAGAGAGAGAGAGAGAGAGAGAGAGACGAGAGAGAGAGAGAGACAGAGAGAGAGAGAACAGACAGACAGACAGAGAGGTTACCCTTTCCCACACTGCTATCAGATCTTCATCTGCAACAGGCCAATCAGAAATTCGTTTATAAAGTTATGTTAATCCTTCATCGCTCTCTGTGCGTATGTGAGGGACACACACACACACACACACACACACACACACACACACACACACATATATATATATATATATATATATACGCACGCACGCGCGCAGACGCGCGCGCACAGAGAGAGAGAAAGAGAGAGAGAGAGAGAGAGAGAGAGACAGACAGACAGACAGACAGAGAAGCTATTTATAAAGTAAAGTGAACGATTTCCATGTTGTCCTGGAAAGTTAACTGTTATCAAGATAGTTTATGTCCAGTATGCCTAAGGAACTCCATTCCTATCCGCACCAGACCCTTCATCAACATCAACTACACTAGTCGACTCCCCTTTCTCACCGTGAGATCGTGGCCGCCAGGGCACCATAATATTCCTAAAAAAAAAAAAAAAAAAGAGCCTTCACCAATTCCAACACTCTGAAACAAAAAGATGTCTCTTTAAGTGCTTGCATAAAAGCAAGATGAGTGTACAAGCCTAATCTGCTGTTACTGTGTCAGTTTTTATCAAGATTCTTGTCATGTCATTTGAAAACAATGCATGAATAAGTAATTCAGTGCTACGATTCTCCCGGCAGACCATGAAGCCAAGCTAACAAAGCGACCGACTGTGTCACCTTCCCATCCTGGCATATTCTGACTCTTCAGTTTGACGGCTGGGGTTACTTTACGCTAACTGCCGTGATTCTGGATCGGCACACGACAAGCGAAATATACTGTGTTCTGTTACATTCAAATATTCACTGTGTGTTAGTCACCCAGTGATGCATGGTTTCTTTAAAAAAAGAAAAAAATGACGAAACAGATTCTCCATTACATCTTCGGTACTTCTTATTCCGACAGGTTATGCTGTTACAAATATAACAAAGGGAAATAAAACTTGACTGTAGTATGGTCAAATATATTTTTTTGCAACTGGATATACATATAATCCTCGACCAATATATCCGCTAAGGTACAACTAAAGTCTCGCGTCACTGAAACGTTATTTTATTGGCTCATGGCGTGGGACGAAAAAAAAAAAAGGAGGAAAATGAACCTTCACAAATTCCTGTGAAGATGATTTTGTTTTCACTCATGATTGACGCACACTGGGTGGTTCCAGATTTTTGTTTGACCTTTGGTGACTGCTTGGATTCTCCCAAGGTCAATTACAGCTTGCTTATTCATAGTTTTAGGTGCTTTTCTTCTTTGTGTACTTGTTTCTTGTTCAATAGAAACAGCTTCGATAATCACACTTATAGGCGGAATAGCATGCTGAGCTTATTAGGGTGGAGATAAGAAAACAAAATGATGCGAACAGATTATATAAATGTCCGAAAACTCTCTGTCTGTCTGTCTGTCTGTCTGTCTGTCTGTCTTCTCTCTCTCTCTCCTCTCTCTCTCTCTCTCTCTCTCTCTCTCTCTCTGTATGTTTCATGTCTGTCCATTGCGTACACTACTTTGTCCCTCGCTTCATGTCTGAATCTGGAATCAACAGTAATGACGTGTGACGGAGAGACAGAGGAATAGTAAAGTATTGAAAATGGTTTGAGAGATAGACAGACGGAGGGAGAGAAAGATGAAACAGACAGTAGGCACAGACATGAAACATATTACTGTCAGTACAGGACGCCAGTGGAAACGGAATCAGGATGAGCAGCATAGTTCCCAGTCTTGGCATAGTAGCTGTCTTTCAGTACTGAAACAACCCAAATAAAACCGCATCAAATACAACGAAATGCGATGATACAACATGATGACAGCGCTTGACAAAAGGGACGTAACACTCACACGTTCAAAGTATCCCCCAGAAAGGAAATGACTTCCCCTCTCTGACGTGTCTGAGAGTCAAGTTACGTGATGCATTCTGATCGCTATACGGAAGGACTCTGCGCAGAATCAGCGCTGTTGTGACAAGTCTGTTGTGGCGGTTGTGTCTGTGAGTCAGCGCCATCGTGTTCGTCTGATATTATGGATTTGTCACCGAGTCGGCGCCATCGCCTTCCTCTGATGTTGTGGTTTTGTCACTGAGTCGTCGATATTATGCTTTTTGTCAGTGAGTATATTGAATTCGCCTGATATTATGGTTTTGTCACTGAGTCAGCGCCATTGTATTCGTCTGGTATTATGGTTTTGTCAATGAGTCGTCGCCAGTAGGTAGGTACTTATGAACGGCGTGCTCTTTGTTGTTGTTGTTGTTGTTTTATTTCGGTCCCCTCCAGAAGGGGACGCTCAATTACGCCGGCTCCACGACCGAGCAGTTATTGTCGTCACTAGGGATCATAGTCAATGGTGTCCTGCATATGCTGGATCAGAACAGGCGCGACTGAACACCACCGAAGTGACTCGACAGCAGAGCAGTATATCTCTGGCGGGTTGCCTCATGACGATTTAACATTGACGGCTCTCTGTAAATTGCTGTTGCTGAGGCTGCCGCGAGGCAGTCCAGGGTATAACACTGGACGGGAAGCCGGAACATAGGCCACAGGGAATGGGAAATGAAATTTAAAAATCTGATTTGAATGAAGAGGATGGAGTAACTGATCCTACGGTTGATGTCATACCTCAGGAGCTGAAAGGAAAAAAAAAATAGACTCACTAAGAAGTAGTGTTGCATGTAAAGGGTTAAACAAATGATGCTTCTGCCATGGAAATATCAGCTATTTCTAAAATCGTCAGACATGTGATTTTCCGTCACGGCATGAATGCCTCTATTCCGTTTAGCTCTATGACCTCAACTTCTCGTCAGCCCGAACAGTCACGTGGAAGGAGAAGGGGAGGGATGGGTGGTTGGGGGGAAGACAGAGGTAGAACGGAAGGGGACAGGGGTGTTAGCTGCCAATTTTGAACTTTGAACTGACAAGTGTTCCACAATTATGCATTTGGATGCCAGTCAGTGGGTTTTGGGGGGCAAACTCAGTAACCGCTATCAGCAAAAATCGCCATGAAAGTGTTTTACTCATGAGATTGGTACCACGACGAGGGTGAGCCTGGTTCACTTATCTCGAAGGCTTGCGATCAGGAAGCGCACCACTGACCTGGAGATACCTCAAGTTCTTGCGGGCCAGTTGAAAACAATGTTCCGCATTAAGGGGGGCTGTTGACGTTACCACACATCAGAGGCGCTCTGTGACTTAATCCGTGTGAAGAATCAAACACTCGCAAATGTGGATGATCTTGTGTTGTCTATTTCTTCATCAAGTTTGGTTACTTCTTGACTTCTTGGCGCTCTTCCGAAGATGAACGAGGAGGAGGAGGCACAAGAAGAAGAAGAAGAAGAAGATAGCAGCAGTAGTCGTTTTCATAGTCGTAGCAGTAATGTAGTGTAGTAGTAGTAGTAGTAGCAGTAGTAGTAGTAGTAGTAGTAGTAGTAGCAGCAGCAGCAGCAGAAGAAGAAGAAATAATACAAGCCGACAAAATCTACAATGCGTATAGGAGATAGGATAGGTTGCTTAAAAACAAAAGTATTGCTAAACTACATTGTGTATCTGTTGCACCCCGTCTCAAGTCATCCGCCAGCAAACTGACATCGCTATTGTGTGAAACGTCAACTTACGATTACACTTGTTCATTTGAGAGAATGAAACGCGCGTTATATCCCATTAAACGTTTTAACACGCCAAACATGTAACCCTCCCAAGTATAGAACAACAACAACAACAACATTACAACAGCACAGAACAGTGGGAAATGAAACGAAATTACGATGAAAAACAAAACCACACACACACACACACACACACACAAAGACACCAGTAATAGAGGTACGATTGGACATCATTTTTTTAATCCTTTTGTTCTCTCTCTCTCTCTCTCTCTCTCTCTCTCTCTCTCTCTCTCTCTCTCTCTCTCTCTCTCCACACACACACACACACACACACACTACTAACGATCAAAATTAATCAGCTATGGAGGTACGACTGGACACCAACCTCCTTCTTTTCGTCCATGGCTCAACAGCTTGTGGGGGAGAACCCGTGTAAAAGAATGGGACGAACATTCCTGTACGGACTGACTTAAGAACAAAGAAGCGGCAAAGCTGTAGATCATCCCCACCACCCCCGTTTCCCTTCTTCTCTGCTTGGATTCTCAGTCTTTAACGTAAGACAACAATGAATCAAGATCCTGTGCACAGCACGTGCACGACTCGTGCGCTAAACCCACAGGAACAAGAACTTGCACAGGTCAATACTCTGGTGAACTGATCCAGATGAATCCATCAGTGCACCTCACACTTCTGGTTTCAGGGAGTAGTTCATTTTCGAAAGTTTGTTTTAAGGGTTTTCATACCTCAGCAAGGACTTTTCAAAGCCTACAAAGGCAGCAAGAAATATGCTATTGCCATTATTTGTAGTTTGACGACCCAGACACGAAAATGTCTGTTGGATTTCATTGCTGATTTGTAAACCTGCTTTCTTGTTTTTCTCTCCAGCAAACTTTTCAGCCGAACTTTTTTGCTGGTATGTGATCATTCGGTAATGGTGTCATTGTCTGATGATGCGCCGGTATGTGATGATTCAGTGATGACATCATTGTCTGATGATGGGTCAGTATGTGATAATTTGGTGATGACGTCATTGTCTGATGATGCGCTAATATGTGATCATTTGGTAATGGCGTCTTTGTCTGATGATGCGCTGGTAGCTGATCATTCGGTGATGACGTCATAGTCTGATGAAGCGCGGGTAGGTGATCATTCAGTCATGGCGTCATTGGCTGATGATGGGCCGGTATGTGATCATTCGGTGATAGCGTCATTCTCTAATGATGACGCTTGTGTCACGGAATGGAAAATATTTAGTTCGTCATTTCTAAGGGTGAATTGCCTTGAAATAATTTGATAATGAACCATTATGCACGTAAACTAAAACCTATGATAAAATGCGGTAGGTTGTATTCTGCTAAGAAGAGCGAATTTCAAACGAACTTTTCCTGAATTTGGTCAGGTTTCAAGCTCTCACAGTAAGCTGTTAAAATGGACGCATGCAACGTTGGTAAATACATCGACGTACATACAGGCAATTATCTGTTACGTGTTTCTACCTTACTCTGAAAATTTGAAACATAGTTAGCAGCACACGATGCTCGGAAATCAGCAAGGGAAGTAATCTGTGTTAGAACTTGCGTTCAGCAACGTGATACCGCTGTTTTCATGGGACAATCTCGCTGGTGGACACGCTTAAAACAATTCTGACCATCAGTCAGTTTAACAATTCAATCAGCAAGACAAAATGCCAAAACATGAGTGTGAAGCGGTGCGCCTATAATGCACTTCAAATCAGACATTTCACTCGCTTGATCTACTGATCTGGCCCATAAGCTGAGAAAAAGATGACTCTTATTTGAAATGGAAAACAGGCGTTCTCTTCTCATGTTCCCCAGAACATGTCTATTTTGCCCCATGATCAGTTTTAACAGTTTGGGGAGAGAAAATGCCAAAAACATGAGTGTACCTGTAATGCAGACACTGTGTTACAAATATTTCGACTTCACTTAGTATTACTATCATCCTCATCCTCATCATCAACAACATCATCATCGGTCGACTCAGATCTGTAAAATTGTGGGTTTTATATGACATTTGTTTACCAAATGACGCCTCCACAAATTGCGAAATAATCTTTCCCATAAAGTGAGAAAAGGTAACCCATTTGTACTGCGTTGTCTTTCCTTGACATTTCTTTTAATAGAATAGATTCTTTATGGTGGTGTGTACGATGCTACAAATGCGGTGAATGGGGAGCCCTGATCGATGAAAACAAAACATACGCAACCAAAACAAAAAGAAGGTGGGGTGAGGGTGTGGACATAATATGTGGGCACTCTTCTGTATGATGTGCTCTCAGGAATAGAATCTGTGTGACGACGAGACAGACATTATTTTCCAATCCAATCCAAAATAACTGTCCAGAACAAAACAAAACAAAACAAAATTTAAGAAAAAAAAAGAAAAAAAGAAAAAGACAAGAATTGAACAAAGAAAGAAAAAGACTTTTTTTAAAGAAAAAGAAAAAGGAAAAAACCTTGCCCCACCTTTCAAGTTTGTATGTAGAAAATAGCAGGTCAGGTAAAAACCTTGTACACCAGGTCAGTAAGTAGCTAGGAGAGTGATGACTGTATGTAGACAACAGCAGGTCCAGGTAAGTACCTAACAGCAGCAGGTCAGTAACACGTAGCTAGGAGAGTGACTGACTGTATGTAGACAACAGCAGGTCAGGTAACCACCGGTAGCTAGGAGAGTGACTGACTGTATGTAGACACAGCAGGTCAGGTAACCACCGGTAGCTAGGAGAGTGACTGACTGCGAGTTAGACACACCACACCTGCACACCACGCAGAATCTGATCTGACGAACAGATTGAAGCTCGCTCAGTGGCTGGTGGCGCCATTTGCTGCAAACATAATTATGCACATAAACATAATTATGCACATAAACATAATTATGCACATATGCACAACGACGAGGATGGTGGGAGAGGAAAACGAGCTGGGGGGGGGGGGGGGGGGGACGGGTAGGAGAGTGGGCAGGGAGGATCGAGGGTGGGGGTTAGGGCAGAGAGAGAGAGAGAGAGAGAGAGAGAGAGAGAGAGAGAGAGAGAGAGATGAAATGAGAGAGACAGACAAACAGACAGACAGACAGACAGACAGACAGAGAACTTGCCGTGCCCACACCACACACAACAGCTGCCAACCCTCCCCCCCCCCCCCCCCCCCCCCTCGTTTGCAAACAGTTGCTTTACACCATGAAACGTAGACATGTTTTTAAAAATCGTTTTCTTCTTTTTTTTTTTTCAAAAATAGTTTTCTTGTTAAAAGGACATGTAAGAGCTCAGCCTGGGAAGTGAAGGAATATAGCTCTCTCTCTTCTCTCGCTCTCGCTCTCCTCCCTCTCTCTCTCTCTCTTCAACAGAAATGTTGAAGAATACAAACACAACTGTAATCGATTTCCTTGTTCATTTATTCGCCCAACTTTTTGATAATTTTATCTTTCCATCAGAGTGGGCTAAATCTTTTATTATACCATTTAAAAGAAAAGGAGACTGAACAATCCTGACAACTATCGTTAAGTATCACTTACCAGCATTTTAAGTAAAATCTACACTTACATACTAAATACAAGATTAACTGCATGGGCTGAAACTGAAGAAAAAATAGTGGAAGAACAAGCAAGATTTAGATCCAGTTACGGCACCATAGACCATATATTTACACTATATTCTTTGATTCAAAAACATCTACTCTGTAAGTCGAAGCTCTACATTGCATTGTAGATTTCAAGAAGGCCTTTGACTCGGTAAATCGGAATGTTCTGTGGAATGTACTCAGTAAAAGTGATGGTAATAGTAAATGATGATCTGATGCTTTTATAAATGGAAAAAGGTAAAGAAAACTGGGTTCATAAAGTAAAGAAAGTCCTTTCAGAACAGGGTTTTGGAATAGTGTGGATGACTCAGGAAGTAGGAATTGAGCAACAGTTCATTGCGGAATTTAAAGACTGGCTTATTGTTTAAACAGAACTGGCACTCAGATATGGAACTTAAAGAAAATATCGCTGGTTTTTCCCATTCAAAAAATGTGTTTCATTCTGAAAAGTTTCTCAATGTCATAACAGATAAATGGCGCAGATAATTATGCAAAATTAGGTTGAGAACTTTAGGTTAATGCAAACAAAAGATGGTTTGAATGTGAAACATCCACATAATCTCCTTGTCCTTCATGTAGACACATTATTGACGACGACGAACACTTTCTGTTCAACTGTATATGCTTATGATGAAGTGCGGACGAATTGTTCAGTTTTTCAGTTAGATATAGTGAAAAGACAAAATGTCTCTGTCGTGTTATCATCAGATGATGAACTTGTAATTAAATCAGTTGTGAAATTCATCTCGGAAGCATTGAAAATTAGACAGATGAAGGATAGTGAAGTTCAAGATAATACATTATATGAGATATATGAATGAATTATATCATTCACCGCATGTAGATGAGATCAGTAAGATACACAAAGTCATCATTTGATTGAGTGGATGGTCGAGTCAGTCTTACGTGTTTTCTTTTTTTATTTAACCTTACTGCATTACTCCTGTGCGTGAGGTCATAAGGAAATGTTACGGAATTCATTTGTTTTTGTTAACCTTTGATTTGATACACACTAGAAATGAACGTGTACTATTTGTTTGCAGGAAAGGAAGAGAGAAATGTTATTGTTCTGTTACCCACTCCACCCTTGCCAAAAGACCTTTTTGATAATGACAATAAAATATCAAAGCATCAAAGTCTCTCTCTCTCTCTCTCTCTCTCTCTCTCTCTCTCTCTCTCTCTCTCAACGTGTGTGTGTGTGTGTGTGTGTTGTGGCGTGCGTGCGTGCGTGCGTGCGTGTGTGTGTGTGTGTGTGTGTGTGTGTGTGCGCGCGCGCGCGCGTGCGTGCGTGCGTGCGTGAGACGCACGCACGTGCGTGTGTGTGTGTGTGTTGGGTTTGGGTGATGGGGCCGGGGATTATGGAGAGAAAGGCAAACTGAGAGATAGTGGAGGTGCGGTGGGGTGGGGGTGGGGGTGGGGGGGGGGGGGGGCGTAGGGGAAGGGATGTTAATGTGGAAAGCACTGGTTTGCAGCCTGACATGTTTGACTGCACTGCCCGTTATTTCCCCCTTGCTTTGTCATTACTTCTATTCTTATTTGTGTTCTATCTATACCCCTAAGTATTTCCTTGCTCACAGTGCCTGCTTATCCCACTACCAAACGTCTCTCTCTCCCTCTCTCTCTCTCTCTCTCTCTCCGGTATCCGACGAGTGCAGACGTGTTTAGCAGTTCCTGTGATTTACAGCAAAGTTTTTGAAAGTTAATGTGGCAAAACAAGGTAAATATGACGGTATGTTGACAGTACACTTTCATTTCTAACTTCTCCAAGTCAGTGCGTGATGTAATTGTGTATGCATTCTACGATTCACGTGGATTGTGTACTATGTACCAACATGTAGCGTGATGTGAAGCAAGCCGGCATCATGCCCTGGTTTCCCCTTCAGCCAACTGCCGCGCAACTGGGTACAGTTGCAGTCATGGGTCCCATTACGCGATCCATGACCCAGGACAAAGGAGCGACGCTCGGGGAACATTTTCTCGAGCGTATCACTCATACCATGGACCCCATCCAGAAAACATTTGACACACTTTCACATTCAATGCCACAATGGAGATACACATTATTTCATAGGTACGTTGGTGCTTACAAACCAACCGGCATCAACAGCTCATGGATTCACTACACATCAGACCACAAAATTCACATTAGTTTACCCACTAACTGCACTAGACTACCACCAGACATATTCCAGTCAACACTTGAATTACGACTCAGATCAAACCCAAACAAAAAACTTCTTAAGATCCATTTATTACACAACCAACAAAATCCTAGTTCAGGGCCGGGCCTGCCAAGACTGGGTCAATGAGGAGTTCAGAAACTGCGTGCCATTGTACACACGCTGACCGCGGCGCCAGCCTCAACACACGACCGATCAGTCTCCGCAGCACTCCCTGTCGCTACAGTGTGTAGCGAACACCGGCAGAAACGCTGTGCAGCTCTCACCGCTCAGGCAGACACGCCTACACAGCACCCAGTAGAGCTGGAATGTGAGCCGCCCCTTCGGAAGAAGCAGGATTGTTCTCCACCGTCTCCACGCCCGGCAAATCTTCCAACGCCTGTGTTGTGTTACCCCATGTCCATCCCACACACCACGACCCCCCTTTGTCTACCTTCCCCCCATGACCGTTCAGTGATTCGCCCTAGATCACCATCCATCCTTGGGACAGAAAACGACATCAGCTCCATCCCTTTTCCCTTTCATGACATTACACCAGCAGTAGACAATACAACCATGAGAACCTCTTTCACTAGCACAACAGACAGTGTAACCCTAGCAGATAACATGACAATCATTCTGAAGACAGCCATCAACACCAGACTGACACTCGGGAAGACGACAACAAATCAGTGACAGCTGAGACACCACCCAGCAACTGACTCAGACAAGACACTAGAGGCTAATGACCCCTTGAGCAAAACCTGTGTGACAACTGACAACATAACCACAGTGACTACGTCAAACGACACAGACGATTGTGACAGCTCAGTGAAAGGGACTGACACCAACACTGACAACAGTCCCACAGATTGTAGCTGTAGTCATGACGACGGTGTGCCTAAGGAAGAATTCCTTAGGATCACTCAGTCCCTGCGTGACGAAATCTCTGCCCTCAGATCAACACTACAGGAAACCAGACAGACCTTCAAAATAGAACTCGACGCTCTATCTACACAACTCAGTCACATGTCTTCATCTGACAATGACAAATCATCCTCTCGCAAAAACATAACAACCAATAAAAAATCTAAATGTAAATCACATTCAAACTCCTCCGCCACCCAACAAAAACAACCTCTCCATCCTCCCCAGACCCCCCCCCCCCCACTCTTACTGCATACTGCATACAGGATGCACCCCCCCCCCCCCTTCTGCCCTACTAACACAACTCACAGTGACAAAATACAGGACAACTCATCCCCACAATGTGAGAAACCCTCTAACTCCCATATCCAACCACTTCCCGTTTGTGAGAAAACACCTCTCCCTGAGAAATTATCTCCCCAATGTGTCCCTCCCCACCCTCTTCAAAAGGTTTCCTTTGATAGACAGACCTCTACAATACTGCTGAGTGACTGCACCCTGAGAGGTATTGATATCCCTAGGGCCAGCGCTCAGTTGGAATGTGCCGACAATCTGACGGTCCCCAGCCTGACTCAGTGCCTTGCAAAGCAGACGCCCACCCACACGGTGATGCAGGCTACCTTCCATTGGGGGCTGGTGACTGCAGCGAGCTCTTAGCATCACAGCCAGCTGGTGCAATATCAACGCAGCAGTGGCGAGAGCTCGTTGTGCAGTGCCACCGAGTCTTCCCCAAAGCCCAACTTCAGGCCTCTGCAATTATCCCGGCAAGAGGGCGGCACCCTCTGAACACCATCATCCGCCCCGGCAACGACCACCTTCAGGAGGCCTGTTCAGCAATGGGGATTAAATTCATCAGCCATTGTGCCACCTTCACCACTCAGCGCGGTGCCCCGAGACTGGCGTTGTACTACAACTCGACACAACCCAGCAGGAAGGGAGTGGAACGTGTGACACAAAACCTCTTCCCCCCTAGACGACAGGCCCTCCTACCCACCCCTACATGCCACGTGTCTCGTGTTACCAACAGCACACGACGTCCCAGATCCCCTCTCCTCCCTTCCCCATTCACCCTCTCAGAATTCCCAAACCTTCCGTCCCGTTTACGCACTTCTCATTCGTCTCCCCCCTCCCCCCTCCAGGAAGCCCCTTTAAGACCATCCAGCTCGCTTGTGCGTACACAGAGTGACCACAAGAATGTTCAGCCAGCCTCTCGCTCTGCTGCCCCAAATAACACCAAAACTATTGACACAGCATCTGTCCCTACTGCACCCTCCCCCCTCCAGCAAGCCCCTCCAAGACCCCGCCGGCCAGATGTGTGTACAGGCAGTGACAACAGCACGGGTCCAGTCACCCGTCTCCCAGCCAACCAAAGTGACCGTCCGCTATGTGCGCCGCCAGGCGAGTGTGCTTTTCCCCCGCCTCCCTGGTTCAACAGATCTGTCCCTCCCCCCGCCCCTGCCTACTTCTCCACCCTTCAGTTACCTTCCTCCGACCCTGTCTCCTTCACGTCATCCGTGGTATTGGCCATTCTTCGTACCTCCCCAGCACTCCATGCTTCCCCCACACTTCTGATTGCAGGTTCCCGTTTGCGTATGTGCGAGCGAGCATAAATGTTTTAATAGTATATGCAATTATATGGCCACGGGTTAAATTTTTACGAATGGTAGCAGTTTTTGCTTGAGTGAGTGGGTGTTTGTAGGGGAGTGTGGGGGGGGGGAGTTAAGTGTGTGTGTGTGTGTGTGTGTGTGTGTGTGTGTGCGCGTGAGCGCGCGCGCGCGCGCGTATGTGTGTGTGTGTGTGTGTGTGTGTGTGTGTTTTATATGAGTGAAGACCGCAAATAAAACTGATGTATGCAGATCAAAGCATTGTTCTGGTTTCAGAACACATTTAAGTATTGTACAACTTGTAGTGTGATCTTGAGGATGCTTAGTTGAAGAAAGAAAAAAAAAAGTCACACATTCTCGCTGCTTAACAAAACAATGAGGATCGAAAAATTCACTTATGACAAACATACGCCGAAGAACATCAAAAACTGTTACACGTGCAACCTGCGTAAAGTTATTGCTTTCTTACAGAGTTGAAAATAACATGTGGCATGCTGCTCTGGTGAATCTTTGAAATAATTCTTTTCCTTTTTTAGTCGCAATGGTTAAGCTCAAACGAGTTGTGAATTCGAAATCTGAATATGTTTATGAGCTGCATATTTTGTTCTTCGAAGTATCAGGGTTCAGCCTTGGACAGACGTGCATCGCTTAAAATGAATTGATAAGAACTGTTATCACGGTCTCAACTAAATTTCCCATCACAGCAAGGTTTCCACTTTCAGTCCAGTGATTCAGTTATCTTGGTAACCATAGGGAAAAAAGAGAAAAAAAAATCGTTAGCAAACAGCAGTAGAAATAATTATGCGATTTTTTAAAAATCTATTATCCCCATTTCTAATTTTCAGTGGCGCATTTTTACAATTGATAATAATGATAAGTAAACACGAATATGAAGCAGGTGAAGCCAGACGGTCCTCTTTTCAGACAAACTTCCACAATTTACCCTGAATGGGTTCTTCTTACGATACGTTAAATCTGTTAAATTCCTAGGAGTACATCTAACATCAAAACTTTCATGTAGCCAACATAATAATATTGAATATTTTTTAATAAAGCAAGAAAAGGTTTAAACTTTCTAAAGATCATAAGCAAACAGAAATGGGGACAAGACAAAGAGAGTTTAACATTCCTTCCGTCTGCTCTGGTGCGGTGCAGATTGATTTATGCTCAAGAAGTATTCTTCAGCGCCCACCCGCATCTACTTAATAGGTTACAAAAAGTGTAGACTGCAAGCATATAAACGTGCTCTTGGAGTTCCCACACAAACATGTAACATTGGGACTCACTATGAAATTGGAATTTTACCTTCCAACATGTTTCGGAAAATGTCCTACTCCAAATTTGTTTCAACGAAACTTTCACAAAAA
>CM065741.1:41559940-41564940 GCA_033310375.1 Conus canariensis | reverse complement strand
ACAGATTGTGCACGGGGAACGTTCAGAGTGAAATTCACCTGCCTGGCAAAGCGATGCACAGGCGCCGTGCAGTCGGGCCATTGTCAATGTTAGTCCAGAGAAATATTCAAAATAATTTGTGAATACCAGGCAGAACGATACAACATGTTGCAATGCATATAACAGCTTTATGTCTTCTAGTATTTCACACTTAATACCTATCATTCCCACAATATTGTACACAACATTCATTGCAGGTCTGCATGAAGTGTAAGAAAGCAGGTCACCTTTTCATCCTTTGATACACGGTATTTTGCAATATTGGATACCATCCAAAATCGTGATCGGTGGTTCTCCTGTTCTCTCAAAAATCATATGCCTACAAACCATCTTTAAAGAAAGAAAGAAAGAAACTGATGGTTGACGTTAAAACACGAGAAGCAAACTCATGGCCACCTGCACACTATGTGTGGGATTTGGTCATTCATGAGGAAAGATTGTTATGTGGTTCTTCACGTAGACAAGAAGAATGTAGACCTACTGACCCTTTTATAAGTCATTCTTAAAGGCAACAGAATTATCAAATGTGATAACTAATTACGGAAGGACAAAAATGTCAGCTGGACAGAATCATTATCTTCCTCTTTTCCTCGTTGGAATTCCGCTGTGCATGTTGAAGTCATTCATCGCATCCTGTTGGTCTAACTGGCTCCAAGTCTACGTCCCATTCACGGGCTGGCTGGGTGGCTGGCCACAACACTTCGCAACTGATAGTTTCAAATTGTCAAGCGTGAACCACCTAATGATACGGTTGTTCATGCGCAGGCCAAGCCTACATTCAGGCAATAGGCCTACCTTCCTGAACAGCGGACAAGAAATAGGCATTAGTGGTTACCTGAAGGAGCGGAACCAGCCAACTGAACAATTCACAAGCCTGAAAGTGGTTAACGGTCTGCACGTGCGAAAGGGACTCCCAAAAATGGGAATAGACGGGGAATGAGGCGAGACATGTTTTTTTGTTTTTTCATTCATTCCCCTACACCCTAGCAACGAAAACCCAGCCTACGTACCAACCAGCTAACCAACCAACCAGCCTACTAAATGAGGATTGATCAAAGTGGTAGTGATGAATAAGTACTCACGTGCCACTACAACTGTTACAGTGGCAACCGCTACAAAGAACCACAGAGGTCGCATGCTGGTGGCAAGAGCTGGAAGATCAATGGCCGTCGCAGTGAAGGATTTCAATTGCTGCCAAAGGCTTTGGTAACCACAATCTGTTCATGTATACACTGTTCTTATTATGACATTGATGTTACATCTCTTCTCTCTCTCTCTCTCTCTCTTGTGTGTGTGTGTGTGTGTGTGTGTGTGTGTGTGTGTGTGTGTGTGTGTGTTCGTTCGTACTTCTGTTTAACGTCTGTTCACTTTGAGTGATATTAGACGTGAATGAAAGAAGAGAGTGACTGACTGACTGAATGATTAAATGAATAACCTGTGTGTTGTGTAAGCATGAGTGTAGGCCTTTGTATGTGAGTGTGTACGTGTATGTCTCTGTATATGTGTCTAAACTGAACAATAAACATATCAATAATCTTAAATACAACAATTAGTGGGGAAAAAAACTAACATATAGCAAGAAAACAAAAATCCTTCACTATCTTAAACAAAATGAGTTAGCTCAAAACTATCTAAATAAAAACCCCAATCGGACTATGTATTAAGTATTCAGCAATTCCGATCATCAGAGAATGATTCGAAAGTAGATCTTGCAAGTTTTTTTCAGAAAACGTATTGGATCGTAATGATGTTGGTAAGAAAGTAGTCAACTTGTGACAATTGAACAAAATGTGGTTCGGTGTTATCTCTTTACCACAAATACAGTTAGTATTCTTACTAAACTTTGTTTTCAAAGCATTTAGCTTTAATCGAATTATAAGGGAAGATATTTGGAATAATAAACTGGAAGATCAGGCATTTTTTCTTAATACAAGGTCTATTGGAAAAGCTTCCCATTGGTTGGATGAAATCTCAGTAGACGTATCAACATTTGTTTGAGCTCTCTTCCGTTCAGTCATTCAAGGTATGATAACATTCTACTACTGACGGTTTTATTTTCAACTCAGAAAATGACCCTGCTTTTTTAGCACCTTTTTTTCGCAGCCCTATCAGCCATTCATTTCCAAGTATACCAGTATGCGAAGGAATCCAGCAAAATTCTATAATAATGCCTTTAGACACCAGACAGTATAAAAGATATTTAATTTCAAACACAAGGTCGGGTCGTGTCGATATATTAGAGGAGTCAAGGGCAAGTAGGACTGATTTTGAATCTACAAAGAAAACTATCTGAGCGATGTTAATGGGAAGATCTGTTAGAAATTCCATTGCCATCATTATAGCTACTAATTCGGCTGTGAATATAGATAAATTGCTACCCAGAAAGAACGATCTTTGAGTTTTAAGGGAAGGAATAACAAATGCTGCACCACATTTCCATGATCTAAAACGGAACCATCAGTAAACACCTGAAAATGATTTTGATTAATTTTCGTATACATGTGATTTTGCTAAATTTGTGATGATATTAATATTTACCCTTTTTTGATATCAGAATTAACCAGTATCAAGAATAGGCTTTGGTATCTCCCATGATGGAATAGATGAAGAAGATGGTTTTTTTAGCCACTTCTTTAATATCTGTTTTTGAACATTTAATCAAATCAGAAGTATATGAGCTATTGTTTCTTGCGATTTAATCGTAATTGCCCTTTTTGGAAAGTCAGTGTCCGATCTAATTTTTAAATCTTCTTGAATGTAATTATCACCAGCATATTTTATGACAAATTTTGATGCAGCTAGTTCACAGATAATCATCAAGGGGCAAAATTCCAGCTTCTCTATATGTCTTTGCGTTTGAGGCATGAATAGGAATACCGAGAGCAAATTTAATGTGTGTGTGGTGTGTGTGTGTGTGTGTGTGTGGTGCGTGCGTGCGTGGTGCTGTGTGGTTGTGTGTGTGTGTGTGTGTGTGTGTGTGTGTGTGTGTGTACAAATCTACAATATTAATATAACACCGAAAAGTTACTTGTTGTATCCTTCTTTGTAATATGATTCGTCTCAAAAAATGGCACAGACAAAAATGAAAACAAAAGAACGGTCGATGAAAAGACACAATAAAGGAAATAATGATTACGTGAAGGACATAAGAAGTAAAACCAAAAAAACAATCGCAGAAACATTTTCTGTTCCATCAAGATTGTTTCCTCGCCCTATGTTTTGGAAGCAAAGACAATGGTTTAAGTCATGTCATAGCCTGTAAAGCCATGTATTTACATGGGTAAATGATATTGGACGGGTAGGAAAGGCAGGCGGGAGGAAGGGGAAGGGGGGGGGGGATGATGAGTCCTGGAAACAAAACACGTGTCAGGTAGGCTGCTATTTAGAACTGTACTGTTACAATGTTGAAACATGCAATTTGCGAATGTCCCACTGTACAAACACACACACACACACACACACACACACACACAAACACACCACAACGCACGCAACACCACGCACACGCACGCAGCCGCACGCACGCCACGCACACACACACACACACACACACACACACACACACACACACACACACACACACACACACATATCTCCTCCTGTTTGTAAGTTATTTACGTAATTCAGAGGATTAGATAGCAACCAACCACGGAAATACTATTTTCAGCTTGATTAAAGATTTGAGAATTGCCGCTCAAGCAATAGGTAATTACATTAACAGATTCCATAGCAACAGCCACAGAAACACTATTCTCCGCAAGATCAAAGATTCTAGAATAGCCCCTCAACCAATAGACATCTACTGTCTCCCTAACCACATTTCATACAATATTTGCATTCTCTATATTTCTTATCAAAATTAATCTTAATACAGGTCATTTGTAAATCAAAAACCAAATGTCTTTGAATACTTTGGACCGCATTCCGTATGTCAACGAGGCACATATCTCTCTTGTGAGTTCTTTTCTGGCCTTCCGTGTCTTGTTCGGTGTCAGAGTATTGCCAGTCTTGTGACATATGCCAAAGACAGCCGCTCGGAATCGTGTTCCATGTGTACCCTTGCACAAAATGCCTCTTGTTTCAGTTCCGTTCGAAAAAGGTCGCTGTGGATATCACTGGACCTTTGGAACTTTCGTCTTCAGGCCATCGATATATTTCCTACTATCGTGGATACGACTACTCGTTTTCCAGAGGCAATACCGCTCAAACAGATCGATACCGGTACAGTTGCTGAAGCCTTGCTTTCAATGTTCTCTCGTGTCGGTTTATCGTCCGAAATCCTTACTAACTGTGGAAAGGTGCTTTTGCAATCCAAGCGAAATGTTCCCCGTCAATTGCAAGGTCGATGTGGATGGCAAGTTTAAAGTGTTTCACGTCAACATGCTCAAGCTGCATGTTGACAGGTATAATGTTGTTATTAATCAAGAGCCAGACACTCACGCATTTATCACTATGAGCCCCTTCCAGTTGCCACACGTTCATCTGACTATTGTGTGGGGTCTTGGAGTTTTTGACCGACAGAGAATTTATTTTGCAAACGGATCAGGCCTAGCCTTTAACCTTTTTTGCAAGCATCCAAGACTAAAAACAGTCGCCTGCTCAGATGGGCATTGTCCATCCAGGGGTTCCAATTTACTGTCAAACCAATTTCAGACACAACCAAAGTTTTTGCCAATTTGCTGTCCCGGGCCTGAACGTTTCTTTTTTTTTTTTTTTTTTTTGTACCCCATGCTGTTTTCTTTTCTTTGTCGATTTTAATCCCAGCCAATTTCGGTCGAGGAGCATGTAAGGATACTTTCAATATGTCATGGTGCTGCATTGCTATGCCGTGTTTTTTTTTTTTTTGTGTTTTGTGCCTTTAAGATTTTGCTACTTGCTGGAGTCACGATCGTTTTATATTAATCTGAGTTTTATCATATGTTACGTCCAATGTGAGGTTTGTTTTTTTTTTATCATGTCAT
>CM065741.1:41469940-41557440 GCA_033310375.1 Conus canariensis | reverse complement strand
AAAATAAATAAATAAAAAAGGGGGTGGGGGGGGGGGGGGGGCGTCTTGTTGAATGACATACTGGCAACAACAAAAAAGAGAGGAAAAATTAAAACCTCATGCCAAAAGAAGTGAGGCGCAGATAGAAAGAAGAATTTTTTTTCAACCGGGGGAGGAATTTAGAATTGTATTCTGGCGTGTTTTATGGAAACAAAGGAGTCAAGTGTATGGCTGCGTATGGGGCACTTGATTGTCTCTGTATGCCTGTGAGTGTGTACGATGATTGTTGTCTGTATGTATGTGAGTGTGTACGATGATTGTCTCTGTATGCATGTGAGTGTGTACGATGATTGTGTATGCATGTAAGTGTGTACGATGATTGTCTCTGTATGCATGTGAGTGTGTACGATGATTGTCTCTATACATGTGAGTGTGTACGATGATTGTGTCTGTATGCATGTGAGTGTGTACGATGATTGTCTCTATACATGTGGATGTGTACGATGATTGTCTCTGTATGCATGTGAGTGTGTACGATGATTGTCTCTGTATGCATGTGAGTGCGTACGATGATTGCCTCTGTATGCATGTGAGTGTGTACGATGATTGTGTCTCTGTATGCATGCGAGTGTGTACGATGATTGTCTCTGTATGCATGTGAGTGTGTACGTGGAGACCATCGTGTGACACAGACAGACTGACAGGTAGATCGATGTCAGCTTACCACCATGCAATATCACAATACCACTGATAATCTCAGGATGAAGATACATTTTCTACCATGCTGAAAGTAATCTTGCATCAGTTTGGGCCGAACATTTTGAACATAATAAACAACACCTTACATACAGGGAGTTTCAGTGACGCATTTATTTCATTTGGGGTAGAACCTTCCTTTGATTGGGCTGGCTGTATATATCAGTCGTGCGTTTGTATTAAAAAAAGTAAACATGGGGGGGGGGGGGGGTGGGGGGGGGGGCAACAACACACAAAAAACAAATTTAGATTTAATCTGGAACCATTTATTAAAAAAAAAACAAAAAAAAACGGGTAACGTTCTCTGATTCCGGTTGAAAAGTATGTAAGCTGACACGTTAAAAATCTAGTTCAAAATTGTACAAAGCTTTATTCCTACATCAGCATGTTATTAAGTTCTTTTTATGCATTTAACTATTTATTCATTCTTTTTTCCCTGGGTCTACCTATAAAACGAAAAAAAAAATAGTTGTTGTTTTCTATCAAAGAACATAATGAGAGTTTAGTGCTATTCATAATTTTCTTTTTCAAATCCCGTCATTTCAAGGAAGAAGATAATCATGCAAAAAATTATCTCATGACATATGAACAATTTTTTTTCATGCAAAAAGAAAAAGAAAAGAAAAGAAGAAGAAACGAAAAATCTTTGAAATGCCTCTCGCTCAACAACAACAAAAAGAAAGAAAGAAAGAACAGAAAACAACCACGGAATCATTCACACTTGAACCAAATAGAGTGATGACGATGAGATACATCTGCTCCTACCTCAGTGACGTCCGCACAAGGCAACAATCTGGTGGCAGTCTCAGTGTGGAGGCGACAGTCCCAGGCATATACCGAAACACGTCAGGCCTACAGGCTTGCTCTGAGGGGCGTGGCTTTAATGATGACAGATGTCAATCAGAAGTTGTCATCTAGTCCGCACGACTTCTTTCCCATTTCTTTTCTTCTTTTTTTTTTTTTTTAAAATTTAAAACATACATTGCCAGATTGGGAGAACATCCAGATTGAGGGAACATCCAGATCGGGGGAACAATGGGGGGAGCATCCAGACTGGGGAAACATCCAGAATGGGGGAACAATGGGGAACATCCAGACTGGGGGAACATCCAGATTAGGGGAACAATGGGGAACATCCAGACTAGGGGAACATTCAGATTGGGGGAACATTGAAGCCCACGGGCTTAATCCCATAGGCGTGACCTTTTCTTTTCTTTTTTTTTTTCTTTCTTTTTTTTTAGCTGTCCCATTTTCTGTGCCAAGTGAGAGGCATTGCACCCACGCCGCTCATTCTGACCCCCTGTCTACAGCCACAGCCCGGCCCACCGCAGCCCCGGCACTGACAATCACAGGAAGCAGTCAATGTCAAGTAGTCAAGAGGCAACCCACTGCAGGAGACACTGCACTGCTGTCGAGTCACTTTGGTGGTGTTCAGTGGTACCTGTTCTGATCTAACACACGCAGAACACCACCTAATAACCCCCCTACTGACGACAATGATTACTTAGTCACGGAGTCAGCGTGAGTGAGCTTTCCCTGCGGAGGGCACCACCACGTCTGTTCAATGACAACCTCCATGAACTTGCCGATACCTGGGACCCCAATGGAACCAAACCGAGGCCATAGACGTGGAGAGCACATCAAAACTGAGGTCACCATGGCAGCAGAGCTTGAAAGGCCACAGAATTTGAAACTGTTTCTATTTTTTTAATACTGATCGATGAGAATGAGGATGATGAAGATGATGCTACGGATTTCCATTCCGGACTGCATTACAGGCTGTGCTCTATTCTTGCTTTCATAATGTATACCGGCGTCAACCAGGCCCGAGAAATATAGACACCTGCATTGTTGGTGAGAATTTTTTAGCAACATTCTCAGAAATGCATCCATTTGGTGGATGAAACTGGACTGTGTGGTTCCAGTCTTCTCAGTTGAGCCCGTAGCAAACTCATCTCTGGGTAGGAGCCGGTCGGGGCAGAAAAATCCCACCTGACTCTGATGGGAATCGAACCCACGACCTCCCAGCCGGGAGACCGCGACGCTAACCACTTCGCCATGGCGGTTGGTCCGATAGGCGTGACTCAGTGATGGCTGATTTCAGGCGACAGTTGCAATGTGCGTGGTCGACAGGACTGCTTGGATATTGACAGACACGGTCACCAGCTGGAGGGAAAAAACTCAAGAGGAAATTAGAAATTGTCGATCGGCGGGCAAATCTCTTGCACGGCGTGTCAGATTATGTCTAAAATCATTTCTTTCAAGCAGTCTTTTCCCTGATTGCCTTCTCGTTTATCTGCCTTGTTGTGGTAGTTCTGTGGCACGTGTGTGTGTGTGTGTGTGTGTGTGTGTGTGTGTGTGTGTGTGTGGATAAATTGTGTGTGTGTGTGTGTGTGTGTGTGTGTGTGTGTGTGTGTGTGTGTGTGTGTGTGTGTGTGTGGTGTGTTTGTCGCGCGGCGTGTGTGTGTGTGTGTGTCTGTCTGTCTGTGTCTGTGTCTGGTGTGTCTGTGTGTGTGTGAAAGAGAGAGAGAGAGAGAGAGAGAGAGAGAGAGAGAGAGATGTTGGATACATTTGTGTTTCTTCTAATTGTAGAACGCTTTGAGACTTTGGAGAGTGCTATAAAAACATGTCCTCCTGTTATCAATTTATGCCATTAACCTTGATGTGTCAGACGTGAATGTATGTCAATGTGTATCTGGCACTCGCTAGGAATGTAACAATTGTCAAACACAAGAAATACCTGTTTCAGCTGAAATAGCATCGTACTTCTTCTTCTGCGTACGCAGACTGATACTCCCGCGGACACTTCCTATATGGACAGGCAAGTATTAATCCCATCTACCCAACAAAGGGAATGGAGTTTTGTGTGTATTACCATTTTTTTTATCCCGCCATTAAGGCAGCCATACTCCATCTTCGGGAAAGGTGCATGCTATGTGTCATCCATACCAACGGCCAAACTGGCCTTCTCTTCCGAAAGTTGGTGATGGGATTTTACGTGTGTGCCTGAGATGTTATGCGTGCGTTCACACACGGAACCTCGGTTTATAGTCTCATTCGAAGGATTGTATGGGAAATGGAGTCAGAACTAATGTAAACTCCGAGGGAAAAATCCCCCGGGTGGAGATTCGAACCCGCAACCCTTGGATTACGAGTCCGGCGCTCTACCAACTGAGCTATTCCGGCCCCTAGCATTGTACTTAAAACGTTTCGTATCATGGAGTAACATGCCTTATTTTCTGTTAAAAAGTGGGTAGACTGGTCAAAAACACACAAACTGAAATAATTAGTCAAATGAGGGGAAGCTAAACCAGGGGAACTGACTAACATGGTAAAGTGATCTTCGGTTGTAAGAGAGGGGAAGAGAAAGGGAGGAGGGTAGAAGAGTGAGGGGTAAGGGGAGGATGAGGGTGGGGATGTGTGGTTGGCTGGAAACAAAGTGTCACTCTCTGATGTTTTGGCTTTGTGGCTGCCAGGTGTCTAGGCAGAAGATGACATGACTTTCATGAATGTTCAATACAGACCAACCTCTCAGACACTGCGGCAAAGAGCTGCTATTCTAACGTGTGGAAATCTAGGGTGTCCACAACCGAAACAGGTGAGCACAGAGATAACATTCTAACCAAGAAAGGCGCACCTGTTTCAAATCATTTCAACAGCGGATGACGTCACCTTTCACGTATCCAAGCAGCAGCTCCTCGGCACAATGTCCATGGGGTCCATGGGGATTCAGCCTATCCCAACCCCCCCCCCCCCCCACCCCACCCTTATCCTCCCTCTGCCCCTCACTTTCCGAACCCTCTCCCCATCATCCTCACTCTTCTTTTCCCTAAACATTCCATTTCTCTTTTAACCCATAGGAGAGAGCACATCCACCATTTTATTTTCCCCTCTGTCCACCATTGAAAAAAAAAAAATTGAAATGAGTTGTGAGCATCCAACTGTATTCACCCACCGCCTGCCATGAAGACTGCCTACACCTGAAGAACAGTCTACGACTCAAAGCGTATCTCCTCTAAAAGTACCTGTGTTTTCAAACCAGCTTCCTCTGTCTTAGTTCTTCGGGCACCAGCAGTCGATATGTCTACATGAATGACGTAATGTATAGCATGGCTTTGGTTTCAGTTCTGTCCTCATTGACTAGAGTCTGTGCACAGAGGACTGGTATTGTCACATTCATTCTTTGCCTGGGGTTTGTGGCGAGTTTCATTTTAAAATGCATTTTTGTTGTTGTTGTTGTTGTTGTTGCTGTTGTTGTTGTTTTCTGTTTTTGTACTCCCAGTTCTTATCGAACAGGGAGTACTTTAGAATGGGAACGAAGAAATGCTGTCTGTGTGTCTGTCTGTGTGTCTGTGTGTCCGTGGTCAAAATGTGTTCCAATCGCTCCAGACAAAACTACTGGGCCGATCTTTCTGAAAATTTGTAGGTATGTTCATTATGGGTCACGGATGATGCTAATGTTTAGTTTCCCCCGTTATAGCCGTTACAAACGGCTGTAACGCCTGTAACGGTTTTTCTTCTTATGGAATATCTCCAAAAGTACTTGGCCGATCTTTGTGAATTTGTAGGTATGTTCATTTACGGGTCACGAAAAATGCCGATGTTTTAGTTTACCGTTATATCCGTTACTACGGCTGTAACGGCCTGTAACGGTTTTTCTTCTTTATGGAATATCTCCAAAAGTACTTGGCCGATCTTTGTGAAAATTAGCAGGTATGTTCATTATGGGTCACGGATGATGCTAATATTTTAGTTTACCCCCGTTATAGCCGTTACTAACGGCTGTAACGGCCTGTAACGGTTTTTCTTCTTTTGGAATATCTCAGAATGTACGTGGCCGATCTTTCTGAAAATTTGTAGGTATGTTCAATGTAGGTCAGGAATAATGCCCGATGTTTTAGTTTACCGTTATATCCGTTACTAACGGCTGTAACGGCCTGTAACGGTTTTTCTTCTTTATGGATTATCTCCAAAAGTACTTGGCCGATCTTTGTGAAAATTAGCAGGTATGTTCATTATGGGTCACGGATGATGCTAATATTTTAGTTTACCCCGTTATAGCCGTTACTAACGGCTGTAACGGCCTGTAACGGTTTTTCTTCTTTTTGGAATATCTCAGAATGTACGTGGCCGATCTTTCTGAAAATTTGTAGGTATGTTCAATGTGGGTCAGGAATAATGCCCGATGTTTTAGTTTACCGTTATATCCGTTACTAACGGCTGTAACGGCCTGTAACGGTTTTTCTTCTTTATGGAATATCTCCAAAAGTACTTGGCCGATCTTTGTGAAAATTAGCAGGTATGTTCATTATGGTTTACGAATAATGCCCGATGTTTGAGTTTACCGTTATAGCCGTTACTAACGGCTGTGACAGCCTGTAACGGTTTTTCTTCTTCATGGAATATCTGAGAAAGTACTTGGCCAATCTTTGTGAAAATTAGCAGGTATGTTCATTATCGGTCACGGATGATGCCGATTGTTTTTGTTTACCGTTATAGCCGTTACAAACGGCTATAACGGCCCATAACGGTTTTTCTTCTTTATGGAATATCTCAGAAAGTACTTGGCCGATCTTTCTGAAAATTTGTAGGTATGTTCATTATGGACGACGGATGATGCCCGACATTTTAGTTTACCGTTACAGCCGTTACTAATGGCTGTAACGGCCCATAATGGTTTTTCTTTTTTTATGGAATGTCTCAGAAAGTACTTGGCCAAACTTCCTGAAAATTCAAGGTATGTTCATTATGGTTCACGGATCATGCCCGCCGTTTTAGTTACCGTTATAGCCGTTACTAATGGCTATAACGATCCATAACGGTTTTTCTTTTTTATGGAATTTCTCAGAAAGTATGTGGCCAATCTTTCTGAAAATGTGTAGGTATGTTCATTATGGGTCACGGATGATGCCCGACGTTTTGTTTACCGTTATAGCCGTTACTAACGGCTATAACGACCCCTAACGGTATTTCTTCTTCATGGAATATCTCAGGAAGTACGTGGCGGATATTTCTGAAAATTTGTAGGTATGTTCGTTATGGGTCACGGATGATGCCCGATGTTTAAGTTTACGTTATAGCTTTTACTAATGGCCCATAATGGTTTCCTTCTTGATGGAAAATCTCAGAAAGTTCTTGGCCGATCTTTCTTAAAATTTGTAAGTATGTGCATTATAGGTCACAGATAATGGCTGATGTTTATCAGAATAGCCATTACTAACGGTTACACCGGCCCAAGACGGTTTTTCCTCTTTATGAATATATCACGCATATTCAGGATAAACTGAGAGTACGTTTATATGCTTTGCATCTTGTTTGTTTGTTTGTTTTATATGCACAGGCTTGTACCTGCACCTGGGAAGGGAGGGGGAGGCGGGGAGGGTCAGTGATGCTCGACTTCCCACACCCCCACCCTTCCTTCCTCCCCTCCCCCACAACAGCTGTCAAAAATATCTTTTTGTTTGTTTGTTTCTTTGCAGTAGGTGCGAAAATCCCTCAAACTATTTGTGTGATATTGGCCTGAAAATGGAAATGATCCCGATGAATTGTCCGTTTCAGCAAAGGAGAGACACCCACACACCATTCAGAAAATGTTGGAGGAGAACAATTGTCCCCTCCCCCCCCCCCTCCCCTCCGCCTCCTCCCTTCGCTGATTTTTGAGTTCTGGAAAAGTTTATTATACCTCCCTGTCCCCCAATCCCCACCCCTCCTCTCTCTCTCTCTCTCTCTCCTCTCTCTCTCTCTCTCCCCTCTCTCTCTCCTCTCTCTCTCTCTCACGGTTGCCGAGTGTGACACACCGCTGTCGAGTGTGTAGACATCGACTGGCTGTGTGGACACCTGCTGGTTGTTCAATACCGTGACCTCCGCCAGATGCTGCCCCACCTTCTTTGATAAAGCCTCCCCCCCCCCCCCCCCCCAAAAAAAAAAAAAAAAAAAAAAACAGCTCTCTGTCCGTCCACGTCCACAGTAATAACACCTGTCTCTGCAGGTGCTTAATGAATGCGGCTCATATGGCACAGTTTGTTGACTTCAACGGTGCCTTTCCTCCCGTTTTTCAGTGGAGGATTGACAGCTGGTTGCCACCACTGAGCTGCCAGCTTTTGTTTCAACAAAAACAAACACGTCTAGCTGAGGTAGCAGGATATCTTTGGTGGTGGTGGAGGGTTGCTGCCAACACCGAACTGCCAGATCATATTCAGCAAAGACAAACACGTTTCGCCGAGGCAAACATACATACGTACAAATCACGCGTGTGGGCACATCACACACAGACACGCATACATGTATGCATGCTCACACGTACATCACACAAACACACACACACACACACACACACACACACACACACACACACACACACACACACAACAAACACACACACACACACACACACACACACACACACACACACCATACATACATACATACATGCATGCTCGCATGCACGTGTACTCAACTCTCTCTCGCTCGTTGTCTCTCACACACACGCACACACACAGTGTGCGCTACCATGCTTGTACTCGCGCGCGCATGAACACACACACACACACACACACACACACACACACACACACACACACACACACACACACACACTATATGACTAATTTCTGCCGACGTCTACAATTCTTTTTTTTTTTTTTACAGTGGAATCTTACTCAGACAGTCAAACTGCTTTGGATCAACCACAAAATGAATAAGGCTAGTCCACAAAACATCTGTGTTTGATGAAAGTCATGTGTGTGCGTGACGAGAGCTCCGCGGTCATCGTGAGCTGGTAGCAATTAGGCCTGAATACAGATGTAGGTCACGGATAGGTGTTAATCTTCCCTCGTCACCTTTAAGGTCGTGTTCTTTCCTGTTCGCCAGAACTGTGTGAGTGAGCTCAGAATGTTTCGCTGTTTATCACAATTAGCTGCAAAGTGAGGCGACTGACTGACGGCGGAATTCTGAACAAATCTTAAAACCTTTAAGTAATACATCCGCCAAAGATGGACAATCGAATCACAAGACAAAACGCGACGCGTTTCGACCTCTTAGGTCTTCTTCAGGAAAGATAAAC
Source organism: Conus canariensis (assembly GCA_033310375.1). Lineage (NCBI taxonomy): Eukaryota > Metazoa > Mollusca > Gastropoda > Neogastropoda > Conidae > Conus > Conus canariensis. The sequence continues at coordinate 41,548,643 of CM065741.1, read as the reverse complement.
AACACTCAGAACAACGAACATGAAAAACGAGCAATTACTTATCTCGTCAAATTCAGTGCAAGACTGTTTTGTCTTGTGATTCGTTTGTTCATGTTTGGCGTATATCTTAATTTTTTTTCATGAGATTTATTTATAACAAGTTCCAGTTTTACTTATTGTTCTAGAAAACAAAGCAGAGCAACGTGGAAATCATCTTATGGGTGGGGGGTGGGGTGGGGGGGGGGGATGTTGTGATGAAGAAGCGGTAACAGGAGGCCCAGCAAAACTTTAGTTCAGTTGCCCCCCTTTCTTTCGCTTCTTAATCTTATTATCTTACATGTTCTCTCATTGTTGTGCTCTCATTTAATGACAGATCACACCGAGTGCACTCAGAAAATATCCAGATTTCTCCACAATTACCGAATGGATGCACGACCTGGCATATTTCAACTGTTTCAGCATTTGTATTTGACTGAGAGAAGCTGTCTTAAAAAATAAATAAATAAAATTTAATAGTAGTAACAGAGCGGACTGATAGTTTAGCACATGACAGGGCAGACATTTTCCCCTACCTGACACACTGTCGTCGCTCTCAGTTGAAGGCTTCATGTCCCTAGTTTGAAACATCGCCCCAACCACTTTCTTAACTATCCCCCACCGCCACGGCACCTCAAACACCAACTCCACTCTCTTCTCCCTACCCACCCCGCTGAATGAGATTGATTATACAGGCAGTCACTGTGCTCAATGGTGCCCCTCCTACCTCACCAACCGGCGAAACCCCCTCAGTGGAGACTGATTATACAGGCAGTCACTGTGCTCAATGGTGCTCCTTCTACCTCACCAACCGGCGGAACCCCCTCAGTGGAGACTGATTATACAGGCAGTCACTGTGCTCAATGGTGCTCCTTCTACCTCACCAACCGGCGGAACCCCCTCAGTGGAGATTGATTATACAGGCAGTCACTATGCTCAATGGTGCCCCTCCTACCTCACCAACTGGCGGAACCCTCTCAGTGGAGACAATGTCTACACGTCGGGGTGTTCTATCCTTTATCAGTGGAAGATGGAAAAGAGAATTCCATTACGCCAGCCCCCGCACTCCATCCCCGCCCACCCCCTTTGCAAGCATCCATGAAGTGTGTATGTGTGTGTGTGTGTGTGTGTGTGTGTGTGTGTGTGTGTGTGTATGGTGGTGCTGCGTTGTGTGTGCGTGCGTGCGTGTGTGTGTGTGGTGTGTGTGTGTGTGTGTGTGTGTGTGTGTGTGCGCGCGCGCACGGTGTGTGTGTGTGTGTGTGTGTGTGTGTGTGTGTGTGTGTGTGTGGTGTGCGTGTGTGCGCGTGCATGCGTGTGTGTGTTTGTGTGTGTGTGTGTGTGTGTGTGAAGAGAGAGAGAGGAGAGAGAGAGAGAGAGAGAGAGAGAGCGTGTGCACATGGCAGCATGCTAACGTCTACAAGTGAAAACTATTTTCCTCTGGACACACACATGATCCTGGAGGAAACCAGTGACAAGAGGGAAGACAAACATAATCCTGATGAGGATCACAACAATTTTCCAGGGGGTCACAACTGCTTTCCCTGTTTTCCTGAGGATGTAACAGCCTTCCTGTTTCCCCTTAGGATCACGATCTTTTTCTTCTAGTTTCTTTGCGATAAGAAACGTTACCCTTGTTCTCCTGAGGAAAACGGGTATTATCGCAAAGAGAACTGTAGTTGACAGGGGAAGAAAAAAAAAAAGCTATGATCACGTGTTTACCATGACAGACGGATATGCACTGATGTCACCGGTACATAGTGAAAAGGAAAAAGAGTTATGGTCCTGCTGAGGATCATAGGCATTTTCTAAGAAATTGAAAGTGTTTTCCTCTCTTCGTCGTTTTACTTCAGGATAATAATTGTTTCTCCTGTGCGAAAATTGACGAAATTGTTGTGATCCTTACAGACAACAGGAAACACAGCTATCATCCTAAAAAAATAAAAATAAAAAGAGAGAAATGAAATTGAAACAAACAAACAAACAGCAGTTGTGATCCTAGGGGATACCACCTTAAACTCGTTTTCCTGAAAAAGCCGTTTTCCCGGGAAAATAGCAGTTACCGGCCTATGACCCCAATATGCTCCCATATATTTCGTGGGTTCCTTTTTCTTTGTTTGTTTGGCTGTTTGTTGTTTGTTTTTCTTCTATACGGTTTTACACAGAGTTAGACCAGGATTAGGTTACCTAAGGGTTAGGGTCAGGTTAGTGTCAGGGTCATGCATCTCGCGGTGTTAGGAAGTCGCCTTCGTATCAAAACTCTCATGTCTGCTACTTGGCACCACGCTGCCCGCCAATACGGTAAACATGACGATAGTGGACATGGTGCGAAGGAAGTGTGGAGTCGGATTGCTGTCCGGCAACTGTACGTGTGATGAAAGCATCATTCGTTCCGCTGACCAGAAAAGAAGCACATCACTGTCTTGGACATCATGGCATGTCCACAGGTCAGTCTTGGGTCATTGAAATGGTGACCACTGGTTTAAAATCTGATGACGCTGTGTGTGTGTGTGTGTGTGTGTGTGTGTGTGTGTGTGTGTGCGTGCGTGCGTGCGTGCGTGCGTGCTTGCGTGCTTGCGTGCGCGCGCGCGCGCGCGCGCGCGCGTGTGTGTGTGTGTGTGTGTGTGTGTAACGGTTTAAGTAAATACACCTTATTTCGTGTTTTGAAGAGATCAACCAATCCTGTATGACGATTCTCTAACTGCATCTCTGAGGTTTAAAAAAAAATACTCACTCTATCTCTATAACGCAGAATGTGATTTTGTTGCCCCATATATATGAATGTATGTATGTGTGTATGTATGTATATATGTGTGTATGTATGCATGCATGCATGCATGCATGCATACATGTATGTATGTATGTATGTATGTAGGTAGGTAGGTAGGTAGGTAGGTAGGTAGGTAGGTAGGTAGGTAGGTAGGTAGGTAGGTAGTATGTATGCATGTATGTGTCTATCTATCATACAAACACCAGCATGCCTACCATGAGACTAAGATAAGCGACAGTTTACACAACATAGACAGGAAAGGTTTTGAAACACTAGTCTGGCAATGACATTACAGAGCAGAACTGGCGGACCCCCTCAGAACGTTACACCAAGATGAATCGAACTCTTGTTTCTGGACACCTCAGTGGGCTGAACGTTGACTGAAGCCCTAGGGTCACTCTCCCTGAACACAGCCACAAACGTCACTCTCCCTGAACACTGCCCCGTGAATCACTCCCCTGAACACAGCCCCAAACGTCACTCTCCCTGAACACAGCCCCAGTGTCACTCTTCCTGAACACAGCCCCGAAAATCACTCCCCTGAACACAGCCCGAAACATCACTCTCCCTGAACACAGCCCCAGGGTCACTCTTCCTGTACACAGCCCCAGGGTCACTCTCCCTGAACAAGCCCTGAAAATCACTCCCCTAAACACAGCACGAAACGTCACTATCCCTGAACGCAGCCCCAAAAGTCACTCTACCTGAACACAGCCCCAAAAGTCACTCTCCCTGAACACAGTCCGAAAACGTCACTCTCCCTGAACACAGCCCGAAACGTCACTCTCCCTGGCCACAACCCCAAAGTCACTCTCCCTGAAAGAAACCCCGAAAGTCACTCTCCCTGAACACTGCTCCAAAGTCGCTCTCCCTGAACACAGCCCCAGGGTCACTCTCCCTGAACACAGCCCCGAAAATCACTCCCCTAAACACAGCCCGAAACGTCACTCTCCCTGAACACAGCCCCAGGGTCACTCTCCCTGAACACAGCCCCAGGGTCACTCTCCTGAACACAGCCCTGAAAATCACTCTCCCTGAACACAGCCCTGAAAATCACTCTCCCTGAACACAGCACGAAACGTCACTCTCCCCGGCCACAACCCCAAAGTCACTCTCCCTGAAAGAAACCCCGAAAGTCACTCTTCCTGAACACTGCTCCAGAATCACTCTCCCTGAACACAGCCCCAAAGTCACTCTCCCTGAATACAGCCCAGAGTCACTCTCGCGAACACATCCCCAGAGTCATGTATTAGGATATCTACTACAGATTATGCATTATTTTGCTTCAAATTAACAACTTCCTTTCCAGTTTCCTACTACCATTCGTTTCTCAACAACCACCCCACCCTCCACCCCTACCCCACCTCTCTCTCTCTCTCTCTCTCTCTCTCTCTCTCTCTCTCTCTCTCCCTCCTCGGTAGCTTCCCTTGCTTGGCAGCCAGCAAGACGCTCTTTTCACCAGCAGCAAGAATTGCAGTGTTTTCTAAAAAGATTTCCGTCAACATGCTTAAGTAGGGACTCCTGTCTACCTTACAACTGGTGTATAGACTCCTGTCTACCTTACAACTGGTGTATGGACTCCTGTCTACCTTACAACTGGTGTATGGACTCCTGTCTACCTTACACCAACATGCTTGTGTGGGGACTCCCGTCTGTCTTACTGAGACGGATCGTTTCCCGTCCAGTCACAAATTTTTGTGCAACCGTGCTTACTGGAAGGTAGTCGTCCGGAAGCCGGTTGAAAAGTTTACCTGACTGCTGCTCACCGGCGCACTGTTAAAGCCGGGTGAGCTGAAACGGTTAGGCAGTCTCTGCAGTGATTCCGGCAACGCAACTACCCAGAAGCTGAAGAGGGACTCCAATCCGTTTTTGGTGGCAGTCAGGTATTTATCATTCAATGTTTGTTTAATAGCAAACCGAAACCGTATTCCCGTTTAGGAGCGACTGAAACTTCCTCAGCACACTGTGAAGGTTTTGTTTAGAAAAGAAAAGTATTTGCTGTGTTCTGTTATCTTATGACTTGATAGGGTAGCAAAACGAAATTATTTCGGAAAACATGAATAGATGAAGTGAGTGTTAAAGGAAGTGATCTTCAGGAAAAAAAAAAAAGATTTTGTTTATTCTGTGGCTTAACTAGTTATGAACTTCATGACGAAAAAAAAAGAGATGTTGATTTTTTATGTGGATGAGTATTTAATCACTCTTGATATGAATATTGTGTTGGTAAACAAGAGTGTGTGGAATCTTTCCTTACATATATTGACGTAGAGAATCTTTTGGAAAGATACTTCTGAAATCTGGTGATATATGAAATGAATGAATATTCTTGTGTTACAAAAAAAAGAAATGAACATTTTGTCCATGCATTTATAGTTTGATGAAAAGTAATCATTAATTGTGTGTATATGAATTGTATTCATGGTTTATTGAAGAGGGTCTAGGTGGGAATCCTTTCCCCAGTTTGGAAAAACTAGATTCTGAAAGGTTTATATTTGAAATCCTTTCCTGTGTAGTGCTGTGGATTCCGGAAAAGGGAATGTTGTAGTGTTATGATTCGGAAAAGGAATGTTGTAGTGTTATGATTCCGGAAGGAAAGGAAATGGATGTTTGTAGGTTGAAGAAGAATATGTGATGTTTGTCCCAATGTTCTAGTGGAATGTGATGTTGTAATGAATATTAATGTATCATGATTGTAATGCATAGTAGCCATGATAATCAAGGTAGTTAATCTGTTTCCAGGACAGAAGTGTACCCTGATTAAGGGATGGTGCACTGTCTGGGGTCAGGGCCGTAGCCGAGTTCTACCCCCTTGTTCTCCATCTTGTGTCGGTGTTGAGAGGCTGGCCTGAGTGCCGACAACTACCCTACCTACCACTGCGCCCGGGACCAACTACCCGCTGAGCCAGTTGAGCCGGAGATGCCTCTGCTGCCAAGCCAGAGCGCTGCTCCCGAGATTCGAACCAGCGACCTGTTGGCTAGGCCGTTGCTGCGTTCTGTGTTTTGTGTTTGAGCCACAGCTCCTGTGTGAGACTGTCGCCTTGTCGTCGGCAGAGACCACGTGAGTGTGGTAGTGATTTTGAGCCACAGCTCTGTGAAATTCCAATAGTCCTGTGTCGGACTTGACGCTGTAGTCGTCGTCTTCATTGTCTTCGTCCTCTTCATCGTTTTCGTCGTCGTCATCGTCCACGTCGTCGTTGGAACCAGCAGCGCTAGTAGATGGCCAGTTATATATAGATATATTTTGTGTGTTCGCTTTATGGTTGGCGTGCCGACCTATTGATGTTCTTGCATTTATTATATATGTTTGTCTGATGGCTCAGGCAGCATAAAACAAAAAAAAGTGTTGTTCTGTTGCTGTCATGTGATGTAGCCTCACATGGCGACATGTGACGTTCCGTCGCGTAAGCCCGTATTTGTTATAAAGCATTTCCCTTGGAGGGAAGAGGAAAGGTAAAAGAAAGGATAATTTGCATGGCCTGACCAGTGTGATCGGTGTCGCTGGTGGCTATAGACGTAGGGTGATTATTGGTTGAATGGACGGACGTTGTTCATTGGTCAAGTAACCAAGGGCTGGTAATGCGTAGAGTTAGATGAGTACTCACTGAATATGTACTCAGGAAGAGTGCAGGAAGGAAAAATAAAGGTATAGGAAGGAGATGGCTTGGGGACACTGACCAGACAGGTTGTTTGGAACTGCGGAACGAGATTCACCTGTAATCTACCATTACCAGGTGAGGTATAGACAGATGGGGAGAGAAAAGAGAGAGAGTTAAGAAAAGGGAAAAAAGGGAAAAGAATTTATCATTATTCAGATTTTGAAATAGATTACTTACACGGACTTCATTCGTGTTTCAGCCCTTCCCGGTGCTGTGGCAGCACCAGTAATGGTACAAGCGACTGTAACAGTCGTACAAGTATTTGGGCTACAGTGCTGTGGCAGCACCTAATTGTGAAGAGGACAACGACTGCAGCAGTCGTGAGAGAATTTAAAGAATTTGTCATGTTGACCCACAATGAATGTTGATTGTCCCCCTGGGTCGGAACTCAGATGATATTCCTGTATTTTAAGCCATCTTTTGATTCTTCTTTGGAAAATGTATACATTGTTTCTCCAGTGAGGAGGAGAAACCGTTAAAAGATGTATTTGTGAACTACTATGTATAATGAGATGAAATGTGGTCCCAGCTAGTGGATCTGTGGAATCATTGTATCTCCACTGGAGAGGAGGAATGCAGATAATCGTTGGAAAACAAATATGTTGTTTATGTTGGAAAAAGTTGGTTATCGTTTAGTAAATTATTCCCCGGAGAGGAGGGGGAGAAGAAGAGTTATTGTAGTGCGCCTTCTGGTTGTTTGGAGAAACTGCGTGTGCACGGAGTGAATGCTGAGCTGAGTGCGTGCATGCATTTGTGCTCAGTGTGACAGTTGCCTGACTGTCAATGTTCGGGTGAGTGGATGTGTGTATGTGCATTGGAAAAGTCGTGCATGCATCCATAATTTCTGAGTGAGAGTCAGACAGTCAGACACCTGCAGACACGACCCATTCCATCCGTAACACTTACACCAACATGCTTGTGTAGGGACTCCTGTCTGCCTTACACCAACATGCTTGTGTAGGGATTCCTGTCTGCCTTACACCAACATGCTTGTGTAGGGACTCCTGTCTACCTTACACCAACATGCTTGTGTAGGGACTCCTGTCTACCTTACACCAACATGCTTGTGTAGGGACTCCTGTCTACCTCACACCAACATGCTTGTGTAGGGACTCCTGTCTACCTTACATCAACATGCTTGTGTAGGGACTCCTGTCTACCTTACACCAACATGCTTGTGTAGGGACTCCTGTCTACCTTACAACTGGTGTATGGACTCCTGTCTACCTTACATCAACATGCTTGTGTAGGGACTCCTGTCTACCTTACATCAACATGCTTGTGTAGGGACTCCTGTCTACCTTACAACTGGTGTATGGACTCCTGTCTACCTTACATCAACATGCTTGTGTAGGGACTCCTGTCTACCTTACATCAACATGCTTGTGTAGGGACTCCTGTCTACCTTACAACTGGTGTAGATCTGCATTGCTTGTGTAGGTGACTCCTGTCTACATTCAATCGGTGTAGGGACTCCTGTCTTGCTTACATCATCATACTTTGTAGGGACTCCTGTCAGCCTTACAGCTGGTGTATGGACTCCTGTCTACCTTACACCAACATGCTTGTGTAGGGACTCCTGTCTGCCTTACACCAACATGCTTGTGTAGGGACTCCTGTCTACCTTACACCAACATGCTTGTGTAGGGACTCCTGTCTACCTTACACAACTGATTGTGTAGGGACTCCTGTCTACCTTACACAACATGGTGTAGGGACTCCTGTCTACCTTACACCAACATGCTTGTGTAGGGACTCCTGTCTACCTTACAACTGGTGTATGGACTTCTGTCTACCTTACACCAACATGCTTGTGTAGGGACTCCTGTCTACATTACAACTGGTGTATGGACTCCTGTCTGCCTTACATCAACATGCTTGTGTAGGGACTCCTGTCTGCCTTACATGCTGTGTATGGACTCCTGTCTACCTTACAAACATGTGTGTAGGGACTCCTGTCTGCCTTACACCAACATGCTTGTGTAGGGACTCCTGTCTACCTTACATCAACATGCTTGTGTAGGGACTCCTGTCTACCTTACATCAACCTGATTGTGTAGGGACTCCTGTCTACCTTACAACTGGTGTATGGACTCCTGTCTACCTTACACCAACATGCTTGTGTAGGGACTCCTGTCTACCTTACAACTGGTGTATGGACTCCTGTCTACCTTACACCAACATGCTTGTGTAGGGACTCCTGTCTACCTCACACCAACATGCTTGTGTAGGGACTCCTGTCTACCTCACACCAACATGCTTGTGCAGGGACTCCGTCTACCTTACACCAACATGCTTGTGTAGGGACTCCTGTCTACCTTACACCAAAATGCTTGTGTAGGGACTCCTGTCTGCCTTACAGCTGGTGTATGGATTCATTCTTCCATTCATTCTTTCAGTTCATGCTATGTGTCTATGTGGCATCCATGCCAATGGCCAAACTGGCTAAACATTGGAGATGGGATTTTACATGTGTGCAAGATGTTACATGTGCATTCATATACGGCACCTCGATCTATAGTATCGTTTGAAAGACTTTTGGGAAATGGACTCAGAACCTGTGCTAACTCCATGGGAAAACCCCCCCCCCCCTCGTACCGAAATGGCCTGGCAGAGATTTGACCTTGCAATCCCAGGATCACGAGTCTGGTACTCTACCAACTGAGCCATTCCGGCCCCCATAAAAGATTGTGAGTGTGTGTGCGTGTGTGTGTGTGTGTGTGTGTGTGTGTGTGTGTGTGTAATAATAATAATAATAATGAATACTTATATAGCGCCTATTATCGGCTAGAGACCAAGCTCTAAGCGCTTTACAATCAACACTCGCTTACACAACGGGCTGCCTACCTGGGTAGTGCCGACTGAAGAGCTGCCAGCTGGCGCTTCATTCAGTCGTTTCCCGTGTCATCCAGTCAATATCGTTCAATATCGTTCACTCAGTTTCTTTACTTCCTTCATTCTTTCCATTTCTTACGCAGGGTGCATGCTGTGTGTAACGTGTCATCCATACCAACGGCCAAACTGGCCTACTCTTCCGAAAGTTGGTGATGGGATTTTACGTGTGTGCAAGATATTATGCGTGCGTTCACACACGGAACCTCGGTTTATAGTCTCATTCGAAGGACTGTATGGGAAATGGAGTCAGAACTAATGTTAACTCCGAGGAAAATCCCCCTGTACCGAAACGCCCCGGCGGAGATTCGAACCCGCAACCCCAGGATCACCAAGATTACGAGTCAGGCGCTCTACCAACTGAGCTATTCCGGCTATTTCTCTGTGTGTGTGTGTGTGTGTGTGTGTGTGTTTGAGGGTGTAAGTTCAGCATCTATGTGCACATATCTCATTTTGCACGGATGAGGGAATGAGGATTGAGTATTGCTGGGGATTGGGGTGGAGGTTCATTTGGCTCCAACCTACCCACAACATAGTATTGGTATGTACATATATGCAGGTGTATCAATGTGCAAGTATACAGTTGTACACTTGATCACAACAAAAAACACCAGTTCTCTGCCAAATTTTCGTCTTTACTTGACTTCATCAGGACTGTCACCTTGGAACACCTGGTAGTCCTCCTTTGACGTTTATCGTGTCATACGTCATCGTCTATACGTATTTATTGGTCTCGCGTTTATGTCGTCAAACCTGGAAGATTTTTGTTCTGTTTCTTCCTTTCTCTCTCTCTTTCTTCCTTTCTCTGTTTTTTCTTTCTCTCTCTCTCTCTCTTTCTTCCTTTCTCTCTTTCTTTCTTTCTTTCCTTCTTTCTTTCTTTCTTTTCATTCTTTCAAACACACACACACACACACACCACACACACACACACACACACACACACACACTCACACACACACACACACACACACACACACTCACACACACACACACACAGAGTTTGTCCGAGTGGCAGCAGGGGAAGTATCGTGGACACCACCTGAGCTCTAGTCCCATACATTTAGGCCGTCAGGGTAATTTGTTTTCAGTTTGTGGCGCCACAATCGTTCCCTGACTTTGCGTTTGCACGCATTCTTGGAGTGGCACTGTTCTATTGCAGTAACCCTCATGTCCGCCATGGAGTGGTTGTTGGCTTGGAAGTGTTTGGCTACCAGGGTTTCAGCACGGCAGCCTTCCGTTTCTCTGGTCCCTTCATTTTTTATGCTTGACCTGTGGCCATAAAAGCGTTTCTTTAGTGGCTGTCCCGTCTCCCCAACGTACTGCGTGTCCCCACAGCGTGCACAATTGATGAGGTACACCACATCACTGCTGGTGCACGTCAGTCTATGGCGTACCTGGAACACCTGACCGGTGCGGACACTGGTAAACTGTGTGGTCTCTTGCAGATGTTCCGCGCAGAGGACACAGCTCTTTGACTGGCACCTGTAGCAGCCTGCAGGCCCTGGGGACACTGCCACCTGCACAGGGGGAGGCTGGGAGGGCATGAGCAGACTGCGCAGGTTTCTGCACTTCCTCTCTCCTACCATGGGGGCTTGGGGGATGGCCTTTCTCATCCTTCTGCTGGTATGGAGCGTGGGCAGGAGCTCCTGTAGCCACTGGGCAATGGGAGGGTGGGCGGGGTTGTGTGTAATTATGAAGGGGATGCGTCCTGTGGAGTTGGTCCTGTTCCTGTACGTGAGGGTCTGCTGCCTTGGTATTGCTGCTGCCCGGTCAATGGCTTTTTGCACCAGGCCAGGTGGGTAGCCCCGCTTCACGAGACGGCCCTTCAGTTCCGCACAACGCTTGAAGAATACTTCCTCCTCTGAGCATAGTCTCCTCAGTCGGAGGCTCTGTCCGAAGGGAATGCCGCGGACGCAGTGGCGTGGATGGCATGAGTTGAAGGGGAGGGACATGTTGGCGTCCGTTTCTTTGATGTGCACATCCGTGGTCAGTTTCCCATTGGTGATGCTTATCTCCGCATCCAGGTAGGGCACCCTGGACCTGCCATAGTTTGAAGTGAACTTCACACTATGATGCTGCTGGTTGAGCCATGCTAGGAAGTCTTTAAGGCAGTCCTCCCCCTGAAGCCACAGCATCAGCACATCATCGATATAGCGTCTCCAGTGTCGGGCCGGGATCTTCCAGGGGGAAGAGGTCAGCAGTTCTTTCTCTAGCCACCCCATGTAGATGTTAGCGATGGCAGGTGCCATGGGCGTGCCCATCGCTGTCCCCTGTACTTGCCGGTACACCCTCCCATCAAACCTAAAGACGTTGTTTTGTAGAATGTGCATGATAGTCTGCTGTAGGAGACGGACGTTCGGGATAACGTCTGAGTCATTCTTGTGTTCTCTGAGCATAGCCTTCAGCGACTGAGGAACCTCTTCATGGGGAATACTGGGGTATAGTGCCACCACATCTACTGTAACGACAAGGGCATCATCAGGAATGGGTTGCTGGTCTGTATTCCACTCCTGTAGGATGTTCAGCAGGTGCGTTGTATCCTTGAGATACGAGGGTAGTCTCTGAACGATGGGTTGGAGCCAAAAGTCCACCAGTTTGGAGAGGCGCTCTGTGGGTCCGTCAACTCCAGACACTATAGGCCTACCAGGGGGGTCGTTGAGGCGTTTGTGAATTTTCGGCAAATGGTAGAAACTGTGTGTCCTCACCGTGTCCTGATTCACGATTGCCCAATCTTTGGTCTTGTCGTTGATGAACTCGGCGTTGTGCAGCTTTCTGACGAGTTCATTGGATGCCCTGGCAATTTCCTTAGTTGGGTCTGATTGGAGTTGTTCATAATGCTCTGGATTGGTCAGCTGGCGCATCGCAAGTATACAGTTGTGTTTGCGACAGGGATATGTACAATTATGTATGTAAGCTGGTTTATGAAAGTCTAAATAAATATCTTAACATTACATTGCCAAACTTTGTGTGAATACAGACATGCTGTAATGTATACTCAGAGGCATAAAAAACGCGAAAACAAACTGTATAGAAATTTTGATGTAATTTGGCCAACGATTCCTTTCAACTGGTAATAGAAAGTGAGAAAAAGCAATCAAACACCGGAAAAGTGTCCTTTCAAAGTTCATTCTGGTAGAAAATAAGGTCACATGAACTTGACCTTGACCCTGTGTTAACAGCAGAATGTCAGTATCTGGTGTGACCACCTCGAGCATTGATCACAGCTGTGCACCTGCGGTACATCGAGCGCACCAGAGTGTTGGTCTGCCTCTGGGGGACTTGCCACCACACCTGGCCCACAGCGACAGCAAGCTGAGCTGCTGTCTGGGGTCTGGGGTTGAGCTGGTTCAACTGCCTCTGAAGGGCATCCCAGAAATGCTCTATTGGGTTAAGGTCGGGAGAACTGGCTGGGTGAGGCAGCAGATTGATGCTGTTGTGCCTCAGGAAGTTCTGCGTAGCATGGGCAGTGTGCGGCCTTGCGTTGTCCTGCTGAAACAGGTTCTGTGGATGCCGCTGGAAATGCGGCAGGATGTGGGGCCTCAGAACTTGGTCGATGTAATGAACAGCAGTGACCCCATTACCACGTCCTGGACCCACATTCTGGAAGATGACTGGCCCAATACGGCGATTCATGCCGACAGCCCCCCAGATCATGATGCTTTCACCACCCCATGGGTCCCTTTCGGTGATGTTGGCATCCGTGAAGCGTTCCCCTGCTCTTCTCCAGATCCGGATGCGGCCATCGCCTGGGTTGACGCAGAACCGGCTTTCATCACTGAAGAGGACTCGGCCCCAGTCCCGATGGCGCCAATGCACGTGGATCTGTGCCCACTGCAGACGGTTCTGGCGATGCTGGAGTGTCAGGATAGGTCGCCGGTCTGGACGCCTGCATTGGAGACCAACTGTGTTCAGTTGGCGACGCACGGTCCTGCTGCTGGTTGGCCTGCCATGGTTGCCGACGGTGTTCCTGGCTGTGTTGGCAGCGGTTTGGTAAGGCTCCCGTCGATGCGGACGCAGAAGATGGCGGTCTTGGGCTGCTGTGGTGACCCTTGGTCTTCCGCTCCTCGGTCTGTCATCAGTGGTGTTTCTTGCTTGAAAGCGGTCCAGAAGGTGATAGACGGTGGAAATGTGGACTCCGAATGCGACAGCGACCTGCCTCATTGGAACCCCGGCCTGCAGTTGCCCCATTGCTATGCAACGATCTTGACGAGAAAGTCTCGGCATTATGTTGGCGCCGCTGGAAGGGATAATTTGAACTTTTGGGGGTTTGGAAATTTATAGCCCCACAATCGGGGCCACATTGAGTCGCAATTCACATTGATGCACGTGGCGTAGGTAGTCCACATGGCAAATGCACTCCTCGTGCCAAAAACGCTGACCCGGCAAAATTCACCCACTGTTACGAGGTTACAACCGGCCAAGACACCACGTACTGCTAATGTTGCACGTGCCAGCGACATTGCTTACGTCCTGTTCACAATGTGAACAATCGTGCACTGTCTCTATTTTTCGCGTTTTTTATGCCTCTGAGTATATTAAGAAGTCTGCAATCTAAGGGAAGTAATGATTTGTTTACATTACTATTATGGGGAGATTAACCTCCCTTGAAGGTTTCTAGGAGATGGATCATCAATTAAAAAAAAAAAAAGAAAAACCATCAAACTGTTCAGCGCAGTCTCTCACATTTATCAGTGTGATCGATCAGGATGTATGCATACAATAGTAACTAAAACGGTTACTACATTATATTGGCGACGACGGACGAAGAAACGAACCAAAAGAACGATCGTTGATGATTTGTTGTGTTGGTAAGTACGATCGATCGAGTCGACTTCCAAATGGCTGCTGCGCTTCCCACGTATCCTCCATTCGACTGTTCTTCAGAAGCAAGGGCAACTCGTTGGCAAAAATGGGTATCAAGGCTGAAGAATCTCTTCCTTGCCCACAATATTGAAGATGACCAGCGTCAGAAAGCACTTCTACTCACCTATGCTGGTGATGAACTCAATGATATTGTGGACACCTTCACGAACGAACAAACTCGTCCTGCTGGTGGCCAAACCCATTTTCAAACGCTTGTTTCTGCCATCACCGAACATTTCAATCCTCAAACAAATGTAGAATTTCTGAAATACATATTCCGGCATAGCTACCAGAAAGGTGATATTGACGATTTTTATGGGGAATTGAAACAACTAGCAAAAACATGTAACTTGAATGATGCAGATGCTGAGACAAAATCTCAATTAATCACAGGCTGCCAATGCCAGAAGGTACGTGAAAAAGGACTAGCATGAAAGATTTGCTGTCGTATGCACGCACGCTAGAACTCACTTCAAAGCAATCCAAAGCAATGACTGCGCCAGCAGAGGTACACATGGTTTGCACAAGGCACGACTTCACAGCCATCAACATAGTCGACAACCGCAACAACCAACCACTTGTCGCAATTGTGGTGGAGAATGGCCTCATCCTGGTGGACAACGCTCCTGTCCAGCATACAACAAGCGATGCAACAACTGTTCAAAACTACACCACTTTGCATCAGTATGCTGCTCAAATACCAGTGCCACATCTTCATCATCATCAACAAAAGCCTTGTCCAAGAAACCAAAACATTTCAGCTGGAAGAAGAAATCAAGAAAATCACACATTCATCAAATCAGCGACAGCAGGGATGAAGATGAAGCCAACGTATCGTTGATCAGTCTACCGATCCTGATGATATTGAATACGTCTTCACAACACATCAATCCAGTGAACTTCCTCATTTTAGCGTTTCTATCAGTGGACATGTTTTTTCATTCCTAACAGATTCCGGTGCTTCCATCAATCTGCTGTCTGAACAACATTTCAACAAACTCAAGCCGAAACCAAAGCTATAGCCTTCCAACAAGCGAGTGACAGCATATGGTAACAAAAGTTCAATCCCAGTACTTGGTGCATTCAATGCTGTGCTAAATTGTGAAAACACCAGTGTTACTGCTACCATGTTTGTAGTATACGGCAATGAGCGACCGATTCTCTCCTGGAAAATGTGTCAAGATCTCAAGCTATTGACCACTATCAACCATGTCAAACCAATACATGAACAATTGAGAGAAGAGTACCCTGAACTATTCACTGGTCTTGTTTGCTTGAAAAGCAAACCAGTCCATCTCCATATTGATCCTGAAGTTCAACCAGTCGCTCAACCATACCGACGTGTTCCATTCCATGTGCGCAAGGACATAGAAGAACAGCTGAAGAAAGACGAAGAACTGGGAATCATTGAAAAAGCAAGTGGACCAACTCCATGGGTATCTCCAGTGGTTGTCATACCCAAACCCAAACAACCTGGTAAGGTACGTGTTTGTGTGGACATGAGAGCTACAAACCGTGCCATCCGACGTGAACGTCACTCAACCCCAACTCTCGACGAGCTGAAGACTACGCTTTCTGGAGCACGAGTATTCAGCAAGCTGGACCTGAATCAAGGGTACAATCAGCTGAAACTGGACAAAGATTCTCACTCCATCACCACTTTTGCCACTCACCTCGGTCTCTACCGATACCGTCGTCTGTTTTTCGGTGTAAATTCAGCCAGCGAGATCTTCCAAGAATCAATCTGCCAAGCACTTTCAGGCCTCCGGGAGCTGTCAACATCAGCGACGACATTCTGTGTTTTGGTACGTCACAGACAGGCCATGACACCAACCTCCGCAACTTGTTTGAGAGACTCAAACTGAAAGGGCTGACACTTCATAGTGACAAGTGTGAGTTCAACAAGAAATCGCTGGAATTTCTTGGAATCATCTTCGGTGAAGACGGCATCAAACCTAGTCAAGACAAGCTCAAGGACATCCTTGATCTTCCAACGCCCACCAATGCAACCGAAATCCGAAGCCTCCTGGGCATGATGAACTTTTGTGGTTCCCGCCACATTCCCAACTATGCCTCATTGACACACGACCTGCGGCAATTTACCAAGAAAGGCACTCCTTGGTCCTGGACATCAAAACATGATAAAGCACTGACCAAGTTGAGAAAAGCCCTAAATAATGCAACAACTCTTGCATATTTTGACCCAAAGAAGATGCGAGTCCAGTGGGAGTATCAGCTATTCTTACCCAAGAAGGTCGAATCATCCAGTTCGCAAGCAGAGCTCTTTCACCCACAGAACAAAACTGAACGAGAAGCTTTCACTATCGTGTGGTCTTGCGAATACTACCACATCTACATTTTTGGTGCTCCATTCACGGTCCACACAGATCACAAGCCCTTGGTGTCAATGTTTAACAATTCACGGGCTCAACTGTCTGCTCGTATTGAACGCTGGGTTATGCGACTGCAGTCATATGAAATGACAGTAGAGTACTGCCCTGGTGTTGATAATCCCGACATCCAGTCCATCAATCTTCCTGCACAGACCAAGAAAAAGACGCCGAAGAATATCTGCACTACATTGTTACCACTTCAACACCGAAAGCAATGACCATCAATGAAGTTGTTGATGAAACAGCGAAAGACACCACACTGAATGCTGTGATTGAAGCAATACTCTCCAATCAGTGGTACAACAAAGGAAAAGAAGTGGACACACAAACATTCCACAGTCTCTACGTTTCCCGTGCAGAACTGTCACTTGCTCATGACTCGCGTATCATTCTGAAAAACCGCCAGATTGTCCTACCTGCCTCACTACACCAGAAAGCTGTGAACATCGCACACACTGGACATCAAGGCGTTATCAAGACAACCGCACTTCTGCGTGAGAAAGTTTGGTTTAAAGGCATGCAACCTCTCGTTGAGCATACAGTTAAAAACTGCATGACCTGTCAAGTGGCAACACCGAAAACGACACGTGAACCACTCCAGATGTCTGATCTACCCAACACGCCATGGACCGAACTTTCCTGTGATTTCGGACATCTTCCCAATGGCAAATACATTCTTGTCGTTACCGATGAGTATTCCAGGTACCCCATTGTCGACGTGCTCAATTCAACATCAGCGAACACTGTCATTCCACATCTGGACAAAATCTTCACTGAATTCGGAATCCCGGAAAGTTTCAAAACTGACAATGGACCTCCCTTCAATTCCCACCAGTTTGCTCAATACTGCCAACACATGGGCATCAAGCATCGCAAAATCACCCCCCTGTGGCCCCGTGCAAACACAGAGACTGAACGTTTCATGCGTACCATCAAGAAAGTCATCAAATCATCTACCCTTCCCAACTTCAAGCAGGAAATGTACAAATTTCTACTTGACTACCGCACTACCCCTTACTGCACCACCAGTGTTCCCCCTGCTACCGCCCTCTTTAATCGCAACCTGAAGACCAAACTACCCCAACTCCCAGCACAATGCCATGATGCTGACCAGGAAATGCACATCAGAGATGCACAGCAAAAAGCAAATATGAAGCGCTACGCTGATGATAATGCATACATCAAGCCTTCATCCATAACCGTAGGTGATGCTGTACTCCTGAAGAATCCCCATCCTTCTAAAGCTGACACTCCCTACCAGCCAACCCCTCTTGTGGTCATCGCTACGAAAGGATCAATGATCACAGCCCAGCGAGGACAACAGACTGTCACCAGAAACAGCAGTTTCTACAAAAAGTCTCCACGACTTCAGTCTACTGCAGAGACTGAACCTGACCCTCCTCCTGAGCTGAATGAAGATGAAGCTGAATTCCCCACAACCTCAGACACTTTGAAGGCGCACACCGCACCCAACAATTACTCTCATAACACTCACACGCCTGTAGTTGAACCCAGAAAATCCAAACGCACAATCCGAATACCCCCAAAATTTGATGACTTCATCATATGACCTTGTCTAATTTAGTGAAGTGAAAACATAATTTTCACATCTAATTGCATCCACATTTCCTGATAGGAGACGTTGCAGTGCACATGACTGTTATTTCTGTTGCATTTCTTTAGGTGCACATACCCAGTGTCCTCTCTGCACTTACAAGATTAACATTTGTTATTATGTTGGTTTAACAATGTATTCACAACCATTATTCACATACGTAGAATTATTCTCTACATTATTGATTTGAGAGGGAGAGAAGAAAAAAAAAAGTAATTGATATAAAGAAATAGGAGTTTAATGTCTGAACAATTAAACATAATTAATTAACAATAAAAAGTTGAACAATTCACTTTTATCTTTATATCTCACTTTATTAACTTGAATTCCTTTTAGTGAAACCAAAAAAAAAACTCTTAAACATTCTTACACTATTTTGTTTTCAAGAGTAAGTAAGATACTTGTGAAAAGTTAAACTGAAACTTTGAGATATTTGTCCATCTAATTTTAATTTCACTTTTCATCCAAGGAAGGTGGTGATGTACTGTATTAAGTAGTCTGCAATCTAAGGGAAGTAATGATTTGTTTACATTATTACTATTATGGGGAGAGTAACTTCCCTTGAAGGTTTCTAGGAGATTGATCATCAACGGCTCCAACAAAAAAAACAAAACAAACATCAAACTGTTCAACGCAGTGTCTCTCACATTTATCAGTGTGATCGATCAGGATGTATGCATACAATAGTAACTAAAACGGTTACTACATTATACATGCATATATACAATATCCTATTCAACTTGTGTGCATGTGTGCGTGTGCATGTGTGTGTGAGGTCAACGTAAATTATGACGTCAACTTGAAATGACATAGGAACATGACGAAAATAATAATAATATTTGACGAGAGAAGTGAGCAAGAACTAACGGCTGAGCAGTTCTTCTATGGATTACTATGCCTTGTGAATCTGCAGTTCCTCTTCTATGGATTACTGTGCCTTGTGAATCTGCAGTTCTTCTTCTATGGTTTACTGTGTCTTGGGAATCTGCGGTTCTTCTTCTAATAGTTCGACGTGATTTATTGTGCTTGCTGTGTGGAGACCCTGTTTCTTCTTCTTCATCGCTTGTGTTTGTGAACGGCTGTGCTTACCGTATGGGGACCTTGGTTATTCTTCTGTGTCTTAATGCTGTAGACTGTGGCTTGGGCACTGTAGCCCAGTGTGTTGACTGCATTTGTGGGACACTGTGGACGGCGCCGGCGAGATCTGTGAGTTATATTAAGAAATATGGTACGCTGATATCTGATGGTTGAAGTTTCCTGTGTATTGATATCTTGATCTATATACTATGTAGTGGCATGCATTTTTTGTACCAATTCACATTAATGTATGTTCTGATGGTTCAGGCAGCATAATTATAAAGAAAAAAAATCTAACTCATGTGTTGCCTGGCTGTTCATGTGTGTATGGTGTGGGTATGTGTAGGGAATAATTATTTCACGCATCCAAACTTTTGAGAGCGAGAGTCAGACAGCAAAACACGCACCGCACACCATCCGTAACAGTGTGTCACTGGAGCAAATGGATGGTACCGTACTAAATGCATGCATCCACAAGCCTGATTTCATCTCTACCCTTCATACCCTTCACAAGAAAAACGTCAGTTTGCGCTTCACAGCTCCCAAGCACTGAGAGCTTAACATGTCATATGAGGGAGTGAACTTGCCTGCAACACAGAAAAACTAGGAGGATACCAAATGGAACAGGCAGATAAAAAAAACAGAATCAAACATTACACCAATCAATTTTCTAATATACAAACAGAACTGAACACCATACTAATCAATTTTCTAACAAAACTTTATTTGACGTAATGCACAAATGTATGCTTTTTTGTTGCTTTTTTTTAATTCAAAATGGCAGTTTTTCTTGAGCAGACGAAAAGTATAGTAGCTTCATGTGCAGCACAACAGTGTACTGCACATTGTAGTAAAGCGGCGTGCAGTACAGCATAGTCCACCACAGTGCAACGACCTGTACCACAGTATTGTAAAACACAATATTGTACAGACCAATACTGTACAGTACAGTACAACAATGTAAAATACATACACCGCAAAGCACACTATACTGCACAATAACATACCATACAGTACAACGATGTTAAGCACAGCACTGTACAATACACAGTCATCCAGCACAAGAATGTACAATACAATTACAGCACAACAATGTAAAGTACAAACACCATTCAATACACTGTTATACTGCACAATCACAAGCACATATGATAAAGAAAGGCATGCACGCTACTGTATTCCTCCTATCAACACTTCTGTCAGAAAGTTGCAGCTCTTTGCATGCAGAGCAGCCTATGTTCCATACAGCAAGTTAACACTGTTTCTGAGAAACCTGAAACACAGCAAATTCTTGGAGTACTTAAAACTGAAAGTTTATAAAAAAAAAAAAAAAAAAAAAAAAAAAGCTGACAACTTGTTTTTCATCTAAAAGCCACGTACACAAATATCTTAAAAATAATGTCAAGTAGTTCTTTCTCATTTCCATCGCTTGTTCAAGTGAATTGGAGATCCAGCTCTCACTTGAATCTCATACTTAAGAGATGCCATGGTAAATGTGCCATATTGCAGAAAAACTACCCTCGCATGCCAGGACTCAAGTCTAACTATGGACAAGGGAAACGACTTCAGGAAGTTACCAGAAAATGAGTCCCAAAGCATGGACCACAGTAATGTCCCTTCCATGCCCATGTCACTTTAATCTGCTTACTGTATAAACTGATATCATACAGTACAACAGTGTAAAATATAGTTCTGTACAACACACTGTCATACTAAAACAACATAAGTACAATAACAGTACATCTGTGTTAAAACACACACACACACACACACACACACTCACACACACAGCACAAAACAATACACAAACACAAAAACACACAGTTCAGAACAACAGAGCAAAGCACAGCACACACACTCAGTCTACCTGTCCTATTTCACAACATTGTAAAACACAGCACAGTACACACAAAACACATCACTTCCATGCTACGAGGAACACAGACTCCCGGCAGTAGTAGCTTGAGTGTCTGGTCAACATCGGATCGATATTCAACCTTTCACAGTCCCTTACAATTACCTCCCCTCCCTTCCCCTTCTCACGACCCATACAGCTGCCAGCACTCTCCAATCGGGCAAGCCGTTCCTGAGCTAGAGTTGCCTGCAGAAGGCGGTCTCTCCCCTAAACTATGGTCAGAAAATAGCCTCTCAACTTTTCATGTGCTAGCATGTTATGAAACTGTGAAAAGAGAAAATTGTATATCGATTTTCCCCTGACAAGTGAAAACAAAAGAAGAAAAAAGGAAGGATTATAAAAAAAAAAAAAAAGAGTGAAGGAAAAGAAAAAAAATGATTGGCACAGAATTTCCCCAAAGGCCATGATGCAATTCACAATGAAAGTGCCTCTTGCCATTTGTTTCAAAAAGGCTGTATGGATGAGTGCTTGTAGAAGAGCTATCTTTAAAAGCAAAGAAGAAAACAAACAAAAAAGAAAAGAAAAAAAATCCCAACATGGCATAAGACTACCTTCTGCTACACTAGAAAATGACCACACTGACTTTCCACTTACTCCACTGTGGCTGACCATAAACAGTACACCTGCCACAGTACAAATATTCAGGAGTAAAACACAAGCAGAATACATTACCATACACCTTCATACTGTACAGTACAGTACTAACACAGTTCATACAGCATAGTACAGATCAGCGAAATACAGCACTTGGTACGACAAACAGTCCCGTAAATAAAAAATGACCAATACAGACACAGAGCGATCTAGAGGCAGATGAAAGCCATGGAAAATTGACATGGAGTATGCGCACACAGACACATCCACCAAAACGCACAAAAAGCAACAGGTACAATGCAGATCAGATCTCGCCGCCATAGAACAAGAATCTTCTCATATTTCTATTGATTGTTCAAAGGTTTTTTGGTTTTTTTTTTCTTTATCCTCACACCTCAAAGCTCTTGTGTCACACTCATTTCACTAATGTAGTAAATTCTGAACACCACAGTAATGACCTTATCCACTTGTACATGCACTTCATGACTTACTTCATGGTAAAGGTAAAAACATTGAAGATTTCTGTTAACAGAAATTCATCCCCCACTCCAAAAACAAGTTTCTAAAACAGAAGTATTTTATGTATAATGTATATGAAATCATGTGACCAGTTACTGAAGCACTTTGACAAAACGAAATCATATATTCGTTTACAAACAATGAATACTGTATGCGCGGTTATCTTCGATTTGTGAACCACAAACCTGTTCCAGTATCACCCATTGGCAGGTTATAAGAATGACTGTAAATAAACAAAAAAACAAAGGAACATGTAGCAAACATGTTGTGAATACACTCTGTGACTGACAAAAGTTTGTTTTCAATCTTCACCGTCATCAAGCCATCTTCCGCTCGATACATGATGTCGGAGTCGGATTTCAAAACACTGCACATGTCTCCATCACCCTTTTTCTGCATGGAAATGCACCGATCATTGTCCGGAAAATGACAAGACAAGATCCCATCACAACTCAAGATCATGAATCGAGTTTCACCTGTACAAACCGAACACAAGTTGGAACATTTTGTCACCACGCTCGGGGAAATAACAGTCAATGAAACTACCAATGTGATGCCCTCATGCATCAACCAATGCGGAAGCAGATCTAGTAAAAGATGACTGGCCAATGGAATCACAGTGATCATCATCACTGGCTTTTTTTCACACTGGCAAAGGTGACGCCAAAAATATACATTTGAATGTGAATACAAAATGAGCAACTCGCAATGGTCCTTGACGTTGCAACAGAAATTCGGAATGTCAAGACACTGTTGAAGTTCCTTTTTTTTTTTTAATCTGTACTGTCAATACACTTAACAAAAATTATAAAAGCACAGTCGCAAAATAGCCATTTCATGAAGAAAAAAGAATCGAGACCTGGCAGCAAAAAGAAACATACGCGGCACAGACAGCACGCAAAAATATAAAGCACTTGCAAAAAAAAGGATGAGATATTGAGCCACTGGTAGTAGTGTTGGATTACATTGGGAACAAATAATGATGTTTTACATTTGTACAAAAAGCATATGTGTGTCCAGGGATGAGAAACACAACATGGAGTCCTACGCACTGATGCAAACATACAAGCATCAGAAATGAGCAGGTAATACTTCATAGCGTAAGTACATCAACATGTTCAACATTATCAGCAAGGGTACAGTACAGTTTCAGTGTTCACAACAATTGTTTAAAATGCAGTAATAGGGAGGGAAAGAGAGCCAAAAATATGACATAATGTATAAGTTGTGTTATCCACCAAAATTACAATTAAAAAGTAATGTATCATTACAAAAATAGCGTATACAAAAAAGGAAATGCCGATTAATTTCTGTAAACTGCCAGCTAATCTTTGCCACATAAATGACCGCTGCAGAGTTTAGTCTGAGGCAACATTTAAGCATGCACTTTCCTGGTTAAAATCTTTCTGCAACTAGTGACCCTTTCTTTTGACTTCTTCCACTTGCGTTGATGAATGTTGTCACTGCAACGCTGACAGCAAGATTAGACAACTCACATACCACCCTTCGTCTTGGATGAATCTATCTTTCGCTGCCATTAGGAAGGCAAACAAAGAAATACACACTTGTGAGTTAGGAATCGATGATAACCTCTTTCTACTCTGATTTTCTAACTCCTGATAATAATACACCCAGTTTCTAGACAGAAAAGTGAAAACCAGTAAACAACAAACAAATAAAACGAACAAACAAAAACATGTTGTCTGTATTGTATTGTTTCTTCTGAGATTCTGGAAGCCAATCCTGCCAATCAGATCCACTTAGTTATGTTTACAATATGGAATGACGATTTAGAACACAATTATGAAATGTAATATAGTGGCTTATTTTCTCTTAAAACTGTTGCCATGCATCCCACTTCTGAATTATCAATAATACGCTGCAGGCAGAAAAATCTCACTCAACGAATACTGTCTGCTTTTGTCCATGTCTTCCTTTGTAGGAGTATTTTTTTTCATAATTATTTTCTAAAAAAAAAAAAAGGAAATACAAGTTAAGGAACATTTGGTTTGCTTTTCTCCTCAAATGTGGTCATTCAGTAACTGCTCACCAGGGAAGGAAAGACTGACGTCAGAAGAAAAAATATTTGTATGCTCCTTTTTTTGTATGTCAAAGATTACATTAATACTGAAATTCAGAGGACACTTTGATTATCATTTTCTATAGCAATAACCCTTTGCTTTTCCAAAAGTACATTAGCACTAATATTCAAAGGCAAAACAAATCATGTATATCTAAATAATCAAAAAAGAAATAAAACCGACACAAAAACATAAAACATTGTGACCTGGTATGCCATGGTACAAGGTGTTAAAATAAACCTGAAAACAACCCACTCTGTCCAACTTTGATTTCTGTCACAATGTGGGTGGCTAGGTATGAATGTTTCCAGCTCCAACTGTCATACCTGCAACGTTTGCATATCAATAACACATTAACCAAATGCTGATGGGAAAATAAACAATTACAATGCCTTAAATAAGCAATGGCAAGAGCTTGAGCAAGAGCACTACCAAACTGCATTTGGAAATTCACTTTAAAAACAATCTGAAAAACTTGACCACACACACACACACAAAAAAAAAAAAAAAAAAAAATCAACAGAGCAGGCTGACTCATCAAAACACACTGGACACAAGGAAAGCAAATTTACACAAAGCAAAGCAGATGACGCAAGGAAATCTGAAATTTTTTCATAAAAAGCACCCTGCTTGAATTTCGTAATGGCCAAATTGCTTCAAAAATATCAAAACAGGAACATGAACACATGTTCAAAAGAAACAAATGGCAGGCTCGATCACAGGATCTGGGTTAGCACTTAACAGAGAGGATACAACAAAACGACACTTGCAGGAGACTAGGGAAAAAATAAAGCCGAGCCAAAAACAAACAAACAAACAAAAAACGCCAGTCATTGTACCTATGACTAGAATACCAAACCTGAAGATGAAACACTGTTGATGAAAAACTTAGCATGTGGATTTCATTGGTTTCCAAAGAGTTGCATGTATGCATACAGTTGCCACCCCTGTCTACCCTAAAATGAGTTAAATATAGCAAAAGCCTTTGCCTTATTGTCAGTGCATTCATTTTCTCTTGATCTTCATATGTGCACTAACACTTTACAAGCCCTCTTTTTTTCCCAGCCAATTTACCGGCCTCTGAAGGCATGGTATTCTACTATGGTTTGGATGATGGTAGATATCCATGGTTCAACACCAATTTTCTTATTTTTGCCCTTCAGCTAGAGCCTCATTGTGCTGTCCTTTGACGTTTAAAAAGCACCCTCCTCTCCTTGGGGAAAAATGCGCTTACCTGTACCATCTTATACAGAGGCAATGACAGCTACAGTGGAACGGTGACACAAACGTCATAGCGGTGACAATGCTATGAGTTAGAGCATATACAGTGCAATGGAAGTGAAATCCTTTCAGGTGATGCCATCTTGAAAACCAGTCCTTCGTATGCTTTCTTTTACCTCCTTTTCTTCGACACAATGGAAAACAAGTCATAGGTAAGCAAATGCGGTTGGAAGAAGAATGCTCTATGATTGCTCATAATTATACAGAGCTGGCACTGTAAGCTGTAAATGCAATCAGCCGTGACAGCTTCTGGTCCCCTTTCACATACCACAGAAACTGAAGCAGAGTGGTAACCAGTTCCACACGTCACCACGGGCACTTTGATAGAAATTGTAAATACAATAAAAAAAAAAAAAAGAATTTAAAATCAGAAGCTGCATGCAATAAGAAAAGCAAAAAATGGTCGATAAAGCGGCAAAAAAAAAATCTCTTAAAAAGAAAGCGATTATACGGAAAGCAGCAGTTAATGCAAAACGACCCTGGCACACACAAGTAAGACACCAAAATCAGCACCAGATATGATTCTGATACTTTACACAATATTTTGGAACGTTATGTAAAGTTATACAAACTGCTGGAAAAAAAAATTCTGAAAAGAATACATTAGAAGTTTTGACATTTCTCTGAACACAAGAATTTAAAAAGCAACTTCAGCAGTGACAACAGCACGAGCGAAGGATATTTAGACACCAGTCTGATCCATAAGACATGACAGAAGAAAACAAAAAAACATTTGTCAAAAGTGACACATTTTTCATACACTGGCCAAGGTAACAATAGTTCTGGTCACAATGATGCATGATGAGTTGGTCATCGGATTTCAAAAGATGTGAAATCACCGATTTTAAGTGACGTGAAATCACACTGCGTTTTGTTTCCATCCAAGAGAAAAAAAAAAATTCATCCATGGGGGGAAAAAAACCTGTAACCTTGAAATGCTTGACACTGGTCTGATTCAAATAAGTCTGAACAAATTTTTCTTTTAAGTAAGTTCAACGTTAAACTTTTATTGATGCAAAATCACACTGCACTGAAAGATTTGATTTACAAATACTAACTGCACTATGACTGCAACGTTCAAGACAGAGCATACTGTGTTAACAGGTCTAAAGAACGTCCAGTTCCATGACACGAAAGAGACTAAACTATGTTTACCATGCCATCAACATTTAAATGGCTGAAATGAAACACACTCAGTGTGTATATGTGTGGGTGTGGGTATATGTGTCAAAAAATTAGTATGAAAGCGAGTGTATATGAAAGTGCATGATAATATATGCGAACATAAAAATGTAAATAAATGTGTGTTTATACACATATGTAATATGTATATGCATACAGACATACAAAAAAGCTTTAAAACAATATGAAATACAAAAAAGCCACTGCTGTGAAACAAAAGGCTATCTACATAAATAAGCATAACATGGCGAACATTGCAACGCATTTAAATGGCATGCGAAAAGGCATCAAAGAAAGAAAAACAAAGCAAAAAAGAAATGATCTTACAATGGCATTATAGAAAACCCATCACTTTCCTCCGTATATTACATCATGTTTTGAGCTTGTCTCAAGTGTTAATGGCAAAACATTAAGTATTCCCCCCTAACTGTGTTATAAGTCCACAAAAACTAACTCCACATATCTTCCGCTTTCTGTTTAAGAACAGAATAATGTAAAGTATAAAAAAAAACATACAAGATGACTTTAAGTACAGTTTTTGTACAGAACAATCTGGTCGACATCGGAAGCCAACGATTCAACAAACTGCATGTGTCGTCTCTCACTCCATCATGAGCATTATGGAAGCAACAAATGAAAAAAACATCAACGCATTTTTAACCAAGCAGAGTTTAAGAGAAGCAGAAACTAACGAGGAGATGGAAAATTAATAGTCCTTCAGAAGCAGACTCCAAAACCATTTCATGATGACCTACACCCACCGCTGCAGGACAGCCTTTAAAAAACGGTTCATCCTGATAAACCTCAAATGAAAAAACAAAACATAAAAACGAGGAATTGAAAAAAAAAAAAAAAAAAACCCCTTTCCACACTATGTTTTATTCAAATATGAATGAGATGCACATGTACCCACACACAGCAGTGTTGTAGATCATATACACTTCAGATGTCAAAAAACATGTTGAGAAAATTCTCTCTAAGGGTGTAAGCCGGCACCAGTTCAGAGCTATAAAATCTTAAAGATCCGAGAGGCATCTCGTGTGAAAGTCATGCAGTGCAGGCTTCTCTCTGTTATGAAGA
Organism: Conus canariensis; assembly: GCA_033310375.1. Taxonomy (NCBI): domain Eukaryota; kingdom Metazoa; phylum Mollusca; class Gastropoda; order Neogastropoda; family Conidae; genus Conus; species Conus canariensis. The sequence continues at coordinate 41,520,713 of CM065741.1, read as the reverse complement.
TGGCAGTCGATAAATGTTCTCCAGTCCCTTCGTAAGTAAAGAATGAGAAGGGAAAAACGGTGGTGCTTCAGCAAATCTGAAATGTTTCTTAGAGCTCTGAAATTCGCAAACTGTACTCAAGAAAAGGCATGAAAAAGTGGAGACGACTTAGGATTAGGTCGGGGGGTGGGGGGTGGGGGGGGGGGGGGGGCAGTCCTTCTAAGGGAGCTCACTCCCCCGATGTTAGGGAAGACAACTCTGATCAAACCTTTTTTTTTCATCGTTCTCTTTCTAGTCGACTGTGCATTAGCTGATTCAGAGCATACTGTACAGAGGGCTAAATGCTGGAAAGGCCAATCCTTTTCTGACAACAGCGCTTACTGTTGTTTCACCCAGTATGCTGTGCGTTTTGTGCCTGTTGGTGTGTTGGCGGTCACAAAAAAAAACACCAAGCCATCACCTCTCCTCACCTCTCCCTGCATGGTAAACTAGCCCCACTACTGGACTACCACAGTGTAATCATGCCTTTCCTGTCGCAATGCTGTTACTATAATGCCACAGCAAACAATCTCATGTCTCAAATATCTTGACTGCAGAACTACCCTTGCTGATTTCTGAGGTACAAAAACCCTTCAATTTTCATACCCACACCTTCACCTCTGTTTTTATTATTATAAAAATCAACTTTCATATTTATGTGCATATGTATGGAAATCAACTTTTCTTTAAAATTCTAAATACATACGCACACTGGACATATCTTTCCCCATATGCCCACCACATTACAATCCCCTATCTATCTATCCACACTCCAATGAAAGGAAAGAGACAGATGCGGATAGAGAGAGACAGACAGAGAGAGAGAGAGGTAAAGAGCATATTAAAGCTTGTTCAATCATCACACAATTACATAATGTAGTTCTGGCCCCAAATTGATGTAAAAATCAACACAACAAAACAAAACAACAACAAAAAAAGCATCATGCTGATTAACAATATAAATTTTCAAAAATGTCTTTCTCTTCAAACCCAGTAACAGAAACTTCAGTTTTCTTCCCTTCTTTACGGAACACTTGGTGTAGCGTATATGGACTAGTCTGCGCACAGTGACACCTACTTGGTGAAACTGAAACACAAAGATGTACTCCGGTTCCTCTTTCCCATGACCACCTCCTCAGTCTATGGCATTTAAAAAATGATGAGAAAAAAAAAAGGAGCCTGAAATACTTTAGCTCACCATACCCTGAAAGCTAATCGATGGGCATGTATGGAAAAACGGTTTCTATGTCCCGTGTTTTGTTTTACAAGAGGTTGTCACAAACGTGGTGTCTGATTATCTGATCTGTCTGCTGCATCCCAGTCACAGGATTGTAAAAATCTGTCACGATCTGTCTACTGCATCCCATCGTCTTGTATGACATGATATGCCTACCCATTTCCATCACATGGGTGTGACGGTCCCTCACTGATGACCTGACCTGTCTGTCCCCATTTCCATCACATGGGTGTGACGGTCCCTCACTGATGACCTGACCTGTCTGTCCCCATTTCCATCACATGGGTGTGACGTCCCTCACTGATGACCTGACCTGTCTGTCCCATTTCCATCACATGGGTGTTCGGTCCCTCACTGAGACCTGATCTGTCTGTCCCCATTTCCATCACATGGGTGTGTCGGTCCCTCACTGATGACCTGATCTGTCTGTCCCCCATTTCCATCACATGGGTGTGACGGTCCCTCACTGATGACCTGACCTGTCTGTCCCCATTTCCATCACATGGGTGTGACGATCCCTCACTGATGACCTGACCTGTCTGTCCCCATTTCCATCACATGGGTGTGTCGGTCCCTCACTGAGACCTGATCTGTCTGTCCCCATTTCCATCACATGGGTGTGTCGGTCCCTCACTGATGACCTGATCTGTCTGTCCCCCATTTCCATCACATGGGTGTGACGGTCCCTCACTGATGACCTGACCTGTCTGTCCCCATTTCCATCACATGGGTGTGACGATCCCTCACTGATGACCTGACCTGTCTGTCCCCATTTCCATCACATGGGTGTGACGGTCCCTCACTGATGACCTGACCTGTCTGTCCCCATTTCCATCACATGGGTGTGACGTCCCTCACTGATGACCTGACCTGTCTGTCCCCATTTCCATCACATGGGTGTGACGGTCCCTCACTGATGACCTGACCTGTCTGTCCCCATTTCCATCACATGGGTGTGACGGTCCCTCACTGATGACCTGATCTGTCTGTCCCCATTTCCATCACATGGGTAGGAGGGGTCCCTCACTGATGACCCGACCTGTCTGTCCCCACCCCATCACGAGAACACTCTGGTTCCTTACTGACCACCAATCTCATCGACAGTAAGCCAGATGCTAGACTGTTCCTCGCAAAGCTGGTCAAACAATTTATCATGGGGCTTGTAAATTATACATCCTGCAGAAATGAACCAGTTTTATTCTATCCTCTCCCTTCCCCCCCTCCCCCCTTCTCTTAACCCTTTCCATCCAACCAATCCTTCCTGCACCTTATCCCCCCCCCCCCCCCCCCTCCGCTACCAGTACACCAATGTTTGCCATTTACACATGTCAGATAGGAATTATTACATCTGACAAGACACTCGTTAAAAAAAAGGTTTAAAAAAACCTGCTCAAATAAATATGAAAAAAGTAATCAAGGTTATCAGTTTATATGCCTAACTGACTTACTGTCTACAGTCACATGTCAGCAACCAAACAAATCCAACTTCACTTTCTTTTCCTGTCAAAAAAAAAAAGGGGGGTGGGGTGGGGTGGGGGGGGGTGGAGGCGGGAAGGGAGGAAAGGATAATCCATTTTTGGGAGTGTGGAAGTTATGAGCGATGTGTGATGCTTTACAAGAAAATTCTTAAAATCGGTTGGGACACAGGGACCAGTAAAATGGGCATATGGCGCAATGTTTCCAAACTAAACACTAACAAGGCAATTGACAAATGACTGGGATGTTTTTACGACTGGCAGATACAAATATGACCAAAAAAAAACCAAAACCAATGTCCACAGTCCAAAGAGGAGGCGGGAAGAGGGGTAGAGTGAAAAAAGCAGACGTTCAATTCCCTCTCCATGAACCAAAAGCTAATCCCCACTCAGCCCACTCTAGTCTTCCTTTTTCTCTTCCGCAGGTGCCTCTTCCGCTTTCTCTTCCGGTTTGGACTCCTCTGTTTTAGTTTCCTGCGGTTTTTCCTCCACCTGAGCCTGTGTTTCGTTCTTTGCTGGCTCCTTTTCTTTGTTGTCATCAGCCGGAGCGTCTTCCTTGACGTCCCCGTTCTCCTTCTTTTCCTCCGCAGCTCCGTCTTCTTTCTTCTCCTCGGCTTTGTCCTCCGCCTTTTCTTCCTCCCCTTTCGTTTCCTGGAAAGTAGGAGAACATGTAAATATCCAGTCTTTTTTTTTTCTTTTTCCTTTCAATTTTTTTGGGGTGTATGCCAAAACTGTGACTTTACAAAGCCACAAAATATACATTCTAAATTTTTTTTGCTTGTTGGTTGTTTGTTTTCTAAGGGGCAGGGGGTCCGAGTAAGAGGGGCAATTTTTGACAGCTTGTTTGGTCATACTATGCATACATCATGGATTACACAATTTGTGAGAAATGCCTTACAAATGGTTGTTGCCTTACAGACTCACTCTCTTTTCATGCCAGCAACAACCATACAAAAGACTGCATGCTGTTCTGTCAGATAATCTTCCTCAGTGAAAACGTGGAGAGAGAGAGAGAGAGAGAGAGAGAGAGAGAGAGAGAGAGAGTGAGAGAGAGAAGAGGAGATCAGAACCCCATCATATTCATACTTAGGGGTATATGATGTGAAGAGGCTGCGAACGTAAAACTCCCTCACACAGATCCTACACTTTTCACTACCAGTCCCCCTGTAACCACCAGCCCCACATGTCCATGCAAGCCCCATTCCACCTGCACTACCTGCTAAGGGTGACTCAGCGTTACATTTCCCTACAGGTAATTTGAGAACAGTTGAGAGTTAACACCATGCATTTTGAGCTCTCTTGCTTTGGCTCCATTTTCTTTCTCAACTTGTCTCCAGTGCAGGCGGCAAAAACAACAAGAGAGAGTGACACAGGGCAGTCAGTTTAACTGTTTCCTGATGACCCCGCTCATGGCGGCTGGTAATGCAAACAGGTCCCTGTTTACGAACCAGGCACCAGGTACCAGTGAAGCTGCTGTACGCTGACGACGCAGCAGGAACACAGAGCTGGTGAACTTACGAAAAAAATACCTGCCTTTCCTATCAATCGTCACAGGACAGGAATCACAATCCCTACCAAGTAAAATCCTAGCTAATGGTAAAAATGAGTTTGCTTGTTACAGCGATGATCTTTTTGACCCAAACAGACTTGGAACAAGACTGCCTAGCCTGTATGTGGTAATTCATCCACCAGTACGCGTGAAATTTCCTGCTTCCACAGTATCCCTGCTTGGCGAAGAAATGTGCCGAAGACTTCTCATTCAAAATTTGGGTGCAGCTTGGACTTGCAATATTTCCTGGAATTTTTCTTAAACATTACCCCTCATTACAAGAGTTCCTCTGGCACTCTCAAAAAGTAATTTGGGTTTAAGTTACAAGTTACATTTAAAACAAACAAACCAGCAAAAACACTTGGTGGTTTACTGGCAGTTATTGGACTGCACACATGAAACACTGTATCAAAAAATGCATAAGTGAGCTAAGTGTGACAATGAAACTAAGAGCAGAACTTAGGCTGTGTTTTACAAACACCATTTCCACAGACATGTAAACTGAATATCTTAATAACAAATTTATCTGAAGGGTCATTTTGGAGATGTTTGCTGGTGACCCTGAAGAAATGAGGAGTATGTCAATAAAGATTGCATAGCCCTGTATCATATACACAGAGAGCAATCTGACGAGTATTATTCTGAGAATTCTTCTTAAGTCTGTCTGAAAAGACATGTTTTTCAAAAACTGACATGCCTGTTTCATAATGTGTGTTGAGTAAGCCTTCTTTTGCTCAAAAGACAAAATATATAGAGAGAGAGAGACAGACAGACAGACAGAGACAGAGAGAGAGAAGAGAGAGAGAGAGAGAGAGAGAGAGAGAGAAACAGAAAGAGCACTTTTTTCCTTTGTTAACAATTTGAATGAGAAAAAAAACGTAATGCACAGGGCCTCAATCCACAATATGATCCTTAACATTCAGACTTCCATCTAAGGTCTACATGAAGAAGAATGAAAAAAAAAAAAATTATCTCATGTGAGACTTCAACACTATTTCATGGGGTTCGCTAGCTTCCTACGGAAGCGGATCATCTGCTGAGCCAACAATACGCTTCTTATTATTGCCAACATTACCATTATCATTCCGATTATAATCATCACTATGAAACTCAACACTATTATCATTATCATTTAATTTCTCTTTTACTTCTTTTTCCTGTTATCATGATCATGTTGGTGTTGTTGCAGTTGCTGTTGTTACTATCACTCCTGTGTGTACAGACCTCAATCCCTCCAGGACCTCTGTACTTCTTGGTCTTCTTGATGAAGCCGTTCTCTATCAGACTGTAGGCCATCTCAATCAGCGTCTCTTTCACGTCCACGGGTTCGATTCCTAGGACTTCCTTCATCTGAAAAGTTACAGTTGTTGCTGTCAGCATTATCAACACCTCTGTCATCACCCTCATCAAGGACATTATCAAAGTCATCCGCATCATCATCATCATCACCATCATCGTCCTCCCTTTGAATTGTCTGGATTCACAGAAATTCTTTGACCTGAAACAATACTGCTGTTAACATCGTCACTATCATCATCGTCTATTATCCTCACTCCTATCATTGTCATCAATCACCATCTGTGGTTTTAATCGGTCTGCCACATTCTCAGGAACTGTTCGATCTGACACTTGAGCACTGGCACAACTATGACATTCCTTATCACCTTGATAAATCTAAAACCACATACAAGTGAGTAAACACCCAGACAAAGATTAAAGAAATGCAGTGGGGTGCTGCTTCGGGTTCTCCAGGATCTAACCAGTGTTTGGAGTCCATGCTTGCACAGCACAGGCGTACCACCTCCAAAAGAAAAAAAAAAAAAAAAAAAAAAAAAAAAAAAAAATCCCTAGCCACACAAACTGTAGGAAAGGAGAGACTTAGAAACAGAGGTCGAAGGTTACGGGCAGTGACACCCACAAATACAGAACCCACAACTGAGCTGAAAATCATCTAAAGGGACTAAACTCACAGTGATTAATACTATCCAGCCGAGAGCGGCATGGACGGCACGATTCCCTGCTGCCGCACGCTCGCACATAACGCTCATTCCCTGCTGACGCACATATTTTGGCCACTTTTTTATTTATTTTTACGGTAGCTAGACAACAACTGACAGTCTTGTGTTAGGTGTCAAAGGAAAGAACAAACACTCAACTAATCGAACATAGTAATTTCAAATCATTTACTTTCAATTGTTACACACGACTGTGCGTTGAAAAACATGCTTTGTTTGCATTCTATTCCGTTCTTTTACAACACCAAATCAGAAGATGAAGGGATGGCTGCATCTTCAAACAATTCACTTTCCTCTTCTCTTTCAAAGTTTTCTATCTCTCTATCACTCCCCTCATCACCAGATCCACTTTGTAATATGATTTCAAGCGCTTCATTGAGCGAGAAATCACTACCACCCCTTCGCCTGACCGACATTTTTTCTGGCACAGGAAATACGTGCCGCGCGCCAGTGCCGCCAGTTTCTTTGTTTCAAAGCTCCTGGGGTCAGCCAAGGTCCCAATAGGCCACTGAAAGTTTGGTCTACAACTCGCTCCAACATCCCCAAGACTGGTTACAGAGCTTATTTCCCTTGGATCATTTTCTGGAAAGTGTAGGAATTTTTTATGTTCCCGTAATGCGATAGTGGATGACACGGCAGAATGTACTGCTGTCTGCCCGTCATCCAGCCTTGCATGACTCGGCACAAGGGAGAGAAATCCTGTCATACTCTATTGGCTGACACGGCTGGTAAAGGTTAACAGAAACCAGAAGAGAACTTGAGAGAACGTAGACCTTCACGATGGCTGAATGGATCCTGCATCCACACGAGGAAGCCACACTGAAAGTGAACAGGTTTGCCCGTAGGCTATATTACAACTTTCCATTTGATTATTCACAATTTCCTTTTGTGTAGTCTCGATGGGCAGATCCACACCAAACTTGAATCCCTCGACTGTCAAAGAGTTGCTGCCCTTTTTAACTCTTAACATGCCAGAACAAACGCTGAATTTCTATTCGACCCCTCTGCTGTGAGCAGAGCTCACAAACAACAAGAAACAAGCCAATCCACACATTGTGTGGACAGAACTGAAAACAAAAACCAATGTACTTCCGCTGTTTTCGCCCTCCACAGCAGCAACTGAGTTAACGAACTCCTTGCACCATGCCCTCCATGGGAAACAACCGCCTATCACCCCCCCCCCCCCCCATCCCCCCCTCCTCCCTACCCCCTTCCAAACCAATGCAAGATAAACGTCCACTGATAATGTCAGTTACTGTCAACAGACTCGACTCCATGGCAGAAACAGACTGACTGCCCTCTTTGTGTATGTGAGCACTGAATTGTGCAAACGTACAGCCGCTGGCTCGTAGCAAATGATTGAGCATGACTGATAAGAGAGATGGGAACCTCACCACCAATAGGATTCCATCATGTTGCTGTTAGGTTTCACTGGTCATGTATAAGTGATGTAAATGGATCAGCTAGCTGATGTAAGTATGCTATAATCTTTAATTCATTGACAAATTGAGATACATATGAGATACATACTGCGATATTTGTCAATACCTAAACAGCTATGTATGAGACACACTCTGAGGCAGTGAACCGGTTAAGGGCCTTGACTTGTAAGAAATGTTCAATCTTTCCACAAAGTTTCACTGAAATAAGATCTATACTTGTCACATCATCTTGTTTACAGACAGACCAACAATAACAAACAACAAAGCTACAGTGACAAGTAAGAACTGAACTTCACTGGCATAGTTTACTCACTGCAACAACAAAAAAGACTGCGGAAGTGGAGAAAATTCCAGCAGGTTTTGCTGTCCTTTTAAAAAGAAAGATGCACACTAAGGAGCGGGTGGCACCCAGAGAAATACTATCCTCTACAGCCAAACAAACCAGCTGTTGCAATTGTGCCTCACCCTTGGAAGCCTGCACCGTGTTCACATAGGGTGTAGGCACGCACAGGGCATTTCATACAGACGTGAAGTGACATAAGTGCTCCCTGGCAAATGCCACCGTATAATGGCCACTGGATGTAACAGGACAGAACGTCTACAGGAGCATTCCCATGGGTGTACCAGCCAATATGTCATGATTGCAAAGCCCACCAGCGAAAAACACCAATGTCAACATCTGCCGTAGTCTGGTCTGCAGTCATTGCAACAAAAAGAACTGTGGAAGTAGAGATGGTTCCAGCACGTTTTGCTGTCTTTTTACGCTCATGCACCGTTACGTTACATCAAGATGACAACCAAACTAAAACTTTACTATCATTCCACTTATGTTGCCAGCATACAAGAAAGACAGTGTAACCATGGTAAAGGTCACAAAGACACATGTACAACTGACTTAACAATTCATTCACCTCTGCTTTGAAAGTAGAAAAGGAAAGGGAAGGGGGTGTGTGTATGTGTATGTGTGTGAGTGTGTGTGTGTGTGTGTCTGCCAGAGTGTGTGTGTATGCGTATGCGTATGTGTGTGTGCGTGCACGCCTGTATGTGCATATGTGTGTGTGCGTGTGTGTATGCATGCATGATGGGGGGGGGGGGGGGGGAATGGGGGAAGGGGCAGAGAGAAGGAGGGTGGGGTGAGGAGGATGTGCATGAGAAACTGACCCTTTTGTTGTCAAATCTGTGGACCTTGTTGACCTGAGGCAGGATCATCTTGATGGTTTTGTCGAACAGCGCCGACATCCACAGTGCAAAGTATGGGCAGTTCATCGTCGGCACACTGTACCCTGAACACACACACGCCACACCGCAACATGTCAATCGTTCTTCCCACTTCTCTGACAAAGCTGCACGCCCTCATTTCAACTACACTGTTCCACCTGCCTTTTAAGCCGAATCACATGTCTTGTTTAAAACCCACCAACAACCCAGAACTGCCAACCTTCTGCAGTCAAAATTTGAGGAACAAGGGTGTGAAGGGAGTGGGGTGGGCTGCAGAGGGGAGAGTTCAGCTTTTGACTGAGAGCATTTCTCATCACCTTATGTTTCAACTGACAAATGAAGGGTTTGGAAACAAAATTCCCATACATCCACATAACCTCATTTGGTCTTTATTCCGCAATATTTTATCATCCTTATACAAAAGTAACCCTCAACCACTAGATTTTCAAACAAAATGTTAAAATTCTGGATTTCTTTTTTTTGTGTGCTAAATTCAGGATTCCCAAATACTTTCTAAATTTGGGAAATTTCAGAAAATGCTTGAGGGTTGGCGGCTGCAAGCAAGTTAAAAAATGAAAAAGTAGCAATTAAAATGGCCAAGTCCTAAAAACGAAAAGACCAATCAAAACCAAAGCTGATCAATAAATGTTATAGCATTTAGTCCTTGGTCCACCTTAGCATGGCACACACCTACCGTGGACAAACAGAATGCATTACAGAAAGTGACAGATAAAAGAGGACTAACCACTCCCAAACCACAGAGAAACATTTCCTTTTGCCATGAGTTGTCTTCCATCCATTCCTACTCTTTCTACTAAAATGGATGTATGTGACTCCACTTGGTAACTTTCAAGTTAACACGCCACACCGACCGCTCTTCCTCCCTTTTCTCTTTGTCTCCTCACCTTAAGAACATAAAGAATGAATTTCTGTGATTCAAAAGAACAGCGTTTTATTGTCAACTGAATTCTATACAGAGCCGCATATTATCATGTAGATGACAGAATGCAAGTTTACAGCACAGTCAGTAGTAAAGATTCACGACTGTGTATTGAAAAAAAAAATCCATTTTACAAAAGTTTACGTCAGTTGCCATCTAAATAAAGTAACAAATGGAAAAAGAATTTGCACATCCACATGAGTGACATCGATGCTTTTCTCATGTATTCCACAACCTCTCTTTATCTTCAGTTATATTTTAATCTGCCAACTCTTTGCAGGGCTGCGTGATATTGTTGGCACAGCAGTCTGTCTTGGTGAGCTAAAGAGTAGAGTATGAGTCTGCAGTGAGACAGCTGTAAGTTTACAAGCAGGCTATTTTCTGAACACATTTTTCTTTGAATGTTCAAAACTTCTACATCTAACATAGCTGCCCACCTTTGGAAAGCAAAAAGTGTTTTCCTGGGGCAAAGACAGGTGGAAGGGGTAGGGATGGGGTGGGGCTATGGGGAAAGCTGCCTCCCTACTTGAGATCAAGGCACTTGGTAAAGGTCATCAACTGACATACTTTTTCATTAAAGGGAAATGGCTCTATATTTATGTATAGAGAATACTGTACTCACATCAGAACAAATGGATTTAGAACCCTCAATGCCCTTTTTTTCCTGTTTGTTTTCCCTCCTTATTTCTGCCCCTTTTTTCAGATTAGTAAAATACTGAAGAAAATAATCTTTCTGTGCTCAGTTCTGGAGCCAGTACTAATTGTGAAAAATTTCTGTTGGTTAATAGATATGAAATCTAACCACCAGTACGGACCGACACCCACTCCCCCTCACCCCCCTAGAACCAAGTCTTCACTTGATATGATTGCCCAACTGTTGTCCATTTCTTGTGCACACACACACACACACAACACACACACATGCATACACATTCTCTTTCTCTCACTTTAAAACACACACACACACACACACACACACACACACACACACACAGACACACACACACACAAACACAGACACACACACTCACACACATTCACATGTACACAAACAAACACACACACACACACACACACACACACACACACACACACACACACACACACACACACACACCTTGGGGCTTGAATTCCTTGGCCAGGAGCTGGGCAATTTCTTTCATCCACATGTTGGTGTTCACGATCAGGTGCCTGTGCCCTGCAGAAAAAGATGTCGCTCCCAATTAATTCACAGGCCTGCTTTAAACAGCTGCCACCGTTTGACAGACTGAAAACATCTTGCAGCGCTGATGTGGGAATGTAGAATATCTGAAGGGCATTAGGAAAACAACAACAACAACAGCAGAAATTGAGTGGATCAACAAAACGCATCACACAGACACAGACACACAGACACAGACACAGACACACACACATGCACACAAACACACACACAACCACACACCACACACACACACACACACACACACAACACATGCACACACACTGAAACTGATGGCACCGATAGATGGGAAACCTACAAGAAAGAACAGACAGACAGGAACATACTGACTGAGAGGGACAGACAGACAGAAAGTGTACAAATTTAGGGGGACAGACAGGAAGAGGTCATACCGAGCCAGATAGACAACAGGAAGCATACAGTCTGAGAGGGACAGACAGGAAGCATACAGACAGAGACAGACAGACAGGAACCATACAGATTGAGATAGACAGGAAGCATACAGTCTGAGAGGGACAGACAGGAAGCATACAGACTGAGAGGGACAGACAGGAAGCATACAGTCTGAGAGGGACAGACAGGAAGCATACAGTCTGAGAGGGACAGACAGGAAGCATACAGTCTGAGAGGGACAAACAGGAAGCATACAGACTGAGAGGGACAGACAGGAAGCATACAGTCTGAGAGGGACAGACAGGAAGCATACAGTCTGAGAGGGACAGACAGGAAGCATACAGTCTGAGAGGGACAGACAGGAAGCATACAGTACTGAGAGGGACAGACAGACAGGAAGCTACTCTAGAGGACAGACAGAAGCATACAGACTGAGAGGGACAGACAGACAGGAAGCAATAGAGGACAGACAACGGAAGCATACAGACTGAGAGGGACAGACAGACAGGAAGCATACAGACTGAGAGGGACAGACAGACAGGAAGCATACAGACTGAGAGGGACAGACAGACAGGAATAGACAATACAGACTGAGAGGGACAGACAGACAGGAAGCATAGAGACAGAGACAGACAGGAAGCATGCAGTCTGAGAGGGACAGACAGGAAGCACACAGACAGACAGGAAGCATACAGACTGAGAGGGACAGACAGACAGGAAGCATAGAGACAGGGACAGACGGGAAGCATACAGACTGAGAGGGACAGACAGACAGGATGCATAGAGACAGGACAGACTGGAAGCATACCAGAGACAGAGACAGACACAGACAGACAGACAGGAAGCATACAGACAGAACAGACAGGAAGCATTCAGACTGAGAGGAACAGACATACAGGAAGCATACAGACTGAGGCAGACAGGAACCATACAGACAGAGTCAGACAGACAGGAAGCAGACAGACAGACAGACAGGAAGCATACAGACTGAAAGGAACAGACAGGCAGATAGGAAGCATACACACAGAGGCAGACAGACAGGAAGCCTACAGACCGAGACAGACAGGAAGCACACAGACTGAAACAGACAGACAGGAAACCACAAAGACAAAGTGACAGGCAGACAGACAAGACATCAACAAACAGCGAAACAGACCTGCGGCGTCAGGAAGAGTCATGGCCTTCACATGAGCAGTAGCAACATCGCGCACATCAACGACGGCAAAGTTGAGCTTGGGGCAAGCTGGCATGGACCGCTCCATCAGCCTCTTGATCACCTGTTGATCACAAGACGATTTTATGGTCACTGGGTTGATGTTAAAATACATAGGGCGATTTTTCTTCCACCTTTCCTTCTACGAAAAAAAAAAAAAAAAGAAGAAAAGTATTTTTAAAAGAACTTAAACCTACCAACCTCATAAACAATGCTCTTCACATGTTAATGTTTGTGAGTACACAATTTGGGCTGCAGGATGGGCTATAAGGAGACCTGTTTATCTTAGAATTGTTACCGACATATTTGTTAACAACAAAAAAAAGAGTATAGCTTCTACAAAGAAAGTGTACAAATCTTCAAAGTTTTGGTAAAAGGCAGGGACAGAGGAGGTGGTGGTGGGGTTCATTTTCTTTCTTTTTTTTTTTTTTTCTTTGCAGTCCCATCTTCTGTGCCACCTCAATAGCATCACAGCCACGCCGTTCATTCCGACCCTGCGTCCACAGCCACAGCCTGGCCCGCCCCCTGCACCAGAAATCCACAGGGAGCAGTCAATGTCAAGTCATCAAGAGACGACCCGCTGGAGAAGACACTGCACTGCTGCTGAGTCACTTCGGTGGTGTTCAGTGGCGCTTGTTCCAATCCAACATACGCAGGACACAACATACTAAGCCCCCCCACTGACGACAATACTAACTTAGTCTTGGAGCCAGCATGAGTGAGCTCTCCCTGCGGAGGGGTTCACTTTCATCTGCCATCACACAGTAGAGGGTAGAGACACGCCTGATCTTGGAGAAGGTACAGTATATAAATATGGGTATAAAAATGGGGTCTTCCAACACAAACTCATATCAAACCTGTTTCATTAGCTCATCTTGGCACAAATTCACACTCTCTCACCCGTTTCTAAAACGTTTCAGGGTCTGTCGTCCCCACTATTTGTATCAGCATGCTGGTGAAGAAACAGACACAGCCAGACGCCACTTAGCACGCAAGAGTTAGTGAGAGTGGTCACTCTTTGGTCTTTATATACCAAGGCATCACCAAGGTTAATTCCGCAAATGCAATTACCATTCAAGAACTATCCCTCATGATTTCCTTTCCAACATATTTTTTGTTGGTTCACCGTACAAGTGCTTTTGCCAAAACATGGAGAAATCATTTGGGAAAACAGGTCTGTATAATAAACATGACTTTAAGTGAACTGGGGGAGGAGGAGGAGTGGGGTTCCAAGTTTGTTTGTTTGTTTGTTTACGTGGGCGAGGGGGAGGGTGTTAATTTTTAGTTTGAAAGACCAAGAAGTAGTTGAAGGGAAGAGATGGTAATACTGGAAAGATGGCCGGGTGGGGAGACATGGATAGTGGGGGGAGAGAAGGCTGGGGGGGAGGGTGGGTAAGGCAGTTCTTATGGGTACTTATGATTTCATTCAAGCCAGTGTGTGTGTGTGTGTGTGTGTGTGTGTGTGTGTGTGTGTGTGTGTGTGTGTGTGTGTGCAAGCAAGCACGCATGTAGGTAGAAATATGGATAAAAACAAAGTTGTGATGAAGGAACCATGAATGGAAAAGACAGAAAACAAGAAGTACAGAAAATAGGACAGAATGAAAGGAAGAAAATAAGATAGAAAGAAGGAAGGAAAAAAAAAAAAAAGTTAAAAAGAAAAATGAAGAATGCAGAAAAACAATAAAAGATATATGGAAAGAAAGAAACAACATTAAAAAAAAATAGCCAAGAGAAAAAAAGGAAGCATAACAGAGAGGAAGGAAGAAAGGGAAAAGGAAAAAAAAGGAAAGAAAGAAAAAAAAAGACAAACAACAAAGAAAAAGAAGAAAGGAAACAGTAAAGAAAAAAGGTAGGAGAAAAAGAAAGAAATAAACAAAGTATGAAAGAAAGGAGAAAAAGGAATAAAAAGGACAGAAAGAACAGAAAAAAAGAATCAAAAAATGAAAATAAGAAAAAAAAAAAAAGAAAGACAGATGGAAGGAAACACAGAAGAAAAGACTGAAAGAAATGACACAAAAAAGAAAGCAGGAATGAGGGACAGAAAGAAAGAGAAAGAAGGAAAGGAAAAAAAAAAAGAATACTGAAAGAAAGTAGAACACAGAAAGAAAGAAAGAAGGTAGTAAAAAAAAAAAAAAAAAAAAACCAACAAAGGCTAACCTCAATACTGGTGCAAGAGCTGTGAATAACAAAAAACGCAAGAAAAGAAAAAGGAAAGAAGAAAATCAAGAGAGAAATAATCGAATGAAAGAAGGAAGAAAAATAGATAAAACAGAAAGAAAGCAACCAAAAAAAAAAAAAAAAGCAGGCTGTCCTTCAAATTGTACAGAAAAAAAATGAAAGAATAAAAAAGAGAAGGGAAGAAAGAGAGAAGAAAGAAAGAAGAGAAGAAAGAAAGAAGAGAAGAAAGAACAGAGAGAGTAAAGAAAGAAGAGAAGAATGAACGAAGAGAGGAAAGAAAGAAGCACCTGACCTCCATGCTGGTGCACTGAGAGCCATGGAGAACGGGGCCCATCACGTAGGCTGGGTTGATCACCGCCAGTTCTATCTTGTCCTCATCTGTCATGTCAGTCACAGTCACAGGTTTGCTTCAACCCAGTCACAACGGCAGCAACATCCACTCAAGATTACAAAACCCCCGTAACGTATGGCTAATTCCAGTGAAGATTGCAACATCCCCATTCTGTATGACTATCAAAAGATATGCTAGCACAAGATTCGAAATGTTCATATCACTTCAACTATTGATGAGTATTATCAACGTGGCAATCATCCATCCGTCGACTGTTGTATTTCAATGTTGAAAAAACAAAACACCCAAAGATGTAAAAATGATATCTCTCCTTGAAGCCATGGACAGAAGCTTGTAATACTAGCACAGTATCTTTAAAAAAAAGATAAATAAATAGAAAAAAACTAGTCGAGTATGCTGGGAAAAAAAAAAAAAAAAATGCCGTAACCGTGCTGGGCAGGGGGCTCTGGTCTAGGCGGCATATTGCGGACGTCCTGGATGGACAAAATGAAGGACTGGACGACCTGGACGACACTTCTACCCTCAGGTGCATGGCTGAAGACAGAGGACTGTGGAGAGATCCATGACTGCCACATGTCCCTCACAGGACACCTACACTCCACTGTCATGGGACGACTGTTTCCTCTGCTCTGCGCTTTTGAATCAATAAATATATTACGTGATTGAATTCACAACTGAACCATTGTCACCCAAAAGTTGCCATTTTGAAAAGGAAGTATGCCACACATGTTTTACTATTCCTGTTTTCATAAAATATCTCTGTTTTGGACAATGCAAACAACACTGATAGGGAAAGATCACCTAAACAGAACATGGTTCTAATCTGCCAACTTGCCACTGTCAGGCTTGTGGTCAAATCCTACTACCTGAAATCCAGCATCTCAGTTCCTCAAGCCATGAAACATACCATGCCCACAGTCTTCGTAACTATTTGAAATATTTTTTCCTCACCATCACACAGTCATCTCCATATCGCACACCATGCCTGTCCCACAACTACATTGTATCTAGGTCTGATCGGAGTGTATGTAAACCATGACAACAAAGATGGATTATTGTGCAGACCAAGTTACTCACAAACCTTTAAACATTCTCTTGCCCTGCGCTTAATGGGAATTTTATAACTTTCCTAAATCGATAATCATCCTCTGCTGTTGGACAGAAATGAGTGAATCTCTCTGCTTTTACATCTATGCCTACAATGATTGCGTGCGTGCGTGCGTGCGTGCGTGCATGTGTACCTCTGTGTGTGTGTGTGTGTGTGTGTGTGTGTGTGTGCAGTATTTTTTTTTTTTTTTTTTTTTTTTTTTTTTTAATGCTGATCAATGAGAATGAGGATGATTAAGATGATGCTACGGATTTCCATTTCAGTCTGAGACTACATGACAGGGCTGTACTCTACGCTTCCTTTAATAAGATATCCCAGCGTCAACCAGGCCCAAGAGATACAGACACCTGCAGTGTTGGTCAGGAAATTTGAGCAACACTCTCAGAAACGCATTCATTAAGTGGATGAAACTCGACTGTGTGGTCCCAGTCTTCCCAACTGAGTCTGCAGCAAACTCAACTCTGGATAGGAGCCGGTCGGGGCAGAAAAACCCACATGATGGGATTCGAACCTACGACCTCCCAGCCGGGAGTCCGCGACGCTAACCACTTCGCCACGGCGGCTGGTCATGTGTGCAGTATTTGAACACATGCATGTAAAATCTATGTGTATACCAGAAAAATCTATTAAGTCCACACTGGAAAAAAAATAGAACCTTTCATACAAAGGGGTAGGGACGGTGCTAATGAGAATGATGTGGAGGGAAGCGGAGAGGGTGACTGAGGAAAGGGGAGGGGGGAAAGGAGGGGGGGGGGGGCAAGTCCATTACACTTCCAGTAATATTAACATAATAACATGAACTGCGCAGCATGTTGAGCACCCCCTCAAGCACGGCCTCCATTAAGAGGAATGCATGAATCATTAGCTGACTACACTATAATCAAATGGAGCTGCCTTGGCCTCAAAAGCACAAAGAATAGCATTTTGACATTTTAAAGTGTAGCACCCATAGGCAATTTGACAGGTCAGACCCAACAGTCACTTTCACAGACCTGTTTGCCCTAAAACTGCTATTGGCATTCTTTTCAACAACAACAAAAAAATACGAGTATTTTCTACAAAACGTGTGTATAAAATTCCTAATTTTTTGTAAAACTGTGGAGAGGGGAGGGGACGGCATTTATTTTCACCTGTCATCACTTAATCTCCAGAATTTCTTTTTGATGTATTTCATTTAGTTTGTCATATTCCTCACATTTTCGCCAAACATGTGTATAAAATACAGAAAAATCATATGGGTAAACAGGTCTGCTTTCAAACAAACTTCGCTTGATGGCATGATGAAAAAGATTAAGAAGAAAAAAAGTCACTAGTTTTCACACACTTTTGACTTGATCTACAAACGATAAAATGGCCGATGACACAACAAAACGATAAGGCGACAAAACCTGAAGAAAAAGCAGAAGAAAAAAATCACGAAATTCTCAAAACAACTTGTCTCCCTTATTCTTTTTTTTTTTTCTCAACCACCAATTGCCCATCAGCAAGGGTTAACAATAAAGATCCAGAATGCCATTTTCAAAACTTGATCAATAATTATTGTTGAAGATGACTAGAACTTTTGTACCTTCAACATTCCTCTTTTGGGGCACAGATACCAAAAAAAGCAATCAATTCAGGTCCGACATGAATGATATACTACCAGTGAGGTCAAAGCTAGCGGTCACAGACAGGCAATACAGTATCGATAAAAATAACATAGACCAATGAAGTCAAAACACTGTTACTAGCACCTACACTATGTAGGTAGCTACTTTTGGCATTGGAAAGGTCAGAGGATATTTTCAGCTTTCAACACCATATGCACGAAAGAAAAAAAAATCACACCCACACCCACACCCACACACTGATCAGCTTCTTTTGACATCAGAAAAGTTGAAGAGGTTATCTGCAGCTTTCAACACCGTAAGCATTCAATCAAAATTGTGTAACGCAAAGCTGGAATCAAGTTTGGTGTTGGTTATCGATAACAGATGTACAGAAATAACAGATGATCCATCAAAGTGATTTAAAATCATTCACACAACTTACCAACCTTTTCAGGTGGATGATAAATCATGTCAAACGTCTGTTTCTGCCCCAGCAAGATCCTTCCCTAATATTTCTATGTGCTTTGGGCTCAAATGCAAAGGAACCCCGATTGGAACCACACAGTCAAATTTCATCCGCTTCAACAGATGTATTTCTGACACTATTAGTTTAACTCTTTTACATCTTATCCCACTGCAGCCCACCGACCAGAAGTCCCTGCCGTTACTTTAAACCCGCCACAGCCCCCCCCCCCCCCCCCCCCCCCACCTGTCCTTCGCTCTGGCCTGCTGGTGATTTTCCATCATTCATTTGTACACACCTACCATGAATGAAGCCTCTCCCTTAAGCCAAGATAAACCAGTGAAAGAGAATGGCGCTGGTTTTGACACTATACAGCTATGGCGCTTCTTGTGCTTCAAAAGTACAAAACTGTTTAATTGTAGGAAGCGTTTTCCAGTGACATTTTTAATACGAAAGGGCTGATTTCCAAACCAAAGGCGACACTCCAGGTGTCTGCATCTTCCATACCTGATAGATGCCAGGGCACACAATATAATGGAGCCTTGTATACCCTTTACCATACCTTATCATTCATTGTCTGCTCATCATCACTTAAATCAGCAAACCAAAAGGTGTGAGGTATACCTGGAAGCTCCTTAATGAAGTCCCAAGCAGCTTTCTCGGCCAGAGTCTTGCTCTTGGCGTAGGCGTCCAGCGTTTCTGTGTCACTCCAGTCTTCTTCTGTGTGCACTTTGTCAGTGGGTGTGTTACTCCCTGCGTCACATATGTCAGCAACAAAACGTGCATGCATTATCCTCACAAATATGTGTACAGTGGTATGCCAGTCTTCCCTATCACTCAGATGTGGTATGGTGGTACAGTACATTTGACTCTGAAAAATCATGGAGTGAAAAATCATGTAGAGGATAAGAATATGTGTTAGATTATTTTTCAGAGGTCTCATCACAAACTGATCACAGCCTGTGGAGATATGCAGTTTGAACAAAACTTCGACTTCCTCAGACTCAAATGACCTGAATCGTTTCTTGCGGTAAAACTGTCAGCCGACGAGTCATCAACTAACACAGACACTTGTTCCATGAGAGCAATGAAAGCTCCACACTAAGAACCGTCCTGTCATGGGCAGAACAAAAGTCAATACTGGTACAAATAATCAGAGACAAAAGATTGCATGGTTGCATTTGTGCTCATACATGAGAACACACAGTACACACACACACACACACACACACACACACACACACAACCCCACGCACACCACACACACACACACATATGCACACGCACACACACAGCACACACACAAACACACACACACACACACCACAACCACACACACACACACACGAACACACACACACACACAACACACACACATACACATACACACACGAACATCATACACACACACACACAACACACACACAAACACACACACACAAACACACACAACACAAACACACATAAACACACACAAACACACATAAACACACATAAACACACATACACACCCAGAGCGCCTTTCTCTTACATTTCACAGCCACACATGAGCTGGTCAGGACGATTCGTTTGACGGTCTTGGCAGCCACACAGGCCTTCAGCACACTCTGAGTGCCCTCCACGGCAGGCTGGATCACCTCGTTCTCATCTTTGGGCTGACTGGACGGGAAGGGACTGGCCACGTGAATCACATACGTCACCCCTTTCACCGCTCTGAAAATGATGAATTGGATGGGGTTTTTTTTTCGATGAGCCCAGTCTGTCTTAGCACTATAGAAAAATTTATTTAGCAATTAGGAGATAAAATCAACAACATCTTCTACCAGCAGAACAGGAATCATGACCTAGATGCTGGCTAGGCCTCTTGGTGTGTAAGGAGTTCAGGAGAAAGACTTGCAGTGGGAGGCTGAAGGGGTGAAGGTTTCTTCTCTGAAGACCTACTACTGAGATGCTCTGCCCACAGTTTCTTCCAGCGTAACTTTAAGGCACCAGCATCCCCTGTCTACACTGAATTACCTCTTCCTTCATCTGCCCCAACACCACTTATTCAGTGCTTTTATTTGATCCCGTTTCCAGTTCTCCAACCTGAGGGCCTGCCATGCAGAGAAAATTCCATAACTGGTTGCTTCTATGTTCGGTTTTTGGAAGGCAGTAGGACTGAACCACACAATTCCAACAGCTCTATGTGCGCATTTGCAAGGCAGTTTGCTCGGGAGAGAGAGTGAGAGAGAGAGAGAGAGAGGAGAGAGGAGAGAGGGGGGGGAGGGGAGCTACTTGGTAGCATCCTATGTATGTTAGATTAGAAAGGCACCACTGAACACCACTGAAATGACTGCGCAGTGCGGTGACCCCCTCCAATGTTGTGCTAAGACAACCCTAACATTGATCGCTCGCTCTGTTGGGCTAGCTGCACGACAGCAAGCCTGTGTACAGACTGGTCGGAATGAGCTGCACGACAGCCAGCCTGTGTACAGACTGGTCGGAATGAGCTGCACGACAGCCAGCCTGTGTACAGACTGGTCGGAATGAGCTGCACGACAGCCAGCCTGTGTACAGACTGGTCGGAATGAGCTGCACGACAGCCAGCCTGTGTACAGACTGGTCGGAATGAGCTGCACGACAGCCAGCCTGTGTACAGACTGGTCGGAATGAGCTGCACGACAGCCAGCCTGTGTACAGACTGGTCGCAATGAGCTGCATGTGAGTGGTGCCACTGAGGGTGAATGTATGAGACATCACAGAATCTGGCTGAGGGGTTGTGGGTTTGATTCCCATCCGGGCCATTCCTTTGTAGTATTTCTTTGCCCAGACCGGCTCCAACCCTCAGTTGTGTTTGTGTGACATCAGCTTTGAAGGCTTAAACCACACAGTCGAATATCATCCACTTAACCCTTACTTGCTAACGCTGCATTTAGCTGAACAACATAATGCAAGTGAGTTGTTGGCAGCTATCCAACGGTATGTGTCCGTGAAGAGCAGGTTCGGCAGCCGCATTTCAAACAAGCAGGTTTGGCATGTGCAGTCAAGTGGTTAATGGATGCCTCCCTGAGTGTGTTGCCATATTCAAGTGGTAAGGATGCCTCCTGAGTGTGTTGCTCATATTTCAAGTGGTTAATGGATGCCTCCCTGAGTGTGTTGCTCATATTTCCTGATCAACACTGCAGGTTTCTGTATCCCTCAAGCCTGGCTGACTCACCGATACATTGTGAAAACATGCAGAGAGTAAAACAGAACTCTACAGCATCATCTTCATCACCCTCATTCCCATTCATCAGC
The DNA here is from genome assembly GCA_033310375.1 of Conus canariensis. Taxonomy (NCBI): domain Eukaryota; kingdom Metazoa; phylum Mollusca; class Gastropoda; order Neogastropoda; family Conidae; genus Conus; species Conus canariensis. The sequence goes on along the minus strand of CM065741.1, from coordinate 41,499,025 downwards.
ATAAAGAAAGGTCTCAACTTCTGAGGCCCTTAACTCTTTTCAGCTCTTTCCCTTGAATTTCGATCACCGGTGATCGACAGTTTTCTTCCCGGAATTATGTTATTTAAAACAACATTTTTGTTATCTGAAGCTATGTATCGCCTAAAAAAAACCTGAAATAGACACATTCATCACAAAAATATTATTATTTTAGAAATAATGTGCAGAATGTTTACGAAAAATTCGTGCAAAATACAAAAATCTCAAAAACTGTTGAGAGTTAATTGCTCTCATGGTGATGTTAGTTCCTGTTTTCTTTCCACAGCTATGCCCTTGGTGAGTTTGTGTTGGAGTCCACGGCATCCGCAAGTCATGGAAACTGTCATTGGGTGTACATGGTGGAGACTGTCATTGGGTGTACTTGGTGGAGACTGTCATTGGTGACTGTCATTGGGTGTACTTGGTGGAGACTGTCATTGGGTGTACATGGTGGAGACTGTCATTGGTGACTGTCACTGGATGTACGTGGTGGAGACTGTCATTGGATGTACGTGGTGAAGACTGTCATTGGTGACTGTCATTGGATGTACATGGTGGAGACTGTCATTGAATGTACGTGGTGGAGACTGTCATTGGATGTACGTGGTGGAGACTGTCATTGGATGTACATGGTGGAGACTGTCATTGGGTGTACGTGGTGGAGACTGTCATTGGGTGTACGTGGTGGAGACTGTCATTGGATGTACGTGGTGGAGACTGTCATTGGGTGTACATGGTGGAGACTGTCATTGGTGACTGTCATTGGATGTACGTGGTGGAGACTGTCATTGGGTGTACTGGTGGAGACTGTCACTGGATGTACATGGTGGAGACTGTCATTGGATGTACGTGGTGGAGACTGACATTGGGTGTACGTGGTGGAGACTGTCATTGGTGACTGTCATTGGATGTACGTGGTGGAGACTGTCATTGGATGTACGTGGTGGAGACTGTCATTGGATGTACATGGTGGAGACTGGTATTGGATGTACGTGGTGGAGACTGTCATTGGATGTACATGGTAGAGGCTGTCATTGGATGTACATGGTGGAGACTGTCATTGGATGTACGTGGTGGAGACTGTCATTGGATGTACATGGTGGAGACTGGCATTGGATGTACGTGGTGGAGACTGTCATTGGATGTACATGGTGGAGACTGTCACTGGTGACTGTCATTGGATGTACATGGTGGAGGCTGTCACTGGATGTACATGGTGGAGACTGTCATTGGATGTACGTGGTGGAGACTGTCATTGGATGTACGTGGTGGCGACTGTCATTGGATGTACGTGGTGGAGACTGTCATTGGATGTATGTGGTGGAGACTGTCACTGGTGACTGTCATTGGATGTACGTGGTGGAGGCTGTCACTGGATGTACATGTGGAGATGCATGATGTACGTGTGAGACGTCATTGGATGTACATGGTGGAGACTGTCATTGGATGTACGTTGTGGTGACAGTCACTGGATGTACGTGGTGGAGACTGTCACTGGATGTACGTGGTGGAGACTGTCACTGGATGTAAGTGGTGGAGACTGTCACCGGATGTACGTGGTGGTGACTGTCACCGGATGTACGTGGTGGTGACTGTCACTGGATGTACGTTGTGGAGACTGTCACTGGATGTACGTGGTGGTGACTGTCACTGGATGTATGTGGTGGAGACTGTCACTGGATGTACGTGGTGGAGACTGTCACTGGATGTACGTGGTGGAGTCCGTCACTGGATGTACGTGGTGGAGACTGTCACTGGATGTACGTGGTGGCGCCTTCCAGAGGGGACCCCACTCGCACCAGTTCCGCAACTAAGCAATCATTGTTGTCAGCTGGGGGCACTAGGTGGTTTTCTGCGTACGTTGGATCGCCACTGAACACCACTGAACACCACCTAGCAGCAGAGCAGTGTCTCCTCTGCAGGGTTGCCTCCCTTTACACTGACTGCTCCCCCCTTGGACTGCTGATGCTGAGTCTGTGAAGGGATAAACCGGAGAGCAACTATGCACAGGGAACCTGAATGAAAAGTGACGGAGGAGGGTTTGGGGGTTGGCACAGAAAATGAGACTTAAGATACTAGGAGCCCATGCACTAAGCCGAGAGAAATCTTATGAAGACCGTAGGCAGTTACCGACCTCTGTGAAAATTTGATCATAGTAGTCATAAAAATGAAAAACGAAAACAAAAAGAAACTTCAAGCAGCACACTTTCTTCCAGCAGTCTGGTAATGGAACCACCTGAAACTAGCTGGAATTCCGACACACCCACAAGGTAACGATGCTGATCACCATGATCATCAATATCATGATTATTTCTGTCATTAATACTTCAATCAGCAGTGTGTGTGTGTGTGTGTGTGTGTGTGTGTGTGTGTGTGTGTGTGTGTGTGTGTGTGTGTGTGTGTTGGGTGTGTGTGTTATGTTGTGTGTGTGTGGTGTGTGGTGTGTGTGTGTGTTTATGTGTGTGATGTGTCTGTGAGAGACAGAGAGAGAGACAGAGAGAGAGAGAGAGAGAGAGAGAGAGAGAGAGAGAGAGAGAGGTTAGTAAATTTCATTCTTCCAAGGTTTCTTGTCTTACTGTACAGACCAAAAGGCTTTTATCAGATTATGGATGAGTAACAATCTTAACATCCATCACTATGTTTGGCAATTACTGTCTTTATCGAAATTATTGTTATCATGCTATAAAACACGGCTTTCGTTATTCAAAGCTGGACACTCACGCTTCCCATGACTCCGGCTTGGTGAGGTCAGCCTCGACCAACTCCAGCTTGAAAGCAGCTTCGGGGCAGAGGTCATTGAGGTGTTTGACCTTGGCCTCGTCGGCCAGGCTGCGGACGGTCCCGCGCACCTTGTAGCCAGCATCCTGCAGCTGTTTGATCACGTGGGTGGCGATGTAGCCAGAGGCCCCGGTCACCAGAACCACTGCAACACACACACACCGTTTCCATGGGTAGGGGCGGACAATTCAATCCAATCCAAGTTGTTTATGGCCCAGCCAAAAGCAAATGGCCACATCAGGGCTGTCAGCTCATCACAGCCACTCTCTACACAGATGTTTAACAAAAATTCACTTACACACAAGTCACTAACACAGATTTTCTAATAACATGCTGAAAATGAATTTTAAAAGGTGTCTGAAACAACTCCGCCAATCATCATGGACCAAAACGAATTACAAGACAAAACAGGATGCGTTTCCACCTCTTAGGTCTTCTTCGGGCAAGATAAACAACACTCAGGACAACAAAAATGAAGAACGAGCAATCCCTTATCTTCTCATCTAACATGATCACTGTGGTAGTCTCATTTCCTGTTAACTAAATGGTGACTGTAATATCCTGCAACGTGAATAAAATACAAGTAACACAGCAGTGCTAGCAGCTCGCATCATCCATTCTATTTCTGTTGTTTGAAGTGCATCTCCGGACAGAAATGGCCTCTGGTATGAAAACCCAAAAAATCACCTAGTCGATGCTGATCAATAACTATGTAGCAATTAATTTAAGCAATGGGGTGTTGCGAAAGATGAGAAAATAAAACCAAAAATACGCACAGAGAGACACAGAGGAAGAGAGAGATGTATCTAAATAAAATACTCTGGAGCTACCAGAAAAAAAAAAAAAAAAGAATGCTACCAGCTTGTACGTAGCTGTTTAGGCACAAATGGCCAATGGCATCCTAGAGTTTCTGATCCTCCCTGAGGAGACATAACTGATAGTGCCCTGTGTTGAACACCACCGAAGTGACTCGGCAGCAGTGCAGTGTCTCCTCCGGTGGGTTGCCTCTTTACGACTTGACATTGACTGCTCCCTGTGGATTGCCGGTGCTGAGGCTGCGGCGGGGCCGACCGGGCTGTGGCTGTGGACGGGGTGTCAGAATGAGCGGCGTGGGTGCACTGCCTCTGAGGTGGTGCAGGGTTGGACAGCAAAAAAAAAAAGATAGTGCCCTGCGTATCTTGGATCAGACACAACACTAACAGGCCCACTTGCTTAACACCATTAAAGTGACTTGGTAGCTGACAGCAGAGCTTCTTAGGGTGGGCCAACTCAGTGCTGGGCTGGAGCAAGATGCGCACGGATGTGGCTGTGCGTGGGATGGGCATTCAAGTTATCCTATTGAGGGGCCAGGGAAAATGATATACCCATGAAAACATTTTCTAAAAAAAAAAAAGAAAAAAAAAAAAAGCCCTGTCTTGCAATGCTAAAGAAAGGCACCAAACACAATTCTGGATCCCTCGTGGATCCGAAAGGGAACAAACCCAATTCTGGATCCCTCGTGATCCAAAGGAACAAACCAATTCTGGATCCTGATTTAATCCACATAAATTTTCTGAACATCCTGTGGGCAATTAACATCTTTCCACCATGTTTTGTTAAACATTAGTTCAGTTGGGTTTTTTTTCCCACAATCTTGCTGACAGATAACACGGGTGAAACAGAATTCCATTGCGGACGTAAGAACAAGAAAAAGAAGGCTTTTGTGTGCTGGAAGGTAAGAAACAAACAGCAAAAAATACACAGACATTAAGATAAGGGCAACGAAACAAAACAGCAAAAAATACACAGACATTAAAAGAAAAGCACACGAAACAAAACAGCAAAAAATACACAGACATTAAAAGAAAAGCACACGAAACAAAACAGCAAAAAATACACAGACATTAAAAGAAAAGCACACGAAACAAAACAGCAAAAAATACACAGACATTAAAAGAAAAGCACACGAAACAAAACAGCAAAAAATACACAGACATTAAAAGAAAAGCACACGAAACAAAACAGCAAAAAATACACAGACATTAAAAGAAAAGAAAACGCTCAAACACTCTAGGAAAAATGTCGGAATTAGCAGACACTCAATTTCCTCCATACAAAACAAAAATTCAAGAACACACTGACACACACACACACACACACACACACACACACGCACGCATGCACGCACGCACGCATGCACGCACGCATGTACACACACACACACACACACACACACACACACACACACACACACACACACACTCACACACACACACACACACACACACACACACTCACACACCCACACACACACACACACACACTCACACACACACACACACACACTCACACACACACACACACACTCACACACACACACACACACACACACACTCACACATACTCACACACACACAGAAAAAAAAGTCTGTGAGAAAATGGAAGAGGACAAAAAATAAAAAAAAGGATCTTAGAATCAATAGACGACACGATGCAGACAACATTAACAGATAAATCAACAAGCAGTACCCCTACCCCAAAAAATATATCAGCATCCATATTTGGTTCACTCCACAATGGCCACAGCTGGAAACTTTAGGACCACAACAAACAACAAAAACAACACATGCAGGAATGAGCGAACTTCCAATTTCCTCCCCACAAAAATAAAATTAAAAAAAAAAACAGAACACAATGGAGACAAAACAAATGTGTTTTTAAAAGTCCTAAAAATAAAACAAAACAAAATCATACGTCAGAAAGAATCAAATGTCAGCAGAACAAAATAAAAGGATCACTGAACAAATAAACAATAACTATGAACTAAGCTGATAATATCAATGGATAAAATCAACAAGCATCCCTCGGAAAAGACGTCAGCAGCCATAGTTTGGTTCACAACGCCATGGCCACAGCTGGAAACTTAAGGACCACAATATGGGAAGCAGATCTGGTCAGACTGGGGGGGCAGACTAACAGCGCAAGGATCAAGGAGATGCTAACGGTTACTGCCCCATTCCCCACGTTCCTGTCTTGGTTGTCGGCCATCAGGGGTCCCAGCACTAAAATGGGAGATCAATACACCAAGGAGGCCATTACCCGGTTCTCTACCTGGCTCAGTCTCTTGCTCTGTCTGCCATCCTCTCCCTCCATCAGCCTCTCTCTCTCTCTCTTCTCTCCCTCTGCTCCCCCCTCTCTCTCTCTCTCTCTCTCTCTTCTCTCCCTCTGCTCCCCCCCCCCTCTCTCTCTCTCTCTCTGTAAACATCTCTCTCTCTCTCTGTCTCAATCTGTCTCGCCTTTGCTACATTTTGTTTTCAACAGATTTCCTTTTCTCATTTGCTTTAGCAGGGAAAGGTAAGAAGGATCAGGAGTGCATGGCCGGTGTGTGTGTGTGTGTGTGTGTGTGTGTGTGTGTGTGTGTGTGTGTGTGTGTGTGGTGTGTGTGTGTGGTGTGTGTGTGTGTGTGTGTGTGTGTGTGTCTGTGTCCCTGTGTGTGTCTGTCAGTGTGCCTACGTGTCTGTGAGTGTGTGTGTGTGTGTGTGTGTGTGTGTGTGTGTGTGTGTGTGTGTGTGTGCATCTGTTGTCTGCTTGTTTGTAAGTGCATCAGTGCAACTGTGTATATGTGCATGTGCATGGTTACACACAAATGTGAAAGGGAGAAAGCAAAACATAGAAATAATTATTTCTTTAAGCAAAGTGATACTGGTTGCATCTTTTTCTTAGCCTAATATGCCTAATTTGTATGCAAGCATCACAAACTAATTGCATCTGCACATGTAAACGGTTTTCTCATTCCTCCATTATCCTAGAATCACTGCCCTTCCCTTTCCAACTTTAATCCTCCCCTCCCCCCACTTCCCTTTTCCTTAAGTTAAAATTTTCTCACGCACACTCACACATGCACACACATGTGCGAGCGTGCGTGCACACACACACACACACACACTCACACACACACACACACACACACACACACACACACACACATATCTACTATCCCTGTACAGTGAAAAGATGTTAACACACACACACATACACACACATATCTATTATCCCTGTACAGTGAAAAGATGTTCACACACACACACACACACATACATATCTACTATCCCTGTACAGTGAAAAGATGTTCACACACACACACACACACACACACACACACACACACACACAACACACACGATGATGCACATATCACTCACCCATGCATGCACTTACACATATACACACACCACACATTCTCTCTCTCCCTCTCTCACACACACACACACACACACATACTGGCATGCAAACACACACACACACACACTCTCTCTCTCTCTCTCTCCCCTTTCCTGCTCCACACACTCCCTACAACACATTCTGCCACCTTTCCATAATGTCACCAGCTTCCCACACAGGATAGGCGAGGCGCCATCACCTCATGCATGTCTCATTCCCACTCCACAGACTGACGGCTGTGGTGAATGGCAACACACGCACCCATTTCTTCAGCTCTGCAGCACAATGCACCTCTTTATTCTGCCTTTCCACGCCAATACGCTTCACCGATCAACAAGAACAAACCCAGCTTTCATAACATCAGACATGGAAGTCAATGCCCACAGTTTTCTTCCCTAATCCCCCCCCCCCCCCCCCCCCCCTTTAAATCTGCGTGGAAAGGGGCACAACTCTGAGGAGGATGCCCTATGAGCCACACTTGAGTTGTGGTATGTGTGTGATGCCAGGACCATCTTGCTGGCTACCACATAGATTGCTTATCACCGGTTTATGAGCCATGAATTCATTTTCCGTGATCTGCGTGCCTAAGAGAGAGAGAGGGAGAGAGAGAAGAGAGGGAGAGAGAGAGAGAGCGAAAGAGAGAGGACAGGAGGGAGGGTGAGAGTCGGGGGGGGGGGGGTGTGAAGAAGAGGGAGGTGTGGTGGGGGTGCGCGAGGAATGCCTCTACGTGTAAAGGATGTCATTTCAATACACAGATCTGTATAAAACATATAAATCACATACCACGCAGTGTGTGTATCATGTGTTCTGCAAGCATGTCTTGCATGCACGTGTACGTTTGTCTGTGTGTGTGTGGACATGTGCGTGCAAGAACAAGTCTTGAGTGTGTGCGTGCGTGTGTGCGTGCATGCGTTCAAGTGAAAGTGTGTGTGTGTGTGTGTGTGGGTGCGTGGGTGCGTGTGCATGCAAGTGCATATGTGCTGTGAGAGTTTGGCAGACGGAAAGAAGAAAACCTTGTCCTAATCCAGCCATTAAAACAGACAAGAATCAAAAGCCTGAGCAGTTCAAGAGAGCAGCTTAAGAAGTGAAATAAACTAAATGGCAACAATTTCATGAATCACTTAATTATGACACAACACTCTCTCTCTCAGTTCTGGCAAATTTATCATCACATGGAAGGAAAACGCAGTACAAATGCCATCCCAGATATCCTAGAGGCTGACGGTCCGTCCGCAAAGGTCAAGACAAATGAGGAGAAAGAATTGGCTCTACTGTAACGTTTTACAGTACAGAGTGATCTGAGTAATTTGGAGGAAAAAAATAAATATTTGACCAAGTTAACTGGCACTGGTGATGAAATGACAGCACGTGATCTGGATGAAGCAATAACTCTTCTTCTTCTCTTCTTCCCAAAAAAAACTGGTTCACTCAAAAATGAGTAGGTCACCAGCACAGTGACCTACTCATTTAATTATACCAACTAAATGCACTTATGATAGCGCTTCAGGTTCAAACAAATTATGTTATCCAGACATTAACCAGCTCTCAGAAGAAGACAGAACCAATATCTTCAGTCTCCGCCAGGACAGTTTTGATAAAGGCTATGTCCCAGAAGACTGGACACGCAGTTACCTGAAAGCTCTACCAAAGCCAGGAAAAGATCATCAATGGCTATATGGCTACTTCATACTCACTATGCAAAATATAGCAGGAAAACTCACGAAACAAATCATAGCAAGAAAACTCGCAAGAGACCTTGAAAGTAAACAAACCCTCCCTCCCAATCAAGGAAGCCACAGAACAGGTAAAAGTACATGGGAAAATGCGTCCGCTTTTGCCCATGATGGATTCCACAGGAAGGAAGAAAGTCTGGCAGTTGCAATAGACCTGGTACATGCATACAACAAAGTCCAGCTCTTGCTTCTCAAGGAACTACTCCATGACTGTGGATTCATCAGAGCACTTACACGATGGACTACAGCAGACTTCATGAGTGAACTGTCATCCTACGTTTTCGGGACTGGATGTCTGAACCTAGCAAACTCTCCATGGGCTTACCTCAAGGTTCTCCTCACTCCCCTTTTTTACACAATGCTTACACTAAAGGCCTTGCAAACCTCAATAGAAACAGAACTACTGAGACTGCGTCTTGAAACTTAGCAGATGTGGTGTAGTGTATTATGGACTAACTGAAACTGAAACTTAGGATGAAATTGAAATTGAAACTTAGGATGTATTGCCTCCAGTTAAGTTTTGAACATATTTTCGTTTCCAGTAATGTGTAGAAACACATGTCTCAAGTAATGTACAGAACATATAGTCTAAATGTTTAACTCCGACTTACTTGTGTGTTCCGTTGTCCATGAATGTCTGCATTTGAAGCCATGCCATTATACTCCTCCTTTATTACAATCATTTTTGGTTGTTTGGATTATGCAGATTTTTCTACCTGCATATTGATATGTATTAATTGACACATTTTCATGTATAATCTTTATTATATGGTCCACAAACTGTCATAACCCACTTGATCTCAAATATTGTTTAGAACATATAGTTCCACTTATTGTTCAAAGTGTACGATCTAATATAAGGTTTTGAACATACTGTCTCAAGTAATGTTTGAAACAATGATCTTGAATAAAGTCTAGAATAATGGTCTCAAATAATGCTTAGAATTAGTACAAATAGCTTCAAATAATGTGTACAGCACATAATCTTAAATAAGTCGGTCTCCAGTAATGTGTAAAATATTATGGCTTCATATAATACTATGTTCTCATATAATGATGATGAGAATATAAAAGTCTCAATTACTGTTCAGTATGTAATGATCCCACTTACGGCTTAGAACATGTGGTCCCAACTAATGTTTTGAACAAGGTCTCACGGTCAATATTTAGAGCATATGGCTTCAAATGTTAAGCAAGAACATTCTCAACTAATGGTGGAGCATATGCCTCAGTATAATAAACATTTATAGTCTAGAATAATTTTATGAATATCCTGGATCTCATTTAATTTTTACAATATCTAGATCACAAATTATGCATAGAAAATATGATTTGAATTAATGTGGTCTCACATAATGTTCAGAACATCAAGATCACAATAATGTGTAGAATACATCATGTAAATGAATGTAACATAATATTTTGGTGCCACTGAACAGTACTCCCAGCCTGCACCTAAGCAATGCTTGGGTATCTTGTTTCATGAAACTAATTTCAAAACTCATATATGCAGAACTTGCATACATGGGAAGAAACTTGATTCGAGTCACGTCAATTTGGCTGTTTAGTTCAGTCAGTTTGTTATGCCTTCGCTGTGTGTGTAAATGTTTTTGTACTCATCATCACATCATCACTGAATGACAGAAACCATCTGCCTTACACTTACAGATTCTTGACGAGACTATAACAGATCCTGGCAGTGATCTTGATCCAGAATTTGACGATTTGACCACTCACTCATGTCAAAACCGGGAAAGCAGAGTCTCTGCGACTCTCAGGTAAGGTAAGAAAGCATTGTCTCAAATAATGTTTTGAGCATATATAATAACGGTCTCAAAGTTTGAAAGTATATGGTTTAAATCTTAATGTTTAGGATGGAAGACTTTTTATTCCCACGCCTTCCTGCCCATCATCCCTGTACCACAACCACTGAACCACATTATGATTCCCCTGGGGGTTGGAATGTGAGGGAGGTAGGGGGGAAGTGACAGGGATAGGAGGGTGGGGAGAGGTGGGGGGGAGGAGGAACAGGGGAGTGAAAGTGAGAGGAAGGCGAGGTTGGTGACAGAAGCAGAGGAATCTTAGTTGGGCGCAGAGAGAGAGACAGAGACTGACAGACAGACAGACACAGGCAGACAGAGACAGGGAGAAGCAGACAGACAGAGGCAGACAAACAGAGACAGGGAGAAGAAGACAGACAGACAGACAGAGAGTATGAGACAGAGAAAAAGAGAGAGAGACAGACAGAGACTGACAGACAGAGACAGGGAGAAGCAGACAGACAGACAGACAGACAGAGAGTGTAAGACAGACAGAGAAAATGAGAGAGAGAGAGAGAGAGAGAGAGAGAGAGAGAGAGAGAGAGAGAGAGAGAGAGAGAGAGACAGACAGACAGACAGACAGACAGACAGAGACAGACAGACAGAGGCAGACAGACAGAGACAGGGAGAAGCAGACAGACAGACAGAGTGTGAGACAGACAGAGAAAAAGAGAGACAGACACTCCAGACAGACAGAGACAGGAAGAAGCAGACAGACAGAGAGACAGAGAGTGTAAGACAGATGGAGAAATATAGAGACAGACAGACAGGCAGACAGATAGACAGACAGACAGAGGCAGACAGACAGACAGAGACAGGGAGAAGCAGACAGACAGACAGAGAGTGTGAGACAGACAGAGAAAAGGAGAGAGAAAGAGACAGATACAGAGACAGACAGACAGAGACAGGGAGAAGCAGACAGACAGACAGAGAGACTGAGAGTGTGAGACAGAGAAAAAGAGAAAGAGAGTGAGAAAGACAAACAGACAGACAGACAGTGACAGACAGACAGAGACAGGGAGAAGCAGACAGACAGACAGACAGAGAGAGGAGAGAGAGAGGGGAGAGCAAACTACCAGTTCATTATTAGGTTATTTCACTCAGAGTTACTTTTTCCAACAATGTCGACCTTTGAAGACTAAAACGGTGGAGGGGTCACAGGAAATGTCAACGTTCAGTCCTGGAATTACGGGCTTCAGGGGGTGCTGAGTCTCACAAATTGGTTCTCTGGGAACAGACCATTTCCCGGGTAATCTCTTTAGCTGCTGGCTGCCTCAGCCCCCGAACCATTTTCTCTATTTCCTCTGCATTCTGTTAGTACTGTAGGTTCTTATCATACACACAAACTTGCATTCCTATTTTTCATACTCATCAACATGTAACCACTAAGACCTGAGCGCTCACGCACACACACATGCATTAACATGCTTGACATACTATTGATTATCATGTTCGCAGCCTGTCCCTTTCTCAATGCATCTTATTGTAATCTTTGCATATTTTTCATGTTAAAGTGAAGAAAATATGACAACAAAATTTAAACACACACACACACACACACAGGTACATAGGCAGGCACACACACACACACACACACACACGAGTCGTACATAGGCAGGCAGGCACACACACACACACACACACACACACACAGTCACATAGAAGCACCACACACACACACACACACCACACACACACACACACACACACACACACACAGTCGTAACACACACACGCGCACACACACACACAGAGGTACATAGCCAGGCACGCACACACCACACACACACACACACACACACACACACACACACACACACACAGGCGCCCGCAACAACATAGCACACCTTTGTGGTTGTGCAATGAGCAATATGAAATAAAATCATGCATGTTTGTGCTCTCTCTCTCTCTCTCTCTCCTTAACATTGAAGTGAACATCACAGGATCATACATGGGTGAGAGCAATTATGTTTAAGCTATAACGAAAAGTGAAAGTTGAGGGTGTGAGGGGGGGGGGGGGGGGGGGGGGAAGGGCTAGATGAATTAGCAAGGCCTCCTTCCTGTTCCATGCAGCCATTTAAATAAAACTGGGTTCCACTTTCCCTTCCCAAATTTCTTTCAAGTGCCTGCTCATCAATCCAAATGCACAAAGTGAACAGAATCTTTTCATCCATAATTCACTTGGCATCAATGTTTGACACTGCTGGAAAGACGTGATGTGACAGACCAGCTGAAATCTTTGAAATAACAAGTAGCTTTAAAATGAAGCGAGTGGTGCATCAAATGACTGTCTGAAATAACAAGCAGCTTTAAAATGAAGCGAGTCGTGCATCAAATGACTGTCTGAGGATTTCGAGATCTTGTGGTTGTTGTAATACTGAATTCAGTATCTGTGCATAAAAATCTCTAATCCATGTACCACGGCACTGCTGCCACTGCGTTCCAACGCTAGCATAGGACTGCCTGATGCCATACGAATTTAAAAGAAGGAAAATGGGTGCAAAAAATTGCTGGGAGTTAGAACAGAGACTGGGGGGGTAGAGAGAGAGAACAAGTAGGATGAGGAACTGGAATGGAACCGGGCGATGGGTCGGGAAATGGAGCGGGGTGGTGGGGGTGGGGGAGGGAGGTGGGGTGGGGGGTGGCACCGGCCGATGTGTAGTCATGGCAACTAGACATGGGCAAGGCATGCCTGCTGAGAGGGGGGCATGGGTGGGTGTGACGGCAGCATCAAAACCGTTGCGTCTCTTTTGGCAGTTAAGTCGCGGGTAAACGAAGCCTCTGTGTGGGTGAGAGTGTGTGTGTGTGTGTGTGTGGTGTGCGACAATGTGCGTTGAGTGTGCACGCATGCACGACTGAAGTGTAGTTAGGTGAATGAGGCTTTGGCAATTCAATTGAACGTCGCATATTTTAAGTGTGTTGTTTTTTTTTTTTTTTTTTTTTTCATTTGACATAAATTATATCAGCCCCCCCCCCCCCCTCCCCCGCCCTACCCAATCTCCTTCACCCCATCTGTGTGTGTGTGTGTGTGTGTGTGTGTGTGTGTGTGTGTGTGTGTGTGTGTGTGTGTGTGAGCGCGCATTCCTCTCTCTCTCTCTCTCTCTCTCTCTCTCTCTCTCCTCCGCCTCCAACAACGTGATCCCCTACTCCTCACTGCCTTGAAAACCAATCTTGCTTTAAGATCGAGAATGTGTCTAAGCAGTGAACTTCACTGAATATGTGGTGGTGCACATGACGGCCAAATGAATCACTGTCCATTCCTTCTCAGGCTGTGCTGATGATACTGTTTTGGTGACTGCTGGTACTTAGATACTCCTTTTGCTTAGGAATGTTATATACTACGCAGTTGTGAGTGAACGAGAGAGAGAGCGTGCGCGCGCATGCGCATTGTTTGTGTGTGTGTGTGTGTGTGTGTGTGAGAGAGAGAGAGAGAGAGAGAGAGAGAGAGAGTTTCAGTGTATGAATCATCACTGTTGTTGTTATAGTAAGTTCTATGTTGCTCAGCAGTGTTCTGTGTTAGTATCCTTCGTCCCTGTGGGGAGAAGGGGCAGAAGGCAAAAAAAAAACAAAAAAACAAACCCAAACATCTTCTTGCTCGTATGTTACACTTGGGAACAAAGACTCTCTCTCTCCTCTCTCTCTCTCTGCTTTGCTCTGTGTTTGTGTGTGATGTGTGTGTGTGTGTGTGTGTGTGTGTGTGTGTCCGTGTCTGCGCACACATGAATATAATGGTCGTCCCAATGCGAGACAGAGAGAGAGAGAGAGGAGAGAGTGTGTGTGTGTGTGTATGCGTGTGTGTGCGTGCGCGCTTGCCTGTTGTGTGTGGGGGGGGGGGGGGGGGGAGGGGAGGGGGCGTGCCTGCGCGTATATGTGTGTGTATGTGTGTGTGTGTGTCCATGTGTGCAAGGTCCAACCTACCACCCCCAGCACAGCCTTCTGATCATGACGCTGGCTGCCAAATGGCTTCACCCTTTCAAGTGTATTGGCTGTTGACATTTCACTAAAAAAATAATAATAATAATAATAAAAAAACAAAAAACAAACAAACAAACAAACCAAAAACCCACACACACACACGCGTCAAGAGGCTAGCTGCCTGCCTGCTTACCCCATACAAAATTTCCGTTAGCTGACAGCAAGACCACCCCACTGCAATGCATAAATGGCCCTCGTTAGAGAAGATTGCTGGATCCTTCCCTCGCCCCCCCCTTTCCCCCCCCTGTTCTGCGCACTCCTCTCATCAGCTACACTCGCAACAGAAGGAAAAAATCCTCAAGTTTATTCAGTTTGACAGGCCTGACTGCCACACACATACATTGCTTGTTATCGTTTGCATACCTTCCAAGCTTCTGGAATCAACATTCAGGAACCAGGGGACAAAAGGGATGGGTTGGGCTGAAGAGGGAGGGGAGGGGGGGGGGGGGGGGCAGTTCTGTTTTGACTGAATGCATTTCTAGCCCCCTTATGTTTCAAATGACAAATGAAGAGCTTAAAAAGAAAATGCACGTTGTTTCCGTACATGTAATTGCCAACATCCACATAACATCACTTGGGCTTTATTCTGCAATGCTCTATCACCTCTTTTCAAACACGACCCTCCATCTTTCAACAACATTTGACATCCCTCATCTTTCAACAACATGTTGACATTCTGGGCTGTTTCACTACATTCAGGATTTCGGGAATAATTTCAGGATTTCGGGAATAATTCCTAAATTTGGGAAATTCCAGCGGAATTCGGCAGGGTGGACAGCTGCATGTTTGCTTTCATGTTTCATTCAGTATGGAGTATGTGCCTCTCTCTGCAAGGCAACTTCTTTGCAGGAATGCAGCGAGAAACTGAAATACAATACATATTAACATAAAATACCAAATGAATTATGTTTCCAACATTTTTTACAACACAAACAAACAATAAAAATCTCCTATATTACCGCATACCTCTGGTCAAAGGAAAATCATCATAATCACATTCCATTTGTGATCAATGTGCTGAAATAATGAAAATAAATTGTCATATCCAACTGCACGGCTTTTAACAATGATCTTCATGGAAATGTAAGGGGGGGGGGGGGGGGACAGGAGGCAACAGATGAGTCAGAATGAAAGAAACAAAGAGGAGAAGATAGAAAAATCCAGTTAAGATGCCTTCAGGGCTCTTCATAATGTCCTTTGCAATAGCAAGAGTGCAACAATCGATACATAATTAATTAATGAAATGTGTGAGTGTACGCTAAGGCATTGCTTCAAATCACGTAACAAACCATACATATAGCTATGCCTATCTGCCACAGATAGGGAACACTTCATAAAGTGTACGTGATACATAATATTCAATTGCATACTTTTGCAGAAAGCCTGGATGAACAGGGAAAACATTGTAAAATCTGCATTAATAGTCACAAAACTGGGCCAGCAACAGAATCCTGTCACAGTGTTCCCGATAACGCACAACAAGGGATCTGTTGCACGCAGACATCAGACTTGTCACATAGATTTAAAATGAGTTAGAATGACACATACATATTTTGAAAGTGCCAGCTCAATGAATTGTTTTCCAAATTTCCAAAACTGATCAGCAACATTTGGAAAACGAAAACCTCAATTATTTTCAAAACTTCCAAAACTGATCAGCAAAATTTGGAAAACAAAAACCTGCTGTGCTGTTCTGATATTGTATGCCCATTGGTTCTTAAGGGCCTGTGAAATGTCTGCACTCCATTCAGAATTCCCTTCTGGTTGCTTTGACAACCCTGTCCTGTAATTTTCTTGCTGAATGAACAATTAATATGTCATCGGCTATAAGGGATAATTGGTAAATGCTTTTGTAAAAGTGGTTTTTGTAACTATCCACACAGAGAGAAAAGAACAAATTACTAGCAGAGAAAAGAATAAATCACTAGTAAAGTACAATAACATGAAGGTTTAGTAAAGCATGCAGTCATCAATCGTGAAGATCCCATCCTTTGTTGATGAACAGAAAATCACTCTTAAAAAATCAAGTGATTGGTGCAAAATAAATTACAAATAGATATCTTTTGTCAAATGTTCTGATCCGTTATTTCATCAACTTAGTGATGACAGACCACGTTCACTTACATCAAAGTGCAGATATTCATTGCTATGCAGGAACAGACTATTCTGCCTCTCTCTGACAGTAATCTAGATGAACTTTT
This sequence comes from Conus canariensis, assembly GCA_033310375.1. Lineage (NCBI taxonomy): Eukaryota > Metazoa > Mollusca > Gastropoda > Neogastropoda > Conidae > Conus > Conus canariensis. Next base: position 41,482,300 of record CM065741.1, on the reverse strand, counting down.
TTCCTCTCCACACTTTCGTTTTGTTTCATTTACTACCCTTCGCTGGCTGCTTTGGGAGTGCTGTTGGATTCTTTTTTAAACCCTTGGTGGTGAGAACACCACAGAGTTATGGACTGTGGTGTGTCTCTATTTGACGCCAACAGCACAGACACAATCAGCCGTGTCTCCCTGTTAGTCCAATCCAGCGGATGAAAGGCCCAAGAGCAGGCAATACTAATAGATCTGCCTTCGAGAGGGATTACGATGGTTCCCTTATGCAGCTAGTGAAGGGTTTTCATACTTTTAGTATATTTTCTTAATTTTATGTTCCGATTTTCTTCATTTTCAATTTTTTTTTTTTTTTTAATTCAAATCTTTGCCTGGTCATTACTGTGACAGAAGAATTGTCAGCCTGCACTTGTTTTCCCCCACTACTTAATTGTTCAGTAATCTAGATGTAAGTACTTATCGATAAGATCGAGGAAGTGATCATTCAATACACAGTCATAACATCCAGACTTAAGCTTAACAGATGTAAGAAAATAAAGTGGAAAATACTGAAACAGAAAAAAAAAAGTATTGTTGAACAGATGGACTATCAAGGAGTGAGTGGCAGCAGCCACTGGAATTTTTGTCTGGACAGGTACTGTATGTGAAGCTGCCAACGCCTTGGTCTGCTGCTACGCCTAGCGCCTGTAGTTGCCAGGGCACAACATTATGTTAAAATTACCAATTCCACACTTAGTCTTTATTCTAAGTCTTTTCAAATCTTCATCATTTGAGTACCCTTTCTGTGTTCCTTTATCTTCACGTTTTCAAACTGAGTGTAACTGCCAGTGCCATGTCACGTACAGTCTACTTTTTAATTATTTTTTGATGGTTGTTGATGTTAATAATCACAAAATTCTGTTTCAGGAGGAATCTCGCGTGTGTGTGTGTGTGTTGTGTGTGTGTGTGTGTGTGTGTGTGTGGTGAGTGTGTGTACATGTGCGCGCGCACATGTGTGTGTGAGAATGAGAGAGAGACAAAGAAACACAGAGAGAGAGAGAGAGAGAGAAGACAGAGAGAGAGAGAGACAAAGAAACAGAGAAAGAAAGAGAGAGACACACAGAGAAACACAGACGAGAGAGAGAGAGAGGGGCACTATGCTGACTGTTCTCTTGTTGCAAGTACAGCTTCACCAGACATTAAGGGCATAAACTTTTGTTTTGTAATGCTGTTTAACCACACTAAATGGTTGTTAGTACTTTGTACAATGTGACAGGACAAAGATCAGATAGTTTCACCTGCACCAAAACATGCTCTATCACTTGAGTAGTTTTACTTTTATTCAGGTGTCATTCACTTTCGAAATATACAGAAAAAAAAGTCAATAGATGCCAGTGACAATAAATCATTCCGAGTCATTAAGCATACAAAAAAATGAATGCTTAACTGTGTCTCTTCACATTTGATTCCCAGTTTTCATATCTGACCCCTCGATTTGGGGGACAGACGGTCATTTTGATTCACAGTTTAGAATTCCATACGGAACATTGAGTCACATGCATTGTCAGCAGAAGTATCATGCTGCAATCCAAAGTAACAAAACTCCACGACACAGAGTATTCATATGGTAGAGCAGTTTTAACAGAGACTGCATATATACCACCAAAAAATATACAAAGAACAATTTCAGAATGGTCAATATTATTTCCATCATGACCGCAGAACAACCTCAAAACATTAAGTATCTAACCTAATATGTACTTTCTTATGTAAAGGATACAGTGCAGAAGCATATCAGCTGCATGGTAAACAATGCAACAGTGACTATCACCTACCTTTGTTTTCAGTGATGATGTTTTACCATTGCGTCTGGTTTCATGTATGATTGAATTCCGCATGGCTGTATACAACTTTTCTACACTACTCTTTATAACTTAATTGCTATGGCGCTTGTGTTGTGAATGATGAATAAACCAATGTTGATTTTTCAACGCAAACCAAACTGGACACGGATAAATTTATAGTCAAATTCCTCCTCCTCCTCCTCCCTCTCTCTCTTTCTCCTCCCCTCCTTTTTTTTTTTTTTTTTGGCCTGTCTTCCAAAGCTGAAAACATTTCAGAGGATGAAAGGGAGGGAGTTGGTAAATAAGTGAAACAAAATGTGTGCGTGTGTGTGTGTGTGTGTGTGTGTGTGTGTGTGCGCACGCGCATGTGTGTGTGTGTGTGTGTGTGTGTGTGTGTGTGGTGTGCGTGTGTGTACGTGCATGTGTTTGTATACGTATGCATCTGTGTGTGCGTGCATGTGTGCATGCATGCATGCGTGTATGGGTGTGTGCCTGCATGCGTGTATGCTTATACATGCATTGAGGGAATTGAGTAGGGAGGGAGGGAGATACAAGAGTAACAGAAACAGAGACAGGCAGAGACAGAGGATGACAGAGAGCAGTGTATGTGTGGAGATGACATTGATTTCCTGGATTCAGACAGAGAGAGAGAGAGAGAGAGAGAGAGAGAGAGAAAGTTAGGGAGCAAAAACACAGAGTCGGAAAGGATACTAGGATTTTTTTTTTTTCATGGGGAAATATTTCACTTTAAAAATGAGAGGAAAATTAAATTAACATACTGTTAAAAACAATGGAGTAAAGCACAAACTGACAAAGGCATCAACAAGCAAGGTAAGAGTCCACCTTAAATGGGATCATGTACGACAGAGTGAGAGAGACAGAGAGAAGAGAGCCGGAGGGGGGGGGGGGGGGGGGGGGGGGAGAGAACGCTGGTTGGGAGATAGACAGACCATTAAAAGATTGATTCCAAAATGGGGTAATGGTACGGGAACTACTTAAAAAGTACAAAAATTGCTGTAAAAGCTCTTCTTCTGTTCTTTTCGCTCTTTCTTTCTTTTTTCTTCTTTTTTGTTGTTGTTTCTTCTTTTTTCTTTTTTTCTTTTTTTTTTTTATTTACTGTCTGCCTTTCACCGCATTGACGTCATCTGGTCAGAAGCCATCCAGGCCGGGAAGCCAACACGTTCTAAAACAAACAAAACCTAGCACGCTGACGTGCTGACGCGGGCGGGGCCGAGAGAGCAAGTCTGACATACGGAATCTGTTTCGAATCAGAGCCGTGGAAATTCCAGTCTCCATGGGAATCCTATCAACACTCTGCCTTCCCCCCCCCCCCTCCCCCTCCCAAGCCCTCCCTCCCTTTCTTCATCAATCACCACCGCCCTCCCCTCCCCTCCCCCTTCCCTCCAGCACGTTCACCGAGCCACTTGGTCGCCTTGTTTCCTCAACTTCCCTTCCCCCATGGAATATTCCGGGAGGGGCAGAGGGCGCAACACGCATGTCGACCAACATTCTTGAACTGAGTCTCGTGTCTCGAATTCCTTCGCCCACCATCATCGCTTCGTTGGCGTTGCTTTTGGTGACCGACAGGCACCGACTGGGTGAACACACACTCACTCCTCTCTCTCTCTCTCTTCTTTGAGTGTATCTAAGTGTATCTAATGTAGGCTTTGACATGACACTTGCGACTCCTGACAGTCTACACCATTATAACCCTTGAGGATCTACAAAAAGAATTCCTGGTATGGTGTGTGTGTGTGAGTGTGTGTGTGTGTGTGTGCGCCGCGCACGTGTGTGTGTGTGTGTGTGTGTGTGTGTGTGTGTGTGTGTGTGTGTGTGTGTGCAAGTGCGCGCGTGCCCCTATGGACTTGAGTATTGCGTGTATAATGTATTTTATACGAGTGAACAAGGAATGCTGTTTCAATCTTTCCTCCCTAATATAAATATAAGCCATACCAAAATGATGCAGCGCTGCCCATAGCTCTCCAATCTGCCCTGCCCCCCTTTCCTTCACAATCAACAACCCCAACAAAATCTGTCATTATAGTAACAAGCACAATGTAGATATTATGAGCAATAACAGCTATTTTCCTGCAGCAACAACTGATTTCCAAATGGAAAGATTTTCGTTCCCATAAACACAGCTAGAGTCTAATGATCATATGAAATAACTCTATTCATGTGAAAACAGTTCTCACATACAAATAGAACAGTTGTTTTCACATATGAAAAGAACTGTTGTCATTACAGTATACGTTTTCATATAATAAGTAGCTGTTTTCTCATGAAAATTGCTGTTCTCCATCTTAAAGTGATTGTTCCCATTTCTGTTAGTTAAATCTATAATTAACATTAATTATCACCATTTCCTTGACAGAAATTCCTGGTTTCATGAACACATCCTGCAAAAGCACTGCTTAATGAACTTTTCAGGCTTGCATGCTCGTATGAAATAACTCTCAGCTCTCTCTCTCTCTCTCTCTCTCTCTCTCTCATCCTTCTTCTTTTGAACAAGCATTCACACTCACCCTCTCTTCAATCTCCAATTATGCATGGCAGCAATTACCAACAAACAACGCAGTGTAATAATTACTGCAATTAATCGTCATTCAACCCAACAGCTCCAACCCCACCCCCACTCCCCCTAACCCCCCCACACTCCCGTCTCCATCCTCCTTTCCCCCTTACCCTACACCCATGTTGAATCAGCAACCTTGGAAGGAATCATGCACAGGGTCAATCCTCACTGTTGCCTCCAGTAATGGCCCATTAGCCGCCCTGCAGGGGATGTGTGAGGTCTAGCTGCCTGTCTGTCTGCCATCAGGAACAGGGGCAGACAGTGGAATGCCTGTCGCAAACCACTGCTATTTTGGCTGAGCAACCAAACAATAAGATGACAACTATGGTGCATGTCTTACCCTATGGTCAACCTTGACCAAAAGAGGCCACATCAGTCTCTCAGAAGGAAAAAAAAAGAAGCAGACATGTTCTGCGAGTCTGTCTCTCATCAGGAAAAAAGGCATGTGTGTACTTATCTCAGTCAGACTGCCATCAGGAAAAAGGCAGGTGCGTACAATAAATATATCAGTCAGACCACCATCAGGAAAAAGGCAGATGTGTACTATATATCAGTCAGACCACCATCAGGAAAAAGACAGGTGTGTACTTATCTCAGTCAGACTGCCATCAGGAAAAAGGCAGGTGTGTACTTATATCAGTCTGACTGCCATCAGGAAAAAGGCAGGTGTGTACTACACATTATCAGTCAGACTGCCATCAGGAAAAAGGCAGGTGTGTACTATATATCAGTCTGACTGCCATCAGGAAAAAGGCAGGTGTGCACTATATATCAGTCTGACTGCCATCAGGAAAAAGGCAGGTATGTACTATATATCAGTCAGACTGCCATCAGGAAAAAGGCAGGTGTGTACTTATATCAGTCTGACTGCCATCTGGAAAAAGGCAGGTGTGTACAATATATCAGTCCGACTGCCATCTGGAAAAAGGCAGGTGGATTAGTGCATGTCAGTTTGTCATCAGAAAAAAGGGCATAGTATAGCATGTCAGTCTGCCATTTGGATAAAGACAGGCATATACTACATGTCAGTTTGCAATCAGAAAAAAGGCAGAGTACTATATATATATATATATATATATGTGTGTGTGTGTGTGTGTGTGTGTGTGTGTGTGTGTGTGTGGAGTTTCACACTAAAAAAAAGGCAGGCATGTACTGTATATAAGCCTGCCATCCGGAACAAGCTAGGTATACACTGCATGTCAGCCTGACATCAGGAAAAAGGCAAGAGTGTGCTACAGTACATGTCTGTCTGACATCATGAAAGATGGAGAACGGCTTGTCACTTTCTGTCAGTCCCACTAGTAGTAATGCTTGCTTCTGTTCATTCCTTCTATCAATGTTAGAGAGAGTGAGAGATGCTGACTGATAGTGATACTAGTGATAGAATGAGGTGGGGGGGGGGGGGGTCAGAGGGAGAGAGAGAGAGAGAGAGAGAGAGTACAATTATGTTTATTGAGGGTAAAATGGATAAGCTAATCACACACACGCACACACCCAAGCACGCACATCCGCACACACACACACACACAAAAGAGCACATACATATGCACAGCACATAGCCATTCACAAATGTTCAACGTATGCAGACAACCTCCTGCACACAAACACCATCTAATACAAAAAAAACAAAACCTTACAGCACAAGCACATAATCAATTCAATTCATAAATCATATGAACACACACACTAAATTAAACCTATCGAGTTCAGGTTGTTATACAATAAGGTAATTCTGCATGTTAAAACTTAAAACTGTTAAGTTGAATACATCTGGTATGCCTTCCTGAATTACAATCAGCTTATGCCTTCCTGAATTACAATCAGCTTGGTTTGCGTTTAATGAAGCCAAGTACATCATATATGAGAGAGAGAGAGAGAGAGAGAGGAGAGAGAGAGAGAGAGAGTGGGGGAAGGGGGATTATTTATGAAGATGATAGACTAGCATACACTTTTGCTACTGGACCCTTAGCCTCTACAGGGACAACATCACTGAAAAAAAAAAAAACAGACATACAGACAGACAGACAGGAAGGGGTGGGAGAGAACATGAGAGAGCAAAGGACGGGGAAAAACATAGAAAGAACAGCAAACAAAATGTGTACATCTCACCAGCACTGGGCTGGTAATTTCTATAACCAATCAGGCAAACCTGACAAAGACAAATCAGTGATATAAAACCAGAAGTATGATCACAGCAATGAATGAAAATCAAGTGCACAAACGAACAGTCCACTTTCAAAGCATTCAAACAAAAATTAAGAAAGTAAACTATACTGGTTCCCAGGATGTTTGCCGGTATTTTGTCATCTAGATAGATTTGGAGAAAAAAAAAAAAAAAGTCTGTCAACGTGAACCCTTAGATGCACACATGTTATTCAGTTCAACACTGTGTTCTGATCAACCTGAACCTTGTACTTTCCTTACATACATGGGATGGGAGACAAGGAAGGGATGGAAAAAACACACAAGATCCCCAACGATGAGAGTTAGACACACTCCCACCTCTCAGAAAAGTAAAAACAAAAGGGAAAAAAAGGACTAGACATACTATTCCTCTAAGCCTTAGTATTTTTGCTACAGTTGGAGAGCCATGGAGCCTCAACCCACCTGCTCTTCCCATCAGGAGTTTCCATGGAGACTTACACTACCACCCCCACCACATTCCCCTTCTTCCCTCATCCCCCTTTCCCTCCTCCTCCTCCTCCATCTTCCCTCCCCTACCCCCTTTCTCTGATCTGTCCATAAACCAGGTGCATGTTTTCAGGATGAACACTGAGTAACACCAAAGTGGTGGTCCCATTGGAAAATGTCTACCTGAGCCCCAAAGCTGAAGGTCTTCTGATGCTTCCCCTTGATCTCTTCCTTCCACTAAATCCTAAATCATGAAAAGCCCCCTTGCAAAACTTTGAAAGTAGTGAAAATGAAACAGTGTCAAACAATTCTGTATCCAGAGCTGTTTGCTCTATGATAATGTTCCCACAGTCACGAAACTCAAGACAGAATGTTCAGAAGCCATTGGGGATACATTGCCAAGATACTTCACCATCCTGTGACAAACATCACGATGCAACTCTGATGTGGAATCCTGAAGGCTAGAGAAACAGAGGGGCTACGAACATGCGGAACAAAAGGATAGACTGAGTACATCTGAAGTCTGCCAGAAATAAAAGCACAAGACAGGAACATCTTGAAAACAATTGTTGGCTGGCCTTTACTTCAGGAAGGGAAGCAGGTGGAAAAAGCACAGGCACAGTACACACACACACACACACACACACACACACACACACACACACACACACACACACACACAATGTATTGTGTAGTTATGGGGGAAAAAATTACCCAAATCCCTGTGCACACATTTCTTTTATAGAACATTAAATGAATTAAATAACTCATAGTATGCTCAATAACAACAACAAAAGCCTAAAATAAAATATCAGGAATGTTTACTAATCTTATATTCAATTCAAAATCGAAGACATGACAGTATCACAATTCTAGAAAATGGTATGTGGTATGGTCCCCTCATCTGAAGAAACATTAAATAGTATTTTGTACAAAATCTTACATAACTAGCGAAGCTAGAAAAGTAGAACTACTTTAGCATGTACTCTGGTCAGCCTTTAACACCAATGACAAAGAGGTGACATGACCGAGACTGAAATGTTTCATTACTCACTGTAAGCGTGACCCACGGTATTCAGATTCAGATTAGAACATATTTTCTGACTGCACATTACTGGTTTAAATATTTGAATTGAATGCAACATTGTAACACACAATATGTGCACACATGTGCATGCACACACACGCACACGCACACACAACACACACACACACACACACACTGCATTGCAGTTTAAAGGTCTAAGATCATCTTGCGATGAAAAGATGTTAAATAAAACTACTGAACTGAACACACTGCATGGTATACTATGGTTTATGCCTTGTAGTGAGCATCATCAACATATTGGCTGTCTCACACACAGACAATGCACATGGTCAGCATACACACACACACACAGAGAAGGATAGACAGACAGACAGACAGACAGAGCGAGAAGAGGGGGAAGGGGAGGAAGAATTAAAAAAATCAATATCATCCTATTTCTCTTGAAATTCTCAATTTGTTCTAAATGAACAATTTAGTGAAAAGTCTATCATTCAAGTGCACCAGAACAAACTGTTCACTGTGTCTGTGTGCCTATTCTTCCAATGAACACACATTGAGTAATGAAAAAAAATGTTGGCACAGAATTAGAAAAAAAAAAATCCCTTTCTGACTTTTTGCCCCAATGGGTATCATGTTCGTATCAAAGGTTAGTGACGCATCTCATCTTGTTTGTGTTTAAGATTAAGGCCATATATCTGCAATGCTTCTTTATGAAACTGAACGTGAAACTGGGGACATTTTAAGGGATTTTAAACAGGGAAAAAAAAATGAATAAAATATGTGTAGGCTGAACTTCGTCTTTGTTTTTCACTTCCGTCTGTAGTATGTGTCCCATTGCATTAAATGCCGAATTCTGTAAACTCACAAATCAAGCATGCCACAGACAAGAGAGAGAGAAGAGAGAGAGAGAGAGAGAGAGAGAGAGAGAGAGAGAGAGATCTCAATATATCTGCCAATGCACACGAGCAATGAAAAAACATTACTTTTCATCCCCTCCCCCTCCACCCAACCTGGCCCCCACTTCATCTGGAATAATTGTGATCAGAAAAAGAAGAATAAAACAACATTGAGCATTGTATACACTTAGTTTAATAATATCTCCATCTGGGAACAACTTATCTGTAAGTTCCCTCAACCAAATGGGATGTTAATCATGCCATTCGAAGTCGAACCCAGTCTATTCCAAAGAAAAAAAAAACTTAACTCAACACCCCTAGTCTCCACTCCCTCTTCGGGCTCCTTAGTCTATCCCTCCACCGGTCCAGTCCATAAAACGGAATCCGACACCCAAAATCTTTATCTTGTTTGTGCCGGCTAGGCTTGCTGCACAAAAGCAGCCTGGCGACAGTGGTGTGTCTAGATGCAGACAGCTTTATGGTATGCTGAATGGAATAACGCGTGTGCGTTCAGCCGGCCTTAAACAAAACATGAAGCAGACGATTTTTTTTTAAGCTGCCTAAAACACTTATCAGATTGCAAAGAGTAACGAAAACAAAAAACGATTGCGTCAAGCTTTCAATGATGTGATCGTGAATCATCCGGCATGACAAAGTCTCGGTTTCTTTCTCTGACTCACGACTCTAATTACTGATGATGATGATATTCAGACCGGTCGTCTGCACACTGGCTCGTGATGCCATGCACGCGCACCAAAAAATGGTGGCTGCCACTGTTCAGTCGCTAGCAGATTTTACAAGAAAACAACGCCAACCAATCATCAAAATCCCCGATCGGACATTTGACTGCATAAAATTTGTAAAACAACGAACGGTTTATCGTTTCCCAATGACAATACACCAGTGCCCCAGTATAAACCATGAAAAAAATGTCAAAATACAAAGGACTACTTACACGAACTCTCAGATGCAGCCGCCATCTCCGACACCAGCAAGTCATGTGACCATCCGAAGATGAGAGTCGGTGGCCGAGCCCGACAACCTCAGCGCTGGCTGGCTCAGTGAATTGAAATTCTTTGTGCTGCAACCAGAAGTGACGTAAGATTCACATCTTTGCTCTGATTCGATGACTGTTTAAAATCGCAGCGAGATTCTGGACTGGCTATGGGTAAACAGTGAAGAACGACAACCATTGATCATAATTGTTATTACGAAAATCTTAGGGAGACCTCACTCTGTCTGTTACACACACACACGCACGCACGCACGCACGTACGACGCACGCTCACACACACACACACACACACACACACACACACACACACACACACACACACACACACAGAGAGAGAGAGAGAGAGAGAGGGGGGGGGGCACCATGCACTAAAACATAGTGAATTCGCATTGATGACAGATTCACTACCGTGTTCACTGATGCACATAGGCCCACCCGTGTCAGTATGTTGGCGGCTGGTTGCCAATTAATGCTGTAGTTGTTGCTGGTGGTGGGTGTGGTGGTGGTGGTGGTGGTGGTGGTGTGTGTGTGTGTGTGTGTGTGTGTGTGTGTGTGAGTGCGCGCGCGTGCATGTGTGTGTGTGTGTGTGTGTGTTGTGTGTGGCGCGCGCGCGCGCGTGTGTGTGTAGTCTAGTACGTGAAAGTGTGTCTGTGTCTCTGTGTGTCTGTGTCTATGCGTGCGTACGTGCGTGGTGTGTGTGTGTGTGTGTGTGTGTGTGTGTGTGTGTGTGTGTGTGTGTGTGCCTTGTGTGTGTGTGTGTGGTGCGTGCGTGCGTGCGTGTGTGTGTGTGTGTGTGTGTGTGTGTGCGCGCGCGCGCTTGTGTGTGTTTGTATGCCAGTGTGTGTGTGTGTGTGTGTGTGTGTGTGTGTGTTGTTTGTCTGTTTGCATGCCTGTGTGTGTGTGTGTGTGTGTGTGTTGTGTGTGTGTGTGTGTGTGTGTGTGTGTGTTTTCTGGGTTTGTGATATCAGATGAGACGGGGACAGAAGTCAGAATGCGAGCTTAAATGATGTTAGCCGATGCGCGTGCACAAAACTTGCGCATGTGCATGGGTGCGCGCATGTGTGTGTGTGTGTGTGCGCGCATGTGCATGGGTGCGCGCGCGCGCGCGCGCGCGCGCGCTGGTGTGTGTGTGTGTGTGCGCGCGCGCGCGTGTGACTTTGATGACGCCAATGCCCATAATTCTTGATGTGAGCATAGACACTGAAGAGAACTGCCTGCTGGATGTTTGGGCTAGCCTACTAGGTCTACGCTCGAGTTCAAAATTAAGAGAGAAAAAAAAAAAATTACAACAACTGAACTCGCTGTAGATATTATCTTGCTAAAAGATCCTTACAGTGGGATCAGAAAGTGGAAATCAGCCTCCATGGGCTTGCTTTGCATACAAGTGATATTCACCGAGTGAACAACGTGTTTTATGACGGCAGTAGGCCTACTTCCGAGTCGGTCGATCATAAAACCAGTACCAAAGGCTCGGTGTCCATGATTAGGCCCTTATCGATTTCAGCTGGATAGGCATCAGGAGTCGCTGTAGCCTAACTTCAGACTGTGGCTGTCTTCGTAACACACAACACACAACAATAATAATAATAATAATAATACTTATTATAACACTACTACTACTACTACTACTACTACTACTACTACTACTACTACTGCTGCTGCTCATAATAATAATAATGATGATGATGATAGCAACAATGATAATACTAATGATAATAATGATGGGGAGGATAACAGCAACAATAATAATAATAATAGTAATAATAATAACAACAACAACAACAAATACAACAATAATAACGACAATATTAATGATAGTCATAGGGTAGATGTGCCAAAACATACTGGACCTCTTCCAGAGTTGAGCCCCCCCCCCCCCCTTCCCCTCCCCCCTCCTTCCCTACAGTGTTTTCTATGGGGAGGAGCAAAACATCGAACATCACCGGTCTGATTCCATCGCCGTTCAAATCTGAACAGACTGTGACGGCGGCGCCTTGAACTATTTGACTGTTGCGTACTGTTTGGGACGTTATTTTTTGTTCTGACTGATAATCTGAATCGTCGGGAAGGAAAGGTGATGGAATATCTCGATCTGAAAGTTTCTCAGCTCAACTATGCAGCCATTTTCCGATGCGTTTACAGGCAGCTTCCCAAACCCATGTGCATTCATTTGCAAACGGTGCTTGTTTACTTCAGACACCCTTCAGTGTTCGCTCATGCTGGGACGGGGGAATGTTCCTGCATCGGGCTGGATTGATCCGTTATTGGAATAATAGTGGTTCAGTTTAGGGACTAATTCACGTGTCGATTTTTAATAGAATCACATCGGTGCTAGGGAGGAAACAAGAACAACAACTCTAGCCTCAGGAAGATGAGACACTTCC
>CM065741.1:41449940-41464940 GCA_033310375.1 Conus canariensis | reverse complement strand
AGGCCACATTCCCTCAAGCTGTGGGCTAGATTTGGGCTCAGAGGCCACATTCCTCAAGCTGTAGGCTAGATTTGGGCTCAGAGGCCACATTCCCTCAAGCTGTAGGCTAGACTTTGGCTCAGAGGCCACATTCCCTCAAGCTGTAGGCTAGACTTTGGCTCAGAGGCCACATTCCCTCAAGCTGTAGGCTAGACTGGCTCAGAGGCCACAATCCCTCAAGCGTAGGCTAGACTTTGGCTCAGAGGCCACATTCCCTCAAGCTGTAGGCTAGACTTTGGCTCAGAGGCCATATTCCCTCAAGCTGCAGGCTAGACTTTGGCTCAGGGGACCACATTCCCTCAAGCTGTGGGCTAGACTTTGGCTCAGAGGCCACATTCCCTCAAGCTGAGGCTAGACTTTGGCTCAGAGGCCACATTCCCTCAAGCTGTAGGCTAGACTTTGGCTCAGAGGCCACATTCCCTCAAGCTGTAGGCTAGACTTTGGCTCAGAGGCCACATTCCCTCAAGCTGTGGGCTAGATTTAGGCTCAGAGGCCACATTCCCTCAAGCTGTGGCTAGATTTGGGCTCAGAGGCCACATTCCCTCAAGCTGTGGGCTAGACTTTGGCTCAGAGGCCACATTCTCTCAAGCTGTGGGCTAGACTTTGGCTCAGAGGCCACATTCCCTCAAGCGGCAGTCTGGGCATTAGGTCGAGTTCGGGTTACAGCACAGGTCAAGTTTGAACAGTGAACCTCAAGGTTCTGAAAAAAAAAGTGAAAGATTATTTGTCTGGAATTTGGGTCAGTAGATTATTCAGTTCATATGTCAGCAGTTTTGGCAGCAGAATGATGCATGATTTGAGGACTCCTTGTATTTCTACGCCATTGGTAGGGCACTAGGATTTTGAAGTTAAAAGTCTAGCAGAAGAGAGGAAAATGAAGGTTCATGTAGATCGTGCTTGCAGAGAAAAAGGAACGGACACGAGACCTGCCCCAAAGTCAGGTATGGTATGGGTCAAGGGCTGGACTGTGCGACGAATATGTTTTGGTAATGGCTGATCGTCAGAGAAAAGCCAGGTGCAGCTTTGAATGTAATAGAGAATATACAGCAGGGCTGGATCACAGAGTTTTTTTTTTAAGGTGGGGTGCTGGTAAATGTTTTAGGCCGGGGTCGGGGGCCGTCTAGGCCCCGGTGGGGTCTAGGGGCAAAGCCTTGGTGGGGGGACCAGGGGGGGGCAAAGCCCCCCGGCCGAAAATTGTTTTTTGACATTTTAAAAGCTGTTTCGTGGCATCTCCTGTGAGCTGGGGAGACATTATTAATAGCGTTTTATCAATTTGGCACTGTGTTTAATATGACGGTACAGCGGAAAGAGGGACTGGGGGTGCTTGCTTTGTTTGTTTCTTTTTTTTTTTTTTTTGAGCCGAGGGTTTTGTTGTTTTTTTTAGCCGGGGGGGGGGGGGGGGGGGGGGCTGCTGTAGTACCAAAGCACCCCCCCCCCCCCCCGGATCCGGCCCTGTACAGTGTTTTGGACCTAAACTGTAACCGTCGACTCGGACTTCAGTGACGGCCTTTCAAGAGGATGTGAAGGATTATTTCCCCTGTCTTTGTGTCGTCAATGGTCTGTGCCACTGGTAGACTAGGATGTCCTTTTTGATCACCCTGGGTGTAGTGCCGGCTTAGTGCTGAGTGTAGATTTCCTCCACTGAACTGGTCGTCATCACTGGCAGCTGCTAACGGGTAGACCTGCATGAGAGAAAGATGCTGAACCGTGGCTGCTCGAAGAAGGATGAAAAAACAAACGAAAACAAACACAAACACAAACAAACAAACATGAAACGAAAGAAAAGTAAACGGGAATAATACATATTATTATATTTTTTCCCATCAGTTTTATATTCTAACAGGGTAATCATTTTGGTGTGTGTGTGTGTGTGTGTGTGTGTGTGTGTGTGTGTGTGTGTGTGTGTGTGTGTGTGGTTGGTTGGTTTTGATTAAAAAAATAAAAGGATAGGGTGTGGGTGATGGGGGGAAGGAGAGGGTCGGGCACGAGAGGTGGGGGTGGGTGGGTGGGGGAAGGAGTGCTTGCGTTGCTCCAGTCTTCATTTCTGTATCTGTTGTTAATCCTCCATACCTCAAAAGAGGTCACAGAAGGATTAAACCCAAGTTCAAAATCATGTGTGTGTGTGTGTGTGTGTGTGTGTGTGTGTGTGTGTGTGTGTGTGTGTGTGTGTGTGTGTGTGTGTGAGCGCGTGCGTGCGTGTGTGAGCGAGTGAGTGTGTGTGTGTGTGTGTGTGTGTGTGTGTGTGTGTGTGTGTGTGTGTGTGTGTGTGTGTGTGTGTGTGTGTGTGTAATAAAGTGGGCCGGAAAATCCATCAAAGAAATGGGACATTTTCCCCGTCGCCCCCCACCCCCGTTCCACTATCTGCCTCCCCACCATTGATATAACCTTTTGTTTTCCTTACAGATATCAGGATACCTCATTCGCTGTTGTGTGTGTGTGTGTGTGTGTGTGTGTGTGTGTGTGTGTGTGTGTGTGTGTGTGTGTGTGTGTGTGTGGCGCGCGCGCGTTCTTTTTTTTTTTTTTTTTTTAAAGACAAAGTAGACCTTTTGAACAGCTCATTATAAAAAAAGGAAGAAGAAGAAAAGGCAGCATTGTTTCACGTGAGATCCCCCCCCCCCCCCCCCCCCCCCCCCCCCCCCCCCCCTTCACCAAAATGTGAGTCTTTCAAAACATGTCGAAAAAAAACCTCCTAGGAATACACTCTAATTTCCCTATGATATACGATTTTACTGTAAATATTGCACATTCGAAGTTCAGTTTCTTTGCGTAAAGGATAACCTAGTTGAACACGTAAATCTGATCGTTTCACATTTCTTGATAAGGGCTTGATGACCTCAATGTTGGTAATGCAGGCACTTAGCAAGGGAAATAAATTCAGCTTGTGTATGGAGTCAACGTCTTAAGGGTTGCCTCCACTTTGAATTTTTCCGCCCGCTGCTCCGCATGTGTGAGTGGGCTATATCCATTTGTTGTCCCGTTTTGAGATCAAAACAAACGTTGAAGGCAAGACATCACCTGAAGTACTGTAAGCAAGGAAAGGGTTGATATACACCTTTAAAATCTTGCTTGAGAGAGAGAGAGAGAGAGAGAGAGAGAGAGAGAGAATGCTTTTTTGATTTGTTTGGGACCTTGTTTTAATTACAATTAAAAGCACTTTTTTTTTTTCGATTACTTCTGCCAAGGATTTATACTTACACATCGCCCATTTGTTTGTTCGTTTGTCCGTCAACGAATTTACTTAAAAACTGGTGAACTGCTTTTAATCAGTTGATGTGTAGAAAGATGGAATGTTTCAGATGGACGACCACATGAAATTTGGGGCGGATATGAATCAACCGGCAGTTCTTTGGTTCGCTCGGCAATAGTACCTTTCCACTGGATAAAAATAATTTGCACTTACTGCTCTCAAACTGATAACTATCTATGAGTCAGTCTGTCTTATCACGAATATTCTAAATTTTCCAGGGATATTAAAGTAGGCCTTATATTTCATATGTTCCAGAACCTTTTTTTTTTTTTTATAACCCCTGCCCAACCACTGCCCCCCCCCCCCCTTTTTTTTTCTTTTCTTTTATTCATAAGTTGATTTTGTTTACATAAGCAAAATGAACAATGCATAAATGAATAACTTAATAAGATAAAAAGTGCCTGGCGAAACTGTTTATTCTCCCATTTTACAGATACCCTCCCCCCCCCCCTTTTTTTTTTTTTTTTAAAACCTCATATGTGGAGACATTTTGGATCAAGGGTCACACAGGATCCAGGACCCGTTCGACTCTGGCGGGTTCACGCGGCGTCCTGAGTGCCCCTTTGTGTTTGTTTGTTTTTTTTGTTTGTTTGTTTGTTTGTTTGTTTGTTTGTTTCCCCTCAGTTAAATTCAGCGTATGGAGCACGGTAAATTAAGGTCTAAATTTTTTTTTCGTGTTACATGCAATATGGATACACATGAACAAACAAAACAACAACGACACACACACACACACACACACACACACACACACACACACACACACACACACACACACAGAGACACAGACAGACACACACAACACACACACACACAGACACACACAGACAGAGACACAGACACACACAACACACACACACACACACACACACACACACACACACACACACACACACACACACACACACACACACACACTGAACTGTCACACCCCACCCCCACTCACCCACGAAAACAAACAAAACACACAAGAAACAAACACAACAAACCTACACGGCCACACACATTCAACTCTCACACACAAACCAACAACTTGATTAAATCAGAAAGGAACTACCAACCAACTTAACAATAATCAAAACCACAAAGCACAACAATTCACTATACGCGTTCGAAATACACATACACACACACACACCACACACACACACACACACACACACACACACACACACACACACACACACACACCACACACACACACAAAACACACACACACACACACACACACACAACACACACACACACCACACACACACACACACACACACACCACACACACACACACACACACCACACACACACACACACACACACCCCAACCACACACACACACACACACACACCACACACACACACACACACACACACACACACACTTTGTTGAACTTGTCACATTCCTCCCTCATTGTTCCCCTCTGACTCCCCCGTGGAAAACAAGAAGAAAAAGAAAAAGAAAAACAAACATACAAACAAACAAACCTGGTCTCTGTTTGCCATTCTTTCACATTTCAACTCTGCTTATTCTTACTTACAAACCAGACGAATCTCGTTTTTGATGGGCTGAAAATCAGAAAGGAAATCTGTCCTATTTGGTTGAACCAGATCTTTAATCAAGTTAATGGCAAAAAGTTGTTTCCATCGTAAGAGCAGCAACAAGTTTACAGCTTATATCGCGTTCTGAAATACACATTACACGGACAGTTTACACAAACAGCTGGCAGACAAATACAAAGTTTTTTCAAATTCGACGTACATTTTGGAACATGATCCACTAAACACATGGATACAACGATCCACTGACCTAAGCATCAAGTAGATGAATAAATAGATGTGTAGAAAACAACATCAAGAAAGGAAGACTTACTTGACTTACGCCTCTTGATTCCTTGAGGAACACAGGGCCGCGACGACACTGCTCCAACGCACGCGATTCTGGCAGGTCCTCCTTAGCTCGGCCCACGTCATTCCGGCGGCCTTCACCTCAGCGTCGACACTCCTGCGCCAAGTCTGTTTTGGTCGACCCACTTTCCGCTTTCCTTGTGGATTCCAATCCAGAGCCTGCCTGGTTACGTTGGATACAGGCTTCCGTAGCGTGTGGCCGATCCATCCCCATTAAAGGAAAAGGGGAGGAAGAATGAGGGACAGAGGACCAATCTCCCCATTACAATTCAATCGAAGGCCTATTTTTGAAGCCAAATTTTCTAAACCAATCCATCATGAAACCAGAGAAGGTGATACCTGCACATTCCAACACACATTAATATGTTCTATTCAAAATAGATTTGAATCAGAAAATGAATTTGAGTACGGTCTGACATTAACATATTCGCATCAACATGAAGATCGGGATTACCATTCAAGAGAATATGAACCCCTAATTCTGTGCTGCCATTTTTTTTTTTCATGCACCATAAATAATGAGTGTCTGGTCGTTGAAACGATTAGTTTTTATCATTCTCATGTGCCAGATTCAATCAGTTCTCTTTAATGGCTTATCTGCTATATTTTATGTGGATTATGTCACAGTTACAGATATTGCGTAGCGATAATATTCCAAAGTACGAAAATACACAAAGACACTGTCATGATGTATGATGAGAATCTAGAATCGAATCCATAATCTCTCTCTTTCTCTCTCTCTCTCTCTCTCTCTCTCTCTCTCTCTCTCTCTCTCTCTCTCTCTCTCTCTCTCTCATATTTGACGCAGAAATTAGTCACAAAGATGGGAAATGCTAATGTGTAACAATACACTAAACACGGTTTTGTGCTAGTTTTGAACAAAAATATATGCTTAGGATTAAATGAGCTGGGTTTTTTTTTTTTTTTAAAGTATTATTACTACTGTTGTTTGTTTTTGACGTTAATTTCCTCCAGTAAAGAAGTGCCTAAGACTGAAAACAAAGTCACACACACACACACACACACACACACACACACACACACACACACACACACACACACACACCCGCGCGCGTATTAAAAAAGAAAAAAAAAAAAAAAGAAAAGTAAGAAAGAAAACGCGAAACAATCCCTTCCTGTTACCGCCCCCTCCCCTCCGTTCTCTATCCCACACCCTCCCCGCTCCCTCTGTTCTCCCAACTGATCTGTCTTATGTCCGAATATGTTGTTCAACTCACTTAAGCCTAGTTATTTATCAACTGTCGGAAACCGGCGTGACATGGAAAATTCTTCACTTTTGAAATTGAAAATGGAATGAGGCAGGGAAAAGTGAAGAATAAACAAGGAGGGTAACTTTTGCTCCCATAAGAAAACCTAACACAGAGTAACTTTTATTCAAGACTGGCACAGCCTTTTAACCTTGAATAAAGTCAGACAAATACAAAGACGAACAATCTAATGGTGGGGGAAAAAACAAGCGCAGGTCAACAACTCAACTGTCTTCATAGTAATGCCTTGGCAAAAGATTTGGACTTGAGGGGGGAGGGGGGGGGTTGAGGATGGAGAAATGGTATATTTTCTAAATTTCAGGTTCCCAGTTTCTCCATCGTTTGATCTCGCCTGTACATTATGTTTTTGTTATGTTAGTTCGTCCTGTCTTTATGTTCTCCCAATCTGTAACTCGGTCGGGCAGCTGATTCCTCAAGTTATTGTAACGTAAGGTTCAGATATCCAGAAGTAATTACATGATGTCATGTCTGGTTCCCGAACTGAGGGAATGTGTCTTTTGGACGAACAATAAGACTGTCTCAATACAAGCGTGAAGAGTATTAGAAATGGGAGGTAATTTCCGTTTGGCTTCAGTCAGCAGTTGTTGCTTCCCTTTTTACTCTCCTCGCCGACCCCACTTCCCTCCATCCTCGCTCCCTCCCTCCTCCCTCCAGACCTTACACCCGTCCCATAGCTAAACGTCGCTGAATTTGACTTTCTCTCTCTCTCTCTCTCTCTCTCTCTCTCTCTCTCTCTCTCTCTCTCTCTCTCTCTCTCTCTCTCTCTCTCTCCATGTTTCACCGATGAGTCCAAATCAGTGACGTAAAGCCTGTGAGTAAGCATTATGGGTTTGTTTTGAAGACGGACTGCGATGGTCGCCATCTCTGCCAGTAAAGGATTCTATGGTTATTATCGAACAACGTAGTTTATCATTTCTGGTTTTTTCCCCCTCACAACCCCTCGCCTCCCCTCTTCTCCTCCACCCCCATCTCTGTCTGTCTGTGTTTCTGTCTCTGTCTGTCTCACTGTCTGTGTGTCTGTTTCTCTCTGTTCAATTTTTGCCATGTCATTATTTTAATGACGGAGGAATTGTAAGCCACATTTGTTTTCCCCTCTGCTAATATGTTACACACACACACACACACACACACACACACACACACCACACACACACACACACACACACGCACGCACGCACGACACATGCCGCGCACGCGCATTATCTATCTATGTATATATATATATATAATATGTGTGTGTGTGTGTGTGTTGTGTGTGTGCCGCGCGCGCGCGCGTACACACACACACACACACACACAACACATGTTATATATAGTATTATATATGATATTATATAATAGATAGATATAGGTATGATGTACACATATATAGATGTGTGTGTGTGTGTGTGTGTGTGTGTGTGTGTGTGTGTGTGTGTGTTGTGTGTGTGTCCCTCCCTCTCTCTCGCAGATAAAGCCTGTAAAAGCTTGATGAGAGCCGTGAACGGCAAGAACCAAAACTGCACGCACGCGCAGCTCGATCTGCGCTCTCTCGCGGCGAGGCAAAGCAGCAGCAGACGACACAGCGAGCCATATGAAATGATCCGTTTCAGTTTTTCCCCGGCAGCGCGTTCATTCAGTCTTTTGGAACTGGTTGGTTAAGCTAGTGAGACAATGAAACGAAAAATCTGTGATGCCATGGAAATGCTGATGTGGAGCTTGACGCTCAGTTTGATGATGCTGGGAGTCTGTCTGTCTGGTAAGTTATGAGTAGTTTATCTTCATTGGCATGATCAATTGATGCTCTTCTGACTAAGTGTTGGAATTGTGACTTGCTTTTGATCAGTTTTGACAATGATATTGCTTATTGCATAGGTCTGCTACGCCGTTTATCTTTAAAAACGGGAATAGATGTCATATTGTCAGAGTTTATAATCCGCCTTCATAATTACTTAACATGTCATCTTTATGAGTACACTGATAAACTGACATTTTTTCCCTTGAGTTTAGTTCAAGGGGGATACTTGTAAAGTAAAAAAGAAAAAAAATGAACGTTAAAAACGCGTTAAAGAGAAAACAAAAAACAAAAAGACCTCCCAAAAACAACAGCAACAACAACAACAACAAAAAACCACCACCACCACGTCCACACTACCACCACCACCACAACAACGTCAAAATTGGCGCCAGCTGGACGTCAAGTTTAGTTCGCTGCGAGTGTGGCATAGCAGCGGATGCCGAGGGAGGGGTGGCAGCTCTCCTTTGAGGGGCACTGATGTGAGAAGTCAGTGTCGGGGGGCGCAGTCAACCTTCCAGCCATATGTGTGACGACGGGCCTAGCCTGTGTCGCTGGGGGACTGCTCCTGGAGATGTGAGGCGATCGGTGACAGAGCGCTGCCTGACTGCGATCACCGTGGCCTGGGTAACCGTGTTCAGAGGTCAGGCAGACATGGGGGCACTCCTTATGGGGTTGGGCCGAAAAAACTGCCCTCTCGGCCGCAGTCTGCGAGTACCCGCCGAATATTAGAGACTCGTGCAGCGCTCCAGCGACTTTCGTCCTGCTCCGTTCTTGAGGCGGCCTCACGCGGCACAGGACCATCGCCACCCGAGCATGAAGAAGGCCGCCCGGTGGTCCTGAAGACGGCCTTCAGTTTGGGGAAAAGGAGGCAATATACACCGACGCCCATCGTCGGTCGACCAACAACCAAAATTGAACCAACGTTCAAGAGGAAGAAGAGCTCAGAGAGAGGGAGAAACACGACGACACCACATGAAACTCACCCACTACTGCCATCGACAGCAGTTGCCACAAGTGATGCAGATCTACGTCTGCAGTACTCTTGTCCTTAATGGCCTCAGGCCGATAGGACGTTAATCTCACCCTAAAACAACAACAACAATAACACCATCAAGTTCTGCGCGTTTCAGCCAAACGCTCTGATTCCCGCACGCGTCATGTTCAAATTTGCGTTCCCTATTGAACGCTGAAATATTTGCTTGTCTTGTTAGTGTGTTATGCATGGGTCCCGCTAAATCACATGATGTGAAGTGACACACGGTTGCCGAAACCTTTGATGTTCTTGTTTTTGTAGGTATGCAAATTATTTATTTCCTTTTAAGTCTCTCTCTCTCTCTCTCTCTCTCTCTCTCTCTCTCTCTCTCTCTCTCTCTCTCTCTCTCTCTGTTCTTACGGGAAGCCAAACACATTTCAAGAAGAAAAACACGGGACAAAGAAACAATGTCTTGCTTTAAGGAAGAGAGAGAGAATCGAAGGTCTCCGGTTCGAATCTCGTAGAGGATAGCTCCCCCCACCCCACCCCCTCCCCCTTTTCACTATACGTTAAACGGTGGTATTCTGAGCATGATATGATAAACTGTGGTATCATGCAACAAGGAAGTTCATGTTTCTAGCAAAATTCAGATGAAAACGTAATGAAACCATTTTGCTCCGCAAAATTTGACTAAAGATATACGCAGATGGGGAGAAAAAAAATGTGTGGCGCTGTCCTATGGTGACACACTGTCCACGAAGAAGAGCAGCTGGAATTTCAAACACAGAAATGTATGGTGAAGATGAAGCTGTACAGTGCGATTGTCCGGAGCGAAAAATAAGAACGTAGATCTCATTTCGGGTAGTTTCTATCTACCTTCCGATCTTGGTGCAATAATACATGTGTTACCAGGGGGGTCGACAGATTTAATTTCAGGCATGCTTGTTATCTTAACAGATCAGAGTTGTCCATGTACCACGGGGTTTTTCTTCCTTTCTTTCTTTCTTTCTTTTTCTTTCTTCTCTCTCTCTCTCTCTCTCTCTCTCTCTCTCTCTCTCTCTCTCTCTCTCTCTCTCTCTCTCATTTTTTTGAATATATTTTTAATCCCTGTTGTTTTTTAATAATTCCCGAACCTTGCGGAAAGTCCAAGAAGTATCCAGAAGATACCACAAATTGTTTCTACAATTCGAAAGTCCGTGCGTTTTGGCTGGCTGTGTAGCATCACAGTTCTGGAACTTTCTAGAATATTCCATGTAGTTTCTTTGGCTTTGAACCGTCGGCTTAGAACATCTGATTTCATAAACTATACATAACTGGTGTTTGGGTTGTTGAGAGAGAGAGAGAGAGAGAGAGAGAGAGAGAGAGAGAGAGAGAGAGAGAGAGAGAGAGAGAGAGAGAGAGAGTTGTTTAAACGGGAAGGAATCCTCGCCGTTTTGAGATCATTGTAACGGTCGTATGACGATTGAATGAGGGAGAGAGAGAGAGAGAGAGAGAGAGAGAGAGAGAGAGAGAGAGAGAGAGAGAGAGAGAGAGAGAGAGAGTTGTTTAGAGGGAAGGAATCCTCGCCGTTTTGAGATCATTGTAACGGTCATATGACGATTGAATTTGTGAATTTTTCGCTGGGAGTGAAAACTTCAAAGTTGTTACAAGAGTCGATTTTTGTTTCTCTCCTTCTGGATGTGACGTAGCCATCTCTTCTCTTTCATCTCAGTCAGCATCCTGCGACCCCTGAAGTATCTTTAGAGGACTGTGGGGTTTGATTCTTCATGGCAATCCTTTTTCATCACGATGAAATCATGGTTTTGTTATGCAACAGTGACACTGCGATTATTATGGTCTAAAATTTCTTCAGTGACATACCTGTTTCTCCATTCAGGAGTATGTATAGTGCCAAATTCAAATTTTTCACTAACGTCTCTTACAACGCGAGTCGTCATGACTAGACATTGCATACTAAATCTTTAATTTTGTGCCTCCCTAAGAAAAACAAATGTGAAGTTCTGATATCAAATTGTGACGGAGTCCTTTCAAATCGTATCTTTCAGGCAACAAGATGGCTGATTGTGCCGAAGAGTCTGTATAGAATAGAACAAGATGATCAGCTTCAGTCATTCTTCTTCTTTTTTTTTGTGCCTGAGGCGTACAGTTTTATCTGAAGTTGTTTTGAAAAGAACTCAAAACATCAGTCGAAAGATGTAGTTCATATGGATAGATGGAATCTTATTGTTTCTGGAAACGATGCCTTAATCCTTCGGATTAGTTCCAGTTGGCTATCTAATTAACAGAATATGGGATATGGAATACTTGGGTAAATCTCTCCCTCCCTTCCTCCCCGCGCTTCTTCTCTGCCAGAAGGCTTGCATTGAGGAAAAAACAGAAAGCAAAAACAAACAAACAACCAAACAAACAAAAACCACAGAAATCGTCAACGTTTCGGTCACAGATCGTCCTCGGAGCTGATGACATCAAATGAAAGACAAAAAGCAGGTCTACGTATGCACTGAACGAAGGAATATGTTGTGTGTGTGTGTGTGAGTGTGTGTGTGTGTGTGTGTGTGTGTGTGTGTGTGTGTGTGTGTGTGTGTGTGGTGTGTGTGTGTGTGCGTGCGTGGTGCGTGGGTGGTGGTGTGTGTGTGTGTGTGTGTGTGTGTGTTTATCTTTCATTTGATGTGATCAATCTCGAAGACGGGCTACGACTTAAACGTTGACGATTTTGTTCTTTTTTTTTTTTTTTTTTTCCTATTGAAATCTTCAGAACATCCTCAAAGATAGTTATTATTTGTGGTAAAAGAGGATCAGAAGTCAAAAATCATTTTCATGAAAATTACATTCAAGGAGTGTGGGGTGGGGGGCGGGGAGTGAGGGTGTGTGTGTCATCTCTGAATAAATGACCCACTTCAAAGGCCAGTGCCCAGTTTTTATTTGTGTAATTTTTTATGCATTACGTAAATCAGTTCCTACGCACAAGCCCAGTGATATTTGAACATCTAGTTTGTTGGTCTTGAGATAGCTTTTAACAACAACAACAGCAGCAGCAGCAACAGCAGCAAAAACAATAGTAACAATGATAATAATGACAATGATATCATCATCATCTTTCGGTTTTAAAACGTGACGCCTGTCGCTTTTGAGAAGCCCAGGCCTCGTTGCATCGCAAAACACACGTTAAAAGAATACCGTAAAAGACATCAAGTAAAACGCACACCAGGGAAGAAAACTCAAACACTTTATTTACGCAAGAGTCAGGAGTTGTCTGCTGCAGTGACGAGCAGGAAGGTCATCGAACAGCCTACTGGACAAGAGGAATAAGATAAGGACAAGAAGACCACAAGCGTATACAAATATACATTTTTAAGGACTAGAAATCAAGACAGCTATCTTATGTGTAATTGCCGCCCCTTTTAGTAAGTAATACGTTGCCGCCAAAACGGCTGCGCACATTAGCCAGCAGTTAAAGTACAGCTGATTTTTGATGCTTGCCTATCGACAGAAACGAACTTTCTGGGCGTGAGCGCTGTCCAAATTAGAACAATTAGCCTCAAGCAATCAAAGATATCTTTTTTTTTTCTCTGGTCAGGTAGACATGTAGGAACCATTCAGCCGAATCACACACACCTGTGAGACTGGGAGTCGACTGGCTGCTTCTCGCGCGCCACGCATGGCTGCCCGATCTATCGTCCCATTCCACCCGGCCCTCATCCGCGCCTTCCCAATCACCGCCCCACCCTCTCTCCCTCGCGCCTCCCTGTCTCCGTGTTTGGTCTCCGAGTCGTGCATTAGTAAACACGTTCATCCCTTCAACAGCCGACACAGGCCCCCATCCATTCCCTGTCTGTTTGTCTGTCACTCTGTCTGTCTGTCTGTCATTTTCTGTCTGTCTGTCTGTCTGTCTCTGTCTGTCTGTCTGTCTGTCTGTCTGTCTGTCTGTCTGTCTCTCTCTCTCTCTCAAAACGAGTGATGGGTTATCCCCAAACCCGTACGATTCCTCCTCTTTACCTCCCTCTGATCCATAGTACAGTCTCTCTCTCTCTCTCTCTCTCTCTCTCTCTCTCTCTCTCTCTCTCCTCAACGAGTCATGGGTTATCCCCACCCGTCTGATTCCTCCTCTCAACCTCCCTCTATTCCTTAGTACAGTGTGTGACAGCGCTGAGGGTAGTTTTAGACAGACAGAGACTGAAAGGGGGGAAGGAGAATGGACTGACGGAATGGGGGGTGAGGGCGGGGGTCTAAACCGGGCGAAGCCGTGTTAAAATGCTAGTAATACATAAACTGTGTGAGTGTCGGTAGAAGAAAAAAAAAAAAGATGAAAAAAAGAACCCTCTAAAAATAGTCTTGGATTTCTATGACAAGAGAAACCCTGGCACGTCCCAACTAATCCCACTTATCAGAAGTCCTGGTAAAACGCAGTAATTACTCTGTAGAGCTCGGGCACTTCCGAGGCCAACACGTTGCTTCGTTGAAGCGAAAGAAAAACCAAGGCAGGCTTAATTACTGGTAGAAAGTAACCATCGAACCATGTCCGCGTCTACGCATCGATGCATTATGAAAGTATAGAACAGACAGACTCTTGAACTTGATGCTGAAAACAAGGACTCTGTTCTGTACGCAACGCCGGATCAATACATCGCCCCAACAGGTAGGTAGTCCAAAGGTCCGGTAGTTGGAGGTAAAGGTAAACAATGCCCTTTTGTGGAGGTGAGTGCATGTCTGTGAATTGTCTAGCATAAAAGTATTGTCGGTGATTGATTCGATATTGAGAGGTTTTATGTTTTTTTTCTTGCCGGGTAAATCCTAAATAAATGGTTTAAACTTCCTTAGTGATTTCCAACCCAAATTACAGCCTACGTTGTTTCTGGCTTCAACTTTACTGTGGTCCATTTCATTTTACTTTAAAGCCTGAGAAATTCCAATGTTGTGTCATTGGCATTGAGGAGCCTCTCGTTTTACGATTACTTAACAGCTCGACGTCGCCATTGGTTCCATTTTTCTTTGATTTTGTGGAGTAGGTTGTTTGGTCTGTGGGCTTGCCTGTGCTGGCAAGAATAGGAGTTTATTTCTTACCTAATAATGTTTTACGATTTGTCAATTTCGGGATATCTGATGATAATTACACTCTTCGGACAAACACCTTAAATGCATTGAAACTGAATTAACAACTGTATGCAAAGAAATAGGGGCCTACGTGTTGAAAACGCTGGTAACTGGCTTATATGCAAATACATGCACATAGCGGTATTCGTGGAAAAAAAAGCAATTCGAGGAATATAACATCATATCATTGCACTGTGTAGGCTGCGCTAGGTCTCCGGAACTGACATTTTATACATTCAGCTCTCTCAGCACAAATTCTGATTTTTCATGTGAAAAACAAAAATATGAAAATGACACACGAGATTTTAATCGGCCAACTGTGTGTCATAGACAATGTTGCTTCAACACACACACACGCACACACACACACGCACACACACACACACACACACACACACACACACACACACACACACACACACACACACACACACCTCAAAGAGGCGCAGACAATTCAAAGTAATAAGAAATACGAAGCTGTTTCGTTAGAGTCATTCCACACGATACAACGCCCATGAGGAAACACCACACGGGATCTTAGATGAGGCAGAGAACAGTAAACGGGAAGCTACGGGCAAGCAATATGAATATTTGCTACTTACTGTTTTCTGCCTCATGTCAGATTCCCTATCACATCAACCAAACTAAGGTTATCTGTGTTTGTTTCTCTTCGTCTGTGTGT
>CM065741.1:41429940-41444940 GCA_033310375.1 Conus canariensis | reverse complement strand
CACTCAACAAATACTATTGTTTGCACAAGCTCTAGCGTTCTGTCGTCATTTTTGTTTGTTTGTTTGTTTGTAACTTTTTATTACCTGTAACGTGCAACCCAAAACAACGTGTGTGTGTGTTTTTTTTCGTTACACGGTGGATATGTTCATTAAGTACTATTTACAACTGCATATAACGTTCATTCATCACTGGTTTTTACAGCATATAAGGTTCATTGAGCATTACTTTTTTTCACAACATATAACGTTCCTTCGGTACTATTTTTTTCTTTTACTAGCCTACATGTAACGTTTATTCAGTAAGTTTTAGTACGTGTGATATTCATTCAATACTACTTTTTACGAAATGGAACATTCAGTCAGAACTACGTTTTACAACATTTAACCTTCATTTGATCACTGTGTGAGCATTGATGATTGTTCGAATGTGCAATTTAGAATCACCAGATACATTCAGAAGTATTATCATGAGGTGCTAGAAGACAATATAACTGAATATAGAGAAAAAAAGTAAGCATACCCTTTCAATCTCTCAGACTTTTTTGTGGAAATATATACAGCTATTCTGTAACACCAACAACAACACCAAAAACAAGTATAGTAATAGTAATAATCATTGTTATCACCAAAAGACGAATATTTTTCAGACGCACACGAAAACGTCGACACACCGACACGGAAGGGTTGGTGGAGGAGGAGGAGGAAGAGGAGAGAAATAACTTAAACGAAGATGGCGGAGGCCCTTTGACTGACAGCGACGGGCAGCCAATCAAAACCGTCAGCAGCAGCCGCTGGAATGAAGACAACGCCTGTTTGGTTAATAGTTACAATATGCCACGCCAGAAAACGCCTCTTCCTTGGGACATTCCGCAACAGGTGTTGTTTTACACACCCTCCCCCATCCCTTTCCCCTTACAACCCTTTCAACCCGCACCCCTCCCCCCATGTTCTGCCTCTCTTCCCATACCTCCCAACTGTATAACATGAAAACCGAATGGTCGATAAATCGACAAGTTTAGTGCTGAGATTCATTTTTTTTAATATATTATATAAGAGTATACACCAAAAGCGTAGGCCTAAATACAAGGACGCTTTCAGAACACACGCTTCACTACACACACACACACACACACACACACACACACACAAAACTGTAGGTAGGCACTCAAGGTCTGACCAGCGCTTTGGGCTAATGCATAGGTCAGACATCCGCTGAGTCGTAGCCACGAGACCCTCTTCTTCAATTGTCTCATCTTAGTTGTTAATTCATTGATCCATCGCTTCAAATCATGCGTAGTGTGGTCTCAAAACTTAGCGGATGTGGTGTAGCGTATATGGACTAGTCCGCACGCAGTGACGCCTCCTTATGATGAAACTGAAACTGAAAACTGACGCTTTCATTGATGATGGATACTGTAACGCCATCGCATCGCATTGACCTGCATGATGATGTAACTAGAAATAGCGAGCTTGTAGCTGCTGAAAGCTAGTGAGAGATAAACGGTGACCTACCTTCACTGTAATCAAATGAAATCCCTTCTGTTGAACATGTTCACATCGGAAGTAATATTTGAATGGTTGGGAAAGAGGGAGCCACAGAGTGACAGTTTACAGGTATGAGAAGGTAAGAGAATATTAGAATTGACATAGAATAAGCATAATAATCTCTACACGAGCCATCTACAGTTCAGTAATGAAAGAAATGAGGGTTTGGATGCAATCTTGTATCACATGTCTACAGATGCTAACGTGCATGTGGGGAAAAAAAGTCTCTCGACTCTCCCAGAACAAAAAGCAGAGTTGTGAAACAGCAGAACCAGACTTGAGAAATGTGATTGGGTGAAAATGGCAACCATCTGTGCTAGCTTTGTATGCAATTAATGGCATAAACACACGCACACGCACGTGCTCGCGCTCGCTCGTTCTCCTTCTACTTCCTCCTCTGTCTCGGTGTCTCTTCTGTCTCTTGTCTCTGTCTGTCTGTCACACACACACACACACACACACACACACACACACACACACACACAAAAACAACACACACACACACACACACACACACAGAGACACATACAGACGCGCTCACACAGGCATACATACCCAGCATATCAACATCATCATCAATAAATATCATATCATATTATATACATCATATCACGTGACAGTTTAACATTGCAGATACACCGACCGAACTTCGCGGAGAAGGAAACCCCAGGGTCACGTGAAGCTAATAATAGCCTGGGATCAAGGGAGAGCAGTAGCAGTGCTGCAGGAGGGAGATTGGAGAGAAATACTGAGGATTCCCCGCACTCCGGACTCGAACAAGAACTCATCGAAATGTCGACGAAGGAGATGAGGTAATGTGGGTTGTATAACTGCGGTCATGATGTTTTATCTCGAGTCGACAGCGAAAGCCATTTATCCGAGGGAACATGGGAAAGTATATGGTGTGTGTGTGTGTGTGTGTGTGTGTGTGTGTGTGTGTGTGTGTGTGTGTGTGTGTGTGGCGCGCGCGCGTGTGTGTGTGTGAGTGCGTGCGTGCGTGCGTGCGTGTGTGTGTGTGTGTGTGTGTATGTGTGTGTGTGTGTGTGTGTGTGTGTGTGTGTGTGTGTGTGTGTGCATACGCCTGTAATGACTGGTCTCAGAATAAAAATTTCATTTTTGATTCTATGCTTGACACATTTCTCAGACCAGTTAAGAGTTTCAGATCTGAATTCATCTGCAGTGAAATGACGGGCTAGTACTGTGTTTTATGTTGCCCATGAGTAATCGTGTCGCGCACATTTCTTTTTTAATCCAAAGCTTAACAGTTTTGATTTGTAGATCGTTTCAGTTTGGCTAAAGCGTATTCTGTTACAAGCAGCAACAAGCCGAAGCGATCAGCAACAGGCAGAACACATTCACACATCAACAGTAGGCAGAACGAATAATATATGAACAAGAGACAGTAGAAATGTACACATTTACAATAAGCAGAACAATTACACACATCAACAATAGACAGAACATATTTACATACAAAAACAGACAGAAAAAAAAACATAAACAGTTGACAGAATAAATACACATGTCAACAAAAGACAGTATAAATGCACACGTCTATATAAACAGAACAAATATACACATCAATAATGGAGAGAACAAATACAGATTTTGCCAATAGCCAGAACAAAGACACATATCAGTTATAGGCAGGACAAATACATACATCAACAATATGCAGAACAAATACATACACAAACAAAGGGATAACACACACCACACACATCAACAAATAAGAAGAGCAATTACATCAAGAACATGCAGAACAAATACATCAATATCAAGCAGAACAAATACATCCACAATAAGCAGAACAAAGCGCACAGGTCAACGGTAGGCAAAACAAACATATACATATCAACTTCAGGCAGAACAAATACACGCATCAACACTAGACAGAACTAATACAGGTGAGAGCAATAGAGAGAACAAATACACTCACCACTGACAAGGACAACAATTGCATCAGCAATAGACAGAACAGATAAACAAAGTGTCAGTCGACTGAATGAATACACGCATCAACGCTAGAAAGAAGAAACACACGCATCAGAGTACACAGATCAAATATGCATGCCATCAATAGATAGAACAACTACACACCTCAACAATAAGCAGAACACATACACACATGGGCAGAACAAATCTGCGTATGAATGGTATGCATAACACATACATACATCAACAGCAGGCAGAACTAATACACACATCAGCAGTAGGCAGAGAAATACACAATAATAGTTTTAAAAAAAAACACGTATCCACAACATTAGAACAAATACATCAGCAATAGGTAAATCAAACACACACACATCAACAGTAGGTAGAACAGTACACACGTCCACAATAGGCAGAACAAGTACACACGTCAACAATAGGCAGAACGGGTACACACGTCAACAATAGGCAGAACAGGTACACACGTCAACAATAGGCAGAACGGGTACACACGTCAACAATAGGCAGAACAGGTACACACGTCAACAATAGGCAGAACAGGTACACACGTCAACAATAGGCAGAACAGGTACACACGTCAACAATAGGCAGAACAGGTACACACGTCAACAATAGGTAGAACAGGTACACACGTCAACAATAGGTAGAACAGGTACACACGTCAACAATAGGCAGAACGGGTACACACGTCAACAATAGGCAGAACGGGTACACACGTCAACAATAGGCAGAACAGGTACACACGTCAACAATAGGTAGAACAGGTACACACGTCAACAATAGGCAGAACAGGTACACACGTCAACAATAGGCAGAACAGGTACACACGTCAACAATAGGCAGAACGGGTACACACGTCAACAATAGGTAGAACAGGTACACACGTCAACAATAGGTAGAACAGGTACACACGTCAACAATAGGCAGAACAGGTACACACGTCAACAATAGGCAGAACGGGTACACACGTCAACAATAGGTAGAACAGGTACACACGTCAACAATAGGCAGAACAAGTACACACGTCAACAATAGGCAGAACAGGTACACACGTCAACAATAGGTAGAACAGTACACACGTCAACAATAGGTAGAACAAGTACACACGTCAACAATAGGCAGAACAAGTACACACGTCCACAATAGGCAGAACAGGTACATACGTCAACAATAGGTAGAACAGTACACACGTCAACAATAGGTAGAACAGTACACACGTCAACAATAGGCAGAACGGGTACACACGTCAACAATAGGCAGAACGGGTACACACGTCAACAATAGGTAGAACAGGTACACACGTCAACAATAGGTAGAACAGTACACACGTCAACAATAGGCAGAACAGGTACACACGTCAACAATAGGTAGAACAGTACACACGTCAACAATAGGCAGAACAGGTACACACGTCAACAATAGGTAGAACAGTACACACGTCAACAATAGGCAGAACAGGTACACACGTCAACAATAGGTAGAACAGTACACACGTCAACAATAGGCAGAACAGGTACACACGTCAACAATAGGTAGAACAGTACACACGTCAACAATAGGCAGAACAGGTACACACGTCAACAATAGGTAGAACAGTACACACGTCAACAATAGGCAGAACAGGTACACACGTCAACAATAGGTAGAACAGTACACACGTCAACAATAGGCAGAACGGGTACACACGTCAACAATAGGTAGAACAGGTACACACGTCAACAATAGGTAGAACAGTACACACGTCAACAATAGGCAGAACGGGTACACACGTCAACAATAGGTAGAACAGGTACACACGTCAACAATAGGCAGAACAGGTACACACGTCAACAATAGGCAGAACAGGTACACACGTCAACAATAGGTAGAACAGGTACACACGTCAACAATAGGCAGAACAGGTACACACGTCAACAATAGGCAGAACGGGTACACACGTCAACAATAGGCAGAACGGGTACACACGTCAACAATAGGTAGAACAGGTACACACGTCAACAATAGGCAGAACAGGTACACACGTCAATAATAGGTAGAACAGGTACACACGTCAACAATAGGTAGAACAAGTACACACGTCAACAATAGGTAGAACAAGTACACACGTCAATAATACGCAGAACATGTACACACGTCAACAATACGCAGAACAGGTACACAGGTCAACAATAGGCAGAACAGGTACATACGTCAACAATAGGTAGAACAAGTACACACGTCAACAATAGGTAGAACAAGTACACACGTCAACAACAGGCAGAACAAATACACACGTCAATAATACGCAGAACATGTACACACGTCAACAATACGCAGAACAAGAACACACGTCTATAATAGGCAGAACAAATACACACGTCAACGAGACACAGCACAAATACACACGTCAACAAGAGGCAGAACAAATACACACGTCAATAACAGGCAGAACAAATACACACGTCAACAATAGCTAGAACAAATACACACGTCAACAATAGGCAGAGCAAGTACACACGTCAACAATAGGCAGAGCAAGTACACACGTCAACAATAGACAGAACAAGTACACACGTCAACAGTAGGCAGAACAAGTACACACGTCAACAACAGGCAGAACAAATACAACCATCAACAATAGACCGAACAAACACCTTAACAACAAACAGGAGAAATACACACATCTACAACAGGGAGAACTAAGACACACCTTGACAGCAGACAAAAAGTAGACGTCAACAACAGACAGAACAAATTGACACATCGAGAACAGATAGAAAAAGTACACATAGATAGAACAAAAAATACACAAATCGATAACATGGAAAATGAATACATACATCAACAACAGAGAGAACGTATACATACGTCAACAACAAGCAGAAGCAATACATGCATGAACAACAGGTAGAAGAAATAATCAACAACAGGCAGAAGAAATATGCACATTAACCACAGGCAGAAGAAGTACACATATCGACAATAGGCAGAACAAATACAATATCAGCAAGAGGTAGAACAAATACATACATTAACAATGGGCAGAACAAATACACACCTAAGCAACAGACAGAACAAATACGTACATTTACAACAGCAGAACAAATACCTATTTCGACAACAGCGAGAACAAGTACACACATTAACTATAGACAGAACAAATACATCAGTAATGGTCTAAACAAGTAATACCGAACAAATACATCGGTAATGGTCTAAACAAGTAATCACACCGAAAATAAAAGCACCACACATCAACAATATTCAAAACAAATACAGCTATCAACAACACACCAAGCAAATATATGAACAACAAACAGAACAAATACAAATATTTGAAACAGGGAGAGAAAAGACACACATCTACAACAGAAAGAAATAGACATTAACACCTAGCAGAATAAATGCACGCATCAACAACTGGTAGAACAAATACACATAATTCTCAATAAGAAACAGAACAAGTATACATTTTGACAGCAGGGTAAAGACATTCATACATCAACAACAGGCAAAATAAATACATCAGCAATAGAAAGAACAAATACGTTGACAACAGAGAGAAGAAAATACATTAATAGCAACATACAGAACAAATACATACATTACCAACAGGCAGAACAAAATTATTACATACATTAACGACAGGCAGAACAAATAACTGCATCAACAGACAGAAGATCCACATCTTCAAGAAACAGAAGATATACACACATTGACAACAGGCAGAACAAATTAACATATCTGCAGCATACAGAACAAATACACACCTTAAAAGAAAAGAGTAAATACACATATCAACAAAAGACAGAATGAATGCATCAGCGACAGACAGAAAAAATACACACATCTTGACAACAGGCAAAACATATAAACATGTCAACAACACACAAAACAAATACACACATTAACCAGAGACCAAATACACACGTCGACAAAAGAGAGAACAAATACATCAACGCCAGACAAAACAAATACACTCATCAATAACAGACAGAACAAATACACACATCAACAACAGAGAGAACAAATACACTCCAACAACAGACAGAACAAATACACACATCAGCAACAGAGAGAACAAATACACTCCAACAACAGACAGAACAAATACACACATCAGCAACAGACAGAACAAATACACACATCAACAACAGAGAGAACAAATACACACATCAACAACAGACAGAACAAATACACACATCAACAACAGAGAGAACAAATACACTCCAAAAACAGAGAGAACAAATACACACATCAACAACAGACAAAACAAATACACACATCAACAACAGAGAGAACAAATACACACATCAGCAACAGACAGAACAAATACACACTCAACAACAGACAGAACAAATACACACATCAACAACAGACAGAACAAATACACTCCAACAACAGAGAGAACAAATACACACATCAACAACAGAGAGAACAGATACACACATCAACAACAGAGAGAACAAATACACACATCAACAACAGAGAGAACAAATACACACATCAACAACAGAGAGAACAGATACACACATCAACAACAGAGAGAACAGATACACACATCAACAACAGAGAGAACAAATACACACATCAACAACAGAGAGAACAAATACACACATCAACAACAGAGAGAACAGATACACACATCAACAACAGAGAGAACAAATACACACATCAACAACAGAGAGAACAGATACACACATCAACAACAGAGAGAACAAATACACACATCAACAACAGAGAGAACAGATACACACATCAACAACTGACAGAACAAATACACACATCAACAACAGAGAGAACAGATACACACATCAACAACTGACAGAACAAATACACACATCAACAACAGAGAGAACAGATACACACATCAACAACTGACAGAACAAATACACACATCAACAACAGAGAGAACAGATACACACATCAACAACTGACAGAACAAATACACACATCAACAACAGAGAGAACAGATACACACATCAACAACAGACAGAACAAATACACTTATCAACAACAGAGAGAACAAATACACACATCAACAACAGAGAGAACAAATACACACATCAACAACTGACAGAACAAATACACACATCAACAACAGAGAGAATAAATACACACATCAACAACAGAGAGAACAAATACACACATCAACACCAGACAGAACAAATACACTTATCAACAACAGAGAGAACAAATACACTTATCAACAACAGAGAGAACAAATACGCACAACAACAACAGAGAGAACAAATACATTTATCGAAAACAGACAGAAAAATACACACATCCACAACAGACGAAACAATACGCACGTCGACAACAGACGGAATGTATGTATCGACAACAGGCAGAACAAGTACGCATATCAACAACAGACAATGCAAACACACACACATATACAACACAACAGGCAGAATAAACACATGTCAACAACAAACAGAACAAATACACACATGGACAACAACTACACACATGGACAACAGCAGAACAAACACACATATATCAGCAACAGGCAGAGCAAACACACTTCGACAACAGGCAGAGCAAAGACACATTGACAACAGACACAACAAACAAACATGTGAACAACAGACAGATCAAACACACGCATTAACAACAAACAGAACAAATACGTACATCAACACCAAGCAGAACTAATACACACATCGACAACAGGCACAACAAACAAACGTTGACAACAGACGGAGTAACTAAACATGTTAACAACGGGTGAAACTAATACGCACATTTACAACAGACATGACAAATATACACGTCAACGAAAGCCGGAACAAACATATCAGCAACAGCAGAACAACTACACAAATCGACAACAGGCAGAACAAACACACATTAGCAAAGGACAGAACAAATGCACACATTTACATCTATAATATCGTTAACAAAATGACATTTTCACATCAATATAAGGGAAAGAAAATGGCGCAATTTCGTTTATGTTTCCTTTTTTTCCCCAGAAATTTCCCTTTATTTATTCATTTACATTTCTGTATTTTTTCATGTTGCTATATGTTAAACGATAACAAACTTTCCCCCAACAGTCCAAACCTACCGCCTCCCACCACCATCAACGTGTCACCACGCCCTCACCCTGCCACCCAGCTCCACGACTCAGACCGCCTCCAGAACCCGCGCCCCGTTGAGATCGTCCCTATCTCGCGCAAGGAATTTCAGCAGCGCATGGAATCCCAAAACTCCTCCTGGGACCCCCTCCACAACCGTCCCTTCGAATCCCGCGCGGGGGGAGGAGGGGGAGGAGGAGCAGGAGGAGGAGAAGGAGGGAACGGGCGGGAATCGTCCTGGTCCATCCGCGAGGAGATCATGGCCCGCTACGACACGCTGACGTCACTGGCCATGGCCAAGAAAACGGCGGAGGTGCTGAGGTTGAACGCCGCCACCGGGAACGGTCCGCCGGATTCTGGTGGCGGTCATCGTCCTGATGACCGGAAATGGAAGGCTGGGGGGAAGAAGAAACTGATCTTTATCGCCGAGTGAATGGTTTGGGTTTGGTGAGTTTGGTGACAGTTTGGTGACGGTTTGGTGACAGTTTGGTGACGGTTTGTTGACGTGCCTCAGCCAGGGAGGCATTGTTTGCCACCCCCGTTTTTTCTTCTTCTTTTTTTTTTTTTTTTTTTTTTTTTTTGGAAATTTGTTTGTCCTTCAGTCAGCAGGATCAGGCAAAGACTATAAACCCAATTCAAACGAAATTTGGTGAAAAGATGGAACATGATCCCACGCGAAGTAATGGGGTTGGGTTTGTTGACGGTTTTACGTACCTGAGCCAGGGAGGCAAGGCGTACACCCTGGTTTTTTTTTTAATTTTTTTTATCCCTCTATCAACAGCATCACACAACGATTATATACCCAATTCAAATGAAACTTGGTGGAAGGATAAAATATGATCCACCAACGAATTCGTTAAATTTGGTGTTGTTCCGCGTGAAAGGACGGGCCATGGGTACGTTCAGCAGGATTGCGCAAAACCTGCAGAACTGGTTTTACCGATACTTGATGATAAGACAGGAACTTCGATGCCGATCCGGATCAACAGATAGATCCAGGATCCGTTTGCTGCTGAGGGAGATCTGTGCTCTCCTAATGCTTTTATTTTTTATTTTTTATTTAGAGTGGGGATTTTGCGTTGGGGTATTTTTGAGATGACGAACATCTTTTTTTTGTGAAAGTGGTAAGATGACTGGTGTGTGATTGATGCCATGTTGACGGGCTGTTGTTGTGGGGGGTTGTTGAGCGTCAGTTGCTTGCGGTCCATAGATCACGTTAATTGTATGTCTCTGTTTCTGTATCTGTCCATCTGTCTGTCTGTTTGTCGCTGTCCTTCTGTCAGTCTGTGTCTGTATCTGTCTCTCGTCTGTGTGTCCGTCTCTCTCTCTCTCTCTCTCTCTCTCTCCTCTCTCTCTCTCTCTCAGTCTGTCTATCTATATATCTGTCTATCTATCGGTCTATCTATCTATCTATCTATCTATCCAGCTATCTATCTATCCCTCCACATCATCCTCATTTCCAGAAAAGTCACACATTTTTCAAAAAAAAAAAAAAAGTGTGAATATATTTGGATAATGTAAATCTACTAAAGCAGAGAGAAAGATCGCTGTGCACATTTCTGGCATAGGAGGAAACAACTTTGATCTGAACCATAATAATAGTGCAAGCATGCGCTTGCCGATTACCTCCCTCTCTTCCCCCCCCACCCCCCCCCCCCCCCCCCACCCGCCCCCGCCCTTTATGAGAGTTCCCCGTAGCAATCTTCGAGGCACATTATGTAGTTGGTTGCTTTAATGTCTTTGGGTTGATTATAGTTGTGATTTGTTGCAGTCGTCTGGGATTTTGATGATACACTAAGGCCTGCAGTTGTTTGTCTTCATGTGGCGTGTCGTCCAGTTGGAAAGCTGTTTCCCCGTCTCAGCGTCAATAGCGTTGTCTCAGAATGAACGGTGTCGTGAGGAAAGTTGCTGAGGCGAGGAGAACTTTCAGAGGTGTGGGAACAACTCAAGCTGCATCTGTGATATAGAAAGAAAGAAAAAAAAAACCGTGTGTTAAATCTAGGTTTGTATGTTGTTTTTTGTCGGCTGCGTTTTCGTAGTTCTGGATAAAGATCGTTCTGTAGCTACCTCCACGCGTGTCTGTCTGTTGAACTATATACCTTCCAAACTGCTCGTCCATCTGTTTACTTCACTAAGTACATGTCTGCCTGCCTAGCTGCTTATCTCCCTTCCTTCCTATCTACCTACCAATCTACCTACCTGCCTACCTACCTACCTACCTCCCTACCTACCTACCTACCTACCTACCTACCTACCTACCTACCTACCAATCTACCTACCTGCCTACCTACCTACCTACCTACCTGCCTACCTACCTACCTCCCTACCTACCTACCTACCTACCTATCTACCTACCTACCTACCTACCTACCTGCCTACCTACCTACCTCCCTACCTACCTACCTACCTATCTACCTACCTACCTACCTACCTACCTACCTACTTACCTACCTTCCTACCTACCCTGCCTACCTACCTACCTACCTACCTACCTACCTTCCTACCTACCCTGCCTACTTACCTACCTACCTACCTACCTACCCACCGCCCCTACCTACCTCCTACCTACCTACCTACCTACCTACCTACCTACTACCCTGTCTACCTGCCTCTCTATGTATCTGCGTACTTACCACCCCCACCCAGTACCTACATACCTGTTTACCTACGTGTCTTCTCATCAGTCTGCCTGTTTCACTGCGTGCAACTCCTCCACGTGCCTAACCACCTAAGTAATGTATCTGATCTCTAACCAACTTACATATATGCTCGCCTACCCATCCACGTATCTATCTACATAACAGTTTTGAATTAAGACAAGGCTAAACCCGCCCCACATGGAGACCTACCACCTACGTTGTAGGGATGTTTAGAGGGACATTTACATGCACTTAGATAACCACATTATGCATACACTTACATAATCACAGACATTTATGCGTCTCTCTCTCTCTCTCTCTCTCTCTCTCTCTCTCTCTCTCTCTCTCTCTCTCTCTCTCTCTTCGTCTAATATCACAGATGTGAACAGACGTAAAACTGAAGTACTACTACTACTACTACTACTACTACTACTGCTACCTACCACCTATCTTTCAACTTACCACACTGAGTCAGTTTAAACCCATACCCCCAATTACCTGGATTTTATACTTAATTTTGAATTTAGATTGAATTTAAGCCTACCAAGTTATCTGCCTATTACATGTGTTTTAATCTAGACAGGCTTAAACTTTCCCATCTATAATTTAGACAGGCTTAAACTTTTCCACCTATAATTTATTTTTTTTTCAAAATGGAGTGACTGACGGCGGCGAACGAAGCAAAATTTAGAAAGAGAGGGTGTTAGTTACCGCCAATGACATTGACAAACAAAGCACATGACAAGACACGATGCATTTCAACCTCTTGGGTCTTCTTCAGGCGAAAAAAATAAATCACATTTAACATTTAAGACAGTACAAACAAAGAACGAAAATGACTCATCTGTTGTTAAACAGTAAACAAGTTGGGTATTTTTTGCTCCCATAAGAAAACCTAACACAGAGTAACTTTTAGTCAAGACTGGCACAGCCTTTAAACTTGAATAAAGTCAGACAAATACATAGACGAACAATCTAATAGTGGGGGGAAAAACAAGCACAGGCCAACAACTGAACTATCTTCATAGTAATGACTTGGCAAAAATTTGGACTTAAGGAGGGGGGGGGGGGGGGGGGGGGGGGGGGGGGAGGGATTTGAAGATGGAGAAACTGGGAACATGAAATTAAGAAAATATGTTACAGATATGAAAACTCTTCACTAGCTGCATAAGGGAACCATCGCAATTCCTTTTGAAGGCAGATATATTTGTATTGCCTGCTCCGAGGCCTTTCGTCCGCTGGGTCGGACTCATCAGGGAGACACAGCTGGTTGTGTCTGCGCTCCTGGCATCAAATAGAGACACACCACAGTCCATAATACTGTGGTGTTCTCACCACCAAGGGTGCAAAAAAGAATCCAATAGCACCCCGAAAGGCCTCGGAGCAGGCAATACAAATATATCTGCCTTCAAAAGGGATTGCGATGGTTCCCTTATGCAGCTAGTGAAGAGTTTTCATATCTGTAACATATTTTCTTAATTTCATGTTCCCAGTTTCTCCATCTTCAAATCCCTCCCCCCCCCCCCCCCCCCCCCCTCTCTTAAGTCCAAATCTTTGCCAAGTCGTTACTATGAAGATAGTTCAGTCGTTGGCCTGCGCTTGTTTTTTCCCCCACTATTAGATTGTTCGTCTATGTATTTGTCTGACTTTATTCAAGTTTAAAAGGCTGTGCCAGTCTTGAATAAAAGTTACTATGTGTTAGGTTTTCTTATGGGAGCAAAAAATACCCAACTTGTTTACTGTTTATCGTTTACTGTTCCCTGCCTCATTTCATTTCCGATTTTGTTTTGATTACATTGAGGTTATTTGTATTTGTTTCTGTCCGTCTGTGTGTTTGTCTTTTGATCTCCCTTGCATCTTTGGGTGGATCCTCAAGCGTAGGCTCAAAGATTGTGCCCTACATTTTATACTGTTTGCATAATGTCTTTAGTTTTTCAGCAACTTTTTTCCTCCCCACACTTTCGTTTGGTTTCATTTACTACCCTTCACTGGCTGCTTTGAGGGTGCTATTGGATTCTTTTTTGCACCCTTGGTGGTGAGAACACCACAGTATTATGGACTGTGGTGTGTCTCTATTTGATGCCAGGAGCGCAGACACAACCAGCCGTGTCTCCCTGATGAGTCCGACCCAGCGGACGAAAGGCCTCGGAGCAGGCAATACAAATATATCTGCCTTCAAAAGGGATTGCGATGGTTCCCTTATGCAGCTAGTGAAGAGTTTTCATATCTGTAACATATTTTTTCTTAATTTCATGTTCCCAGTTTCTCCATCTTCAAATCCCTCCCCCCCCTCCTTAAGTCCAAATTTTTGCCAAGTCATTACTATGAAGATAGTTCAGTTGTTGGCCTGCGCTTGTTTTTTTCCCCCACTATTAGATTGTTCGTCTATGTATTTGTCTGACATTATTCAAGTTTAAAAGGCTGTGCCAGTCTTGACTAAAAGTTACTCTGTGTTAGGTTTTCTTATGGGAGCAAAAAATACCCAACTTGTTTACTGTTTATCGTTTACTGTTCCCTGCCTCATTTCATTTCCGATTTCATCTGTTGTTGTCCATGTGGTGGGGAGAATTCTCCCCACCACATGGACAACAACAGATGAGTCATTTTCGTTCTTTGTTTGTACTGTCTTAAATGTTAAATGTGATTTTTTGTTGTTGTACTGTCTTAAATGATAAATGTGATTTATTTTTTCGCCTGAAGAAGACCCAAGAGGTTGAAATGCATCGTGTCTTGTCATGTGCTTTGTTTGTCAATGTCATTGGCGGTAACTAACACCCTCTCTTTCTAAATTTCAC
>CM065741.1:41419940-41422440 GCA_033310375.1 Conus canariensis | reverse complement strand
AAGGTCTTCAGAGAAGTCCTCTCACCCCCCTCTCCCAGCCTGCTACATGCAAGTGTTTCGACTTGCAACTCCTTACACTCTGCGAGGGCTGATTCTCACTCAGGTCATGACCCTCTGATGCCCTTCTATCACTCTTCATCTAGGTCGAAGCCTACATCGCTGCACCTCCAGGAATTGCCGAGAGCCTCAAGGCTAACTGGATTTGTGATGGATGTTTCCATTACTTAGCCATGGGACGCCTGTAGTAAATTTGGAGGTTTACCAGGCACCGTGGTTCGCGTCATGGACTCCCGGCTGAGAGTTCGTGGGTTTGACCCCCGTCAGACCCACTTATTTGTGGGATTTTTTTTCTACCCTCACCAGCTCCTACCCAGAGTTGCGTTTGTCTCATTGGGGAAGACCGGGACCACACAGTCGCGTGTCATCCAGTTAATGGAAGCGTCTCTGAGTGTTGCTCAGATTTGCTGACTAATACTGCAAGCGTCTGTGACTCTCATATCTCCTCAGGTCTGGTTGACGCCGGGATATATAACGAAAGTAATAATGAAGAACAGCTCATGCAGTCTCAACTTCTGTGGCCCTTCATGCCCAGCTTTCATAGTGATATCAATTGTGATGACCTCTCCCTGCCTGTGCCCTGGGTTTGGTTCTGTATGGTCACTTGTGTTGGCAAATTCATGGTCACTGTCACTGGATGGACGTGGTGGTGGTGTTCATAGAGACAGCTCGCTCACGCTAACTCCACGATTAAGCAAATATTGTCATCAGTAGTAGGAGGCTGAGTAGGTGGTGTCCTGCATATGTTCGATCTGAACAGGCCTCACTGAACACCATTGAAGATCTGAACAGGCCTCACTGAACACCATTGAAGATCTGAACAGGCCTCACTGAACACCATTGAAGATCTGAACAGGCCTCACTGAACACCATCGAAGATCTGAACAGGCCTCACTGAACACCATTGAAGATCTGAACGGGCCTCACTGAACACCATTGAAGATCTGAACAGGCGTTACTGAACACCATCGAAGATGTGAACAGGCCTCATTGAACACCATTGAAGATCTGAACAGGCCTCACTGAACACCATCGAAGATCTGAACGGGCCTTACTAAACACCATCGAAGATCTGAACGGGCCTCACTGATCGTCATCGAAGACGTGAACAGGCCTCACTGAACGCCATTGAAGATACTTGGTTGCAGTGCACTGTCTCCTTAGGTGGGTTGCTTCATTGCTGCTTGACATTGACTGCTCCCAGTGGCTTGAAGGTGCCAGCGTACAATGGGCCGGGCTGTAGCTGTGGATTATAAACAGGAATGAGTGGATGCAATGCAGTTGAAGTGGCGTGAAGAATGAGACAAAGTTTACCTTGTATGTCCTCGGCCAGATCCAGATGGAAGTATTCTCAGTGACTTCTGCTACTGCCTCATGAATGTGTACTTGTGCACCTGGGAATATTTTTCTTTGCCCACCACCGTTTCCGGATCAAAACAAACAAACAAACAAACACACAAACAAATCAAACGAAAAAAAATCTTTTTTAAGAGACAGTAATGGTGTCTTATGGGGAAGGGGAGATTAAAGAATCCGAAAGTAAAGCCTAGCTCATGACGCATCTGGTGGTCAGCGAGTCTGCTTTGCTGTCCATGTCTGTGGTCAAAGCAATACAAAAAAAAAAAAAAAAAAAAAAAAAAAATCAGAGATTGAATATGCTTCAAACCTCTGTGGCATTGAATTTACGAACAGTGCTGGGCGGAGGAAGAAGTTAACTGGTGAGTGACGCAATCGGATGACCCCCAAATTAAGAGTAAGATGGCCTGTGAAATGTCTAAACTGTATACGAGACTGCTGGGGTTTTATTTTTTGAAAAATTGGTAAAAACAAAAAAACAAACAAACAAACAAATTCTTTTTTTTAATGAAAAAAAGCGTTTGTCTTGAGCTTATACACGGGTGGGCTGGTTCGCCTCAGATTTAAAAGTCAGACAGCTGGAACACAGAACTTTAAAGTTAATTTGCTAGTTGACCCAGTATTATGAGTCGGGTGCACAGGCGGCCTGAAACGATGAGTCAGATGAACAGTGTCATCTAAGCCAAAGACAGGGGGCCGCTGCACACACACTGGGACACAACCTGGCCGGCCGACTCCGCATTACCTGGCTGCTAGTGGTATACCAGGTCAGCTGCTTTCGTCATTAACGATTCTCGAATCACTTGAAGCTGAAGCAGACATACACTGATTCAGAGTGAACATCCACTTGTGATTTCAGTTACAGTGACAGCAGTCTTATTCGTTAT
The DNA here is from genome assembly GCA_033310375.1 of Conus canariensis. Taxonomy (NCBI): domain Eukaryota; kingdom Metazoa; phylum Mollusca; class Gastropoda; order Neogastropoda; family Conidae; genus Conus; species Conus canariensis. The sequence continues at coordinate 41,420,140 of CM065741.1, read as the reverse complement.
TTGAAAGGGGGGGGGGGGGGGGGGGAAGCAATGGTGATACTATTTAACAGATTGAAGAAAAAACACCACAGACATATACAAACATGCATTGTTACATAGAAACTTTCATTGATGCTTTCCTTGAAAGACGCGAGATAAGGTTGATATTGAAAACTTTGTTACACACACACACACACACACACACACACACACACACACAC
>CM065741.1:41409940-41412440 GCA_033310375.1 Conus canariensis | reverse complement strand
ATGCATTGCTGTGTTGTTCTCTACTGTTGTATGCAGTGCTGTGTTGTTCTCTGCAGTGTTACGTTGTGCTGTTGTTCTTTGCCGTGCTGTGTTGTTTTCTGTTCTTCACTGCAATTCTGTGGTAGAGAGAAGGAGAACAACGCAGGGAACAATGGCAAAGGGGGATAAAAGGCAAAGAGAACTAGGTCAATGCAGCGAACCATAGCAAAAGATGAAAAAAAAATATAACGATGGGGAAAAGAAGGTCAATTCAGGGAACAACAGAAAAAGATGGAAAAACGATAGGGAGAAGTAGGTCAATTCAGGAACCAACGGCAAAGGGGAATAAAACGTAAAGGAGAAATTTCGACAATGCAGAGAACTGTAGCAAAATGCAAGAACAAGTAAGGAGCAGGAAAATGCAGAGAAAAATGGTAAAAGATGACAAAAAGTCAGAAGTGAGAGACAGTAAGAAGCAGGAAAATGCAGAGAACAATAGCAGAACGTTAGAAAAGGTCAGAAGTAAGAAACAGTAAGAAGCAGGAAAATGCAGAGAACAATAGCAGAACGTTAGAAAAGGTCAGAAAGGTCAGAAGTGAGAAACAGTAAGAAGTAGGGAAATGCAGAGAACAATAGCAAAACGTAAGAAAAAAGAAAGAGAAGATAAGAAGTAAGAAAAAGTAAGAAGTAGAAAAAAAAAAGCAGGAAAACAACAGTAAAAGGAAAAGCAGGAAAAACAACAGTAAAAGGTGAGAAAAGGTCAGAAGAAGAAGAAGTAGGATAAAACAGGGAACCATAAGAAGTTGGAGGAACAATAGCAACAGGTGATCAGAGGAAGAAGTAGGACAACACAGAAAAGAACGATAACACGATAGGAGAGACAGAGAGGAGAAGCAGGATGATGCAGAGAACAGGAGCAAAAGATATGGAAGATCAGGAAGAAGTCAGACAATGCAGGGAAATGTAGCAAAAGGTGGGGAAATGTCAAGGCAAGTAGGCCAGTACAGGAAACAATAGACAAAGACAAGAAAAGATAATGAGAAGAAAGACAACGAAAGGAACAATACAAAAAGGTGAGAAAAATATAAGGAGAAGAAGGACGGTGCTGGAAACAGTAGAGAAAGACAAGGAAAGATAATGAGAAGAAAGACAACGAAGGGAATAATACAGAAAGGTGAGAAAAATATAAGGAGAAGAACGACGGTGCTGGAAACACAGGAGAAAGACAAGAAAAGACAAGGAGAATGCGGGGAACAATAGCAAAAGGTAAGAGGGGGCCGGGAATAGCCTAGTGATAGAGCGCCGGACTCGTAATCTTGTTGTTGCGGGTTCGAATCTCCGCCGGGCCGTTTCGGTACAGGGGGATTTTTTCCCTCGGAGCTAACATTGGTTCTGACTCCATTTCCCCATACAGTCCTTCAAATGAGACTATAAATCGAGGTCCCGTGAGTGAACGCACGCATAACATCTTGCACACACGTAAAATCCCATCACCAACTTTTGGAAGAGAAGGCCAGTTTGGCCGTGGGTATGGATGACACATTACACATAGCATGCACCTTCGTCGACGTTGGAGTATGGCTGCCTTAATGGCGGGATAGAAAAAAAAACCGGTCATACACACAAAACTCCACTCCCTTTGTTGGGTAGATAGGATTAATCCTTGCTTGTCTACGCAGGGGGTGTCAGCCTGCGTACGCGGAAAAAAAAGTAAGAAAATGTAATCAGAAGTAGGCCAGCACAAGAAACAATAGAGAAAGACAAGGAAAGATAATGAGAAGAAAGACAAGAGAAGATAAGCAGAAACAGGACGATGCAGGGAAACACAGTAACAGAAGGTAAGAAAAGTCAGATGCAGAACATGGCAAGGAACACTAGCTGAGAAAAAGCCAAGGTGAAGACTCCACGCCCATCTTACTTACACCGAATTCGACACAAGATAAGTAATTGCTCGTTCTTCATTCCCGTTGTCTTTGAGCGTTGTTTCTCTTTCCTGAAGAAGACCTAAGAGGTCGAAACGCGCCGTGTTTTGTCTTGTGATTGGCTTGTCCACGTTGTTGGATGGAGTCATTATAAATACTTCTTTGAAAAAAAATTGTACAGATCTCCGCCTGCAGTCGCCTCACTTTGCAATTAAGGTGAGAAAAGGTATGTTGACGTAAGAGGAAACGATAGCAGAAGACAAGAAAAAGTCATGAGAAGCCGGACGATCCAGGAAACAGTGACAAAAGGTAAGAAAGGTCAGAGGTAAGGACATGGCAAGAAACAATAGCAATGTCAGAGAACAAGGTAAGGTAAAGAACAATGTGTTGAACCACAGGTTTGAAAAAGGCAGGGAGAAACCGGACAATATAGGAAACGACGGGCGGGGAGGGGTAATATAGGAACAGATGGGGAGAGGTAGGACAATAATTATAGGAACAGATGGGGAGAGGTAGGACAATAATTATAGGAACAGATGGGGAGAGGTAGGACAATAATTATAGGAACAGATGGGGAGAGGTAGGACAATAATTATAGG
>CM065741.1:41402440-41404940 GCA_033310375.1 Conus canariensis | reverse complement strand
ATGAACTATGGTAATATGGATCAATATGTATATCAAACTGTATACATGTTAACCTCGTTTTTAACACAAAGATTTCAAGCCTATCTGACACGAGTCGCTCAATGAACCCGTGTCTTACACACACACACACACACACACACACACACACACACACACACACACGCGCACGCACGCACGCACGCACGCACGCATGCACGCACGCACGCACGCACGCACACACACACACACACACACACACACACACACACGCAAGCAGGAAATGCCGTTCTTGAAGAAAACACAATATCGAAAACGATTTATTCCATGAGAGACTTCATGAAATTATTTTTTGGTGAATTTATCTAGTACAAACATAGTATCTGAAACACACTTACCTGTCAGTTTTAGTACGTACAATGGTTAGACCATCTCAATAACACAGAATGGAAGAGGAACGTAAATACATATATTGTCAATATTACTTATACGTAATGTATTTCAGCGTAATGAAGATTAATTTAAGTGTGAATAAGGGAGTAGACTAATGGTTGTCTATTATACAACTACCAAGTAAAAACCTATATGTTATTTGGAATGCTCAGAGAAAATGAAGTAACCTGTTTCACAGGATAATGTTTTTTCGTAAGATCAATAGAATAAAAGATGTAAACTGAACTACTGCAAATTAGAATTACGCATAGAATATTTGCCAGCAATATTGTTCTTACTGCAGTTGATCTAGCAAACACTACAGGATGCTTACTGTATAATGAAGACAGATATTCCATTGATCATTTCTGTAGAACTGCATATGTGCGCAAACGTTTTGAATCTCGGTTGAATGTTGAGTATGTGTAAATGAAACATGTCCATGATATTGTTTTGCGTGATTTGGTAATTTTTGGCAAGCCCGAACATTTACGAACCTATTGTGTTCTTTCTTTGATCGTGTTATTTGCCAGAACATACATAAACGTTTGAAAACTATGTAAACATGTCCATGATATTGTTTTACCTGACTTGGTCATTTTTGGCAAGACCGAATATTTACGAATCTATTGTGTTCTTTCTTTGATCGTGTTGTTTGCCAGAACATACATGAAAATTTGAAAACTATCTGCCAACAGCACTTTGTTTTCAGAAACAGTTAAGTGCAGGATGAATACTGCAGAGTTTGTGCTTGCGTATAAACCCTTGAAAATTTCTCTGAATTTTTCTTTTTTTTTTTTTTTTCTTTTTTTTTTTGCAATTGTAGTAACTTTCTAGGCTATATACTGGTAAGCAGACAGAAGAAAAGTAACGTCTGACTTAAAAATAGTTTTCTCCCATCCCGACTAATCGTGTATACTAATATGAGCGATGTGTGTGCGTGCGTGCGTGCGTGCGTGCGCGCGCTTGTGTGTGTGTGTGTGTGTGTGTGTGTGTGTGTGTGTGTGTGTGTGTTTGTGTGTGTGTGTGTGTGTGTGTGTGTGACTGCGTATTTGTATGTTATTTTGTGGGTTAAAACATGTGCGCAAGCGCGTATACATACGCCTATATGTAAAACATTCATATCTTTCGAAACGAACAGAAGGATGTATTTCCTAAGCGCACATGTTCATATATCCAAAGTTTTATGTAAACAACCAAACAATGTATGAATTCATATCTAAAAAGAAAAAAAATGAAGTTCCCTCGTGCAGCTAGTGAAGAGTTTTCATATCTATAATATATTTTCTTAGTTTTATGTTCCTATTTTCTTCATCTTCAACACCCCCCCCCCCCCCCCCACACACACCTTAAGTTCAAATCTTTGTCAAGTCATTACTGTGATGACATAGGGGTTGTTGGCCTGCGCTTGTTTTTCCCCCACTATTAGATTGTTCGTCTTTGTATTTGTCTGACTTTATTCAAGTTTAAAAGGCTGTGCCAGTCTTGAATAAAAGTTAGGTTTTCTTATGGGAGCAAGAGTTACCCTACTTGTTTACTGTTTATTGAAGTGCTATTCAAAACAAAACAAAACAAAACAAAAAACAAAATATATATATATATATATATATATATATATATGTTGTCGGTTATGTATAACAGGGTAATGTGTTCATCCTCACACCACAGTTAGCTCTGTTATGCACAGCAGAGTAATGTTTCTATCCTCCTCCCACACTTTAGTCTGTTGTGTAGCAAGGTAATGATTCCATCCCCCCCCCCCCCACCTTCCCTCCCACTGACTCCCTCTGCCTGCCTGTCTGTCTGCCTGCCCCCCCCCCCCCCACTCTCTCTCTCTCTCTCTCTCTCTGTGCCTCTCTGTGTCTGTCTCTCTCTGTCTCTGTCAGTCTGTCTGCCTCTCTCTCTGTGCCTCTCTGTGTCTGTCTCTCTCTGTCTCTGTCAGTCTGTCTGCCTCTCTCTCTCTCTCTCTGTGCCTCTCTGTGTCTGTCTCTCTCTGTCTCTGTCAGTCTGTCTGCCCCCCTCTCTCTCTGTGCCTCTCTGTGTCTGTCTCTCTCTGTCTCTGTCAGTCTGTCTGCCCCCCTCTCTCTCTGTG
>CM065741.1:41387440-41389940 GCA_033310375.1 Conus canariensis | reverse complement strand
CGTCTTTTAAAAGACTATAACTCTCATGTAAGGATAAAGGAATGCATATCTTTGTTAAATTAGTTTCAGTGATAGCAGCCTTTTTGGCTAATTGGTCTATCATTTCATTCGCAGATAATCCACAGTGAGATGGAACCCCACAAAAAGAACCGTAAGAACCACGTAAATGCAAAAAAAAAAAAAAAAAAAAAAAAAAAAAAAAGAATTAAGTGGTAGACTTCTGATATGAGTTCTACTCTTACACTTGTATTCGAGAATTTTAGAGCTTGTAGGATTGATTTTGAATCAACACAAAGTAGTATTTGAAATGCAGGAAATCGAAAATCAAGAAGAAAGTTTAATGCCATAATAATGGCAACAAGTTCCGCAGTAAATATGGAAATATTCTTACCAAGGTGGTAACCTTTCTCTATTTTTAAGGATGGAATTATGAATGCTGAACCAGACAAATGATTGTCTAGTACAGAACATCTGTATAGAGTTTAAGGTGATTTATATAAGTTTCATTTATATGTGACTTAACATACGTTGGCAGCAAGGGTCCATCACTTTTTCTAAACTTGTATAGTCTATGTCATAATTCTGCTCTACTAAGTTCCCAGTCCGGGATAGTGCTAAAAGACACCCGAGGAGCTACGTTTTGAGGTGCAGTGCCTGCTTTTGTAAATAAGTCAGCTGTGTATGAGGCTACCGATTTTAGAGAATCAATTTTTTGTGCCCGTTTAGGAAAATGTATTTCTGATTTTAATTCAGTTTCACTGGTATTAAGATTTTGTAGTGTATGACTTCTTAAAATATATTTTGCAGATGCAAGTTTCATATTTTCTTCAAAAGACAATATTCCGATCTCCATATAAGTTCTTAAAGTTGATGTATAAACCGGGACACCAAGAGCTATCTTGTAAGCTTTACTATCTATACTCTGCAACTTTTTAATTAAATATTTTGGGGCTGAAAAAAATGTCTCCTGGGCATAGGATAATTTTGATCGTACAAGCGCAGTAGCTAAATGTGTTAATACTTTACTGTCTTTACCCCATGATTGTTGACTCACCATTTTCAAGGAATTTAAAGTTTTTTTTAGCTTTTGTTAGAATAGTTTGTATGTGATAATTCCAGCTCAGTTTAGAAGTTAAATTTACTCCTAAAAATTTTACAACTTTTTTTATATTCAAGGCATAATCCATCTATTTGAAATGAAGGCAGAGGATTAGGACCATAACCAGTATTGAACAGAACCACATGCTCTAGTTGCAAAGTGAGACGACTGCAGGCGGAAATCTAAACAAATCTTAAATAAATGTTAGCGAACCGCCGAGAGAAACGTGGACAAACGAGTCACAAGACAAAACACAACGCGTTTCGACCTCTTAGGTCTTCTTCAGGTGAGAAACAAACGAATAAAATAACGAAAATTCACTTAGCTTTGATCGCTTCAGATCGCTTCAATCTAACATTTATTTAAGATTTGTTTAGAACCATATGCGATTTTTCAGCTGAAAGGGCCAATCCATTTTCGGTCATGTACTTACTAATTTTATCCAGTTCATTTTAATATATCTTTTTAATATGGTTAATTGATCTAACTGGTGTGTGACGTTTTAAAGTAACTTTCATCCATATACAGATATCATCCGCAGAGACCTATTAACTTCAATTTGTTCAGAATGCGTACACGTGTGTGTGTGTGTGTGTGTGTGTGTGTGTTGTGTGTGTGTGTGTGTGTGTGCGTGCGTGCGTGCGTGCGTGCGTGCGTGCGTGCGTGCGTGCGTGCATGTGTGAGTGTGTGTGTGTGTGTGTGTGTGTGTGTGTGTGTGTGTGTGTGTGTGTGTGTGGTGTGTTGTTTTTGTTTTGCTCCTTCATCACGTTGAAGTTTAGTTTACAATACTACAAGAGAGAGAGAGAGAGAGAGAGAGAGAGAGAGAGAGAGAGAGAGAGAGAGAGAGAGAGAGCGAGAGCGAGAGAGATTGCCAGATGGAACATACCTCCCTTCCTTCCCTATTTCCTTCCATGCAAACTGATTTGTACTCTCTTTTATTGCTCAAATACAGTGTAACTCAAAGTGTTGTACACAAAAACACAAAATGGGGCAGGGAAGTAAAGGAGGAGGACATGTCGAATAAACGAAGGAAGAAAACAAGCAATGAAGGAGGGAACTGAGAAATATAGGATGAGAAGAAAACAGGAAAGAAAGAAGGAAGGAGGACAGAAAGAAATATGGAAAACAAAATATGAAATCGGCAAAATAAGTAACAAAACTAGGGTAAAAACAGAGAAGGATGGGAATAAAAAAGGGTGAAATACCAGCCGCCGTGGCGAAGTGGTTAGCGTCGCGGACTCCTGGCTGGGAGGTCGTGGGTTCGAATCCCATCAGAGTCATGTGGGTTTTTCTGCCCCGACCGGCTCCTACCCAGAGTTGAGTTTGCTACGGACTCAGTTGGGAAGACTGGGACCACACAGTCGAGCTTCATCCACTTAATGGATGCGTTTCTGAGAGTGT
>CM065741.1:41372440-41382440 GCA_033310375.1 Conus canariensis | reverse complement strand
GTGAGGTGCATGCCCACCATCCACCGTGGCCTGTAGAACGGTCTCGGACAGAAAGTCATAGTGCAGTACATGTCCACCATCCACCGTGGCCTGTAGAATGGTCTCGGTCAGAAAGTCATAGTGAGGTACATGCCCACCATCCACCATGGCCTGTAGAATGGTCTTGGACAAAGAGACATGGTGAGATACATATTCGTTCTCCACAGTACCCTGTAAAATGTTCTTGGACAAGGAGTTACCGCGAGATGGTCTTGGACAGAGAGTCAAGGTGAGACACACGACGAGCTTCCACTATGCCCTGTAATATGGCCCTAGACAGAGAGTCACGGAGAGATACATGTCTCTCCCAACCGCTCTGCTCCATACCTCGCTGTTCTCTTTAGACAGGTCTTGGGAAGGGAGTCATGGCGAAATACACGATCGTCTTCCACTGTACCCTGTGCAATGGTTTTGACAGGGAATCATGGCGAGACACATGCTCACCCTGCATTGTACCCTGTAGAATGGTCTTGGACAGGGAGTCAATGCGAGATAATATCCATCCTCTACTGTACGCTCTAGAATGACCTTAGACAAGGAGTCATGGTTAAGATACATGTATACCCTCCATTGCACATTGTTGAGTGGTTTTGCACAGGGAGTTATAGTGAGACACATGTCTACCCTCTGCTGTACGTTATAAAATGATCTTAGACACAGGTGAAATTTGAGTGAAAGAGGGTGGTAGGAAAAGTCAAATTTCTTGCACAGAATTTCTGGAAGGTGAAGGCACAATCAATCCCCAATGGTGTTGAAGGGGAAAGAAGAGAAGAAAAAAACGAATTGTTTGACATGAATACAATCAAGAAACGAGAATGAGGCACAATAACAAAACCCACTTGGGGCTTTATGATTCGACACTGATACTTGCAAGACAATAATAAAAGGGGTAATTTTGTTTTGTGGATATACGAATTGTCTGTAGTAATGCTGATTAGTTACAAGCTTTTCCTTCATTAATTCAATATTCCTGTTTGATAAACAGGTACAAGTATGATGATTTTTTGGAGTGATTCTGCGTGTAAAATGTCGATTTGTTTTCTAAAGGAAAAAAAACAAAAACAAAGTGGGACCTTTAAACAGGGAAATGAAGTGGTGTAGAAGACAAAGAAGCACGACATGAAGGAGGAGGGGGAGGAGGAGGAAGAGGAGAGAAGAGGAGGGGAGGAGGAGGAGGAGGACGAGGAAGAGGAGGGGAAGGAGGAGGAGGAAGAGAAGGAGGGGGAGGAGGAGGTGGAAGAGGAGGAGGAGGAGGGGGAGGGGGGGGGGAGGAGGAGGGAAGAGGAGGAGGAAGAGGAGGAGGAGGAGGAAGAGGAGAGGAGGAGGGGGAGGAGGAGGAAGAGGAGGAAAGAATGACACAAGAAGAAGATACGGGAAAGAAGGGGGGGAAAAAAAGAAAAGAAAATGAAAAAAAAAAATCCTCCACAATCGTCCCTCCCTATCAGACACTGTGACGTCATTGAGATGGAGCGGAAATAGTGGACCCATGGATCAACAGGGGAGTGAACCCAGTAGGAAATGTTTCAGACACTGGATTAAGATTGAGAGGTGTGGACGCTTCATCCACTGGTCAGATAACGTTATTATTTCAGGTACATGGGGAAAAAAAAAGAAAGAAAAAAGTCCTTTTTTTATCTTTAGCCCTGGAAACAACATATATCTTATTTGTATGGAAGTTTTAGGGTTTTTTTTAACAGAAAATAATGAATCGGACGGCAGCTAGATTAAACTTCGTCTGTTTTTTTTTGTTTTTTTTCAACCTGTTTCTTTCATTCATCTATATTAGTGTGTGTGTCGGGCTGCCTGATTCGCCGACATCTATTAACTTTCGATTGCTACTGAATAAGATCGTAAGTCTCAGTAAAGGCGTTGTCACCGAAACTTTAAGATAGCCAAACAAATGTGTGCCGTTGCCCATCACAGAGCAAGAAAAAAAAAATACACACACCAGTGAGCATTTACATATAGTAAATCTGAATACAAAGACAAAACAAAACAAAAAGGGGCGTGTCTGTTCATTGGTAAAACATCAATGTGCCATTTTGTAATGCATTAGAATTGCTATTGATTTTGAATTTGAGAGAGAGAGAGAGAGAGAGAGAGAGAGAGAGAGAAGAGAGAGAGAGAGAGAATGGAAAAAAATGTAAAAAGAGGAAAAAAGAATAATACAAAATGAAAAGGGAAGCACTTTAAATGTTCTTTTTTTTCTGCCAGTGAATAAGTTATACAGAACTTCATATGAAAACAAAAGGGAAAAAAAAAAACAAGTGCTATATGACTCTGGGGTTTAACAAATGCAAACCGTAACACACACACACACACACACACACACACACACACACACACACACACACACACACACACACATATTCTCTTCATTCATGCACGTCTAATATTACTCAAAGTGAACAGACGTTAAACAGAAGCACGAACGAACGAACGAACGAACAACACACACACACACACACACACACACACACACACACACACACACACACACACATACACACACACACACACACACGCACACCAAAAAAGACCGAGTGTATTCTGGTGGGTTTCTGACTGAAGGAAGAGGAGAATCCTCAAGACAATCATATACGTGAAATTTGAGGTTCTCCTTAAGGAGGAAATATATGTGACAGGAATGGAACAGGTTGTTTGTTTCTCCATGTAAGCATATGTGTACATCTCTCTCTCTCTCTCTCTCTCTCTCTCTCTCTCTCTCTCTCTCTCTCTCTCTCTCTCTCTCTCTCTCTCTCAGTAAAAATATAAAGTTTCGTTCGTTCGTTCGTTCTCTCTCTCTCTCTCTCTCTCTCTCTCTCTAAATAGAGCTCGCGCGCACGCGCGCGCGCGCGCGCGGTGTGTGTATGTGTGTGTATGTGATGGAAATTTTAACGCAATGTATCCTTCATTTGGAATGTTGAGGCTGTTGAGAGAGAGAGAGAGAGAGAAGAGAGAGAGAGGGGGGGGGGCGAGGCGAGGGGAGGGGGGGGGGGGACGGGGTGAGGAGGAGAAAAGGAACGCGCGCAAACACTCTATAACAGCCTCGAAACTCAAAAACATTATTGATCAAGGATAAAGATTATAGGGAGTTCCTAGTCGTGCAACTGGCCTAGCTATTTTTACAGTTTTAATAAAAACAAAGTAAGATGATGCAAAAGAGAAGAAGAAGAAGAAGAAGAAGAAGTGGAGGAAGAAAGAAGACAGAAAACAGAAAAAGAGGAAAAGGAATGAAAGAAAAAAAGAACCATTCACTATTGTCTGATGTGTCTTCCCACCAACCAGAGGATGGATCATATCTGGTGCATAGGGATGAAAGAAAGAAATAAACAAATAAATAGATAAATAATGCCGAACATAATTCAAAAAGATTTCCTTGTTTATCTCTACACCCGAGAGACAATATTTATCTCGTTCATACTAAAGATGAAGTGGATTTTAAACAAAACGAGGCTGGATCACAGTAAGAGCGTGATTTAAACCTCGTCTTTGTTTTTCACCCCTGTCTCTTTTATTCATGAATCATTAATAACAACCTGGAAAAAGCCCTTTTTTTGACATTATCGGTTTATTTGCAATGGACCTGAAATGCTGAATCTAAGATTCTCCTTTTTCATTTTTCATTCAGCGAGTTTGTGACTGATGGATGACAGGTCAACGCTGAAGTCTGTTTCTCACAATCACAAGGAATTTGGCAGAATTGGTGCAAATCTTTAGTTTGACGTACATGATAATCTTAGGGAAAAAAAGACAGGACTGGGAAAACAGACAAAATTAAAAAACTGAGTTTCTAAGTAAGCTTCTTACCGTTAAAAACTACGTTATCTTCAATACGGACAAGCTATTCGTTGTTTATATGGGTGGAGGTAAAAACCGAAACTTGTTCAAATCATTTTCAGCCTTACATTTTCTCGTGGATTAAAAATAGAGTGATATCCAATTAGCTAACAAAGCTGCTGGGTTTCTACGTAGTAGATTAGCCGCTGGAGGCAGAAATCACTCCCGATATTCAGTGCACGTGAAATTCGATTTTCTCCTCTCCGAGTGAGCGTACAAGACGGGAATGGACACAGCTGTATTTTTTTCGCTCCCCTGTCTGACCTATTGCCGTCTGAATGGCCTTGCTCCACGGCGCCCATCACGGCTTCTTTGTACACACCTACACCGGTGTTCTTCTTTTCCCAGTCTCAGCACCGACAGTGCAGTGGGAGTAATCAGCTGTATTGATTGATGTGGGGAGGCCTGTGATGGCACTTCAATCAGTGTGTCTCTTCTTGGTCTGGGTGGATGACCTTGCTTATTTCTTTTCTTTTCTTTTTTTTTTTGTACTCACCAGTTCTTTAGAACGGAGACTTTACAATGGACGAAACATGCTGTCTGTTGTCTGTCCGGGTCAATGTTCCTCGTCAGCAACTCTGGCCGACTTTTGAAAATGAGCTGTTCATTTGGGTTCGATGATGCGATGTTATTTTCCGTTATCCAGTCGTATACGGCTATACGGCCATAACGGTTTTCTTCTTTATTATATCTCAAAGTACTTGCCATTTTCTCAAAGTGATGTATGTTCATAATGGTCTCACTGATCCTCTTATTGTTTTATTTATCCATTTATAAGACAGGGTATAACGTTAACAAGGAACGAAAAGTGTTGTTTCTGTCTGTCCATCATGGCAAAATTCACTCGCCAGACAAAGTTACTGGCCGATCTTTCTGAAAATTTGTAGGTATGTTCATTATGGTCACGAGATGATGCCAATGTTTATTACCCGTACTGTTACAACGGTTAACCATAACGGTTTTTCTCTTTATGGAATATTTCACGCATATTCAAGATAAAAACTGGGAGTACATTTATATGCTTTGCATCTTGTTTCTTCCTGCCTTCATTCCTTCTCCATGTGTTCATATTTTTTTCCTCCAATTTTTTTTTGTTTCTGTTTTTAGGTTTTTCTTTCTTTGTTTTTGTCTCTATATTTGTAAGCAGTTATGTATTTTCCCAGTAATTCTTGTATTCAGCATGGTTTCAGCATAACAGTTTTGAATTCGAATGTATTACATCCGGTACTTTCCTGCATATTGTTGCTTTTAATATAGTAGTGCTCGGCTTCAAGATTTTTTCTCTCTGATATTCATGTGGTACATGTATGAATGTCACATTGTATTTCATATGTATTGGTTTATTCATTTTCAAACAAGATAGTATTCCATGTCTTTTATCATGGTTGCTTATACAGTCTTGACATTTTCTTCATATGTTTTATCTACATAAAAATATGGTTCATATTGTACCAACATACTTGCATTTACTGTACCCTTGACATATAGCACCAATTACGTAGCCTGACATATATAATAATGTTTATAAATGAAAGAGACAAGAATGGAAAAAATGAAGTTTCAACAAATTAACCAGGCCATCTGGTGAAGTGGTTAGCGTCACGGACTCTGGCTGGGAAGTCGTGGGTTCAATTCCCATCAGAGTCATGTGGGATTTTTCTGCTCCAATCGGCTCCTACCCAGAGTAGGTGCCATGGCTGAGGCGGGACTGACCAGGCTGTGGCTGTGCATGGGGTGTCGGAATGAGTGGTATGGGTGCACTGCCACTGAGGTGGCACAGAAGATGGGACAGCAAAAAGAAAAAGAAGAAAAAAATCAACAATTATTTCTAATTTAGCGTCTTTCCATTTCAATCTACTTCATCTCCAATATGAATAAGATATGGGTTGATTGAAAAGGCTAGACGTCAAAAGGAAATCTTTCTAATCATGGACAGTCATTATTTTTTCCCTCTGCACTGAATATAGTCTGTCATCTGATTGGTTGGCAGAGCCATTGGCTTTCTACCTCGCAGTCCAGTCGCTGGACGTTGAAATGACCCCAGATACTCAGTGCATATGAAATTCAATTTTCTCCTTAATGAGTGAGTGTACATGGTGGGAATGGACACGGCCGTACTTTTTGTGCCTTGGTCTGATCCTATTGCTGTCTAAATGGCCTTGCTCCCACGGCACTCATCACGGCTTCTTTGTACACACCTACACCAGTGTTCGTCTTTTTCCAGTCTCAGCACCGACAGTCGAGTGGAAGTAATCAGCTGTATTGCATTGTTGTGGGGAGGCCTGTGGTGGAACTTCAGTGAGTCTCTTCTTGGTCTGGATGAACCAGCTTGCCCTTCTTTCTTTTCTTTTCTTTTGCCTTCCTTTGTTCTGTCCTTCATTCTTTTTCTTTCCAACTTTTTCTTTTCGTCTCTGTCTCAGTGTTTTTCTTTCTCTTTGTTTGTTGCTGTATTTGTAAGTCATTTGATGGTTTTTCCTAGTGCTTTCTTTTAGTTTGCATATTTTTGAGGAGTTCCATATTCAAAATGTATTACATTCAATACTTGCCTGCATCCTGATGTATATAGTAGTGCTTGGTAACAACATGTATTTTTTTCTAATACTTGGTGGGCTTCATGTGTGAATATAAAGGGTATCTTATATGTAATGTTAGTTTATATTTAAACAAGATAGTATCTGTGTCTTTTGTCATTGTAACTCATACAGTGTTTACCTTTTCTTCACACATCTTATCCAGTAAAGAACTATGTTCCATTTCATATGAAACACACTTGCATTTTCTGTAGCCTGACATACATCACCAGGTATGTAGCCTGAATATGTAATAATGTTTTATAATGAAAGAGACAGGAATGGAAAAACAAAGACCAAGTTTCAAACAATTTTAGTTTCTAAATCAGCTTCTTTCTGTGATGAACAAGATACTGGTTGTTAAACAAAGGCAAGATGTCAATGAGGAAATCTTCCTATGTGCAGCCAATACTTCTTTTCCTCTCCACTAAAAATAGTACGTTATCTAATTGGTCGGCAGAGCCATTGACATTTCATCTGCAGTTGGGTCGCTGGAGGCATAAATTACCCCAGATACTCAGTGCACGTGAAATTCGATTTTCTCCTTTACGAGTGAGTGTACTTGGCGGGAACGGACTTGGCTGTACATTTTGTCCCCCTGTCTCATTCCATTGCCATCTAAATGGCCTTGCTCCCACGGCGCTCATCACGGCTTCTTTGTACATAGCTACACCTGTGCTCTTCTTTCTGACAATCCAAAGGGAGTACGTAGCTGTATTGCATCGATCTTTGGATCCTCATGATGTGAATCTAATTAGTTTGTCTCTTCCTGGTCTGGATCAAAGTGCTTGCCCTTCTTCTGTTCCCTTTCTGTCCTGTGTTTCTTTCTTCTTCATATGTTAGGTTTTATTCTTCTCTTTCCATTAAAAAAAACCTTTCTATCTCCATGCCTGTGTGTTTTTCTGTTGTGTGTCTCCATCTTTGTAAGTCACCATATATTATTCCCAGTATTTTTCTGCATTCAGTATGCTTTTATTGCATAGTAATGTCATGGCTTAATATGTATTATGTCCGACACTTTCCAGTAGTGCCAAACATCAGTTTTTGTTTTCTGATTCTTACCTGAGTACTTGCATGTTTACAATGTGGTATTCCATGTGTAGTCATTAGTTCACAAGCGAACAAATTGGTATTCCTTATCTTCTAGCAATGTAGTTCATATGGTGTTGATGATTGGAGGCCTACATACATTACTCTATCTAATGGAGAAATGTGTGATCCATTGAACGTACATGATGACTGGGCCAACATACTAAAAATGTATACATTTTCTTTTTCAATGGACCTGTTCTGGGAAGAAAATTGGGGAAGAAAACGCCTGTCTTTCCATTACAGATAGAATTACCTGTCCCCAGTTTATGGGTCAAACAAGATCTAGAGTCAAATATTTTACATGAAGTGCATGCCAAGATAACCATCGCGATATTGACTCTACAGTGTAGGCCGTTTCACACCCCTGTCTTGGCATTTCTGTCTCTGGTTGGACGTTAAGCCGACAATGGGGCAGCACTGCTTTAGGCGTATCCACCAGTGGCGTCTATCCTGTGAAAACGGCGGGGTCACTCACGCTGAACGCTAGCTCTGACACAGATTATCTCCATTGCAAATTTCCGTCAATCGTCTCTTTGCCCTCTACATATTTGGTTTCCCTTCAACAATATGCGATTCTAAAGTGATCAGTCGTGGGTATTTTCACGCGTATTTTTTGTGAGTAAGAATCTTATTGAATTCTTTCATTAAAACACAATAAATTGTTTTAGATTTTATTTTCTTGGCATTCAATTGCCTTTACTAAAATGATACTAATACTGCAACACATTATCTAATGATTCACAACTAATACAATGCCTCTTGAGATAATACAACATATCTTGTTTTTTTTCCTTCTGATTCTTATTGGCTTTTTGGAAAGCTTAAATGTAGCAGGTAGCGTCAATTTGTAAGAAAGAAACAAAAAAACTTCAAACAAATTCTGCTTATGGTACCAGTTCGCGTACCACAAATGCAGACACAGGGCAGTCCTCTTGAAGATCTGTTCTTTGTTTGTTCTATATACTATGTGTCTGCAAGTGTACCAGGCGAATTAGTGCCATGAGCAGAATTCGTTTTGAGTTATAGATGTTAACTATCTCAAGCATGGGATCATAAGCTACCTTTCTTGTTCGCTATTGATTGTGCCTTTATTATGCACTTAATTTAATTAAACATATCATAACTATTTTTTTTCTGACACTTTTTCGCTTTTAGTGTTTTGTAAATTCGTGTTTGTTACATTTTATTTTGCATTTACGTACCTTTAGTATACCTTTATCATAGAGGTTAATATAGTTAATACTTTCTTGCATTTAGTATGCGTTCTATGGTAATTAAAGTTCGTTCTATTTCTCGTTCTTACTTTTCTTCAGCACTTCACAACAAACTTTCATGAGAGAACAATTGAACTGTAACCCTTACAATTCAAGGTAGATCACTGCTCCTTGAAACTGACATTCGAACTTTCTCTGTATTCCTAATCAGTTCAGTAACACTCGGGGGAAAGAAGATGTATCTGACACCCTATGACCATAACGATGATTCTATACGCAAGCCTAAGGACTGCTGTTTATAATTAAGTTGAGTTTTTAGCTTGGCGCATAGAAGAGTCTGCCATGCTAACCCTAATCGTGGTTGGTGGGAAAGAGTTCCTAGTCTGCTGGACACAAACTGGATCCAGGGGTTGCACGTGGAATCAGCATTCCTGGTGAACCAGGGGACGGAGGAGCTGTAAGGCAACACAGAATTCGATCGGTTTCCCAGGCTTGTTCAAGGATGAGTTGGTCAGGTGAACTCTTCTCCTGTCACACTGTATGTTAAGGAAACCTGCAAGCCAAAGTTCTTCGAAACTAGAACAGCCCCTAATGCATCCAGAAACAAAGTTGATGTCTGGATGCCGAACTTCAGACGATTAAACATGATGGTATAACTGAACCAATACAAGCTGTCGTACCTGGCCTCGAACCAGATGGGAGGTGAGGTTGTGTGGTGATTATGAAGTTACTGTGAACGTTCTTGCCGAGGCTGATGTAAAACCCCTTTCACATGTTAGGGATTTCTCTCACAAAGTTAAAGGCAGAGAATTGTCCACTTACCTTCATTTGAAACATGCATGCCAGCAGCAGCCTCTCGTTAAAGGATCCAAGGATTTTACGACCAACAACACCTCAAAAGATTTGTTCAAATCTCTCTCTCTCTCTCTCTCTCTCTCTCTCTCTGTCTCTCTGTCTCTGTCTCTGTCTGTGTGTGTGTGTGTGTGTGTGTGTGTGTGTGTGTGTGTGTGTGTGTGTGTGTGTGTGTGTGCAAGAGACGACGCGATGTTTGAAAAAACAATGGTATATTTCTGTCTGCTTCCTCTTCTTTTCCTTTGTTCTACTCCTGCTTCTGATCTTCCTCCTCCTCCTCCTCCTCCTCCTCCTCCTCCTCCTCCTCCTCCCCCCTCTCTTCTTCTTCTTCTCAGTACTTGATTGAATAGAGTTTTTGTCTGAGTTTTGAGCTCTCTTTCTCTCTCTCTCTCT
>CM065741.1:41349940-41362440 GCA_033310375.1 Conus canariensis | reverse complement strand
TGCAGGCCCGCTATGCAGGACCCGGATGTCCCATACAGCCTTGCGTATGGTGCTATTTCCTGTCTGGCACGAGGAGATCAGCATCTATTGGTGTCGTCTTCGCTTCACGCAGGGACGTGAATGACTGGCAATATAAAGGAAGGAGTTTTGACTCAGGTTTTTTTTGTCTGTTAGCTGTGATGTTTGGGAATGATAGTTTTCATGGGATGATAGCCGTGTTTCACAAATAAACTGTTTAACCATTCTTTTCTAGACACTGACAGAGGATCTCCAGCAAAATGATCCAGTGATTTCTTTTTTCACAAGCAAGTGCGCCAGGCAGATTTTTTTGCATGAAAAAGAAAACAAGTTGAGACAAAGAAGTTCACCAGCTGAGAGTTAGTGCATAGCTGCTATCAAAAGTTTAGCTGGTATGGGTGTGTATATCAGCACGACTCCCACTTCACTACAGACGGGTGGCTAAGGGAGGGAGTGTCCCGTGGTAATGCCGGGAACTCTTTCAGTGCAAACAGCTCTCCTGCCTTCTGGAAGGTCTATGTCAGAAACTTCCTCTTTTCTGTGATTTCTTCGATTCTGCCTTCTTTTCTTGCTGTCTTGACTATCGTCTACTGTTGTCCTGATTGTGGACCATTCTCCTGTCTTTGTTCTGGAAACTCTTTGTCCTGGCACGTGCCTGTGCACGCTCACGTTTGCCTATAAGTAAGAAGGGAGAAAGAATCAGACAGTCATTCAGAAAAAAAAAACAGATAGTGGAGACACAGACGGAGATAGACATATGCAAACAGAGACAGTAACCACATTTAAATGTTTCAGCAGCTTCAAAGCATCCCCCACGCCAACACTAAGTACACAACATAGGTCATCAGGTGTGCTAGTAAAACAAATCTTTTTTCCGGAGGGGACATTTCTTGAACATTTTGTGTGTGTGGCGGCAGAGACGAAACAAAATTCAGACAACGCAGGTGTTGTCTTCTGCAGATGTGACTGACACTGAACTCTTTCATAGCCTCAGGAACCCCCCCCCCCTCCCCACTCCACTCTCCCACCTCCTCTGCCCTTCTCAGCTTCAGCTCTCCTCGCCAGCACGGCCATTGAGAGTAGAGCATTGGGAATGACAGTTCTTGGTTTGGCTAGCCTTGCGTTGCCTTGCCCTATCTTGCCTAGCTTTATTTGCCTTGCGCGATGGGCTAATGCGTAGGTCAGACATCCGTTGAGACGTAGCCATGAGACCCTGTTCTTCTATTGTCTCATCTTAGTTGTTAATTCATTTATCCATCAGCTTCAAATCATGCGTAATGTGGTCTCAAGACTTAGCGGATGTGGTGTAGCGTATATGGACTAGTCCGCACGCAGTGACACCTCCTTGATGAAACTGAAACTGTAACTGCCTTGCCTTGTCTTGCCTTTGGTGTTTGAATTCGTGGGTGACGCAGTTCATCATGCGCGGTTTTTCTCCAGGTAGAAGACAGGGGTCAATACTTAACCTGATGTCGTTGGTGTCAGCCACTCCTGCGGTGCTCCCTGACTGACTCCCACCTCTACATCCTCCCTTCAGCGGCGTGGAAGAGACGAGGAGGTCACCCAGTCTGCTGCAGGAGGGACACGATCGTTTGGCTTTCAGTGTGATTGATGAGCTAGAAGCAGGGAACTTGTATTCTTCACTATCTGTCTGTCTGTCTGTCTGTCTCTCTCTCTTTCTGTCTCTCTCTCTCTCTTTGTCTCTCTCTCTGTCTCTCTCTCTTCCTGTCTCTCTCTCTTCCTGTCTCTCTCTTTCTGTCTCTCTTTCTATCTCTCTCTCTTTCTGTCTCTCTTTCTGTCTGTCTCTTTTTCTGTCTCTCTCTCTCTCTCTCTTTCTCTCTCTCTTTCTGTCTCTCTCTCTCTCTGTGTCTTTCTCTCTTTCTGTCTCTCTCTCTTTCTGTCTGTCTCTCTTTCTGTCTCTCTCTCTCTCTCTTTCTCTTTCTTTCTGTTTCTCTCTCTGTCTCTCTCTCTTTCTGTCTCTCTCTTTTTCTGTCTCTCTCTCTTTCTGTCTCTCTTTCTCTTTCTCTCTCTCTCTCTCTCTCTCTCTCTCTCTCTCTCTCTCTCGCCCTCTCTCTCGTGTGCGTGTTGCACACGTGTGTTTGCGTATGTGTGTGTGTGTGTGTGTGTGTGTGTGTGTGTGTGTGTGTGTGTGTGTGTGCTTGTGTGTGTGTGTTGTGTGTGTTTGTTGTTGTTGTTTTGTTTTACGTCTTTCCACATTACGTGATATTAGACGGGAAAAAAATTGGGGCCGGAGATAAAAGGTTAACACAACGAGTAAAAAAAAAAAAAAACAAACAAACAAAAAAAAAACCAACAACTTATCTACAACTATAACACAAAAATAGAAATCCACTTAATCAAAGATGAAGGGAAAAAAACCCATATAACTCTTCTGTCTCATCTCACTACTGACTGCTATCTATTATAAGTATTTGCCAACTGGACTTTTAGCTAAGTGTAAAAAGAAAAGATATGTTTCACTTGCTGACAGGAAAACATTTTGAATAGGCTGTACAGACGTATTTGGGATGAATTTTTCATTAAGTTACACGAAAGAATGTGATCAGTTGATATGATATGACCACATATACAATATATATTTTTCACATACTTTGTTTTAAAACAATCCAGTTTCCATCTACAGATCAAGGAACTTATCTGTCGTCTACGATATATGTTTTGATCGTACTTACTTAATTTTTCATGAATATTTTTCATTTCATCGTGTAAATCAAAACACCCAGTTTCTCTTTCTATCAAATGAAAATTAGAAAATTGTACTTTTTCTGCCAAAGTATAGCACTCTTGCACTGACATAGAGAAGTTCAAAAAATGCGAATCTGAAGATCGTTTTGCTCCTCTCTTTGCTAGAACATCAACCTTTTCATTATAATATAACCCACAGTGGGAGGGCACCCAAAGAAATGTTACTTCAGTGTCTCTAACTGAGAGGAAATGGACTAAGTTATTTATTTCAGTGATCATCTCAGGTCGAACTTTTAATTTAAAATTCTTCATTGCAGTAAGAACTGACTTAGAATCTACACATAAAACAACTTTAAGCAAATTTTGAGGGTAATCAACAACAAACTTTAAGGCCATCATTATAGCAGTTAACTCCGCAGTGAAAATAGATTTGTTTTTTCCGAGATAATATGACTTTTCTTTGTTAAGGCCTGGGATAATGTATGCTGCACCTGCATGTTCATTGATTAATGATCCATCTGTGTATATCTTAAAATGGTTGGAGTAGTGATCATGCAAATGCATTTTCATATTGGATGATAACAAATTAGTATTTTCAGCCTTTGTTAAATCTGTATGCTCAATATCAAAATGTGCTCGTACTAGTTTCCAGGGAGGGATAGGAGACACAGATCTTTTTGCAATAGATGTTAGTTTGATATCTGAGGATTCTAAAATCGAGGAAGTATATGTTCTTAGAGTCATTTGAGATGATATGTTTTTAGCCCTTTTGGGAAAATCAGTGTCCGATTTAATATTTATTTCAGGGCCTATGTTGTTGTCTATAGTAGAACTTCTTATAACAAATTTGGTGCATGCAAGATTCCTATATTCTTCCAGTGGTAATATTCCAGCAGCACTGTATGCTTTTGTGCAAGAGGCATGTACTGGTAGTCCCATGGCTATCTTATATGCTTTGGAATCAATACTTTGAAGTTTTTTCAGTAAGTATTTGGGTGCACTGAAGAACACCTCTTGTGCATACGTTAATTTTGATCTAACCAGTGCAGTAGAAAGGTGCAAAAGAGTAACTGTGTCCTGAGCCCAAGCATGCTTGCTAATAATCTTTAACAGATTTAAAGTTTTTCGAGCTTTTGTTAGAACATGCTCTATATGGAAATTCCATGACAACTTTGATGTTAAATTTACTCCAAGGAATTTAACTATTTTTGTATATTTGATGGGTATGCCATTGACTTGAAATAAAGGCATATTAACTGGATCAGATCCAGTATTAAATAACATCATGTGTGTTTTTTCAGTTGATATTTGCAAACCATTTTCAGTCATATAATCAGAAAAGGTATTTAGTTCTTTCTGATATAACTTTTTAATATAGTTTTGTGACCTGACAGATGTACTTTTTTTTAATGTCACTTTCATCCATATGCATATGTCATCTGCATATTGGGCTAGTTCTATATTTTCAGCAGTTTTTGTGGGTAAATCGTACATTAGAATACTAAAAAGTAAAGGGGCAATAACAGACCCCTGAGGAATACCCATGTGTAATTTTCTTCTTGTAGAATAGGAGTTCCCTACCTTCGTTCTAATATATCTATTTTCTAAGAAGTTTTTAATAAAATCATAAATGTTTCCTGACAATCCAATCTCTTTAAGTTTACAAAGCAAACGAGAGTGCCATACTTGATCGTAAGCTTTAGTGATATCAAAAAGGTTGCTAGTAAACATTTTCTCCTGGAAAACTGATGTTTAATTTGAGTGGTAAGTTTGACCAAGTGTTCAATAGCACTTCTACCCTTTCGAAAACCTGCTTGGTTTGTTGGGATAACTTTGTTCTTTTCACAAAAGTAGTTTAGTCTATTTAAAACAATTGTTTCATAAAGTTTACAGACATGAGAAGTTAATGAAATAGGCCTGTAACTGTCTATACTTTCTTTCAGTTTACCTTCCTTGTGAATCGGTACTATTACTGATTCTTTCCATATTTGTGGCAAATGACCTGAGCACCAGCATTTTTTAAATATAGTAAGTAAAATGCTTATCCATTTGTCTGGAAAATGCTTAATCATTTCATTTGAAATGGCGTCAATCCCAACAGCTGTCTTTTTGTTTGGGAGAGAATCTATGGCGTCTTTCACCTCTTGTAATGAAACTGGGGCGTTGATGTCACTCGTGTCATTATCAGATACATCATTAAAGACATACGTACATTCTTTATCTTCTCTGAATTTTCTTTGGTTTTCAGACAACCCATCTAACTTGCTTACTTTAGCAAACTGGTCGACAAACGCTTCTGCTTTGTCTGCGGATGATGGTAACTTGTTATTATCAAGAATGATAGGATATTCTGGGAGTT
This sequence comes from Conus canariensis, assembly GCA_033310375.1. Lineage (NCBI taxonomy): Eukaryota > Metazoa > Mollusca > Gastropoda > Neogastropoda > Conidae > Conus > Conus canariensis. The sequence continues at coordinate 41,357,357 of CM065741.1, read as the reverse complement.
TGATTCCATTTTTCATCGTTTTTATCTCTTTCCATACCTTTCTACTATCTTTATGATCGAATGTGTTTCTTTGGCAAAAATTATCCCAATAATCCTTTTTGGCTTGTTCCATAACTCTATTACTAAGTACATTTGAGTGTTTCATTTCCTTAAATTTTTCATCTACCATTTTCTTATCTTGACTTTTCTTAGTGTGCACGTATTCCTTGAATAACCGTTTTTTCTCATTAACTGCCTTATCGCAATCTTCAGTCCACCAAACATTACCGAGATGTTTACCCCCTTTAGAACCCTGATTCTTCAATTTAGGAATACATAAACCAGACACTTTCAGAACAGAAGTACAAAACGTGTCATACATTGTATCAATATCATCATCTGGGGACAAGCTTATATCTAGGTCTTTAAGTGTGTCGTAAAACTGAGACCATTTGGCATTTTTATAATCAAATCTTGGGATTGTATCATCAGGTTCTGTGTCTTCAAAATCAGGGGACTGATTAATTGTAATAATGATTGGTATGTGATCACTCCCAAGAGTTTTCACTATAAGTTTCCCATGCACACGACAAAGCCATTTTAGGTGAAACCAAAGTTTAAATCAATAGCTGTAGGTCTATGTGTGGATATATCAGGAACTCTGGTATAAGAAACCATCATTGAGTAAACATAAAGTTGAGTCTACAAACATTTTCCACAAACCTATTACTACTGACCTGTGTGCTCTCTTTTTCCCAGAAAGGAGAATGGGCATTAAAATCCCCTCCTACTAACCATTTACCATTATCATTCTTGATATTTTTCATCCATTCAGTATTAGCTTCATCTGGACCCTTAGGTAAATATACAGAAGCACAGTTTACTTTTTAGGAGTCCGAAAACTTGACAGTTACAGCACATGAAAAAATCCCGTGTACTCCACTAGGCACAGGTGACTGTTTGTCACAATACTGTAGTCCAGTGTGAATATAGATAGCACAGTTTACTCTATCACCATTTTTTTCTGTATCTACTACTGGTGGATAGTAGTACTGTTCCAATCTTGGTAGTTTGTTCTTACTGATATTAACAGACTGGAATAAGAGAACGTGGCAGACAGATGACGCTAAAAATTGACGTAAGCAGTCAATATTAGAATAGAGAGAGCGGCAATTCCACTGCAGTATATTTTTATATTGTTGTTGAGTTTCATGTTAAAAAAAAACAAAAAAAAAAACTAAACAAATAAAAATATTTTGCTTTAACACAATTGGAGCTTAGCTACACACAGACGTAGGCTGGTATGCTGCATTTGTTCCGAACAAAAGCGACAAAAAAAATGTCACCAGTTGTATAAAACATTGAACCTATTGGACCAGGCAGAGCCGTAGAAGGAATCCTCAGGGAAGGGAGTGGGGCGCAGGTACCGGGGACGTCGCACTGTCTTCCGGGGCCGTTCCCAGAAGAGGTTCCTCAGATGCCGGCCAATATTCCCCGCTAGGATGCTAGCTCCTCTGGCAGTGGGATGTAGCCCATCACGGAGGTTGAAGCGGGCGGCTTGTAGGTTGGAGTGAGTGATGAAGGTGATGTTTTTGTCATCATTCAGCTCTGACACCAGAAGTGCGTTGTACAAGTCCCCTTTGATATTGAGTTCGGGGTCTGATGTAGGAGCCATCTTACTGACTATGATGGCCAGATCAGGGTTTTCTTCTCTGATACTCCTCACGCACTTTGCCATTCTTCCGGAACATGTTGCTGCTGATTCTGTTTCTAGATCCTTCGATCCAACATGTAAGAGTAAAGCATCAGGAGGTGTCTTGACAGATTCACTTGCTTTGACCACTGCTGGTTTGATGTCCTTTATTGTTCTTGCATAACTCTGATGCAGCTTACATCCGTAGGACTTCCCTAGTCTGTTGGTGTTGACTTTCTTTATGACAGGGTCATTCACATATAAAATGTTGGGAAGACCTTTTAAAGTTGGATCTGGTTTGTCTCTGGATTTGGCCTTTAAGTCATTGACGTTTTGTTTATCTCTTGACTCGGCCTTTAAATTATTGTCGTCATTTTTCTTGCACTGCTCCTTTGACTTCGGCTTATGACGCAAAGAAGCATTGACGTCATTTTTGTTTGCGTTAACATTTTCTTCTATTTTTTTGTTTTTGTAACTTTCCTGTACATTTCTGTTCTGCTTTCTTTTTCTTTTCTTTGCTTTGAAAGACAGAGCATCATCAGGAGTCGTTTTTAACGGTGGAGAAATTCTGGCTACTTCTGCATAGGAGAGGTAGGGGAAGGGCTCTGTCTGTGTGGCTATGCTGACTGATTCCCTTCTGTCAATTTTTGCATGCAGCGATCTTATCTGTTCCTCCAGGCTCGTTCTTACACAGCGAGGTGATTGTGCCTTCGATCCTGGCAAAAATCGGTGTTGTACTCACGGAGTTCGTGTTGTGATCTGTAGAGGCGTTGTTGTTTCCTGGCCCAGCTGCCAGCGTTGTTGTCTCCATCCCATCCTTGACGACGGAGAAACTGAACGGCCTCCTCAGCTCCGAATTTCCCTTGTATAAAACAAGTGTGTGTGTGTGTGTGTGTGTGTGTGTGTGTGTGTGCTGGTGTGCGTGTGGTTGTGGCGAGTGTCTAAGACGTGTGGAATGGGAATGTGGGCGTCCTTCTGAAAGTCATAATTCACTCTGTCAGTGTGTGTTCATTTATAAATCGGTCCATCCTGAACTGCTGGGTGTGTGTCAAGGGACAAGCTGGGGAGCGAATCTGAGAAAGATAGATAAAAATAGGGGAGAGAGAGGGGGAAGGACGTACAAAGATTTTGACAGACAGACAGAGAGGAAGAGAGAGAGAGATAGACAGACTGACAGACAGATACAGAGAGAGACAGAGACAGAGAGAAGACAGACAGACTGACAGAGAGAGAGAGAGAGAGGGGGGGGGGGAGTAGGGAGACAGACATGGGCAGACAGACAGACAGGGCGAGACAGAGAAGATGGAAGGGAGGAAGGGAGGGGGGGGAGGGTCTGGAATCAGCAAGACGGTCTCCTGACACTAAAAGATAGAGAGGACTGACGACTTACGCCAAGACAGCAAATGTTTTCACAACAGAAGAAAGGAGGAGGCAAATCGGCTGCCATTGGACGCATCCCAAACATTGAAAGAATTGACGTTTCATCTTTTTCCCACTCTTCCCGTTCTGTTTTTCATCAATCATCCTACCGCTCGTCACTCCTCTTCCCCCTCCTCCTCCCTCTCCTCCCTCTCCTCCGCTCCCCCTCTCCCTCCCGTTCGCTCCGCTTCCCAACACCATTCCTCGTTTTGCTATGTACACGCCTTCTTATTCCTTTCCGATGCCTGGAATTTCCAGTCAGTCCCAAGCTGAACATCCCAGTGCGGTACCAATATGCCGATTGGTTTGTCGCGGATCGTTACAGCAGTCACCATCATGGCCACGTGATGCCACTTCCTGCTTCTAGCGAGGAGATGAACGCCTGCTTCCTCAGTCTTCTATTCCAGATATTTCCTGTGGATGCTGGACAGTGGGAGTGAAACAAGTTGGAACCTGGAGAGTTTGACCTGTTCGCTGCACGTATTTGTGCATCATATGTTGAATAGGAACGTGGGCGTCATTCTGAAAGACGGTCAGTCTATGCCTGTTTCAAACGAAAGTCCACGCAGAATTGCTGGTTGTCTGCCAACAGATGAGAAGGGGAGGGAAGAAGAAAAGTGGGCATGGGGAGTCACAGAGAGAGAGAGAGAGAGAGAGAGAGAGAGAGAGAGAGAGAGAGGGGGCAGACAGACAGGCAGACAGACAGACAGGCAAAAACAGACAGACAAAAGAGAGGCAGACAGGAAGAGAGAGAACAGAAGTGAAAGAGAGGTGTGTGTGGGGGGGGGGGGGGGAGGAGGGAGGGAGGGAAAAGAGGTAGGGGTGGAGCTGGAAGAAAAGAGAAATCAAACAAAGCGTTTCCAGCATTTCTTGCAGAATGAGGGCTGACAAGTTAAACCGACACGGCAAATCAGGATGAAGGAGACACACCAGCAGCTGTTGCATGCGGCACACACATTGAGAGAGCTGACATTTGATCTCTGTCCAAACTTCCAATTCTTTTCGTCCCCCACCCACCCTCTCCTCATGTAACTCCCCATCCCCCCTCCCCTCTTCCTTTCCCCTCTCCCACTCCATCCCATTCCTTCCACCTCCCTTTCCGTTTTCCGTTTTCTATGTGCACTGTTCCTGACACAAGTTTCCTGTCAATCCTATTCTGAACATGCCGGCCTGGGCATCAGCTTGTTGCAGACCTGCTGTAGGGCAAACACAGATATCCCATCGATCACAGCGTGTGACGTAAGCTCCTGTCTTTGGCGAGGAGCTGAGTGCCTCTTCACACAGTCTTCTATTCTAGACGTGCATGTGAACGCCTGACCACGTGAGAGCAACAGTCAGAACTTGACGACGTTTGGACCTGTTCGGTATGAATGTTTGCACAAGTCTGGTTGAAATGTAATATGGACAAACTTCTGAAAGCCATCATTTGTTATCTTGATCAATATACGGCAAATCAGTTCATTCAAAAGTGAAAGCTGAATGTAGACAATGAGTGGGGGAAAGGAAGTAAGTCAGTGAGGCCTGAGAGAGAGAGAGAGAGGAGAGAGAGAGAGAGAGAGAGAGAGAGAGAGAGACAGAGACAGAGAGACAGAGACAGAGACAGAGACAGAGAGACAGAGAGTGTAATGCATGTGCATTCACACACACACACACACACACACACACACACACACACACACACACACACACACACACACATACACACACACACACACACACACAAACACACGAAGACAAACACACAAACACGCACACACACACACACACACACACACACACACACACACACACACACACACACACACACACACGATCTCGACACGGAAAAATAAATCCTTGCCACGCCCCCTCAGTCCTTCTCCTCTCTTCTGAACCTCCTCTGCCACCCCTATGCCCCACAACTACCCCACCTCCTGCCCCCTTCCTCCCCCGTGCAATTTATTTCACCCACAGGCATGGTCCGACAAAATCTTTAGTGCTATTGTTACAGAGTTATCCAGACGTGGACAACACGGAAGGCTTCTAACATGCAAATTCAGTTTGCTGCAGGCCTGCTATGCAGGACCGGATGTCCCATACAGCCTTGCGTGTGGTGCTATTTCCTGTCTGGCACGCATCTCTTGGCGTCGTCTTCGTTTCTCGCAGGGACGTGAATGACTGGCAATGTAAAGGAAGGAGTTTTGACTCAGGTTATTATGTCTGCTCCCATGGCGTTTTAGGATAATACTTTCCATGGTGTGTTTCTCAAATACATTGTTTAATCATTCTATTCTAGACACTGACAGTAGACCTCGAGCAAAGATCCTCTGAGGTTGTTTTTTTTTTCAAAACTTGGTGCACCAGGCAGCTATCTTGCATTTGAAAAAATTCTTTAGGCTCAGATGACTATGCCAAGCAGCGAGTTAAAGCACTTTGTTGCTTTCAAAAATTTAGCTGGCATGGGTATGTATCTCAGCAGAGAAGGAAGGATCAGAGTGAGAAGGGGGGTCTGGAATCAGAGAGACTGTCTCCTGACATTTGAAAATTGTGAGGAGTTAGGAGTAAAACCGACACAGCAAATATTGTCACAAGAGAAGAAAGGAGATTTAAAAGCAGCCCTAGGATGCGCGCGCTTTGTGTGTGAGTGTGTGTGCGTGCGTGTGTGTGTGTGTGTGTGTGTGTGTGTGTGTGTGTGTGTGTGTGTGTGTGTGTGTGTGTGTGTTGGTGCGCGCGCGGTTGTGGCAAGTGTCCAAGGCATGCTCAATAGAAATGTGGGCGTCCTTTGAAAGGCCATCATTCACCCCTTCAGTCTATATCTATTTACAAATCAGACCATCCTAAAACTGCTGGGCCGCTGTCAGCAGACAAGGTGGGGAGCGGATCTCATAGAGATAGCAAGGCATGGAAGAGAGAGAAAGAGAGTGAGAGAGAGAGAGAGAGAGAGACAGAGAGACAGAGAGACAGACAGACAGACAGACAGACTGGCAGACAGACTGACTGACTGACTGGCTGACTGACTGGCTGACAGAGAGAGAAAGAGGTGGGGGGAGACAGAGAGAGAGAGAGAGACAGACTGGCAGACAGACAGACAGACTGACTGACTGGCTGACTGACAGAGAGAGAGAGAGAGAGAGTGGGGGGGGGGGAGAGACGGGGTGGGGTGGTGGGGTAGTGGTAGGTATGAAGACAGATAGATGCACGGATGAATAGAGACAGGGAGAGACAGAGAAGGATGCAGGGAAGCAAAGGGGGTTTGGAATCAGACAGACAGTCTCCTGACATTTGACAATGGTCAAGGACTGAGGAGTTAAACAGACACAGCAAATATTTTCACAACAGAAAAAAAGGAGAGAAATCGGCAGCCATTGGACGCTCCACCAACATTGAAAGAGTTGACATTTCGTCTTCTTCCGCTCGTCCCATTGTTCTTTCTTCAGCGACCTTACCCCTCCTCATTCCTCTTTCCTCCCCCTCTCCCTCCAGTTCCCTCCACCTCCCATCACCATTCCCGTTTTGCTATGAACACACCTTCTTGTTCCTCCCGGTTTCTGGATATCCCAGTCAGACCCAAGCTGATCATCCCAGTGGTGTACCAATATGCTGATTGGTTTGTTGTGGATCGTTACAGCAGTCACCATCATGGCCACGTGATGCCACTTCCTGCTTCTAGCGAGGAGATGAACACCTGCTTCCTCAGTCTTCTATTCCAGATATTTCCTGTGGATGCTGGACAGTGGGAGCGAAACAAGTTGGAACCTGGAGAGTTTGACCTGTTCGCTGCACGTATTTGTGCATCACATGTTGAATAGGAACGTGGGCGTCCTTCTGAAAGACTGTCAGTCTGTGTTTGTTTAAAACGAAAGTCCACCCAGAATTGCTGGTTGTCTGCCAACAGATGAGAAGGGGAGGGAAGAAGAATAGTGGGAATGGGGAGTCACAGAGAGAGAGAGAGAGGAGAGAGAGAGAGAGAGAGAGAGAGAGACAGACAGACAGACAGACAGATTGACATACAGACAGATAGACAGGCAGATAGACAGGCAGACAGACAGAGACAGACAGACAGACAGACAGACGAAACTGGTATACATGCGAGTAAGGGGGGAGTCACAGAGAGAGAGAGGGGGGGGAGGGTGGGATCAGACAGACAGGCAGACAGACAGACAGGCAAAAACAGACAGACAAAAGAGAGGCAGACAGGAAGAGAGAGAACAGAAGTGAAAGAGAGAGGTGGGGGGGGGGGGGGGGGGGGAGGGAGGGAGGGAAAAGAGGTAGAGGTGGAGCTGGAAGAAAAGAGAAATCAAACAAAGCGTTTCCAGCATTTCTTGCAGAATGAGGGCTGACAAGTTA
>CM065741.1:41344940-41347440 GCA_033310375.1 Conus canariensis | reverse complement strand
GGGTAGTGGTAGGTATGAAGACAGATAGATGCACAGACGAATAGAGACAGGGAGAGACAGAGAAGGATGCAGGGAAGCAAAGGGGGTTTGGAATCAGACAGACAGTCTCCTGACATTTGACAATGGTCAAGGACTGAAGAGTTAAACAGACACAGCAAATATTTTCACAACAGAAAAAAAGGGAGAGAAATCGGCAGCCATTGGACGCTCCACCAACATTGAAAGAGTTGACATTTCGTCTTCTTCCGCTCGTCCCATTGTTCTTTCTTCAGCGACCTTACCCCTCCTCATTCCTCTTTCCCTCCCCTCTCCCTCCTGTTCCCTCCACCTCCCATCACCATTCCCGTTTTGCTATGAACACACCTTCTTTTTCCTCCCGGGTTTCTGGATATCCCAGTCAGACCCAAGCTGATCATCCCAGTGGTGTACCAATATGCCGATTGGTTTGTTGCGGATCGTTACAGCAGTCACCATCATGGCCACGTGATGCCACTTCCTGCTTCTAGCGAGGAGATGAACACCTGCTTCCTCAGTCTTCTATTCCAGATATTTCCTGTGGATGCTGGACAGTGGGAGCGAAACAAGTTGGAACCTGGAGAGTTTGACCTGTTCGCTGCACGTATTTGTGCATCACATGTTGAATAGGAACGTGGGCGTCCTTCTGAAAGACTGTCAGTCTGTGTTTGTTTAAAACGAAAGTCCACCCAGAATTGCTGGTTGTCTGCCAACAGATGAGAAGGGGAGGGAAGAAGAATAGTGGGAATGGGGAGTCACAGAGAGAGAGAGAGAGAGAGAGAGAGAGAGAGAGAGAGAGAGAGACAGACAGACAGACAGACAGACAGACAGACAGACTGACATACAGACAGATAGACAGGCAGATAGACAGGCAGACAGACAGAGACAGACAGACAGACAGACAGACGAAACTGGTATACATGCGAGTAAGGGGGGAGTCACAGAGAGAGAGGGGGGGAGGGCGGGGGCAGACAGACAGACAGGCAAAAGCAGACAGACAAAAGAGAGGCAGACAGGAAGAGAGAGAACAGAAGTGAAAGAGAGAGGTGGGGGGGGGGGAGGAGGGAGGGAGGGAAAAGAGGTAGAGGTGGAGCTGGAAGAAAAGAGAAATCAAACAAAGCGTTTCCAGCATTTCTTGCAGAATGAGGGCTGACAAGTTAAACCGACACGGCAAATCAGGATGAAGGAGACACACCAGCAGCTGTTGCATGCGGCACACACATTGAGAGAGCTGACATTTGATCTCTGTCCAAACTTCCAATTCTTTTCGTCCCCCACCCACCCTCTCCTCATGTAACTCCCCATCCCCCCTCCCCTCTTCCTTTCCCCCCTCCCACTCCATCCCATTCCTTCCACCTCACTTTCCGTTTTCCGTTTTCTATGTGCACTGTTCCTGACACAAGTTTCCTGTCAATCCTATTCTGAACATGCCGGCCTGGGCATCAGCTTGTTGCAGACCTGCTGTAGGGCAAACACAGATATCCCATCGATCACAGCGTGTGACGTAAGCTCCTGTCTTTGGCGAGGTACTGAGTGCCTCTTCACACAGTCTTCTATTCTAGACGTGCATGTGAACGCCTGACCACATGAGAGAAACAGTCAGAACTTGACGACGTTTGGACCTGTTCGGTATGAATGTTTGCACAAGTCTGGTTGAAATGCAATATGGACAAACTTCTGAAAGCTGTCATTTGTTGTCTCGATCAATATTCGGCAAATCAGATTCAAAAACTGAAGGCTGAATGTAGACAATAAGTGGGGGCAAGGAATTAAGTCAGTGAGGCCTGGGGGAGAGAGAGAGAGAGAGAGAGAGAGAGAGAGAGAGAGACAGACAGACAGACAGACAGAGACAGAGACAGAGAGACAGAGAGACAGACAGTGTAATGCATGCACATTCACACACTAACACACACACACACACACACACACACACACACACACACACACACACACACGAACACACACACACACACACACACACACACACACACACACACACACACACACACACACACGCTCTCGACATGGAAAAATAAATCCTCGCCACGCCCCCTCAGTCCTCCTCCTTTCTTCTGAACCCCCTTTGCCACCCCTATGCCCACAACTACCCCACCTCCTGCCCCCTTCCTCCCCCATGCAATTTATTTCACCCACACTCATGGTCCGACAAAATCCTTAGTGCTATTGTTACAGGGTTACCCAGACGTGAACAACACGGCAGACTTCTAACACGCAAATTCAGTTTGCTGCAGGCCCGCTATGCAGGACCCGGATGTCCCATACAGCCTTGCGTATGGTGCTATTTCCTGTCTGGCACGAGGAGATCAGCATCTATTGGTGTCGTCTTCGCTTCACGCAGGGACGTGAATGACTGGCAATATAAAGGAAGGAGTTTTGACTCAGGTTTTTTTTGTCTGTTAGCTGTGATGTTTGGGAATGATAGTTTTCATGGGATGATAGCCGTGTTTCACAAATAAACTGTTTA
>CM065741.1:41337440-41339940 GCA_033310375.1 Conus canariensis | reverse complement strand
AAGATTTCCCCTGAGGTTGTTTTTTTTTCTCCAAAACTTGGTGCGCCAGGCAGCTATCTTGCATTTGAAAAAAATCTTTAGGCCCAGATGACTATGCCAAGTAGCGAGTTAAAGCACTTTGTTGCTTTCAAAAATTTAGCTGGCATGGGTATGTATCTCAGCAGAGAAAGGGAAAGGGTCAGAGTGAGAAGGGGGGTCTGGAATCAGAGAGGACTGTCTCCTGACATTTGAAAATTGTGAGGAGTTAGGAGTTTAAAACCGACACAGCAAAATGTTGTCACAACTGAAGAAAGGGATATAAAAGCAGCCTAGGATGCGCATGCTTGTGTGTGTGTGTGTGTGTGTGTGTGTGTGTGTGTGTGTGTGTGTGTGTGTGTGTGTGTGTGTGTGTGTGTGCGTGTGTGTGAGTGTGTGTGTGTGTGTGTGTGTGTGTGTGTGTGTGTGAGTGTGTGTGTGTGTGTGTGTGTGTATGTGTGTGTGTGCGTGCACGCTTGTGTGTGTGTGTGTGTGTACGTGCGTGCGTGCGTGCGTGCGTGCGTGTCTGTGTGTGTGTGGTGTGTGTGTGTGTGGTGTGTGTGTGTGTTTTGTGTGGTGTTGGTGTGCGCGCGGTTGTGGCAAGTGTCCAAGGCATACTCAATAGAAATGTGGGCGTCCTTTGAAATGCCATCATTCACCCTTCAGTCTATATCTATCTACAAATCAGACCATCCTAAAACTGCTGGGCCGCGGTCAGTGGACATGGTAGGGAGCAGATCTCAGAGAGATAGCGAGGCATGGAAAGAGAGAGAGAAAGAGAGAGAGGAGAGAGAGAGAGAGAGAGAGAGACAGAGACAGAGAGACAGAGAGACAGACAGACAGACTGGCAGACAGACTGACTGACTGACTGGCTGACTGACTGGCTGACAGAGAGAGAAAGAGGTGGGGGGGACAGGAGAGAGAGAGAGAGAGACAGACTGGCAGACAGACAGACAGACTGACTGACTGGCTGACTGACAGAGAGAGAGAGAGAGAGGTGGGGGGGGGGAGAGAGACGGGGTGGGGTGGTGGGGTAGTGGTAGGTATGAAGACAGATAGATGCACAGACGAATAGAGACAGGGAGAGACAGAGAAGGATGCAGGGAAGCAAAGGGGGTTTGGAATCAGACAGACAGTCTCTGACATTTGACAATGGTCAAGGACTGAAGAGTTAAACAGACACAGCAAATATTTTCACAACAGAAAAAAAAGGGGAGAAATCGGCAGCCATTGGACGCTCCACCAACATTGAAAAGTGGACATTTCGTCTTCTTCGCTCGTCCCATTGTTCTTTCTTCAGCGACCTTACCCCTCCTCATTCCTCTTTCCCTCCCCCTCTCCCTCCTGTTCCCTCCACCTCCCATCACCATTCCCGTTTTGCTATGAACACACCTTCTTTTTCCTCCCGGGTTTTCTGGATATCCCAGTCAGACCCAAGCTGATCATCCCAGTGGTGTACCAATATGCCGATTGGTTTGTTGCGGATCGTTACAGCAGTCACCATCATGGCCACGTGATGCCACTTCCTGCTTCTAGCGAGGAGATGAACACCTGCTTCCTCAGTCTTCTATTCCAGATATTTCCTGTGGATGCTGGGACAGTGGGAGCGAAAAACAAGTTGGAAACCTGGAGAGTTTGACCTGTTCGCTGCACGTATTTGTGCATCACATGTTGAATAGGAACGTGGGCGTCCTTCTGAAAGACTGTCAGTCTGTGTTTTGTTTAAAACGAAAGTCCACCAGAATTGCTGGTTGTCTGCCAACAGATGAGAAGGGGAGGGAAGAAGAATAGTGGGAATGGGGAGTCACAGAGAGAGAGAGAGAGAGGAGAGAGAGAGAGAGACAGACAGACAGACAGACAGACAGACAGACAGACAGACAGACTGACATACAGACAGATAGACAGGCAGATAGACAGGCAGACAGACAGAGACAGACAGACAGACAGACAGACGAAAATGGTATACATGCGAGTAAGGGGGGGAGTCACAGAGAGAGGGGGGGGAGGGCGGGGGCAGACAGACAGACAGACAAAAACAGACAGACAAAAGAGAGGCAGACAGGAAGAGAGAGAACAGAAGTGAAAGAGAGAGGTGGGGGGGGGGGGGGAGGGGGGGAGGGAAAAGAGGTAGAGGTGGAGCTGGAAGAAAAGAGAAATCAAACAAAGCGTTTCCAGCATTTCTTGCAGAATGAGGGCTGACAAGTTAAACCGACACGGCAAATCAGGATGAAGGAGACACACCAGCAGCTGTTGCATGCGGCACACACATTGAGAGAGCTGACATTTGATCTCTGTCCAAACTTCAATTCTTTTCGTCCCCCACCCACCCTCTCCTCATGTAACTCCCATCCCCCCTCCCCTCTTCCTTTCCCCCCTCCCACTCCATCCCATTCCTTCCACCTCACTTTCCGTTTTCCGTTTTCTATGTGCACTGTTCTGACACAAGTTTCTGTCAATCCTATTCTGAACATGCCGGCCTGGGCAT
>CM065741.1:41324940-41334940 GCA_033310375.1 Conus canariensis | reverse complement strand
CTCTTTCCCTCCCCTCTCCCTCCTGTTCCCTCCACCTCCCATCACCATTCCCGTTTTGCTATGAACACACCTTCTTTTTCCTCCCGGGTTTCTGGATATCCCAGTCAGACCCAAGCTGATCATCCCAGTGGTTGTTACCAATATGCCGATTGGTTTGTTGCGGATCGTTACAGCAGTCACCATCATGGCCACGTGATGCCACTTCCTGCTTCTAGCGAGGAGATGAACACCTGCTTCCTCAGTCTTCTATTCCAGATATTTCCTGTGGATGCTGGACAGTGGGAGCGAAAACAAGTTGGAACCTGGAGAAGTTTGACCTGTTCGCTGCACGTATTTGTGCATCACATGTTGAATAGGAACGTGGGCGTCCTTCTGAAAGACTGTCAGTCTGTGTTTGTTTAAAAACGAAAGTCCACCAGAATTGCTGGTTGTCTGCCAACAGATGAGAAGGGGGAGGGAAGAAGAATAGTGGGAATGGGGAGTCACAGAAGAGAGAGAGAGGAGAGGAGAGAGAGAGAGAGAGAGACAGACAGACAGACAGACAGACAGACAGACAGACAGACTGACATTACAGGACAGATAGACAGGCAGATAGACAGGCAGACAGACAGAGGACAGACAGACAGACAGACAGACGAAAACTGGTATACATGCGAGTAAGGGGGGAGTCACAGAGAGAGGGGGGGGGAGGGCGGGGGCAGACAGACAGACAGGCAAAAACAGACAGACAAAAGAGAGGCAGACAGGAAGAGAGAGAACAGAAGTGAAAAGAGAGAGGTGGGGGGGGGGGGGGGAGGAGGGAGGGAGGGAAAAGAGGTAGAGGTGGAGCTGGAAGAAAAGAGAAATCAAACAAAAGCGTTTCCAGCATTTCTTGCAGAATGAGGGCTGACAAGTTAAACCGACACGGCAAATCAGGATGAAGGAGACACACCAGCAGCTGTTGCATGCGGCACACACATTGAGAGAGCTGACATTTGATCTCTGTCCAAACTTCCAATTCTTTTCGTCCCCACCCACCCTCTCCTCATGTAACTCCCCATCCCCCCTCCCCTCTTCCTTTCCCCCCTCCCACTCCATCCCATTCCTTCCACCTCCCTTTCCGTTTTCCGTTTTCTATGTGCACTGTTCCTGACACAAGTTTCCTGTCAATCCTATTCTGAACATGCCGGCCTGGGCATCAGCTTGTTTGAGACCTGCTGTAGGGCAAACACAGATATCCCATCGATCACAGCGTGTGACGCAAGCTCCTGTCTTTGGCGAGGTACTGAGTGCCTCTTCACACAGTCTTCTATTCTAGACGTGCATGTGAACGCCTGACCACATGAGAGAAACAGTCAGAACTTGACGACGTTTGGACCTGTTCGGTATGAATGTTTGCACAAGTCTGGTTGAAATGCAATATGGACAAACTTCTGAAAGCTGTCATTTGTTGTCTCGATCAATATTCGGCAAATCAGATTCAAAAACTGAAGGCTGAATGTAGACAATAAGTGGGGGCAAGGAATTAAGTCAGTGAGGCCTGGGGAGAGAGAGAGAGAGAGAGAGAGAGAGAGAGAGAGAGAGAGAGACAGACAGACAGCAGACAGAGACAGAGACAGAGAGCAGAGAGACAGACAGTGTAATGCATGCACATTCACACACTAACACACACACACACACACACACACACACACACACACACACACACACACACACCACACACACACAGCGAACAACACACACACACACACACACACACACACACACACACAACACACACACACACACACACACACACACGCTCTCGACATGGAAAATAAATCCTCGCCACGCCCCCTCAGTCCTCCTCCTTTCTTCTGAACCCCCTTTGCCACCCCTATGCCCACAACTACCCCACCTCCTGCCCCCTTCCTCCCCCATGCAATTTATTTCACCCACACTCATGGTCCGACAAAATCCTTAGTGCTATTGTTACAGGGTTACCCAGACGTGAACAACACGGCAGACTTCTAACACGCAAATTCAGTTTGCTGCAGGCCCGCTATGCAGGACCCGGATGTCCCATACAGCCTTGCGTATGGTGCTATTTCCTGTCTGGCACGAGGAGATCAGCATCTATTGGTGTCGTCTTCGCTTCACGCAGGGACGTGAATGACTGGCAATATAAAGGAAGGAGTTTTGACTCAGGTTTTTTTTGTCTGTTAGCTGTGATGTTTGGGAATGATAGTTTTCATGGGATGATAGCCGTGTTTCACAAATAAACTGTTTAACCATTCTTTTCTAGACACTGACAGAGGATCTCCAGCAAAATGATCCAGTGATTTCTTTTTTCACAAGCAAGTGCGCCAGGCAGATTTTTTTGCATGAAAAAGAAAACAAGTTGAGACAAAGAAGTTCACCAGCTGAGAGTTAGTGCATCGCTGCTATCAAAAGTTTAGCTGGTATGGGTGTGTATATCAGCACGACTCCCACTTCACTACAGACGGGTGGCTAAGGGAGGGAGTGTCCCGTGGTAATGCCGGGAACTCTTTCAGTGCAAACAGCTCTCCTGCCTTCTGGAAGGTCTATGTCAGAAACTTCCTCTTTTCTGTGATTTCTTCGATTCTGCCTTCTTTTCTTGCTGTCTTGACTATCGTCTACTGTTGTCCTGATTGTGGACCATTCTCCTGTCTTTGTTCTGGAAACTCTTTGTCCTGGCACGTGCCTGTGCACGCTCACGTTTGCCTATAAGTAAGAAGGAGAAAGAATCAGATCATCAAAAAAGACAGATGTGGACACAGACGAGCGACATATACTGACAGAGAAGAGACATCAGAGAAAAACAGATAGTGGAGACACAGACGGACAGCAACGACAGAGATAGAGACATTCAGAAGAAACAATAGTGGAGACACAGACGAATGACATATCAACAGAGACAGTAACCACATTTAAATGTTTCAGCAGCTTCAAAGCATCCCCCACGCCAACACTAAGTACACAACATAGGTCATCAGGTGTGCTAGTAAAACAAATCTTTTTTCCGGAGGGGACATTTCTTGAACATTTTGTGTGTGTGGCGGCAGAGACGAAACAAAATTCAGACAACGCAGGTGTTGTCTTCTGCAGATGTGACTGACACTGAACTCTTTCATAGCCTCAGGAACCCCCCCCCCCTCCCCACTCCACTCTCCCACCTCCTCTGCCCTTCTCAGCTTCAGCTCTCCTCGCCAGCACGGCCATTGAGAGTAGAGCATTGGGAATGACAGTTCTTGGTTTGGCTAGCCTTGCGTTGCCTTGCCCTATCTTGCCTAGCTTTATTTGCCTTGCGCGATGGGCTAATGCGTAGGTCAGACATCCGTTGAGACGTAGCCATGAGACCCTGTTCTTCTATTGTCTCATCTTAGTTGTTAATTCATTTATCCATCAGCTTCAAATCATGCGTAATGTGGTCTCAAGACTTAGCGGATGTGGTGTAGCGTATATGGACTAGTCCGCACGCAGTGACACCTCCTTGATGAAACTGAAACTGTAACTGCCTTGCCTTGTCTTGCCTTTGGTGTTTGAATTCGTGGGTGACGCAGTTCATCATGCGCGGTTTTTCTCCAGGTAGAAGACAGGGGTCAATACTTAACCTGATGTCGTTGGTGTCAGCCACTCCTGCGGTGCTCCCTGACTGACTCCCACCTCTACATCCTCCCTTCAGCGGCGTGGAAGAGACGAGGAGGTCACCCAGTCTGCTGCAGGAGGGACACGATCGTTTGGCTTTCAGTGTGATTGATGAGCTAGAAGCAGGGAACTTGTATTCTTCACTATCTGTCTGTCTGTCTGTCTGTCTGTCTCTCTCTCTTTCTGTCTCTCTCTCTCTCTTTGTCTCTCTCTCTGTCTCTCTCTCTTCCTGTCTCTCTCTCTTCCTGTCTCTCTCTTTCTGTCTCTCTTTCTATCTCTCTCTCTTTCTGTCTCTCTTTCTGTCTGTCTCTTTTTCTGTCTCTCTCTCTCTCTCTTCTTTCTCTCTCTCTTTCTGTCTCTCTCTCTCTCTCTGTGTCTTTCTCTCTTTCTGTCTCTCTCTCTTTCTGTCTGTCTCTCTTTCTGTCTCTCTCTCTCTCTCTTTCTCTTTCTTTCTGTTTCTCTCTCTGTCTCTCTCTCTTTCTGTCTCTCTCTTTTTCTGTCTCTCTCTCTTTCTGTCTCTCTTTCTCTTTCTCTCTCTCTCTCTCTCTCTCTCTCTCTCTCTCTCTCTCTCTCGCCCTCTCTCTCGTGTGCGTGTTGCACACGTGTGTTTGCGTATGTGTGTGTGTGTGTGTGTGTGTGTGTGTGTGTGTGTGTGTGTGTGTGTGTGTGCTTGTGTGTGTGTGTTGTGTGTGTTGTTGTTGTTGTTTTGTTTTACGTCTTTCCACATTACGTGATATTAGACGGGAAAAAAATTGGGGCCGGAGATAAAAGGTTAACACAACGAGTAAAAAAAAAAAAACAAACAAAAAAAAAAAAAAACCAACAACTTATCTACAACTATAACACAAAAATAGAAATCCACTTAATCAAAGATGAAGGGAAAAAAACCCATATAACTCTTCTGTCTCATCTCACTACTGACTGCTATCTATTATAAGTATTTGCCAACTGGACTTTTAGCTAAGTGTAAAAAGAAAAGATATGTTTCACTTGCTGACAGGAAAACATTTTGAATAGGCTGTACAGACGTATTTGGGATGAATTTTTCATTAAGTTACACGAAAGAATGTGATCAGTTGATATGATATGACCACATATACAATATATATTTTTCACATACTTTGTTTTAAAACAATCCAGTTTCCATCTACAGATCAAGGAACTTATCTGTCGTCTACGATATATGTTTTGATCGTACTTACTTAATTTTTCATGAATATTTTTCATTTCATCGTGTAAATCAAAACACCCAGTTTCTCTTTCTATCAAATGAAAATTAGAAAATTGTACTTTTTCTGCCAAAGTATAGCACTCTTGCACTGACATAGAGAAGTTCAAAAAATGCGAATCTGAAGATCGTTTTGCTCCTCTCTTTGCTAGAACATCAACCTTTTCATTATAATATAACCCACAGTGGGAGGGCACCCAAAGAAATGTTACTTCAGTGTCTCTAACTGAGAGGAAATGGACTAAGTTATTTATTTCAGTGATCATCTCAGGTCGAACTTTTAATTTAAAATTCTTCATTGCAGTAAGAACTGACTTAGAATCTACACATAAAACAACTTTAAGCAAATTTTGAGGGTAATCAACAACAAACTTTAAGGCCATCATTATAGCAGTTAACTCCGCAGTGAAAATAGATTTGTTTTTTCCGAGATAATATGACTTTTCTTTGTTAAGGCCTGGGATAATGTATGCTGCACCTGCATGTTCATTGATTAATGATCCATCTGTGTATATCTTAAAATGGTTGGAGTAGTGATCATGCAAATGCATTTTCATATTGGATGATAACAAATTAGTATTTTCAGCCTTTGTTAAATCTGTATGCTCAATATCAAAATGTGCTCGTACTAGTTTCCAGGGAGGGATAGGAGACACAATAGATCTTTTTGCAATAGATGTTAGTTTGATATCTGAGGATTCTAAAATCGAGGAAGTATATGTTCTTAGAGTCATTTGAGATGATATGTTTTTAGCCCTTTTGGGAAAATCAGTGTCCGATTTAATATTTATTTCAGGGCCTATGTTGTTGTCTATAGTAGAACTTCTTATAACAAATTTGGTGCATGCAAGATTCCTATATTCTTCCAGTGGTAATATTCCAGCAGCACTGTATGCTTTTGTGCAAGAGGCATGTACTGGTAGTCCCATGGCTATCTTATATGCTTTGGAATCAATACTTTGAAGTTTTTTCAGTAAGTATTTGGGTGCACTGAAGAACACCTCTTGTGCATACGTTAATTTTGATCTAACCAGTGCAGTAGAAAGGTGCAAAAGAGTAACTGTGTCCTGAGCCCAAGCATGCTTGCTAATAATCTTTAACAGATTTAAAGTTTTTCGAGCTTTTGTTAGAACATGCTCTATATGGAAATTCCATGACAACTTTGATGTTAAATTTACTCCAAGGAATTTAACTATTTTTGTATATTTGATGGGTATGCCATTGACTTGAAATAAAGGCATATTAACTGGATCAGATCCAGTATTAAATAACATCATGTGTGTTTTTTCAGTTGATATTTGCAAACCATTTTCAGTCATATAATCAGAAAAGGTATTTAGTTCTTTCTGATATAACTTTTTAATATAGTTTTGTGACCTGACAGATGTACTTTTTTTTAATGTCACTTTCATCCATATGCATATGTCATCTGCATATTGGGCTAGTTCTATATTTTCAGCAGTTTTTGTGGGTAAATCGTACATTAGAATACTAAAAAGTAAAGGGGCAATAACAGACCCCTGAGGAATACCCATGTGTAATTTTCTTCTTGTAGAATAGGAGTTCCCTACCTTCGTTCTAATATATCTATTTTCTAAGAAGTTTTTAATAAAATCATAAATGTTTCCTGACAATCCAATCTCTTTAAGTTTACAAAGCAAACGAGAGTGCCATACTTGATCGTAAGCTTTAGTGATATCAAAAAAGGTTGCTAGTAAACATTTTCTCCTGGAAAACTGATGTTTAATTTGAGTGGTAAGTTTGACCAAGTGTTCAATAGCACTTCTACCCTTTCGAAAACCTGCTTGGTTTGTTGGGATAACTTTGTTCTTTTCACAAAAGTAGTTTAGTCTATTTAAAACAATTGTTTCATAAAGTTTACAGACATGAGAAGTTAATGAAATAGGCCTGTAACTGTCTATACTTTCTTTCAGTTTACCTTCCTTGTGAATCGGTACTATTACTGATTCTTTCCATATTTGTGGCAAATGACCTGAGCACCAGCATTTTTTAAATATAGTAAGTAAAATGCTTATCCATTTGTCTGGAAAATGCTTAATCATTTCATTTGAAATGGCGTCAATCCCAACAGCTGTCTTTTTGTTTGGGAGAGAATCTATGGCGTCTTTCACCTCTTGTAATGAAACTGGGGCGTTGATGTCACTCGTGTCATTATCAGATACATCATTAAAGACATACGTACATTCTTTATCTTCTCTGAATTTTCTTTGGTTTTCAGACAACCCATCTAACTTGCTTACTTTAGCAAACTGGTCGACAAACGCTTCTGCTTTGTCTGCGGATGATGGTAACTTGTTATTATCAAGAATGATAGGATATTCTGGGAGTTTGATTCCATTTTTCATCGTTTTTATCTCTTTCCATACCTTTCTACTATCTTTATGATCGAATGTGTTTCTTTGGCAAAAATTATCCCAATAATCCTTTTTGGCTTGTTCCATAACTCTATTACTAAGTACATTTGAGTGTTTCATTTCCTTAAATTTTTCATCTACCATTTTCTTATCTTGACTTTTCTTAGTGTGCACGTATTCCTTGAATAACCGTTTTTTCTCATTAACTGCCTTATCGCAATCTTCAGTCCACCAAACATTACCGAGATGTTTACCCCCTTTAGAACCCTGATTCTTCAATTTAGGAATACATAAACCAGACACTTTCAGAACAGAAGTACAAAACGTGTCATACATTGTATCAATATCATCATCTGGGGACAAGCTTATATCTAGGTCTTTAAGTGTGTCGTAAAACTGAGACCATTTGGCATTTTTATAATCAAATCTTGGGATTGTATCATCAGGTTCTGTGTCTTCAAAATCAGGGGACTGATTAATTGTAATAATGATTGGTATGTGATCACTCCCAAGAGTTTCACTATAAGTTTCCCATGCACACGACAAAGCCATTTTAGGTGAAACCAAAGTTAAATCAATAGCTGTAGGTCTATGTGTGGATATATCAGGAACTCTGGTATAAGAACCATCATTGAGTAAACATAAAGTTGAGTCTACAAACATTTTCCACAAACCTATTACTACTGACCTGTGTGCTCTCTTTTTCCCAGAAAGGAGAATGGGCATTAAAATCCCCTCCTACTAACCATTTACCATTATCATTCTTGATATTTTTCATCCATTCAGTATTAGCTTCATCTGGACCCTTAGGTAAATATACAGAAGCACAGTTTACTTTTTAGGAGTCCGAAAACTTGACAGTTACAGCACATGAAAAAATCCCGTGTACTCCACTAGGCACAGGTGACTGTTTGTCACAATACTGTAGTCCAGTGTGAATATAGATAGCACAGTTTACTCTATCACCATTTTTTTCTGTATCTACTACTGGTGGATAGTAGTACTGTTCCAATCTTGGTAGTTTGTTCTTACTGATATTAACAGACTGGAATAAGAGAACGTGGCAGACAGATGACGCTAAAAATTGACGTAAGCAGTCAATATTAGAATAGAGAGAGCGGCAATTCCACTGCAGTATTTTTATATTGTTGTTGAGTTTCATGTTAAAAAAAAACAAAAAAAAAAACTAAACAAATAAAAATATTTTGCTTTAACACAATTGGAGCTTAGCTACACACAGACGTAGGCTGGTATGCTGCATTTGTTCCGAACAAAAGCGACAAAAAAAATGTCACCAGTTGTATAAAACATTGAACCTATTGGACCAGGCAGAGCCGTAGAAGGAATCCTCAGGGAAGGGAGTGGGGCGCAGGTACCGGGGACGTCGCACTGTCTTCCGGGGCCGTTCCCAGAAGAGGTTCCTCAGATGCCGGCCAATATTCCCCGCTAGGATGCTAGCTCCTCTGGCAGTGGGATGTAGCCCATCACGGAGGTTGAAGCGGGCGGCTTGTAGGTTGGAGTGAGTGATGAAGGTGATGTTTTTGTCATCATTCAGCTCTGACACCAGAAGTGCGTTGTACAAGTCCCCTTTGATATTGAGTTCGGGGTCTGATGTAGGAGCCATCTTACTGACTATGATGGCCAGATCAGGGTTTTCTTCTCTGATACTCCTCACGCACTTTGCCATTCTTCCGGAACATGTTGCTGCTGATTCTGTTTCTAGATCCTTCGATCCAACATGTAAGAGTAAAGCATCAGGAGGTGTCTTGACAGATTCACTTGCTTTGACCACTGCTGGTTTGATGTCCTTTATTGTTCTTGCATAACTCTGATGCAGCTTACATCCGTAGGACTTCCCTAGTCTGTTGGTGTTGACTTTCTTTATGACAGGGTCATTCACATATAAAATGTTGGGAAGACCTTTTAAAGTTGGATCTGGTTTGTCTCTGGATTTGGCCTTTAAGTCATTGACGTTTTGTTTATCTCTTGACTCGGCCTTTAAATTATTGTCGTCATTTTTCTTGCACTGCTCCTTTGACTTCGGCTTATGACGCAAAGAAGCATTGACGTCATTTTTGTTTGCGTTAACATTTTCTTCTATTTTTTTGTTTTTGTAACTTTCCTGTACATTTCTGTTCTGCTTTCTTTTTCTTTTCTTTGCTTTGAAAGACAGAGCATCATCAGGAGTCGTTTTTAACGGTGGAGAAATTCTGGCTACTTCTGCATAGGAGAGGTAGGGGAAGGGCTCTGTCTGTGTGGCTATGCTGACTGATTCCCTTCTGTCAATTTTTGCATGCAGCGATCTTATCTGTTCCTCCAGGCTCGTTCTTACACAGCGAGGTGATTGTGCCTTCGATCCTGGCAAAAATCGGTGTTGTACTCACGGAGTTCGTGTTGTGATCTGTAGAGGCGTTGTTGTTTCCTGGCCCAGCTGCCAGCGTTGTTGTCTCCATCCCATCCTTGACGACGGAGAAACTGAACGGCCTCCTCAGCTCCGAATTTCCCTTGTATAAAACAAGTGTGTGTGTGTGTGTGTGTGTGTGTGTGTGTGTGTGTGCTGGTGTGCGTGTGGTTGTGGCGAGTGTCTAAGACGTGTGGAATGGGAATGTGGGCGTCCTTCTGAAAGTCATAATTCACTCTGTCAGTGTGTGTTCATTTATAAATCGGTCCATCCTGAACTGCTGGGTGTGTGTCAAGGGACAAGCTGGGGAGCGAATCTGAGAAAGATAGATAAAAATAGGGGAGAGAGAGGGGGAAGGACGTACAAAGA
>CM065741.1:41307440-41312440 GCA_033310375.1 Conus canariensis | reverse complement strand
TACGACTTTGCAGATGTCTGACCTACTCGTTAGCCCAAAGCGCCGGTCAGACCTTGAGTACCTACCTAACATTGGCTGTTTTTGTTATGCTTGCTCAGTCATCTCTTTCAGACGTCTCTGGGAATGCCTAACAGTTTGAGTAAACGGGCTAAAACGTTTAGATTTGTGACCTATTGGTTATGAAGGTTGTTGCAAGGCATGATTAATAGGAACATGGGCATATTTCTGAAGAAAAAAAACACGATTAACTCTGTTAGTCTACATATGATAAAATTCCATCCAAAACTGCCGGGTTGGTGAGAAAGCGAAAAGGACAGTGAGTCATGGGAGAGAGAGAGAGAGAGAGAGAGAGAGAGAGAGAGAGAGAGAGAGAGAGAGAGAGAGAAGAGTGTGTGTGTGTGTGTGTGTGTGTGTGTGTGTGTGTGTGTGCACGCGTGTTTACGAATGCAATAAACAAATGTGTCTGTTTGAGGAGTGGAAAATAATCAGACAGGCCAAGACCTATGGACAGACAAACAAATACCAGAGAGACAGACAGACCAACAAAGACCGAACTCAAGTGTTTCAACAGGTCGCAAGAATCCATCGAAGTCCTCACATACCAACACAGTACCCGAATACATCGCCCATTATTCAAGGAAAGCAAACCCTTTCTGCACTTGACCTTTCTAGGACACTTTTGTGTGTGGCAGGAGAGAGAGAGAAAAACAACCATTCGGTGCAGGCAGATGTCGTCTGCACTTGTAATACCTCTTGGCCCCTGTCCACCCTCCGAGCATCATCAGCGTCACTGAGATAAGGTCACCCCGTCTATTGGAAGGAAAGTTTTAGGTTTAAAGAACAAAAATCTATGCTGTAGCGAAAAAAATTATCATAGTGAAATTTTTTTTAATTTAAAAAAAAAGTTTGTATAGCAAAAATCGTGTCTGATTGTACACAACATTTTCATCTGTGGGTTTTGTGGAAAAATAATTTTTGCTGTAGTTGTTGTTTTCTTCTTAGAATTTCACACTTATTTATGGGATGTTCCTGACAGTTTTTTTTGTTTTGTTCTGTCTAAAGGAGATAGCAGGAAAATGTAATTGCCTTGCATTGAAATGTCTCGCTTGCTTTACCTTGCCTCTGGCATTTGAATCGTGTGACACAGTTCTCGAGAACTTTTCTCAGGTTAGAAGGAAGAGATCGAAAATCGGTCAATGCTGGTGATGTCAAACGTTGTTGTGATGCTCCTTGGGTCTCACTGCCACTCCCCCCCCCCCCGCCCCCCACCCCTTCAATAGCGTTGTGGAGACAAGGTCACCCAGTTTGTTGGAGGAGGGACATGTTCCGTCGATCTTTCTGCTCTCAGCTTGATTGATGAGCCAGAGGCAGGGAAGGTACATTGTTTTCTTTGTTGTTGTTGTTGTTGTTGTTTTTCCGCGTACGCAGGCTGATACTCCTGCGGACACTCCCTGCATAGACAGGCAAGGATTAATCCCATCTACCCAACAAAGGGGAGGGGGGGATTTTGTTTTCTGTTATCAATTTTGCACGAGCGCGCACGTGTGTGTGTGTGTGTGTGTGTGTATGTATGTGTGTGTGGTGTGTGTGTGTGTGTGTGTGTGTGTGTGTGTGTTGTGTGTTGTTTGCAGTGTGTTTGGTGTGTTGTGGTGTGTTGTGGTAGTTTTGCGTGTGTGTGAGTGTTTTTGGAGAGTATTTGCATGTGTGTGTGTATGTGTGGATGTGTGTATGTGGTGCGTGCATGTGTGTGTGTGTGTGTGTGTGTGTGTGTGTGTGTGTGTGTGTGTGTGTGTGTGTGTGTGTGTGTCTACATGTGTGTGTGCGCGCGCGTGTATGTATGTATGTTGTTGTGTGTGTGTGTGTGTGTGTGTGTGTGTGTGTGTGTGTGTGTGTGTGTGGCGCGCGCGCGCGCGCGGAGTGTTAGAAACACAAAAAGAACATAAGAATCAAAGACCATATTGATATTCTTCTGAATGAATTCTAGGCACTTTGCAGGATGACAGGAGAGACAGACAGACAGACAGACAGACAGACAGGCAGACAGACAGACAGCAGACGGACAACAGACAGACAGACAGACAGACAGACAGACAGACAGACAGAGAATCTGGATCTGCTGGGAGAAGGAGGGGTGTGGAGAGCAGGAATCAGTCAGTCAGTCTCCTGACGTTTCAAAAAGGTTAAGGGCTGACATGCTAAGCAAACGCAGCAGATATCTGAATACTGTGACACAGTTCTTGAGGACTTTTCTCTGGCTAGATAAAAGGAATCGAAAACGGTCGATGCTGGTGATGACAAACGTTCTTGCGACGCTCGTTGTGTCTCACTGCCATCCCCCCCCCCCCCCCCCCCCCCCTTCAATAGCGTTGTGGAGACAATGTCACCCAGTTTGTTGGAGGAGGGACATGTTCCGTCGATCTTTCTGCTTTCAGCTTGATTGATGAGCTGAAGCAGGGAAGGTACATTGTTTTCTGTTAACTTTTTTTTCCACGAGTGCGCGCGCGCGCGCGCAACACACACACACACACACACACACACACACACACACACACGTGTGTGTGTGTGTGTGTGTGTGTGTGTGTGTGTGTGTGTGTGTGTGTGTGTGTGTGTGTGTGTGTGTGGTGCCTGCATGTGGTGTGTGTGTGTGCCTGCATGTGTGATGTATGTGTGTGTGTGTTGCATGTGGTGTTGTTGGTGTTGTGTGTGTGTGTGTTGTGTGTGTGTGTGGTGTGTTGTGTGTGTGTGTGTGTGTGTGTGCTGCATGGTGTGTGTGGGTGTGTGTGTGTGTGTGTGTGTGTGTGTGTTGTGTGTGTGTGTGTGCGTGTGTGTGTGTGTGTGTTAGAGACACAACACAAAGAGAAAATATGAATCAAACACCTTATTGATATTCTTCTGTGTGAGATCTAGGCATTTTGCAGCATGAGGGAGAGTTAGAGAGACAAACAGACAGACAGACTGATAGACAGCAGACAGAGAGAGAGAGAGAGAGAGAGAGAGAGAGAGAGAGAGAGAGAGAGAGAGAGAGAGAGAGAGAGAGAATTGGGTCTGCTGGAAGACGGAGGGGTGCTGAGAGCAAGAATGAGTCAGTCAGTCTTCTGACATTTCCAAAAGGTTAAGGACTGACATGTTAAACAAACACAGCTTATATTTGAATAGTGTAACACAGTTCATGAGGACTTTTCTCCGGTTTGAAAGAAAGGGATCGAACGTCGGTCCATGCTGGTGATTGTCAAACGTTTGTTGTAATGCTTCTGTGTATCTCACTGCCTAGTCCCCCCCCCCCCTCCCCACCCCCCCCATTCAACGCGTTTAGGTGTTGGGGGTCTACCGTGTTTTTGGAGGGGACATGTTCCGTCGATGATTTTCTGCTTTCAGCTTGATTGATGAGCTAGAAGAAGGGAAGGTACATTGTTTTCTAAGTTTTCGCGTATGCAGGCTGATACTCCTGCCGACTCCCTGTATAGACAGCAAGGACTCATCCCATCTACCCAACAAAGGGAGTGGAGTTTTTTGTGTTTGTTTGTTTGTTTCTGTAATCTTTTTTTGCACGAGTGCGCACGTGTGTGTGTGTGTGTGTGTGTGTGTGTGTGTGTGTGTGTGTGTGTGTGTGTGTGTGTGTGTGGTGTGTGTTGTGTGTGTGTGTGTGTGTGTGTGTGTGTGTGTGTGTGTGTGTGTGTGTGTTGTGTGTGTGTGTGTGTGTGTGTGTGTGTGTGTGTGTGTGTGTGTTGTGTTGTGTGTGTCTGTGTGTGAGTGTGTTGTGTGCAGTGTATGTGTGGTGCGTGTGTTTGTTTTATATATATATATATATATATATTATATGTGTGTGTGTGTGTGTGGGTGGGGGGGGTGTTTGTGTGTGGGTGTGTGTGTGTGTGTTGTGTTGTGTTTGTGTGTGTGTGTTGTGTTGTGTGGTGTGTGGTGTGTTGTGTTTGCTGTGTGGTGGGTGGCGTTGTGTGTGTGTTGTGTGTGTGTGTGTGTGTGTGTGTGTGTGTGGTGTGTGGTGCTTGCAGTTGTGTGTGTGTGTGATGTGTGTGTGTGTTGTGTGTGTGTTGTGGTGTGTGTGTGTGCTGTGTCTGTGTTTGTGTGTCTGTGTTTTCTGTGTGTTACAGACACAAAGAGAAAATAAGAATCAAGGACCTTGTTAATAATGTTCTATATGAATTCTAGGCTTTTTTTTTGCAGGATGAGAGAGAGAAATAGACACGCAGACAGGCAGACAGACAGACAGACAGACAGACAGACAGACAGACAGACAGACAGACAGAGAGTCTGCAGGGGAAGGAGGGGAATGGAGAGCAGGAATCAGACAGTCTGTCTCCTGGCATTTCAAAAAGGTTAAGAACTGACAAGTTACACCCATACAGCAGATACTGGAATTGTTTGACACAGTTCTTGAGAACTTTTCCCAGTTAGAAGACGAAACGGATCGAAAATCGGTCAATGCTGGTGATGTCAAACGTTGTTGTGATGCTCCCTGTGACTCACTGCCATCCCCCCCACCCCTACCCCCTCCCCACCCCTTCAACAGCGTTGTGGAGACAAGGTCACCCAGTTTGTTGGAGGAGGGACATGCTTCATCGATCTTTCTGCTTTGAGCTAGAGGCAGGAAAGGTGTATTGTTATATATTATCTTTTTTTTCTACGTGTGCGCGCGCGTGTGTATGGTGTGGTGTTTGTTGGTTTTGTGGTGTGTGTGGTGTGGTGTGTGTGTGTGTGTGTGTGTGTGTGTGGTGTGTGTGTGTGTGTGCGATGTGTGTTAGAACACAAAGAGAGAATCAGAATGACATAGCTGTTTGCTAGTCTTGTGGATGGATTCTGGCCACTTTTTTCAGGAGAGAGAGAGAGAAGAGAGAGAGAGGAGAGAGAGAGAGAGAGAGAGAGAGAGGAGAAGAGGCAGGTAAGAAGGTTGGGAGAAAGTAATCAGACAGACAGGCAAGCAGACAGAAGGCTGACAGGCATGTAAAAAGCCACGAGCCCTGGCAAGGTAAACTGACTCAGCA
>CM065741.1:41282440-41289940 GCA_033310375.1 Conus canariensis | reverse complement strand
GGACTATTCCATAATCATATTCAGCAATTTTCCCCCTACCTCCCCCCCCCCCTTCCCTCACCCTACATAAAAAACAACAAACACTGACGTCTTCTGATTGGTAGGAAGAAGCTTTGGGATTTGTGTTCTCAAAGGCGTCTCTCGCCTGAAGGAACTCGAGCACAAGTTGTGTGGAAACTGAATACTATATATAACAGCTGTGTTTACTTGAGTTGTCAGCGTTTCTGTCAGGTTAAAAAGGGGAGAAGATATTAAGTGCTTTAACACATGAAGGTTATTTATTTAACACATGAAGGTTATTTTTTTATTTTATTTTTTTTGTCAAGCCATTTGTGAGTGTTTTGCAGATCGATTTGTTTGGGAATTTTGTGAGCTGCTTCGCCATTGAGATGCAAAGTATAGTTATGCAGACATAGAACAGTATATCAGTGGTATCACGCTATAGCTATGCACTAGGCGGAGTACAATTAGTCTGACTTTGACACAGAGAAATCTGTCGTGACAATGAAGCACTGCAATTGCAAATCAGTACAGTACAGTACAGTACAGTACAGTACAGCATGGTACAACGCAGTCCAGTGTTCAATGCTGGTGTCCATCCTTAACTGGGGTGGGAAAAAAGCAGAGGAGAAAATGAAATGGGTGGAGGAGAAAATGAAATGGGTGGAGGAGAAAATGAAATGGGTGGAGGAGAAAATAAAATGGGTGGAGGAGAAAATGAAATGGGTGGAGGAGAAGAAGAAGTTCAAACCTGAGCCACAAGCAGCTGGTAAGAGCGCAACACGACCGATCATCCTACACAATGGGAAGTGGCAGAGAATGATTCCTAAGGGGATGCATTCTTATAGTAATTAAGTAAAAATGGCTATGAGTATTTAAAAGCGTTGTCACTTTTTCGCGTAATCTGATTATTTTTCCAGGTAAGGTTCGCCTTTTTAAACATAAGATTTATGTTGGTTAAAAATTTTTAAGTCAAGTCATCTAAACAAATGAAATTGCTTTATGAGAAAAACTGAGTTCATAGTATTATGATATGTTGCCATGAATGCAGTGCAAGCCCACTGTATATATAGTGCGCTGGTTTCATTGTAAACTGATCAGTGATTGCCGGGGGGGGGGGGGGGGGGGGCGGGGGGGGAAGCTGTGGTGTTTATGACACTGCAGGGTGATTTGTCTACTTCGGTTATAGCTCTGATGGCTTCACTGATGGCTCTCACACTGCACATCGAGTCGTACTGCATCACGAGCGGTATTTTTTAAAGGTCATATTGAATCTTCCCCACTGGAAAGGGAATAACCAGGAATCTGTGGACGATTCTACATTCTGTTGCTGACTTGTTTTTATTCTCTCTCTAGAACCCGTTCTTCCTGTTCCTGCTCTGTTTGTGTTTGCTTTTACTGTTTCATATGTTTCTTTGCTTGGAGAGTTATACACGCATATTGAGTCACTTGTATATTTCATACTGTGCAAACTATCAAATTATCACTTTGATTTAACTAATTTGATCCATGTACGCTGACTCATGCCATCAGATTCAGACAAACAGTCACAGAAACCCACAGGAGTATGTGGACACAGTGTGGTAATAACATATTTTGAGACAGATTCCAATCTATACTTCAGCCATCATTTGGAGACTCTGCATGGCGCCAGAATGGCTTTCTCAAATCCATGTAGTCAAGGTCATATTTTGCATCATGGATTTGAGGATGATCGTTGCAGGATAGTTTACCTGAACATTGTTCACTTAAGTTTGGGACAGTTATCTAGAGATATGCCTAAGTGTTCTGTTGATTGTACTTTTAGTGGTTTGCATGTGGAGTGGCAGTTAAACGAATTTTATCTTCAACCACAGCACATGCTGTGTATTCTCTCTCTTATCTGGAAAATATTCCTGCATCTAACCCTTTTTGTGTATGTATCATGAGCGCTTACACGAAGTGCGCTGAGTTCACGTCTTGGCTCGAAGGTTCATCTCTCTTTCTATGTATGATTCCAGTCAATAACTACCTCATTAATGAAGTCAGTAATGAAACCCACCGTTAAACGTGTCCTGTATGTTCTTTGATTTTTATCATATGAATTCTGGTTGTTTCCTTTTCTCAAAAGCTGAACAATTATGTATTGCCTCATATAAACTGATCGGGTTATCATATGAATTCTGATACTCTCATTTATTCAAAAGGGCTCATGATTATGAACTGTCCCCGGTAAATGACTGATTTATCAAATCTAATCACGTTTGTGACCCGTCTGTGATAATACATTTCATTTATCCCTGTGCTATTGTACGAAATGTTTCATTTTCAATTCTGAGAACGATTGTTTTTAATCGTAAGTAATCTTAAGATAAAAATGTTGGTTTACTGATCATTAGACACAACATAACCAACAACACTCAGTTCAGTGTGTTGCAACATCGTTGTGTCTGAGAACCCATCAGGCTTCCATAGCAACGGGAGACGAATCGTTAGCTCTACGCCAATGGACACTGATAGGATTTCCAGACAGCCAATGCACTTATCCTGGTGGAGAGAGAAAGGTGACCCCCAGCGTGTCAACCATCTTCCCCAACGTGAGGCTTCCTGCTGCCTGGCGATTGAATTCCAGGACCTCTCCCTTCTTGTGGAGCTGTCAGTGCTTGTAGACGACTGGAACAGAGAGAGGCTGTAGTGTGGTGATTTGCATCTTGTAAGCCTCGAGAATGATTTACAGGAGCGTTGTCCTCTCTCTCTCTCTCTCTCTCTCTCTCTCTCTCTCTCTCTTCTCTCTCTCTCTCTCTCTCTCTCTCTCTCTCTCTCTCTCTCTCTCTCTCTCCACCATGCTCAGGTCTGTGTCAGAGGCAACACTTCACAACATTCATTCTGATTACCCCTCCCCCCCCCTCTCTCCTAAGGCCCTTTCCCACCCCCCTTCTGCCCACCACCTCTCCCCCTTCTACCATCCTCTTGTACTCTTGAGCGCAATTTACAGAAGCGTGAAACTTTTATGTACGTTTCGTTGTAAAAGTTGTAATTATTCCACTTTTTTTTTACAGTCATGAGATGGTGGGTTGTGTGTGTATGGGTTAATTTTGGCTGGTTTTGTTGTTGTTGTTGTTGTTGTTTTTGTGTGTGTGTGTGTGTGTGTGTGGTGTGTGGTGCGTGGTGCGTGCGTGCATGTGCGTGCGTGTGGTGTGTGTGTGTGTGTGTGTGTGTGTGTGTGTGTGTGTGTGTGTGCGCGCGCGCGACTGTTGTGTGTGTGCCTGTATCGGATCGGTGTATGTGTGTTTGTGTGTTTGTGTCATGCGTTATGATTTTGTGTCTGTGCGTTTGTGTGTGTGTGTGTGTGTGTGGTGTGTGCGTGCGCGCGCGCGGCGTGCTTGTGTCTGTGTGTCTGTGCGAGAGAGAGAGGAGAGAGAGAGAGAGAGAGAGAGAGAGAGGAGAGAGAGAGAGAGGTATGTGTTTTAGTATGTGCACATATGTGTCACTATCTATCTATATGTCTGCCCTCTCTCTCTCTCTGTCTGCCTGTCTATCTGTCTGTCTCACTGTCTGTTTATATGTGTGTGCCTCTCTGTCTGTCTGTCTATCTGTCTCCCTGTCTCTCGTTCTCTCTCATTTCACTCTCTCCCTTCCTCTCTCACTACTACAGCATCCTCCTATCTATGTCAGAGGCAAAGTCTGAAATGATTCATTGTAATCTCCCTGCTCAGCAGTCTCCCCTCTCCATGTTCCCTCTGCGCTCTACCTCCTCCCCTCTCCCTGTTCCCCGGACCAAAAGAAATTCACTTTCATCCGGTAGGCCTACATCCTGCCACAGACCCGGTGTAACAGCGCATTCTTACCCCCCCCCCCCCCCCCCCCATCTGGAACTTACTCCGGGGTAAGTCTGGGCTAGCCTGCTTTTACCCCCGGGGTCATTCCAGGACTAGCTGGAACTTACCCCCCCCACCCCTCCCCCCTAGTTGGAACTGACCCCCAGTCATCTACATTGTACAAGGTACACAGGCACTCAGGAGACACTAATTAGCTGTGAAAATAGTTAAAATCTCTTATATACATTAAAGTGACCAATGGTCAGCGAAAACTGACCACTGGTTGTCTGCATTGCACAAGGTATACAAACACTCACGAGACACTGATTAACTGTAACATAGTCGGAATGTCTTATTTACGTCATCGTGACCAGTGGTCAATGGCACTGACCACCAGTCGTCTGCATTGTACAAGGTACACAGGTACTCGGGAGACTAAAATTAGCTGTGAAATAGTTAAAATCTCCGATTTACGTCACAATAACCAGTAGTCAGTGGCACTGATCACAAGTAATCTACATTGTACAAGGTACACAAGCACTCGGAAAACACTAATTAGCTGTTAAATAGTTAAAATCTCCGATTTACGTCATAATGACCACTAGTCATCTGCATTGTACAAGCTAAGGTACACAGGTACTCAAGAGACTCTAAACCCCGGGGGGGTAGGTTCCAACGGGGGGCGGGGGGGGGGGGTAAGTTCTAGCTAGTCCTAGAATGACCCCCGGGGGTAAAAGCAGGCTAGCCCAGACTTACCCCGGGGTAAGTTCCAGAGGGGGGTAAGAACGGGCTGTTACACCGGCACCAGCACTATAGAGGGAGTGGTCCTGAACCGCCCCGTCATGTGGTTCCATGAAGAAGGCAATGATTCTCATGATCACACCAAGGCTATATTGATCTTCCCTTTCTTCAAACAAACCTCATTCTATTTCAGCGGATCGTGGCTAATTATTCCGGAAACGAACTTATTTCATTTCTCCATCCAACAATCATTCATCACGAAAGCCAAAGAGACTGCATTCAATCTGATGTGTGTCCATTAGCAGGTCCGCAGAAACGCGAGGGGTCTATGGCAAAGGGAAAGCACTCATTTGCTTGACAGCAGTGGAAAGTGGGGGGGGGGGGGGGGGGGGGGGGGGTCGTGCCAATTACTGTAATATTGCTGGGGTGGTATTCATGGACAACCTGCTGTCGACCTCTGGTGGGCACAGGAAAGCGTCTTCCTTTAGTATGCTAAACATTTAAGAGTATTCGAGGCACAAGCTGTGTGGGAAATGTGATTTCAGATATCCTCTTTTGGGACAATGTTACCAAATTACATCATTTGGAAAAGGGGAGAGAAGGTATTATGCGCTTAAACACAGGAAGGCTATTTTTTCCTGTTTGTCTTTATTTTATATGTTTGTGGTGCCTTTTGTAGATTGACAGGTTAGATGATTGAATTTAGGCTGCTTTGTCATTCATATGCTTAGTTGAGACGCTTAATGAACAGCTCAGTGCAGCATGCGCTTGGTGCCTGCAAAACATCCTGTGGGAAGAGGGAGTTGTTCTTGCCAATGTTCCAAAGGGAATGGAGTATGACAGGAACCAAAGGTGTACTGATGCATCATAGGGAATGGAGTATGACAGGAACCAAAGGGGTACTAATGCATCATAGGGAATGGAGTGTGACAGGAACCAAAGGTGTACTAATGCATCATAGGGAATGGAGTGTGACAGGAACCAAAGGTGTACTAATGCATCATAGGGAATGGAGTATGACAGGAACCAAAGGTGTACTGATGCATCATAGGGAATGGAGTATGACAGGAACCAAAGGTGTACTGATGCATCATAGGGAATGGAGTATGACAGGAACCAAAGGTGTACTGATGCATCATAGGGAATGGAGTATGACAGGAACCAAAGGTTACTAATGCATCATAGGGAATGGAGTATGACAGGAACCAAAGGGGTACTAATGCAGGCAGAAAACAATAAAGCGCTGAACTATGCTGTCTACTTGAGGAGGGCGACTCGAAATTCACATAAAGTAATCTGTTGTGACGATAAATTTACACATAGCAATGTAAACCAATATTAAACATATAACACTATATGGTACAATAAAATGTGTGGTAGTTGGTGTCGGTAAGTAGAATGGACGAAAAATAGAGGAGGACATAGAAATAGGAAAAGAGGAAAGAGAAGAAGCAGAGAAGAACATAGCTTAAGACGCTCGATCAGCAGCAGAAGTTTTTTTTAGCATGGAACGGAAATTTGACACCTCCATACACTGAGAAGTGTAACACTTGAATACTAACACTACACCACTAAGGTGACACCGTTTGTGAGTATCCATAACAATCGAGAAGTGGCTACGTGAATACTCCCATTCCTCATGTAACTATCTATCTGTGTCAGGAGGTTATTTTTCCAGGGAATTCGTGTCTTTTAAGGAAAACTACCATCTTGATTATGTTTTGAAATTCAGCATACAGTAAAAGAGATATAAGTATGTCATGAGAAGAAAGGTTTTAGTCTCATGTTGTTTTTTTTTAAGTGCAGACTGTGACTTTGTAAAATGATTTATTTCTCACCCTTTACTGACAAGTGGACCGCGTGTGTGCCCTGTAGCAATTTCAAAAAAACCTAAACAAACAAACATCACTGTACATTGTCTCCTGTTTAAAAGACTATGATCAAACAATCTGGAGGACGCTTTAAATACACTCACCTACATTCTATACTCTTTTCTGTTTGTCTTTATTCACTCTCTCTCTCTAATCAAAACTGTCAGTTGCTGTTGTGTTCATTCGTTTATTTTAGAATTGTATATGAATATGGAGTTTCTAATGTTTTGACTGACGTAGTGAATTTAATCCAAACTCAGACTCCCAGACTTGGATTTTACTCTCAAAGGGCTCTGGACACAAAATAATACAAACACATGTTTTAAGATTGGTCATGATACATGCTTCAACCGTCATTTATTTGGGCCAACATATTGCGCCAGTTTTGCCTTTTCATATTCGTACCATCATTGCAGGCTGTTTGACATTATTTACCTAACTTCGGGTATGGTATATTCTGCGATAGTTGCTCTGTGAAATTAAGTCTTAACAGTTTATATCTCGATCAAGTGAATGTCATCTTTGCCTTTGCTGTGGTCACTTGTGAAGTTTTCATGTTTCTGTTCCTTTCTGTTTGAAGATCATGAGCACTGACCCAAAGCCAGTTGAGGTCAAGTCTTTGTTCACAGTTTTGTACCATTATTACGTATGGTTCTCGTCGATAGCTGAATACAATTTAGTGTTTTAAAATGTGATCCTGGACATTTCAGATTGTAATGATGTGGGTTCTCATACTTTGATTTAACAAATCTGATTTATGGACATTCTAATTTCTCCATTAATTTTTTTGTTCATGCATAGGTATGCTTTATTGTTTAGCTGTACAAAGAACACCCTTACGATAATGAGTAATTAAAAAGACTACGGGCCATTTCATGCACACATCATTTGTCAGAACACAAGCGAAGGTTGCCAGTTCAGTGTGTTGCAACATCGTTGAGTCTGAGAACCCGTCAGGCTTCCATGGCAACGGGAGACGAATCGTTAGCTCTCCGCCAATGGACACTGATGGGATTTCCAGACAGCCAATACACTTATCCCGGTGGATGGAGAAAGGTGACCCCCAGTGTGTCAGCCACCTTCCCAAACGT
>CM065741.1:41272440-41274940 GCA_033310375.1 Conus canariensis | reverse complement strand
CATCGGCCTGTCAGCTGACCTCTGCCCTCCGTGCCATGCCTGATAAGCATGCTCCAGTGAGCAGGCGCTTGATCACTGATCGCTCACTGTGTCAATGGCACAACACAGTGGGTCCCGAGTTGTCCGAGGCCAAGCAGGAGAGGAGGGGGGCTGAGAGGCGATGGCGCGCCACGGGACTGACTGTGCACAGGGAAATATATCAAACTGCGAGAAATCATGTTACTGACATTGTTCATCAAGCAAAAACTTTGTTCTATTCTTCAAAGATATTGGCCTGTAATACGGCCAAGCAACTATTTAATGTCACAAATAGTCTCCTAGGCAAAGTCAGCTACTCCCCCCTTCCCACCATCTTCCAAACTCAAGAGCTCCCTCAGAAATTCTTAGAGTTTTTCAATGGAAAAATTGACACTATCCGTGAAAAGCTAGATTCTACTGCACCTGTACATCCTCTGAATGACAAAGTTTACTGTGGACCTCCTTTGGCTTGTTTTAGTCCTGTTAGTCAAGACTATGTCAAAAAACTTTGTTTGCGATGCAGCCCTAAATCATGTGAACTTGATGCCATTCCAACTAACTTGCTCTTTCAGTGCATTGATGATGTCCTACCCCATCTTACTCATGTTATCAATACTCTTTGTCCTCTGGTCACGTTCCTGAAATCTTCCGGTCCGCAGTGGTACGTCCATTGATCAAGAAACCTTCATTAGATAAAAATGTTTTAAAGAATTATCGGCCTGTATCAAATTTGTCATTTCTATCGAAATTATTGGAGAAGATCGTTTTGGAACAAATTCTAGAACATCTCGAAAAGAATCACCTTTTGAATCCTCATCAATCTGCTTACAGACAAGGCCATAGTTGTGAGACAGCACTCCTCCGTATAGTCAATGACCTCCTCTGCGGGCTTGACGATGGGAATGTTTCCTTATTAGCGATGTTAGACCTCTCTGCAGCATTTGACACGATCGATCATAATATTTTGTTCTCACGGCTTCAAACTTCCTTTGGATTCAAAGACACAGCTCTCGACTGGATTATCTCTTACTTGACTGGACGGACTCAGACAGTGTGTGTACAGGGAAGATACTCAGACAGTTCTCCTCTTAGGTACGGTGTGCCTCAGGGTTCTGTACTTGGGCCAGTCCTTTTTGTGCGGTATGCTTGTCCTGTGTCTGACGTCATCAGTGGTCACGCCATGTCGCATGAGAGCTTTGCTGACGATACTCAGCTTCATCAGTCGGCTCCAATTGCTGAAACTGACTCACTGATTTCTCGGACGCGGGGCTGCATTGCAGACCTGAAGGACTGGATGACAACCAACAAACTACAACTAAACGACGACAAGACGGAACTCATGTTCGTGACAAAACAGCCTAACCATCCTTCTCTGCCTTCAACTGTCACTATCAATGACTGTGCTGTCTCTGTCTCCACCTCTGTCCGCAGTCTAGGGGTCATACTTGACCAATCCCTCTCCTTTGAGAAACAGGTTTCAAATATTTGCAAGATTGCCTATTTAGAACTAAGAAGAATCAGCTCTGTACGTCACCTTCTCTCTACAGATGCTACAAAAAACTCTCATTTGTGCATTTGTCTTATCTAGAATAGATTACTGCAACTCACTTTTGGCCGGCCTTCCAAAATACCTGATAGAAAGATTACAGCGAATCCAAAATCATGCAGCCCGAGTCGTCTGTAGAGCAAGAAAACATGCTCACATTTCGCCTCTCCTCCACTCTCTTCACTGGCTATCTGTCTCAAACCGTATCTTGTACAAAATCTCAACTCTCACTTTCTCTGCTCTCTTTGAAAATGGACCTTCTTATCTCTCAGATCTCCTTAAAATCTACACCCCCTCTCGACAACTACGCTCCTGTGCTGACGACCGCCTTCTGCGAATGACTCGCTTCAGGACTACTACTGGTGAAAGATCTTTCTCTTTTCAAGCTCCAGCGACGTGGAACAGACTGCCAGACTGTCTCAGACATTCAGATTCTATCTCTTCTTTCAAGTCTAAACTTAAAACCCATCTATTTTCTCATAATTAGACAATGCTGTTTGGAGAGGGGGGGGGGGGGGGGGGGGGTACAACCTAACTCATAGCCGTCTGGGCCTTTTCAAATGTAGCGTATGTGTATGTTCTCTATTATATGTATTTGTTGTATGATTGAGCGTTATAGGATTAAGTTTTTGTAGTGATATTTGAAGAATAAGTGAATGTCACATTGGTAGGATTAGGATTTGTTAGTTATTGTAGTAATAGTATTTGTAGTTGGGTGTAAGGTGTATTATTGTATATGAGAAGGATGAATGTAGTATGACTTTGTAAAGCGCTTAGAGAAATTCGTTTGATTAAGCGCTATATAAGAAATCATTATTATTATTATTATTATTATGACTTGATGTTTTACGACTCTTCTTCATTGTAGTTTGTCGTTTTTGATATGCTTCTCCTCCTCCTCTTCTTCTTCTTCTTCTTCTTCTTTTTCTTCTTCTT
>CM065741.1:41257440-41264940 GCA_033310375.1 Conus canariensis | reverse complement strand
ACTGTCATGTTTAAATGGATTGGTGAACATATACTGTCATGTTTAAATGGATTGGTGAACATATATTGTCATGTTTAAATGAATTGGTGAACATATACTGTCAGTTTAAATGGATTGGTGAACATATACTGTCATGTTTAAATGAATTGGTGAATTTATTCTGTGATGTTTGAATGAATTGATGAATTATTATATTCTGTCATGTTTGAATGAATTGGTGAATATATTCTGTCATGCTTGAATGAATAGGTGAATATTTGCTGGTCATGTTTGAATGAAATCGCGAATGTATTCTGTCATGTTTGAACGAATTGATGAATGTATATGCTGTCATTTTTGAATGAATCGATGACTACACTCTGTTATTGTTGAATGCATCGGTGAATATATATGCTGTCATGTTTGAATGAATTGGTGAATATATCATGTCATCTCTCTCTCTCTCTCTCTCTCTCTCTCTCTCTCTCTCTCTCTCTCTGTCTCTCTCTCTCTCTCTCTCTCTCTCCGTTCATTTGTCTCACTCATCCTTTGTCCTTCATCTCTTGTCGTGTGTATTCACTACGCACATTGCTCTCTTGCTGTTTGTTATTGTTTGTTATCGTTGTTTACTCACATCGACGTGACTGCCTTTCTATGGCCTTCAAGGACATACGGTGAAAACTGTAGAAGGCGTTTCACAGTAGATATCACCTTTCATCGCTTTGTCACTTTCTTCCTGACTCGTCTCAGCTCTGCAGAGTTTGTCTGTCTTCTCCAGTAAAGCTGTGTCCATAACTGTGAAGTTTCTTGTAAAGTGCCAAGGCAGCAGAATTAGCCCACCCACCCATCTCCCTACCCCTACCCACCACCCTCCACCCAGCCCCCCCACACACGTGCACACTCATGCAAACACACATACAATGATCGGAGTAGCGCAGACAATGTTAGTAGGTGGTACTCAAGGTCTGACCAGCGCGTTGTTCTAATGCCCACCCAGACATCTGCTGAGTCGTATGCATGAGACCCTCGCCATCAATCTTCTCATCTTAGACATTAATTCGTTCATCCATATGCTGCGAACCGTGCGTAGTCTGGTTTCGAAACTTTGCAGATAATGGGTGTAGCGTCTATGGACTAGTTCGCACGCAGTAGCATCTCCTTGATGAAACTGATACTGAAACGATGTTTTACTGAATATGATCTTTCCCCTTCACTGACAATGATTCCCTTTCACCGCACATCGATGGAAAATTTAGCGTTCATCGTATGAGGATGCGTGGTTCTGAAGTGAAATTTGAAAACAGGTTGTCAACAAAGAAGGTTTTTTTTCCCCCTCCACTTCTCTATCCCATTAGTGTCAATGCTGATTGATTGAGTGGTTGGCCAGATCGAGGGTTTCATGGACACTCGTCCTCTTGAGGGGGAATGGAATGGAAGAAGAAAAAGGAAGAACAAGACAACGTGAAAGGGAACAGAATGAGAAAAAAAAAAGGAAATAATTGAGGGTGGCAGATGAGGTAGGAACTGGGGGGGGAAGAAGAGAAGGAAGAGAAGGGAAGAGAAGAAGAAGAAGAAGAAGAAGAGAGAAGAAGAAGAAGAAGAAGAGAAGGAAGAAGAGAAGAAGAAGGAGAAGAGGAAGAGAAGAGAAGAAGAAGAAGAAGAAGAGAGAGAAGAGGAAGAAGAAGAAGAGGAGAGGAGAAGAAGAAGAAGAAGAAGGAAGAAGAAGAAGAAGAAGAGAAGAAGAAGAAGAGAAGAAGAGAGAAGAAGAAGAAGAAGAGAAGAAGAAGAAGAAGAGAGAAGAAGAAGAAGAAGAGAAGAAGAAGAGAGAAGAAAGAAGAAGAAGAAGAAGAAGAAGAAAGAAGAAGAGAGAAGAAGAAGAGAAGAAGAAGAAGAAAGAAGAAGAAGAAGAAGAGAGAAGAAGAAGAAGAAGAAGAAGAAAGAAAGAAGAGAAGAAGAAGAAGAAAGAAGAAGAGAAGAAGAAACAAACAACAACAACAACAACAACAACAACAACAACAACAACAACAACAACGATTACAAGATCAAGAACGAGAGAAAGGGGAGAGGAGGAGGAGGAAATAGTGGTGGTAATAATAATGTTCAAAGCGGCGGCAACAGCAGCAGTAGTAAGTAGTACGATAGCGGTGGTAGTGGTTAATACTTCGGGGTTACCTCAAAAGTCTCCCACCTTTTTTGTTTTACCTTTTCTTTCAAGCATGGGAATCAGACTAGCATGTATGTCCATTTACACCTATGTAACATCAACATACAGTGTTGTGCTTGTGTGAGTGTGTGTACGCATGTGTGTATGTGTGTGTTTCAGTGTTTGGGCATTGGTGCGGGTGAGTTTGTGTTTTTATGTATTGTTTTTATAATCTATGTAATGTTTTATGTCTTATGGATTTAATGTTCATTTCATGTGTGTATGCGCGCGCGCGCGCTCGTGTGTGTGTGTGTGTGTGTGTGTGTGTGTGTGTGTGTGTGTGTGTGTGTGTGGTGGTGCGTGCGTGCGTGCGTGCGTGCGTGCGTGCGTGCGTGCGTGCGTGCGTGGTGGTGTGCAGGTGTATATGTGGGGGATGGGGAGGGGTGTGTGTGTTAATGTATATACAAATACATATACTAACACAGGCTTTTATGTAACGATTTATAATGTCTCTTTGTAAGGTCTTATGTACAATAAAGTTGATTGAATTGAATTGAATCTCGACCAAAAAATCTGTGATACATAGCAAATTACTAATGAAATATAAAAAGGAATCGTATGTACATAACGATACACTAATGAACTAGACAAAATATCTACATTACATAGCAATACATTATTGAACTAGCAAAAGGATTTATAAGAACATAACAATACGTCAATGATATAGACAAAAGGAATCACAGGTACATAACAATACATTAACGATCGGAAGAAATCGTAGGTACATCCCGATATATTAATAATCTACATTTGAGGAATCATAAGTAAGTAACAATACATTGATGATCAAGACTAATAAAAAGAAAATCAAAGATACATATCAATGCATCAATGATATAGAAATTATGAGACTCGGTGACTCATAACTTCTTTAAAAAAAAAAAAAAAAAGAAAGAAAAAAAAGAAATAATAGGTCATTGATTCATTACATTTTCTGTATCATCATCGTCTTTAAAACAAAAATCAAGATATCTGGTGGCCAAAATGCATGTTAGATTTGTTGTATTGGTAGCAAGCATCGCTGTATTTGTCATGCGGATTCTGAGGCTCGCTTTGTGTAGTTTCAACTGGAAGTTCCAAGTACATCGCTCTAGTTTCACATCGATTGATTTGTAACACCCTCCGACCCCCCCCCCCCACCCCCCACCCTTCAGGTTTTTTTTTGTTCTTGATAGCTACTGCGAGTAAAATTAAGTCTAATGATCTAGTTGCAAAGTGAGACGACTGCAGGCGGAAATCTAGACAAATCTTAAATAAATGTTAGCGAACCGCCAAGAGAAACGTGGACAAACGAGTCACAAGACAAAACACGACGCGTTTCGACCTCTTAGGTCTTCTTCAGGCAAGACATTTTCATTGTCATATTTGTTTGTATCTTGCCTGAAGAAGACCTAAGAGGTCGAAACGCGTCGTGTTTTGTCTTGTGACTCGTTTGTCTACGTTTCTCTTGGCGGTTCGCTAACATTTATTTAAGATAAGTCTAATGAATTAAGATGCATTTCAATACCTATCTTTAACTACAGTCTAATAAATTCAGATGTATTTCAATACCTATCTAACTACACCGACCTAAAGGCAATAAATTCAGATGTATTTCAATACCTATCTTTAACTACACAGACTTAAAGGCAATAAATTAAGATGTATTTCAATACCTATCTTTAACTACCCCGACCTAAAGGCGATAAATGATGATGTATTTCAATACCTATCTTTAACTAGACCGACCTAAAGGCAATAAATTCAGATGTATTTCAATACCTATCTTTAACTACCGACCGGGATACCTAAAAGGCAATAAATTCAGATGATATTTTCAGCACAAACTCAGCCAGCAGAATCAGCAGTGGACATGATCACGATCCCTGACCATACAAGCTGAGCACATGATTAACACCACTGACCAGATCAACAATGCACATGGTTATCGCCCCTGTTCAAATCAATAACGCACATCACCCTGGCCAGGTTAACAATGCCCATGATTATCATCCTCTGACCAGATTAACAATTAACACGATTAACAATGCCCATGATTATCATCCTCTGACCAGATTAACAATTAACACGATCATAATCCCTTTGCCAGATTACGCGTGCACATAATTATCCCCCCCCCCCCCCCCGACCGGTTGAACAATGTTTAAAATTATCACTCCCTGACAAGATTAGCATTGCGTATGATTATACCCATTGACATAGATTAAGATGCACATGACTATAACCACTGTCCAGATTAACAATGCGCATGACTCTTATCCCTGTAATAATGCACATGATTAAAGCCATTGACATAGATTAACGATGCGCATGATTTTAACCACTGACCAGGTTCGCGATTACATGATTATTATCCCTAACCAGATTAACATTGCATATAAATTATCGCCACTGACATAAATTAACTAAGCACATAACTATAACCTCTAACCTGATTAGCAATACATATAACAATCACCCCCTGACATATTAAAAATGCACATGATTATCACTCCTGACCTTACTGACAGTCACATGATTATCACTCCTGACCTTACTGACAGTCACATGATTATCACTCCTGACCTAACTGACTGTACACATGATTATCACTCCACAGTGCACATGATTATTACTCCTGACCTTACTGATAGTGCACATGATTATCCCTCCTGACCTTACTAATAGTACACATGATTATCACTCCACAGTGCTCATGATTATCACTCCACAGTGCACATGATTATCACTCCTGACCTTACTAATAGTGCACATGATTATCACACCACAGTGCACATGATTATCACTCCTGACCTTACTAATAGTGCACATGATTATCACTCCTGACCTCACTGATAGTGCACATGATTATCACTCCTGACCTTACTAATAGTGCACATGATTATCACTCCACAGTGCACATGTTTATCACTCCTGACCTTACTAATGGTGCACATGATTATCACTCCACAGTGCACATGATTATCACTCCACAGTGCACATGATTATCACTCCACAGTGCCCATGATTATCACTCCACAGTGCACATGATTATCACTCCTGACCTTACTGACAGTCACATGATTATCCCTCCTGACCTTACTGACAGTCACATGATTATCCCTCCTGACCTTACTAACAGTGCACATGATTATCCTGAATAGATTTAACAATGCGCATGATCATCACCCTTGACCAGATCAATAATACACATGATTAACACTTACTGACCAGTGAATGTTAATCAGAAGCACATGACTATTGTCCCTGACAGTGAGTGTTAATCAGAAGCATGTGATTATCGCCCGTGACAGAGTATTAAACAGAAGCACATTATTGTTGCCTCCGACCAGATTGACTGTACACATGATTAACACTCACTGACCAAATTAACAATGCACAATGATTATCACCCCTGACAAGATTAACAATACAGATGATTGACACTCACTGACCAACATGACATTGCACATGATTATCACTCCTGACCAGATCAACAACAACTTGATTACCGCCCCTGACCAATACAAAAATGTACTGATTATCACTCCTGACCAGATCAACAAGGCACATGACTATCACCCTTGATCATTTTTTTTAATGCACATGTTTGTCACCTCTGACCAGGTGAACAATACACATGATCATCACCCCTGACCAGGTCAACAATACACATGATCATCACCCCTGATCAGGTCATCAATACACATGATTACTACCCCTGACCAGGTCAACAATACACATGATCATCACCCCTGACAAGGTTACCAATACACATGATCATCACCCCTGACCAGGTCATCAATACACATGATCATCACCCCTGACCAGGTCATCAATGCACATGATCATCACCCCTGACCAGGTCAACAATACACATGATCATCACCGCTGACCAGGTCAACAATACACATGATTACCATCCCTGACCAGGTCAACAATACACATGACCATCACCCCTGACCAGGTCATCAATACACATGATTACTACCCCTGACCAGGTCAACAATACACATGACCATCACCCCTGACCAGGTCATCAATACACATGATTACTACCCCTGACCAGGTCAACAATACACATGATCATCACCCCTGACCAGGTCATCAATACACATGATTACTACCCCTGACCAGGTCATCAATACACATGATTACTACCCCTGACCAGGTCATCAATACACATGATCATCACCCCTGACCAGGTCAACAATACACATGATCATCACCCCTGACCAGGTCAACAATACACATGATCATCACCCCTGACCAGGTCATCAATACACATGATTACTACCCCTGACCAGGTCAACAACACACATGATTACTACCCCTGACCAGGTCAACAACACACATGACCATCACCCCTGACCAGGTCAACAACACACATGATTACTACCCCTGACCAGGTCAACAACACACATGACCATCACCCCTGACCAGGTCAACAACACACATGACCATCACCCCTGACCAGGTCAACAACACACATGACCATCACCCCTGACCAGGTCAACAACACACATG
Organism: Conus canariensis; assembly: GCA_033310375.1. Taxonomy (NCBI): domain Eukaryota; kingdom Metazoa; phylum Mollusca; class Gastropoda; order Neogastropoda; family Conidae; genus Conus; species Conus canariensis. Next base: position 41,258,249 of record CM065741.1, on the reverse strand, counting down.
ATTACTACCCCTGACCAGGTCAACAACACACATGATCATCACCCCTGACCAGGTCAACAATACACATGATCATCACCCCTGACCAGGTCATCAACACACATGATTACTACCCCTGACCAGGTCAACAATACACATGATTACTACCCCTGACCAGGTCAAACACATGATTACTACCCCTGACCAGGTCAACAATACACATGATTACTACCCTGACCAGGTCAACAACACACATGATCTACCCCTGACCAGGTCACAACACACATGATTACTACCCTGACCAGGTCACAATACACATGATTACTACCCCTGACCAGGTCACAACACATGATACTACCCCTGACCAGGTCAACAACACACATGATCTACACCCTGACCAGGTCATCAAACACATGATTACTACCCTGACCAGGTCAACAAACACATGATTACTACCCCTGACCAGGTCAACAATACACATGATTACTACCCCTGACCAGGTCAACAAACACACTGATCATCACCCCTGACCAGGTCAACAATACACATGATCATCACCCCTGACCAGGTCAACAATACACCTGATCATCACCCCTGACCAGGTCAACAATACACATGATCATCACCCCTGACCAGGTCAACAATACACATGATCATCACCCTGACCAGGTCAACAAACACACTGATCATCACCCCTGACCAGGTCAACAACACACATGACATCACCCCTGACCAGGTCAACAACACACATGACATCACCCTGACCAGGTCAACAATACACATGATCATCACCCTGACCAGGTCAACAATACACATGACCATCACCCCTGACC
>CM065741.1:41249940-41252440 GCA_033310375.1 Conus canariensis | reverse complement strand
TCAGCTGGGGCTTGATTGCTTCTACCACCTTGTCTCCTGAGTCCTCCAGCATGCTTTGAAGTCTGATCTTCCCTGCTTTGTATTCCTCCAGGAATTGTTTTAAAGTCGTCTTCAAAGCATTTGTTATTGCAGCTTGTTTTAAAGTCGTCTTCAAAGCATTTGTTACTTTGGCTTGTTTTAAAGTCGTCTTCAAAGCATTTGTTACTTTGGCTTGTTTTAAAGTCGTCTTCAAAGCATTTGTTACTGCAGCTTGTTTTAAAGTCGTCTTCAAAGCATTTGTTATTGCAGCTTGTTTTGAAGTTGTAATTCACATCTTTACTTTCAGTTCTTTTTCACATGCTTGTATTTCAGTTAACCATTCAGACGGACGTTATGTTTGTTTGTTTTGATTTTTTGTTTTTGGATTTTTTTTCTCTGTCACGTCTTCCGTGCTTGTATGCTAGCACAGCTCTCTCGCGGTTGATTCTGGCTCTCACACACATAGCTACACCCATTTTTGTCCTGTCGCACCACTAGTACACAAGAATGAGTTAACAACGTGGTCTTCGTGAGGTATTCCACCAGAGGAGACGCTGCACTACATCCGAGTCATTTTGGTGGCGTTCGTTGGTGGTGTTCCTTGGCTGATGTTGTTGTTGTTGTTGCTGCTGCTGCTGCTCTTGTTGTTGTGGCTAATACTTTAATTCTATATTATTACCTTGTTTGTTTCTGTCCTTATTTCATTTGTTACGTAGTTAGGTTGCGTTCAATGAATTTTAATTTTGGGGCGAAGGTTTTTGACAGATTACTTTCATTTTTTTTTTCTTTTAATATCAGCTTCGGGGAATACGGCGAGTTCGTCAGACACCTTTTAAAACTCCACGAAAAAAAAGTTACGTCGTCGCCCATCTTTGGGGAGAAGCGCGGTGGCAGACTGCAAGTGGAACGCATGGTGGCGAGCCAGTGACATAATATTTCTTCGACGTCATTCTGTGACGAGTGTGTGTTCCAGGCGCGACCATTGGAGTTGAAAAGATGCGCTACTTCTGCTTTTCCCTGGTAGGTTGTTATAATTATGTATTACCCACCCTCCTTACCCTTCTCCCTTTCACGTCCCGAACCTCCCACTCCTATAGTTTTCCCTTCTCTCTCTCTCTCTCTCTCTCTCTCTCTCTCTCTGTACATGCACATGTGTTTGTATACGCGCGTGTGTTTTGGCGCGCGCTCCATTCCGCAAAGCTGCTGACGCCATGTCACAACCGCGACTGATCCTGATGCCATCGAAGGAAAAGAATATGGCGATGAGAATGCAAACCTCAATGACGATGAAGTGGAGGAGGACGACGACGACGAGGAGAAGGAGGAGGAGGGTCACAAATAGTGTAACAATGATGACGTCAGTGTTGTCTCAAACGATGCTGATCGCAGATTATCTTGTGGTCATGACCAGGTTCATCGCAGTCACCCTGTTACTTGTGTTCACTCCCTGTTTAATTCTCTCCCTAGGTGCTACAGGTGAGTGCTGAGGTGAAAAGGACACTGGTTATATCATCATCATCATCATCATAATCGTCATTATTATCATCATCAGTATTATTATTATTATCATTATTATTATCATTATTATTATTGTCATTATTATTAATGTTATTAGTGTGTGTGCACGAGCGCGCGCGCGCGCGCGCGCTGTGTGGTGTGTGTGTGTGTGTGTGTGTTGCATAACAATCATGATTATGATTATTGACGTTAATATCTATCATTATCATCATCATCATCATCATCATCATCATCATCGTCGTCATTTTCTTATTACTATTTTTCTTCTTCTTCTTCTCCTCCTCCTCCTCCTCCTTCTACTTCTTCTTTTCTTCTTCTTCTTCTTCTTCTCTTCTTCTCTTCTTCTTCTTCTCTCTATTATTATTATTATCATTATTGTAACATTTTGTTGTAGTTATTATCAACAGACATTTATGACGCTCAGTCTTAAATAAACCCGAAGCACATAAAAAAGAGCACGAAAAAAGAGGATTTACAGCACACACACACACACACACACACACACACACACACACACACACACACACACACACACACACACACACACAAACCAAACGGCACAGGCATCAAAATGCGTTTATCCAAGTACTGGCAAATCAGGATCGGTCTGGAGGAAGGGAAAATAAAGTTTTACATAGCAAGTGCCTGTGGATAATTGGACCCCCAAGAAGCAAGTGGAGAAAGACTGTGTCCCCTTTGTACATTGTCAATGATAGCTCCCTTTTCTTCTTTGGCAAACCCTCCGCTCTCCCCCCCCCCCCCCCCCCCCCATCCCCTTTCCCCCCGCCCCTCCCTTCTCCTCATCCCTTTTTTTGCTCTTCTTCTTCTTCGTCTTCTTCTTCTTCTTCTCTTCTTCTTCTTCGTCTCTTCGTCTTCTTCGTCTCTTCTTCGTCTTCTTCTTCTCTTTTTTCTTCTTCTTCTTCTCCTTCTTCTTCTTCTTCTCCTTCTTCTTCTTCTTTCCTTC
>CM065741.1:41207440-41212440 GCA_033310375.1 Conus canariensis | reverse complement strand
GGGAGGGAATACAGGGATCGGGGATACAGGGGGTGGTTATACAGGATGGATATATGGGACATGGGAAGGGGTAGGGGTGGGAAGGGGGGGGGAGAAAGCAGGGGTTAGCTTAGAGGAGGGAGCGAGGAACTGCTGGGAAACGGTCTGAGTCCGAGGTCAGTGTAGCTTCTGGAAAAAGAGAGAGAGAGAAGAGACAGACAGACAGACAGACAGACTGAGAGGAGACAGACAGACAGACAGTAAGACAAACAGACATACAGACAGAGGAAGACAGATATAAAGACAGAGAGACAGACACAGAAAGAGAAAAAGACAGAAATAGAAAAACCAGACAGACAGACAGACAGAGATATAGATCTTTCAGTGGCACAAATTTAATGTGTCTATTATGTGACAAAAAAAAATCGCCAGAAGATGAGATCCACTTTGTTCTATGCTGCTCAGCTCTCAAGACAACTCATGAAAACTGTTATTATTCCAAATACTTCAGGCAGCCTTCTCTATTCACATTTTGCTGGCTGATGTCTTCCACTTCCACAAAAGTTGTTGTTCCAAATGTCTCCTTATTTCAGTCTAAAGCATTTAATCTGTACAGAAACAGTTATAGCTTAGAAAAACAATACTGCGAGTTCTGGCCTAGAGTGTAATTTATAATTTTATGTGTGTGTGTGTGTGTGTGGGGGGGGGGGGGTTCTGTTGTTATCATACACTCTTTATAAGGGGCCCAGGACTACATATGGCAGAGAGAGAAGGAGAGAGAGAGGACGGAGGGGGAGGGGGGGGGGGGGGGGGGGGCATGGAAAGGGTCATCATCCTCTCGCGTGGAGTTGACAGCTCGAAAGACCTGACCTGATCTGAATTGGTTCTCATGAGAGATCACACACACACACACACACACCACACACACACACACACACACACACACACACACATCAACACACACACACACACACACACACACACACACATACACACAACACACACACACACACACACACACACACACACACCATTACAAGGAGACAGCAGACAGACAGACAGAAGTGTGTGTTAGCGTGTGCGTGTTTGTCTGTCTGCCTGTCTGTGTGACAGATAGACAGACAGACAGAAAGAAGGGGGAAGAGAAGGACAGAACAAGACAGACTGAGAGAGAACAAGTGAGACAGAGAGACAGAGAAGAGGGAGACGGTCAGAAATACAAAGACAGAGACAGAAACAGAGAGAGATAGAGAGAATGAGAGAGAGAGACGGGGGGTGGGGGGGAGGAGAGAGAGAGAGAGAGAGAGAGAGAGAGAGAGAAGAGAGAGAGCATGCACAGGACAGGGTCATTGTCCTCTCGCATGTTGTTCAGCTCAAAAGACCTGACCATCTGGGTTGGTTATCATGAAAGATCACACACACACACACACACACACACACACACACACACACACACACACACACACACACACACAACACATTACAAGGAGACAGACAGACAGAATGTGTGTTAGTGTGTGCGTGTTTTGTCTGTCTGCCTGTCTGTGTGACAGACAGACAGACAGACAGAAAGACAGAAAGAGAGGGGAAGAGAAGGACAGAACAAGACAGACTGAAAGAGAACAAGAGTGACAGACAGATGAACAGACGGGCAGACACGCAGACAGAGAGGAGAGAGAGAGTCAGAAATACAAAGACAGAGAGAGAATGAGAGAGAGAGAGAGAGGAGAAGAGAGAGGGGGGCGAGAGAGACAGAGAGAGGGAGAGAGAGAGAGAAAGAGAGAGGGGAGAGAGAGAAGCGGGAGAGAGAGATGGAGAGAGAGGGGAGAGAGAGATGAGAAGAGAGAGAGAAGACAGCAGACAGAAAGACAGAGAGAGACAGACAAGCAGACAGATAACAGACGATGAACAGAGGGCAGAAACGCAGGCAGAATGAGGAGAGAGAGGGTCAGAAATACAAAGAAAAGAGAGAGAAGAGAGAAGAGAGAGAGAGGGGGGGGAGAGAGAGAGGGGGCAGAGAGAGAAGACAGAGAGAGGGAGAAGAGAGAGAGAAAGAGAGAGGGAGAGAGAGAGCGGGAGAGAGAGAGAGAGAGAGAAGAGGGAGAGAGGAGAGAAGAGAGAGGGGAGAGACAGAGGGAGAAGAGAGAGGGGGGAGAGAGAGGTGGATGAGAGAGAGGGGGGAGAGAGAGAGGGGGGAGAGAGAGGGAGAGAGAGAGATGGGGAGAGACAGAGGGGAGAGGGAGAGGGAGAGAGACAGGGGGAGAGAGAGGTGGAGAGAGAGGGGGAGAGAGAGGAGAGAGAGAGGGAGAGAGAGGGGGAGGAGAGAGAGAGAGGGGGAGAGAGAGAAAGAGAGAGGGAGAGATGAGAGGGAGAGAGAGGGAGAGAGAGGAGGAGAGAGAGAGGGAAGAGAGAGGGGAGAGAGAGGGGGGAGAGTGGGAGAGAGAGGGGAGAGAGAGAGGGGGAGAGAGAGGGGGAGAGAGAGAGGGAGAGAGAGAGGGAGGAGAGAGGGAGAGAGAGAGGGGGAGAGTGAGAGAGGGAGAGAGAGGGGGAGAAAGAGAGGGACGGAGAGAGGAGAGGGGGAGAGAGAGAGGGGGAGAGAGTGAGAGAGGGGGAGAGAGAGGGGGGGAGAGAGGAGAGGGAGAGAGAGGGGGGGAAGAGAGAGAAAGAGAGAGGGAGAGAGAGAGGGGGGAGAGAGAGGGAGAGAGGAGGGGGAGAGAGAGAGAGGGGGAGAGAGAGAGGGAGAGAGAGGGGGAAGAGAGAGAGAAAGAGAGAGGGAGAGAGGAGAGGGGGGAGAGAGGGGGAGAGATGAGGAGGGAGAGAGAGGGGGGGGGAAGAGAGAGAAAGAGAGAGGAGAGAGAGAGAGGGGAGAGAGAGGGGGAGAGAGAGGGGGGGAAGAGAGAGAAAGAGAGAGGGGGAGGAGAGAGGAGGAGAGAGAGGGGGAAGAGAGAGAGAGGGGGAGAGAGAGAGGGAGAGAGAGGGGGAAGAGAGAGAAAGAGAGTGGGAGAGAGAGAGGGGGAGAGGAAGAGGGAGAGAGAGAGGGAGAGAGAGGGGGAGAGAGGAGTGGAGAGAGAGAGGGGGGAGAGAGGGAGAGGGAGGGAGAGTGAGAGGCAAGGGAGAGAGTAGAGAGAGAGGGACGAGATGAGAGAGAAAGAGAGAGGGAGAGACGAGAGAGAGCGGGAGAGAGAGGGAGAGAGAGAGAGAGAGGAGAGAGGAGACAGTGAGAGAGAGAGGGAGAGAGAGACAGGGGAGAGAGGAGAGAGAAAGAGAGAGGGGGTGGAGGAGAGAGAGAGACAGGGAGAGTGCGAGAGAGGAGAGAGGAGACAGTAGGACAGAGAGATGAGTGAGAGATAGAGGGAGGAGAGAGAGAGAGAGAGGGAGAGTGAGAGCGAGAGAGATAGAGAGAGAGTAACACTAAAACACTGAACACTGAAATGTTTAATGATCAGGCCATTGGCCTCTTATCATGGAGTGTCAACATGACATTTGGGGGTTATTAGGTTACAAATATGTATATGAAAAATTTTGTTTAAAAATATCTTAATGACATTAGTTTGAGATCACGTTAAATTGATAATTTGAAAGGGGGGGGTTTTAGGGGAAACAAAATAAATTTTTTTTTTTTTCCCCAAACTCCTGATTTCCATACCTCGCCAAACCCATGCAAAAAAAGGGAAAAAAAACTATTGTAAAAGCCCATGTGTTTTTATTTTTTTATGATAATGTAGAAACTTTTGAAAAGTTTGTATGGTAACGTGGTGGGCTTTTGGGCAAATTTTTAAACCCGTTTTTTGATAGCCCTGTTTGGGGAAATTACTTGAAATTTGGGTAACGTCCCAGCTCCCCGTAAACAATCAAATTTGGTGTTTTCCGCAAGTTAGGAATTTTTTCATGCAAAGGATGAATCTTTTCAAAATTTTCATCATTGCCATTAGACCCCAACCTCGCCCCTTAAAATATGTATGGGTTGGATCTGGGCATCAAACAGCTTGAAAAATAAAAAGGGACTTTTCCCCTAGAGCCCTTAGAAGCCTGAAATTTTGTTTCACTTTTACGTTAGCCTTGCTACCCATATCTTTTAAAAAGTGCGAAAAGGGGACAACTTGTAGAAAGAATAATTCCTAGTTTTCTGTAATATTCAACACAGTCATCTTGGAATGACATACAACCATTGTCTTTTTTGATAGAAAACCCACCTTTCTAAATACCATACTTTATTTCTTAGATTAACAGTTAAACCAGCTTTATTGCCTTATCGTTAAAGTATTTAACTGTTGTTAAAACCCCCAAACAGAGTGGAGAATAAAATTATGTCATCTGCAAACTTTCCAATAACAGTTCTAAGAAATCTGGTAGAGCTAAAGCCGTGTTTCCCTTTTCTATTTATTTCTTCTGCTAACTCATTAATGATTTGGAAAACCAGACTGGCTGAAAATTTCCCCTTGCTCAACCAATTGGACAGCTAAATGCTTCACCTAATCGTTGCATTTTCACCTTGTTTTGACTACTATACTGCTATTTAAAGCTCGATACATTTTCCCTTTTAATTCCTTTTTTTTCAAAACAAAACCATAATTTATTACGTATAACCGAGTAAAAAGTTTTTCTTAAAGTCATAATGCAATAATTTTCTTATGCAATAATAATTGTTTTTGAAATGAAGAGTATAATGTAAATATATGGTCAATTGTACTAAAATTTTTTTCTAAAGCCATTGACAATCTTGATAACTTTTGTTCCTCTATCAATTTGTTATCCTAGCGTTTAGTATATGGCGTACTTTTGCTGCAGTGTTCGATGGGAAATTTTTCCCCTATGGGTATTGGTAAATTGGGTGTCCCCCTTTTAAAGAGTGGTTGTATATTGCTTTGTCCCGGGAAAGGATACTTCCCAACGAAATAAGACATTGAAAAAAATTTAATTTAAAAAAAAAGGGGGCCCAATGTTCAGATCGATTTTTTAAAAATATTCCCCAATAATTCCGTCAGGCCCTGCTCCCCTTTTCCATTCTTCAAGGGGGCGGT
>CM065741.1:41194940-41202440 GCA_033310375.1 Conus canariensis | reverse complement strand
ACAATATTTGGTAAACTCTGTTCAGTAGGTTTCTTTTTTTTTTTTTTTTTTTTGCGGAATTTTGTAAAACGGATTCTGCATCCAATCCGGATTCGTAGAACGGATCCTAGCCAAAATTTGATTGGTTCGTCCTTTGGGCCTCGCTTTACCTCTCCACCAGGATTGGTTAAAATCGGTTTGTCGTGGGTTTTTTTTTTTATTTCGTAATTTTTCAGACAGGCGACATGGATTAAAACATATCCTTACTGATGACGGTAAAAATATTATAGTAGCTGACAGCATTTCCCTCCGAAGTGACGAGTCGATCATCAAAAAGCAAGTTCTTCCCTTTGTTCTTGGGGTCAGACGGACAATAAAGTGAGATTTTGATAAATACCCGTTGATCCAGTCAGAGTCTTGACAGATTCAGTCTTGTCCAATCAGAGTCTCAGTGGACCTAACGTCAGCCAATCAGCGTCAAGGTTAAGATGGTGCGAAGTGATCTGTTGTTCCTCCGAAGTGAGAGTTAACAAAGGAGAGTCAAAACAAGAATGGCCACGGTTCTTTCTGCCAGTTAGACGATGTTACTATTTTTGGTGTGTGTGTGTGGGGGGGGGGGGGGGGGGAGGAGGGAATAATGACTGAACAGAACCAGAAAAGATTTCCCTTGTAACCTTCAGTTCTTAATGATAGTATTCATCTTGTGAATTGAAGAAGAATCGGATTCTGCACGGAAGGAAACTGAAATAGAAACTAAATTTTCAAAATGGAGTGACTGATGGCAGAGAAAGAAGCAAAATTTAGAAAGAGAGGGGGTTAGTTACCGCCAAGGACATTGACAAACAAAGCACAGGACAAGACACGATGCATTTCGACCTCTTGGGTCTTCTTCAGGCAAAAAAAAACAGATCAGAATGGCTGCCAGACAGAATTTCAAAATGGAGTGACTGATGGCGGAGAACGAAGCAAAATTTAGAAAGAGAGGGGGTTAGTTCTGTCTGGCGGCCATTCTTCCTACCACATGGACAACAGATAAGTCACTTTCGTTCTTTGTTTGTTCTGTCCTAAATGTTAAATGTGATCTGCGGTAACTAGCCCTCTCTCTTTCCAAAAAAGAAACTAAATTGTTTAAACTTCGTCTTGATTTTTCCATCTCCGTCTCTTGATGCTCGTATATGTACCAGGCTTCGAGATTCGTTGAATTTTGTAAAACTCTTAGCGATTGGTAGAAAGAACCGACGGTGTTCATTTTTTTCATCTCCCGTCTCTTGATGCTTATATATGCGCCAGGCTTCGTGGTTCGTTGGGTTTTGTAAAACTCCTAGCGATTGGTAGAAAGAACCGACGGTGTTCTTTTTTTTTTTTTTCATCTCCCGTCTCTTGATGCTTATATATGCGCCAGGCTTCGTGATTCGTTGGGTTTTGTAAAACTCCTAGCGATTGGTAGAAAGAACCGACGGTGTTCATTTATTTCATGCCCCGTCTCTTGATGCTTACATATGCGCCAGGCTTCGTGGTTCGTTGAGTTTTGTAAAACTCCTAGCGATTGGTAGAAAGAACCGACAGTGTTCATCCGCTGAATCCCAGAGCACTCAGACAGGATCTTCTTTTTTTTCCCTCCCATTTCCTCCAACTCTGACATTTGAGGCACTGCTTTGGTACGAGGACAGGATTGTCTTTGATGTTCGATCTAATCTCTTTATGGAACCTGAAGGCATCATATTCCTGGGTTTATCTCTTATTTTTCTGTTTTGTATGTTCTGCGTCATCTGGTGTGTTGCTCTGGCTTGTGGAATGGTGTCCAGGATTTTTCTGTGTGTGTGTGTGTGTGTGTGTGTGTGTGTGTGTGTGTGTGTGTGTGTGTTCGGAAGAAATTACTAAAGAAGGCCTGAGATGAACATGTTCGAGAGCGAAATTTCGGTTGTGTTTTCTCCTGTTTTTCCCTTCCTCTTCTGATAGATAGATAGATAGACAGAGAGATAGACAGACAGACGGACGGGCGGACGGACGGGTCGACGGACGGACGGACAGACAGACAGATGGATAGATAGATAGATAGATAGATAGATAGATAGATAGACGCATGAATGCATACATGCCATCCTATCTCTACCTATCTACCTACCTGCCTACTTACATACATACATTGCATGCATACATCAACATACATGCATACATACATACATAAATACATACACACATACATCCATACAGCTACACATACATAAACATTAACATAAACATAGATATAGATATATATATATATAGATGTACATGGAAAATTAGAACTAGAGAAAGACTTCTAATCGTGACCCCTTGGTCCTTAAAAGTAAACCTGTTTTTAAAAGTAATGGACTTTAATAGGTCGCATTTTTTATGTGTTTCCACGTCATGTACAGAAAACAAAGGCACTAGGCCCAGCTTTCATCCTTATGTCCAGCTATCCATTTATTGTGTGTGTGTGTGTGTGTGTGTGTGTGTGTGTGTGTGTGCGTGTGTGGTGTGTGTGTGTGTGTGTGGTGTGTGCGTGCGTGCGTGCGTGCGTGGTGTGTGTGTGTGTAACCAGGACACTGACATTCAGCAGCAAACCTTCAGAGAGGCTAAGACCCGCACACGCCCAGGCAGACTTTGGGTCGTTGTAGAAAACGCCGCCAGAGACGGCAAAGAACTAGGACCAGAAGTAGAGGAAAGAACAGACAGGGAGAAGGATAAAGAGGAGGAGGACAGAGAGAGAGAGAGGAGAGAGAGAGAGAGAGAGAGAGAGAGAGAGAGAGACGTGGTGGGACAGGAATAGAGGCCAGAAGAACACAGACAAAGACAGAGTATAAAGAGGAGAGGGAAATACAGAGACAGGGATTAAAAAAGTTGACGGTGAAGTCACACTGAAGGCCACAAACAGGAGACTATAAAAGAGAACGAGAGAACGGTGAAAGAGTTACGAGCAGAAGGAGAGATAGACCGAAAGGCAGACAGAAAGGCGGGAGACAAAGACAGGAAAGAAAGAAGGAACAATATTTGCCAGTTTTCAATTGAGAGAGACAGAGAGAGAGAGAGAGAGGAAGAGAGAACCACTTCTTGAGTACAAATTAACAGGGAGACAGAAACAAGAAGAAAGAAGAAACAAACTGCCATTTTTTCAACTGAGAAAGACAGAGAAAACGAAAGAACCCCCTTCTTGTATAGAGAAGAAGAGAGAGACAGAGACAAGAAGAAAGAAGAAACAAACCCGCCTTTTTCAGTTGAGAGAGACACAGAGAGAGAGAGAGAGTGAGGGGGAAAGAAAGAAATCTCTTCTTGAATAAAGCAGTGTAAGAGAGGACAACTCCACAAACAAACCAAACATGTGCACACGATCGAAGAGATTTCGACGATGCCAGTCCGTCTGAACTACGAGACCTGGAGTTGCAGAAACTGTACAGAAGATTCAGTTGTGTGTCCGATTATGCGGTAAGTCTCTGTGTGTAGGGGGGTGGACAACAACGGTGTTTTGTTGTTGCTGTCGCCGCTCTGTTTGTCTGTGTGTCTGTATTTGAGTCTGTTTTGCTGTCACTCATTCATCCAGACGCGCTTCTCGGATCCCTACAAGAACGTCAAATGGGTCTGCTATAGGGTCACATGGTTTGCTATGGGGTCACATGGTTTGCTATGGGGTCACATGGTTTGCTATGAGGTCACATGGTTTGCTATGGGGTCACATGGTTTGCTCACATGGTTTGCTATGGGGTAACATGGTTTGCTATGGGGTCACATGGTTTGCTATGGGGTCACATGGTCTGCTATGGGGTCACATGGTCTGCTATGGGGTCACATGGTTTGCTATGGGGCCACATGGTCTGCTATGGGGTCACATGGTCTGCTATGGGGTCACATGGTTTGCTATGGGGCCACATGGTCTGCTATGGGGTCACATGGTCTGCTATGGGGTCACATGGTTTGCTATGGGGTCACATGGTTTGCAATCCTAAGTTTTGGTAAATTCGGGTTCGCTTTGGCACCACATTCCATTGTTAAACTAAGTTTTGGCAAATTCGATTTCACTGTGGAGCTGCCTTCCAACTTTTACCACCAAGTTTTAGAAAATTCGCGTGAGCTCTGGAGCCACATTCTGTTTTCCACTAAGCTTAGGTGAATTTGGGTTCGTAATGCAGACACGATCCAACTGTCTTCTAAGTGTCGGTAAATTTGGATTCGTTGTGTAGCCACGCTCCATTTTCCCGCCTAAGTTTTGGTAAACTCGGGTTCGGTGTGGGGGCTACAATCCATTTTTTCCATTAAGTTTCGGCAAATCAACAAACAAAAGAAAACATGTGCTTTCGATCGAAGAGTTGCTAATCCGTCAGAACCAACCTACGATCAGGAATTACGGAAACTGTCCCGGAGATTCAGTTGTATGTCCGATTAGGCGGTAAGTCGTGTGTGTGTGTGTGTGTGTGTGTGGGGGGGGGGGGGGGGGGGACAACAACTGTGTTTTTGTTGTTGTTGTTGTTGTTGTTGTTGTCGCTCTGCTTGTGTCTGTGTGTCTGTATGTGTGTCTGCTATCCTTTTACTTTAAGTTGCGTGTTTTTTGTTGTTATTGTTGTTGTCGCTCTGGTTGTGTCTGTGTGTCTGTATGTGTGCCTGCTATGCTTTTACTTTAAGCTGCAGAGTTGGGTTGTGTGTTAGAGTGAATCTGTAAGTGGGTGAGGACGAGAATTTCCGTCTGTATGGTTTACTTTTCCTGTGTTTTTCATCCTCTTTTCCTGTGTCTGTGTTTAGCTGTCAGGCTGTCTGTATGTCTGTGTTTAGCTGTCAGGCTGTCTGCATGTCTGTGTTTAGCTGTCAGGCTGTCTGCATGTCTGTGTTTAGCTGTCAGGCTGTCTGTATGTCTGTGTTTAGCTGTCAGGCTGTCTGTATGTCTGTGTTTAGCTGTCAGGCTGTCTGTATGTCTGTGTTTAGCTGTCAGGTTGTCTGTATGTCTGTGTTTAGCTGTCAGGCTGTCTGTATGTCTGTCTGTGTTTAGCTGTCAGGCTGTCTATATGTCTGTGTTTAGCTGTCAGGCTGTCTGTATGTCTGTGTTTAGCTGTCAGGCTGTCTGTATGTCTGTCTGTGTTTGGCTGTCAGGCTGTCTGTATGTCTGTGTTTAGCTGTCAGGCTGTCTGTATGTCTGTGTTTAGCTGTCAGGCTGTCTGTATGTCTGTGTTTAGCTGTCAGGCTGTCTGTGTGTCTGTGTTCAGCTGTCAGGCTGTCTGTATGTCTGTGTTTAGCTGTCAGGCTGTCTGTGTTTAGCTGTCAGGTTGTCTGTATGTCTGTTTAGCTGTCAGGTTGTCTGTATGTCTGTCTGTGTTTAGCTGTCAGGCTGTCTGTATGTCTGTCTGTGTTTAGCTGTCAGGCTGTCTGTTTAACCTTGCCTTCGTCTCCTCCCTCCTCCTCCTCCTCCTCCTCCTCCTCCTCCTCACCCCCACACGCCACTTCTCCCCTCCCCCTATTCACCCTCCAATCACACCTACCCGTGGCCTATTTCGGGATCTACCGTTACCACACACCAGTCTTCCTGCCCTCCCTCACATCCTGATTACGGAGACTGAAAAACAGTTAAGCATCGCATAAATACCTCCTTCGCTGCCTACACATTGATCGATGCACAACGAGACCCGGCTTATTCTGGGGTAGATGCATCTGGACTTCTCTTCCAATGCCATGACCAAACGAACCACTCATGGAACTATTCCACAAACATCATAACGTCGTCTCGGAATAACTTCATATTTTAATCACAAGATAATCGACCCTTCTCAAACAGTTCCCCCCCCCCCCCCCCCCCCCCCCCCCCCCCCCCCCCCCCCCCCTTCACTTGGAGTAATTTGAATACACCGTCAGAAAAGACAAAACTTTTCAAGACTTCTCTACCATCCCTGTCTCTGTCTCTCACTCTCTGTCTGTCTGTCTGTCTGTCTGTCTGTCTGTCTGTCTCTCTCTCTCTCTCTCTCTCTCTCTCTCTCTCTCTCTCCCCTTCTGTCTCTCTATCTCTCTGTGTGTCTGTCCTTGTTTCTGTCTGTCTGTCTGTCTGTCTGTCTGTCTGTCTCTCTCTCTCTCTCTCTCTCTCTCTCTCTCTCGTCTGTCTGTCTGTCTGTCTGTCTCACTCACTCTCTCTATCTCTCTCTCTCTCTCTCTCTCTCTCTCTCTCTCTCTCTCTCTCTGCCTAAAATCTCAATCCTTGATCGAATAAAGGTTTTCTGAGTTCTGAGTTCTGATCTCTCTCTCTCTCTCTCTCTCTCTCTCTCTCTCTCTCTCTCTCTCTCTGCGTGTATGCGTGGGTGCAAAAGCATGTAGGAGGAGAGTAGTAAAGTTTGTGAAAGACGATACTGCTTTCGTTTCTTTTGTAACGCACATAGAATATGTGTGTGATGTCCTATATAAATGTCGATTACTACTGCTACAACCAGCACTGCTTTTATTACTACTGCTGCTGATGCTGCTTCTGCTGCTGCTACTTCTACTTTTATTATTATTACCATCATCATCATGATCATCATCATCATCTTATCATTATTATCATTATGGTAGTTGTTGTTGTTATTGTTGTTCTTGTTGTCGTTGTTGTTGCTGTTGTTGTAGTTGTTGTTATTGTTGTGTTGTTGTTATGTCACACACCACACTCCCCCAAGACTTAAAAACAGTTTTGGATCGCTGTATGCCCCTCTAACCCTCCCCCCCCCCCCCCCCCCCACACACACAACATCCATCAGTTCAAGACAAGCCCAGCTTACAATGGACCAGACATCCGGAAATCACTTCCATCTACTCTACACAATACACACCCACTCAACCATTTCAAGAAACGTCTGTCTAGACATCTCATTCACAAAGAATTTTAGTTAGAAATGTAAATCTCACCCTCTGCAAACTCTTCTGATAGATTAAAACACACCACAGCCTTCCTGAACGGGCAATACACCAGTAAAACACACAAGACAAGGTGCAAAATTACACTGACTTTGTACATGATGCAACAAAGACGAGTGAATTTTCGACAAATTAATATGTCCTCTTAAGACGTTGCAAATGACACACCAAAATGCACCCAGCAATACTCCTCCGGATGGCTAACAGTAACAGGATGTCTTCCAGTAGATGTCATTTGGAAGACACCACGAAACTCACTTCATCCAAGAGCCCAACCTTTTCTCTCTCTCTCTCTCTCTCTCTCTCTCTCTCTCTCTCTCTCTCTCTCTCTCTCTCTCTCTCTCTCTCTCATGAAATAGGTAACAAATGTACACGGACCATTGTTGAAGTTTTTGCTGCAAAACGAGAAAAGGGACGTAATTCGCTCTGTTGCGATGTATATCTTCTATGCCTTGAAGAAAAGAGAACTGTTACTGGGGAGAGAACATTAGGAGTACCATATGTTTTCATAAATTTATCTGCTTTACCTTGTTTCGTGGTCGATACGTCTTGTGTATACTTAGGGATCATGATGAAAAAATGTGTTTTGTGTGTGTGTGTGTGTGTGTGTGTGTGTGTGGTGTGTGTGTGTGTGTGTGT
>CM065741.1:41187440-41189940 GCA_033310375.1 Conus canariensis | reverse complement strand
GCCTCTCCCTCCCCCATTCTGTTCCTGTCTCTCCCTCCCCCATTCCTGTTCCTGTCTCTCCCTCCCCCATTCTGTTCCTGTCTCTCCCTCCCCCATTCTGTTCCTGTCTCTCCCTCCCCCATTCTTTCCTGTCTCTCCCTCCCCCATTCTGTTCCTGTCTCTCCCTCCCCCATTCCTTTCCTGCCTCTCCCTCCCCCATTCCTGTTCCTTCCTCTCCCTCCTCCCCATTCCTTTCCTGTCTCTCCCTCCCCCATTCTGTTCCTGTCTCTCCCTCCCCCATTCCTTTCCTGTCTCTCCCTCCCCCATTCTGTTCCTGTCTCTCCCTCCCCCATTCCTTTCCTGTCTCTCCCTCCCCCATTCTGTTCCTGCCTCTCCCTCCCCCATTCCTTTCCTGTCTCTCCCTCCCCCATTCTGTTCCTGCCTCTCCCTCCCCATTCTGTTCCTGTCTCTCCTCCCCCATTCCTTTCCTGTCTCTCCCTCCCCCATTCTGTTCCTGTCTCTCCCTCCCCCATTCTGTTCCTGTCTCTCCCTCCCCCATTCCTTTCCTGTCTCTCCCTCCCCCATTCTGTTCCTGTCTCTCCCTCCCCCATTCCTTCCTGTCTCTCCTCCCCCATTCTGTTCCTGTCTCTCCCTCCCCCATTCCTTTCCTGTCTCTCCCTCCCCCATTCTGTTCCTGTCTCTCCCTCCCCCATTCCTTTCCTGTCTCTCCCTCCCCCATTCCTTTCCTGCCTCTCCCTCCCCCATTCTGTTCCTGTCTCTCCCTCCCCCATTCCTTTCCTGTCTCTCCCTCCCCCATTCTGTTCCTGTCTCTCCCTCCCCCATTCTGTTCCTGCCTCTCCCTCCCCCATTCTTTCCTGTCTCTCCCTCCCCCATTCTGTTCCTGTCTCTCCCTCCCCCATTCCTTTCCTGTCTCTCCCTCCCTTCTTTCCTGTCTCCTCCCCCACCCCTCTTCCTCTCTCCCCCCATTTTCTTCTCTCCCTCCCATTCTTTCTCTCTCCCCCCATTCTATCCCCTCCCTTCTCCTGTCTCCTCCCCCATGTCTCTTCCTCCCCTCCTTTTCTGCTCCCCCCATCTTTCGTCCTCCCTCCCCCCTCTTCCTCCTCCCTTCTCCTCCCCCCCATCTTCTGCTCCCCCCATTTCTCTTCCCCCCATCTTCTTCCTCCTCCCCCTCTTTCCTCTCCCCCCCATCCTTCCGTCTCCCCCATCTCCTGCTCTCCTCCCTTCTTTCTGTCTCTCTCCCTCCTTCCTCTCCCTCCCCCATCTTTCCTGTCTCTCCTCCCCCATTCTTCCTCTCCCCCCCATTCTTCTGCTCCCCCATCTTCGTCCTCCCATCTCTCTCCCCCCATTTTCCGCTCTCCCCCCCTCTTCGCTCCCCCTCTTCTCCCCCCTCCTCTCCCCTCCCTCTTTCTCCCCTCCCATTCTCTGTCTCTCTCCCATCTTCTCTCTCCCCCCACGTCCTTCTCTCCCCATCTCCTGTCTCCCCCCCATCCTTTCGCTCCCCCCCTCTCGCTCTCCCTTCTTTGCCTCCTCCCATTCTTTCCTCTCCTGCTCCCCCCTCTTTCCTGTCTCTCCCTCCCCCATTCCTTTCCTGTCTCTCCCTCCCCCATTCTTTCCTTCTCTCCCTCCCCCATTCTTTCCTGTCTCTCCCTCCCCCATTCCTTTCCTTCTCTCCCTCCCCATTCTTTCCTGCTCTCCCTCCCCATTCTTTCCTGTCTCTCCCTCCCCCATTCCTTTCCTGTCTCTCCCTCCCCCATTCTTTCCTGTCTCTCCCTCCCCCATTCCTTTCCTGTCTCTCCCTCCCCCATTCTTTCCTGTCTCTCCCCCCCATTCCTTTCCTGCTCTCCCTCCCCCATTCTGTTCCTGCTCTCCCTCCCCCATTCTTTCCTGTCTCTCCCTCCCCCATTCTTTCCTGTCTCTCCCTCCCCCATTCTTTCCTGTCTCTCCCTCCCCCATTCTTTCCTGTCTCTCCTCCCCCATTCCTTTCCTGTCTCTCCCTCCCCCATTCTTTCCTGTCTCTCCCTCCCCCATTCCTTTCCTGTCTCTCCCTCCCCATTCTGTTCCTTCTCTCCCCCCCCTTCCTTTCCTGTCTCTCCCTCCCCATTCTTTCCTGTCTCTCCTCCCCCATTCCTTTCCTGTCTCTCCCTCCCCCATTCTTTCCTGCCCCCTTTTTTCGTCTCTCCCTCCCCCATTCTGTTCCTGTCTCTTCCCCCTCCCCCCATTCTTTCCTGTCTCTCCCTCCCCCATTCTGTTCCTGTCTCTCCCTCCCCCATTCTTTCCTGCTCTCCCTCCCCCATTCCTTTCCTGCCTCTCCCTCCCCCATTCTTTCGCTTCCCTCTTCTCCCTCCCCCCCATTCCTTTCCTGTCTCTCCCTCCCCATCTTCTTCTTCCTCCTTCTTTCTCTCCCTCCCCCATTCTTTCCTGTCTCTCCCTCCCCATTTTTGTTCCTGTCTCTCCCTCCCCCATTCCTTTCCTGTCTCTCCCTCCCCATTCTGTTCCTGTC
>CM065741.1:41169940-41172440 GCA_033310375.1 Conus canariensis | reverse complement strand
CTTCACACAGCCCTCCGTCACTTTGCCGACGATTGATCGTTCTCGGCTTCTGCCAAGATGGTCAATATCATCTTGTCTTCGATGACTGCCTCTTTTCTTTTTTTCTTTTTTTTTTTGTAACCCGTTATGTGTGTGGTGTGTGTGTGTGTGTGTGTGTGTGTTGTGTGTGTGTGTGTGTGTGTGTGTGTGTGTGTGTGTGTGAGGTGGTGTGTGTGTTGTGTGTTGTGTGTGTGTGTGGGGGTGTGTGTGTGTTTGTGTGTGTGGTGTGTGTGTGTGTGTGTGTGTGTGTGTTTTGTGTGTGTGTGTTTGTTGTGTTGTGTGTTGTGTGTGTTGTGTGTGTGTGTGTGTTGTGTGTGTGTGTGTGTGTGTGTGTGTGTGTGAGGAGAGAGAGAGAGAGAGAGAAGAGATAGACCAACCGACCGACAGACAGACAGAGAGAGAAAGAGAGTATGGGAAGAGAGTGAGAGAGAGTGAGGAGAGACAGACAGACATATAGAGAGAAAGAGAGGGGGGACCAACAGACAGACAAAGAGATGAAGGGAGGAGAGGGAGAGAGAGAGAAAGAGAGAGAGATGAGGGACAGAGATACAGAAAGAAAGAGAGACAGACAGAGAGGGAGAGAGACAGACAGACAGACAGAGAGAGAGGAGGGAGAAAGATCAGATTAAAGAGAATTTGAGAAGCAGCGACATTGATTGATTCAGAAAGAACAGTTTCGAGACACAGGGGGACAGAGGAATACGTAGTACGAAAAACATGGCCAACAAACTAGAAGAAAGAGAGAGACAGACAGACAGAGAGACAGACAGACAGACAGACAGACAGGCAGGCAGACAGACAGACAGACAGAGGGGGAGGAGGGAGAGAGAGAAGGGGGAGAAGGGAGACATACAAACGAGAAGACCATGCCAGCCTCAAAAGAAGAATTCGAAATCAAAGGGGGCCAGAGAGATACAATGGACCGAGAAACAGACAGACAGACAGACAGACAGACATGACAGATTACTTAGACCACATATACCACCAACACCGATACCAGGACGGCTGCTGACCAGCCAATGCCACCAGGATCGATGACTGAATTTGGGGAATGGTAAAGAATGAGGCTAAAGACAACGATTGATGAAATAGACGAGCCCTGTCTGACTTGGAAACTGAGGAGCACTCAAAGATCAGGCGATTGGGTTTCTGGAGGAAGAGAGAGAGAGAGAGAGAGAGAGAGAGAGAGAGAGAAAGTGTGAGTGTGTGTGTGTGTGTGTGTGTGTGTGTGTGTGTGTGTTGTGTGTGTGTGAGAGAGAGAGAGAGAGAGAGAGTGAGCGTGTGCTTGCGTGCGTTTTAGCGTGCGCACGCGCTTGCGTGCGTACGTGCATGTGTCTGCCTATTTGTCTGTCTGTCTCTCTGTGTCTGTCTGTCTGTGTATCTGTCAGACAGAGAGAGAGAGAGTATGGGGGGGGGGAAACACACACACACACACACACACACACACACACACACACACACACACACATTCTACACATTCTATATTTAAATTTTTAAAAAGCAGAAGATATGAAGAGGAGAAGAGAGA
This sequence comes from Conus canariensis, assembly GCA_033310375.1. Classification (NCBI taxonomy): domain Eukaryota; kingdom Metazoa; phylum Mollusca; class Gastropoda; order Neogastropoda; family Conidae; genus Conus; species Conus canariensis. The sequence goes on along the minus strand of CM065741.1, from coordinate 41,170,873 downwards.
GAGAAGGGAGAGAGAGAGAGAGAGGAGGGATGAAAGGGGAGAGAGAGAGAGAGAGAGAGAGAGAGAGAGAGAGAGAGAGAGAGGAGAGCAATTGGGCTAAAAGACTGCAGCCGAAGGAACAATCTATCTAAGAGGTCTTAACCAAAATCATTGTCAGTAGAATCCGACAGTTTAGAGAACTGTCAATGTTTGGCTGAAAACAAGAACAATGAAGCATAAGTTTGCTCGCAGTGCAAGGGGATTTAGGAGAGTCTTTCACTTCAAATGGATTTTGTTTCGCAGCAACATGTCACAACAAGAGACGTTTTGACCTAGGCAGGTTATCATCGATTCTTATCCCTAGAGCACCGGTATTTTGAAACTTCAGTACTTTCTATGACAATATGGTGGACTGGTATGCAGTAAATGAAACTGGGACACAAATGTTCCTCCTAAGCATCATCATGTTAGATTTTTTTTTTGTCATGTAAGAAGATACTTGATTCAGTCGTGTCCGTTTCAGCACATGTTGTGTTTTTGTTGTTGATTTCTTGCGGGGGGGGGGGGGGGGGGGGGTGTTTTTCTCAAAGTAGGCTAGTATTCTTCTTCTTCTTCTTCTTCTTCTTCTGCGTACGCAGGCTGATACTCCTGCGGACACTCCCTATGTACACAGGGAAGTATGAATCCCATTTACCCAAACAAAGAGAGTAGAGTTTTGTGTGTGTATGACCGTTTTTTATCCCGCCATTAAGGCAGCCATTCTCCATCTTCGGGGAAGAAGGCTAGTATGATAGTAATGATAATGATAACAATAATGAATGTAAGTAGTGGGTGACGAGGATTTTGACCACACCAGTGGAGGAGGTCTGACTCGGGCTATCTAAATCCTGCCTGTGTGCAACATTCATCCTTCCCTTGTCTCTAAAGTAATCAACGATGGGGATGGGGGGGGGG
>CM065741.1:41166039-41169840 GCA_033310375.1 Conus canariensis | reverse complement strand
CCACCTCCCCCCCCCGCCCCACCCTCCCCCCCCCCCCCCCCCCCCCCCCCCCCCCCCCCCCCCCCCCCCCCCCCCACCACACACACACACCGCCCTTCCCCGACCCGGCCCACACTCCTCCACATCCCTCCCTCCTTTCTCTCCCTTCCCCTTTGTCTCTTTTCCTCTCTGTCCTTTTCGCTTATCTTACGATTGTTTCTCTCCTGCAGATCTTCATTATTTTTGTTCTTTCTGTCAAATCTTTACCCACTACACGCTCATGGTTTGCGTCACTTGCTTTCTTTTCTTTTCTTTCTTTCCTTTCTTTTCTGATCTCCCTTTCTTTCTTTCTCTTCTTTCTTTCTTTCTTTCTTTCTTTCTTCCTTCCTTCCTTTCTCAATTTCATCCATTCATCCATTCATTCATTTATTCATTCATTCATTCATTCATATTCTTCTCCTTCTTCTATTATCATTACTATTACTATTATTATCATTATTATCATTGTCATTATTATTTATTGTTGTTGTTGTTGTTGTTGTAGCTGCTGCTGCTATTGTTGTCGTCGTTGTTGTTGTTTATGATGATAGTAGTAGTAGTAATAGTAGTAGTAGTAGTAGTAGTAGCAGCAGCATTGTTATTATTATTACTATTGTTATTGCTATTATTATCATTATTATTGTTGTTATCATTATAAGTATTATTATCATTATCATTGTTATTATCCTTTTCATCATATGTATCACCATCATTATTATCATTATTATTATTGTTACCATTATAACTACTTGTTATTATCACTATCTTTATTATATTTATATCATCATTATCATCATTATTATCATTGTTATGATCATCACTATATATTATCATTATGATACCAACATCATTATCATTTCATCATTATTGTTAGTATTGTCATCATTTATCATTGTTATTTCTTTTTCTTCTGTTCCCCAGGCCAGACCAACTGACAGAGAAGAAATCCGACGGAAACTGGCGATGGGGTCTGAAGACGATCATTCCACGCATCGGGAGCATTCTGACGAGAAATCCCGCCACTTCCGCCACCCGACAGAGGGCGCCATGAACCTCCAACTCTGCTACATGAAACCACGCGCCTGCGCCGGCCGAGGAAGCGGAAGTGACGTCAGACTCAGCCGTGACGTCATCCGCCTTACCGACGCATTTTTGTCAGAGTCGGTATCACAACGTCAGCTGGGCTGCTGCTTTGAAGCGACGGTCGTCGTCGTCGTCATCAACGTCGTCGATGTCATCGTCGTCGTCGTCTTCGTCGTCGTCCATGTCGTCGTCTTGTGGGTCGCTGCCGTCGCCGACGCGGTCGTTGCCTTCGCGGCAGTCGGAGGAATCCTTGTCTGGCGGTAACAACAATAACAATAACAACAACAACAACAGCAGCAGCAGCAGCCGCAACAACCATGATGACGGTGATCAGGTGAGGTGTGTGTGTGTGTGTGTGTGTGTGTGTGTGTGTGTGTGTGTGTGTGTGTGTGTGTGTGTGACTTTCACAACACTCAACGGAAGGATGGCATTAATCCCAAGTACCAGTCCAGTAAATCGCTTTACTGATCTGGATCACAGGGCAGATTCTGGATGACTTCAGCAAGGTTTCGGCACGACTATTGAACCAGTTTTGACGACGCTTTCTCCTTTCTCCTTTTTTTTTTTTTTTTTTTTTTTGGTTCAAGCTAATACACAGAAATACATGAAAGTAGGTGAAAGAATAAAACACTAATCATGATCATAACACAGACGTACACACACACACACACACACACACACACACACACACACACACAACACACACACCAAAACACACACACACACCACACACACACGCACGCACGCACGCACGCACGCACGCACGCACACACACACACACACATACACACATACACACACACACACACACACACACACACACACACAACACCAATGAGGCTAGATCTATCAAATCTAATACAACTATAATGACATATTCCTCAAAACTATTGGAAGACGCTGAGATTGATCCTAAGAATATTGCTGATCGTTTTCCTGTATCCCCGATTCCAAATTGGGAATTGCACACTGCATGTTTTGATTATAAATATACTGATTTACAAAAGAATGTTAACAATAATATATTGTCTTCTCTTGCCAAATCTCATATCGATAGTAATTATTCACATCACCTGAAAGTTTTCACTGATGGATCACTGTTAAATGAAAAAGCTGGAAGTGGTTTTGTTATTCCTACCCTTAAAGTTGAAAAATCTTTTCATCTCGGGAAGGGGTATTCCATCTTCACGGCTGAACTGGTGGCAATTCTAATGGCGCTTAACTTTCTTGTTGATACTCCACTTACTATCTACAAAACACTTTTCTGTGTGGATTCTAAATCTGTCCTACAAGGCCTTGAATCTATTGCTGTAAAAAATCGAGGTGAGGTGATATTAGAAATAAAACATCTTGTCAGTATTCTTATATCAAGAGGTACAGCAGTTGATTTTTGCTGGATCCCGTCTCACTGTGGGATTTCTGGTAATGAGTGGGCTGACCGGGCTGCCAGAAAAGGAGCACGAAAGTCCGATGAATCCATAGAAATCAACATTCCTCTGTGTTTATACGAAGGATATGGTCTCTTAAAAAAGACGTGTACTGAAAAGGTTTATGAAGCCTACAAAAACTTGGTTCTTATTAAAATACATCTACCTCACTCCAAATTGCTCTGCTGTGACAAATCCCAGTCAGCTACTTTTTCTTCTAGCAATGCGTTTAAAAGTGGAAAGATTACCTATCAATTGGCCAACATAAACGTACTTGAAAAAAATAGCCGAAAACTTGAATCCCTGTTTTACAGGCTTAAGCTAAACGCTTTCCGTACAAAATTTCGCAAAAATTTAAATTGCATCTGCGGAGCAGTCGAAAATTTCACAACCCAGCATCTTCTTTTCCACTGCGCATATTTCAAAAATGAAAATCTTGACTTCCTGCAACTTGATGGCACGTGTATTTTTCAGAACTTACCAGGTCTTGTTTCTTTTGTTAATTCCTTGATGATTAGTCCAATGGGCTCTTTTTTGTAACAAGTGTTCCTACAGATATGAGCGATTAACATTTTGGTTATACCAGATATCCTGTACTCCTTTATGTTTTAATACTTGCTTTGGGCTAATGTTAATTGTAAAGAATTTTAGTATGAATCACTATATAGAGCTAATGGTCGTAACAAATCTCTTATCGGTCCATCAACACACACACACGCGCACACACACACACACACGCACGCACGCACGCACGCACGCACGCACGCATACACACGGTATTTCCCTAACTCTGTCTAAAATCACTTTATGTGAATAGACGTTAAATTGAAGAACGAACGAACACCAATGAGGGCAGGATGTAAAAAAGCTGGAAAGCTTATTCTTTAACCCTCAATAAAGATAATTTTGACTTGACTTGACAGACAGACAGACAATCAAGAGAGAGAGAGAGAGAGAGACAAACATACAGACAGACGAGGCAAAAAGCGTCATATTTAAGCACACAAAAAAAAAATCGTCTGATGAGGACACCATTTGGAAACAAAGATTTGAACAAACACTTGGAGGACCAAATGGGACGTGCCCACCAGACACCCAGTCCACCAATCTAAGATAATGCCAATCGGTCATGCAGACGCTAGTCACAATCCAGCCAGGCAGGCAGATCCAGCAGGCAGGCGCTCAGTCTCTGCAGGGGTCTGCGCTGTCCCCATCGCCCTTCCGGTCTGCACTGTTCTTTTGCCTGTCACAAGCGCCGCACCGTCAGCCGCTG
>CM065741.1:41153539-41158539 GCA_033310375.1 Conus canariensis | reverse complement strand
GGGGGGGGGGGGGGGGGGAGGGAGGGAGGGGAGGAGAAGCAAAGGATGGAATAGGTACAATACGGGGCAGGGAAGCGAAAGAGAGAGAGATGGGAATGAAGAGACAGAGAGAGAGGGAGAGACAGAGAGAGAGAGAGAGGGAGAAAGAAAAAGAGAGATCGATATGAAGAGACACAGAGAGGGAGAAGGAAAGAGGGAGATGGGTATGAAGAGACAGAGAGAGAGGGAGAAAGAAAGAGAGAGAGAATCAGTATGAAGAGACAGAGCGAGAGAGAGAGAGGGAGAAAGAAAGAGAGAGAGATGGGTATGAAGAGACAGAGCGAGAGAGAGAGAGGGAGAAAGAAAAGAGAGAGATGGGTATGAAGAGACAGAGCGAGAGAGAGAGAGAGGGAGAAAGAAAGAGAGAGATGGGTATGAAGAGACAGAGAGAGAGAGAGGGAGGGAGAAAGAAAGAGAGAGATGGGTATGAAAGAGACAGAGAGAGAGAGGGAGGAGAAAGAAAGAGAGAGATGGGTATGAAGAGACACAGAGAGGGAGAAAGAAAAAGAGAGATGGGTATGAAGAGAGAGAGGGAGAGAAAGAAAGAGGAGATGGGTATGAAGAGACAGAGAGAGAGAGGAGAGACAGAGAGAGATGGGTATGAAGAGACAGTGAGAGAGAGAGAGAAAGAAAGAGAGAGATGGGTATGAAGAGACGGTTTGAGAGAGGGAGAAAGAAAGAGAGAGATGGGTATGAAGAGAGAGAGGGAGGGAGAAAGAAAGAGAGAGATGGGTATGAAGAGACACAGAGAGAGGGGGAGAAAGAAAGAGAGAGATCAATTATGAAGACAGAGAGAGGGAGAAAGAAAGAGAGAGATGGGTGTGAAAGACAGAGAGAGAGGAGAAAGAAAGAGAGAGATGGGTATGAAGAGACAGAGAGAGAGGAGAAAGAAAGAGAGAGATGGGTATGAGGAGACAGAGAGAGAGGGAGAAGAAAGAGAGAGATGGGTATGAAGAGACAGAGAGAGGGAGAGAGAGAGAGGGGGGGGGAAGGAAAGAGAGGATGGGTATGAGGAGACAGAGAGAGAGGGAGAAAGAAAGAGAGAGATGGGTATGAAGAGACGAGAGAGAGAGGAGAAAGAAAGAGAGAGATGGGTATGAAGAGACAGAGAGAGAGAGGGAGAAGGAAAGAGAGAGATGGGTATGAAGAGACAGAGAGAGGGAGAAAGAAAGAGAGAGATCAGTATGAAGAGACAGAGAGAGGGAGAAAGAAAAAGAGAGATGGGTATGAAGAGAGAGAGAGGGGGAGAAAGAAAGAGAGAAGAGAGAGGATAAAAAGGGAGAGAGATGGTGAAGTTCACACACACACACACACACACACACACACACACACAACACACACACACACACACACACGACGACGACGACATGCACGTACGCACGTACGCACGCACATACACACTCACAGAGACAGAGAGAGAGAGAGAGAGAAGAGAGAGAGAGAGAGAGAGAGAGAGAGAGAGAGAGAGAGAGAGAGAGAGAGAGCACTAGTCTGTGTGAGTCTGTGCATGCACATTGCCTGTGTGGAGGTTGGCAGCATTCTCTCTCTCTCTCTCTCTCTCTCTCTCTCTCTCTCTCTCTCTCTCTCTCTCTCCTCTCTCTCCCTCCCTCTCTCTCTCTCTCCTCTCTCTCTCTTCTCTCTCTCTCTCTCTCTCTCTCTCTCTCTCTCTCTCTCTCTCTCTCTCTCTCCTCTCTCACACCGTGAATGGGAGAGGTAGGGAGGTAGGAGGGGAGGGTGTTGGATCAGTGCCACATGAAACAAAAGAAGGCAGGTCCACCACAGGGGGTCATAGGTCACCCCTGAAATCTGTGGCACTGGCGACAGGCGTGGCGGACTGACCAGGGGACACACACACACACAAAACAACACACACAACAACACACACACACACACACACACACACACACACACACACACACACACACACTACACACACACACAACACACACACACAAGGCACACACACACACACACACACACACACACACACACACACACACAACACACACACACACACAACACACACACACAGAGGTCCTGTGGGCCCTGTTACACCATACAGCCTGCTGTTTCTGTCTGGTCGTCTGGCACCACCACACTGCATCCCGCCCGGAAAGAAAGAGTGGGGAGGGATGAGAAGAAAGGGATGATGATGGTGGTGTGTGGGGGGGGGGGAGGGGAGAGAGAGGGGGAGAGAGAGAGACAGAGGGAGAGAGAGAGAATCAGAGACAGACATGAAGAGAAGAAGATAGATATGAAGGGAAAGATGGAAAGGGAAGTTTGGAGAAGAGAGAGAGAGAGAGAGAGAGAGAGAGAGAGAGAGAGAGGAAGAGAGAGATGATGATGATGATGATTGATGATGATAATCTTTATTTCCAAGGGTAACAGATAAGCAAACACATGCTTTTTTTCATCCGGCCCTTGCCCCGTTAAGGGACTAAGTATGACTAGCGACTAAGACTTACAAAACTTTTAACAAACACACATATCTTCACAACATTAAAAAGTTCATCCATTAAGGCGTAGATGACTTTAAAAGGAAAAAAGAAACGATTTAAACAACAAACAAGAATAAAGATATGTATTACAAAGAAGAAAAGATTCGGCACACACAGATATGGAATAAGCGATCCTCCTATCGAAGAGGGGAGAGAGAGAGAGAGAGAGAGAGAGAGAGAGAGAGAGAGAGAGAGAGAGAGAGAGAGAAGAGAGAGAGTTACATTCCTTTTGTAAAACATTAACATACAACAAACTGCTAAGGATGATAATTAGACAATTACAATGCATCAATAATATAAACATTTGTACTTTCTTTTACATTTACATGATGTGGTTATAAGGCAAAACGAGAACGAACAATCAGTTATCAGTAAGCAGCAATATTCCTAGCATCAATAATCATAACACTTATTTTTCATGATGTGTGCATGTGTGTGTGTGTGTGTGGTGTGTGTGTGTGTGTGTGTGGTGTGTGTGTGTGTGGCGCGCGCGCGCGCGCGTGTGGTGTGTGTGTGTGTGTGTGTGTGTGTGTGTGTGTGTGTGTGTGTGTGTGTGTGTGTGTGTGTTGTGTGTGTGTGAGAGAGAGAGAGAGAGAGAGAGAGAGATGCCATTATCATTTACCTTCCCCTTCCATCTTTTTTTTTTTCTTTTCGACCATTCATACACTACCCAAAACTATAATTATTAATTAAGCGACAATCCATCGAAACGCAGCCGTAATTAACGGGAGGGGGGGGGGGGTGGGGGGGTGGGGGGAGGGGAAGAGAGAGAGAGAGAGAGAGAGAGAGAGAGAATAATTCCATTTTTCTATCCAACATATCACATGCTAAACATTGCTATAAATTTGAATAAAGAGCAATACATCAATATGATCAACAGTAATCCGGACACACATTTATCACCTTGCAGTTACAGTGCTCGAAGAAATCAAAGTATTAAGACATCAATCAATTAGTGACAATGCACCAATAAAACCAGCGACCACAACAGTCATTCATCATACTATAATTTCAATCATTAATAGAACCGATAGTAACCATATCTCTCATTTATCATTATCTAGTTTTGAAAACATCAGTGGAAAGGAAACGGCGTATCAGTTTAATATGCAGCAAAACAGAGGGTGTGCCCTGGTATATGTATTTTGTCCCTAATAGCAATGGTCTGCTGTGAAATGTGTAATTAGTTTTTCCCTGAAGGATTCTGTAATTTGAGTACATCGGAAATGTAGTGGAAGTGAATTCCAAACCACGCTACCTGAGTAAGATAAGCTTGATTTAAATAGATCTATTCTAGGTGTGGGAACCTGGAATTTGGTTGAATCCCTAGGGTTTATGCTAAATTTGGACTGAAGAGTTTGTGGTGCTAAACCCGATGCAATTTTTTGCATTAGCAGACATTTGTTGACAGCAAACATTTCTTGTAACGGAAGAGCCCCCGCTTTAGTATAATCCCCTTCACTAAGACTAGATGATTTTAATAGGACTGCTTTAAGTGCTCTTTTGTAGACACTCTTAAGAGGTTTCATGGCATTAGCACTAGCAGAATCAAATAGTGTTGAACAATAATTGATTGAAGAGAGAACATGTGCGTGTAGGAACAATTTCCTGGCATGAAGGTTTAAGAAATGCTTAATCTTGCACAGCTGATATGTTTGACTGGATATTGATTTACATAAACTGCGAAGGTGATAAGACCAAGAAAGATTATTATCAACATATACGCCTAGAACTCGATGGCTATCCACCACTTCAATTTCCTGATTATTGATAAAAACAGATGGGGGCTGTGTGGTTATGTTTTGTCTTCTCTGCCTTGTTGTTATCAGCATTAGTTTTGTTTTGTTAGGATTCAGTGACATGTGATTTACATTGCACCAATTACTTAAGATGTCAGCATTCTTCTGTAATGAAGTGAAAACAGCTTCCAAGCTGAAGCTACTTGTATGGACAGTGGTATCATCACAAAAGAGTTCACATGAATCCTCAATATAAAGAGGGAGATCATTTCTATAAACTGAGAACAGCAACGGACCTAACATAGAACCCTGGGTACGCCATGTTGGATAGTTAGCTTCTCTGATAAATTGTTGTTGACACAAACGATTTGTTGACGATCTTCTAGGAATGATGTTATCAGTTGGAAGGTATTTCCTTTTATACCACATAATAAAAGCTTCCTGCATAACAGTTTGTGGTCAATTACATCAAAAGCCTTTGCAAAATCAACAAACAGTGCGCCACAATATTTATTCTCATTAACACTGGCTAGCCATTGATCTACTAGGTTTGTAAGCGCTGTATGACAAGAATGATTTTTCCTGAATCCTGATTGATTTTTATTTAGTAGGTTGGAGGAGTCAAAATGGTGGCAAAGATGTTTATTTATGTGTTTTTCCAAGGGCTTGGACAGAACTGGCAAAATGGATATAGGTCTGTAGTTGGATGGTTCAGATTTGTCTC
>CM065741.1:41143539-41148539 GCA_033310375.1 Conus canariensis | reverse complement strand
TGTCCGACACCACATACTTTGATATTCCTAGATAGAGAAGCAATAGGAATGAAAAACAAAGACGAGGTTTAAGTGACCTAATCCCTGATTCTGCTTTCTTTCCTTCTAAAATCCTCTGCATCTTTAACAAAGGTGTACCAATTAACAATTCACAAATAATATCTTTAAAGACAGAATATCGCACACAATTCTTTTTTCTCAAAATTATGTACAGTCATTACTCCCCCCCCCCCCCCCCCCCTCCGCTGGTTTTCGGGAAGGTCATAGGTTTGATTCCTATCAGAGCCATTATTTTGTGGGAAAATGCCCATGAAAGCATTTAACACCAACCCTGACACATGGGAACAAACTGCTGTGGATCGAGTAGATGGCGCTACTTTATCCACAAAGGCGTCAATTCGTGTGAAGAAAGGAGGACAGCTGCAGCGCTACAAAAGAGACAGGCAAGGAAAGCCCGCGCCAGCAAGCAAGAGGACGTCCCCCACATTCCCTGTCCGAGCTGTCACTGCACATTCCGTGCACGCATTGGCTTGATCGGCCACCTGCCTGCTCACATTCGTTTCACCCTCCTCAACCCTAAGATGACCGAATTTGTCCTCGTCGACTCGACGGACGAACAACTAAACAATAATTGTGGGATTTGTTGTTGTTGTTATTGTTGTTGTTGTTGTTGTCCATGACTGGCTCCTACTCAGAATTGAGTTTGATACGGGCTTGACTGCGAAGACTGGAGTCATCCAGTCGAGTTTCATCCTCTAAAGGGATGTGTCTCTGAGAGCGTTGCTAAAACATCGTGACCAACACCACAGGTGTCTGTATCTCCCGACCTCAGGGATCTGTTATGAAAGTAAGTGTAGAGTACATCCCTGTCATAAATTCTCAGACTAGAAAGGAACTCCATAGTAACATCTACATACCATCCTTATCCACATCCTCATTAATCAGCATGAAAAAGTGTGTCCCTTCATGTCCTGCTCGCACTGAACCCTCTCTTTCCATTTGCTTTCCACATCTCCACTCTTTTGTGAGTTTGTGTGGAGGTAGCCAGTAACAGCGAGTTTATAGAGACTGTCACTGGACTGACATGGTGACACCCCCGTCAGGGAGATGCTCACTCTCACTGGCTCTTTAACTACATATTCATTGTCATCAGTAGGCGGCTTATTATGCCGTGTCCTGAGCATGTTGGTTGAGAACAGACAATGAGGACAGACACCACTAAATACCACCGAAGTGACTCAGTGGCATTCAGTGTCTTCTCTGGTGGGCTGACTCATGACGACTTGACACTGACTCTCCCTATGGACCACAGGTGCTGCGGTTGTGGCCAGACAATGCGGGGTTGTGGCCAGACAATGTGGAGTTGTGGCCAGACAATGTGGAGTTGTGGCCAGACAATGTGGGGCTGTGGCCAGACAATGTGGGGTTGTGGCCAAACAATGTGGGGTTGTGGCCAGACAATGGGGGTGTGGCCAGACAATGTGGGGTTGTGGCCAGACAATGTGGGGTTGTGGCCAGACAATGCAGGGTTGTGGCCAGACAATGGGGGTGTGGCCAAACAATGTGGGGTTGTGGCCAGACAATGTGGGGCTGTGGCCAGACAATGTGGGGTTGTGGCCAGACAATGTGGGGTTGTGGCCAGACAATGGGGGGCTGACATTGACTCTCCCTATGGACCACAGGTGCAGGGGTTGTGGCCAGACAATGTGGGGGGGTGGCCAGACAATGTGGGGTTGTGGCCAGACAATGGGGGTGTGAGGCCAGACAATGTGGGGTTGTGGCCAGACAATGTGGGGTTGTGGCCAGACAATGTGGGATTGTGGCCAGACAATGTGGGGGTGTGGCCAGACAATGTGGGGGGGTGGCCAGACAATGTGGGGTTGTGGCCAGACAATGGGGGTGTGTGGCCAGACAATGTGGAGTTGTGGCCAGACAATGTGGGGTTGTGGCCAGACAATGTGGGGTTGTGAATGTCAGGGTGTGGCGGTGGACAGGGAAGCTGGAGTAAGCAGTGTGAAGGTCACGCCACTATGATGGCACAGAAGACTGAGACAGCAATAAGAAAAAAAGAAAGAGAGAGAAAGAAGAAAGAAAGAAGTAAGAAAGACAGACACGTGGCACAGAAGACTGAGACAGCAAAAAGAAAGAAACAAAGAAAGAAAAGAAAAGTAAAAAAAGAAAGACAGAAAGAAGAAGTTGACAGAAAAAAGGACACGTAGCACAGAGAACTGAGACAGCAATAAGAAAGAAAGAAAGAAACAAACAAAGACACATGGCACAGAAGACTGAGACAGCAGTTTAAAAAAAAAGAAAAGAAAGAAAGAAAAAGGAAAGAAAGAAAGAAAAGACAAATGGCACAAAAGACTGAAACAGCCATAGGAAGAAAGAAAGAAAGAAAGAAACGCATTCTCAATCTCCTTTGCTTAAATTCCTAAAGTTGTGACATCCAGTTGCAGGCGAGAGCGTGGTTCAGAAACTGCTGACGTCAGAACTGAACGTTATTTCCTCATGTCCGGTCTGCCAAACATGCACCAATCAACACTCAGGAGGAAGGCTTAGGGCCAGCTTACATACCAGCAGATGAATCCCGATCAATCTTTCTACCAATCACAACGAAGTTTAAAGAATTCGATGCATCATGTAACCCGACAACTATTACTGATATATTTTGTTCATATAAATGAGATATAGGTAAAACAAAAAGACAAAATTATAATTATTAAATTTCCATTTAAGCTCCTGTGTGTTTAAAATTTACTTCATCCACAACACAAACTAGAAAGATCTGTAAAAGCGAGAAATGAAAAAAAAGGGAAATCTTTTTCTAATTGCATACCTTCATTTTTTTTTTTATGTGCACTAAAAATTGTGATCTCAACTGGTTGTCGTATAACTCGTGGTGTGCGCCAAGGAGTCTTCTCACCTGTCAAAATGTACGAGTGTGTGTACCAAGAGTGGTCTATGTGTAATCGGCACTAAACTGTTTCTTCTCTACAGTTAAAAAAAAAAAAAAAAGTGGTAGATAGCAGGAATTCTTTCAGCTATCAACACGTTTGAAAAAAAAAAATCACGAACAATTGGTACGTTTCAGTCCTCGTGACATAACTATGAACTTTGGGTTATAGTTACAAAGAAACTGGCAGAATCACCCCTCAGTGGGAAAAAATGGATGATAAATAAGAACAGAACTCTTACTTCAAGCAATGAGACGTCAACAACGGATCATCCACAAACAAGAATAACTTGTGCTCTGTAAAATCTGTCTACGAAAATAAAAGTGGGGAAAATGGGAGGTTGAAGAACCCACCTTAAAAAAAAAAAAAAAAAATGGAAGTTGGAGGAGAGCATGACAGAAAGAAAAAAAAAACGATGGATTAACAACTTTGCAGAATGGACAGTGACACCATCTGCAGAATTCCAGGCCTTGGTACACAACCGACGGAACTGGAAAAAACCTGTTGAGGTGTTCTTCAGTGAGGTGCCCAAATGGCTCTCTATGGAGCGTGAAAAAAAAGAGGGGGTGGGGGAAGAAGGAAAGTAAGAAGAGGAGAAGGAGAGAAGAAGAAGAAGAAGAAGAAGAAGGAGGAGGAGGAGGAGGAGAGAAGAAGAACAAAGAGGAGGAGGAGGAGGAGGACGACGACGACCAGGACGAGGAGGAGGAGGACAACAACAACAACAACAACAACTCAAGAACAACAAGAGACCAACTAACACAAGGATTTTGACCAGGCTTACACTGAATCAGTACAACCAGATACCAGGGTCCAACTGTGTGAAGGCAGCTTTAGCCCAGCATCAGTGTATCCTTGAAAAACGAAGCCAGGCCAATGATCAGCTTGTTTGTGGCCTGGCCAAACGAGAGCACTCAGTACACGTCAGCGAGTCGGTGGGGCCCGAGTTGGCGCAAAATCTAATAACAATCCGCTGTTGTGTGGTTGCCGTGTTGGGGTCGTGTGGGACAGATGATTGATTGAGGCAAATCTCTACGTTGACGTTTGCCTCATAGCAACTTCCGGTTTGCGCGACGACAGGGGTGGGAAAACCTTAGGGTCATATTACACGAGGCAGGATCTTTTTTTTTTTCTTTCTATTTTTCTTTTGTTCTTTGTTTGTTTGTTTGTTTGTTTGTTTGTTTTACGGAATGAGAGCAACATGTGACTGTGCACAGAAATTCCCTTACAACTGAGTTTATTTACTCAAAGTTCTTCGGTTGCTATGAAGGCTTTATTTATTTTTCGGCTAAATCTACATTTACCCTCATAAGAGAAGATAACCTGCCGGCGGGAAACAGGTTTCTGAATAATTCGTTGCGTTTCCTTCTGTCAGTAGATTATCTTCTCCTTTGGAATTAAAGGTGAATATAGCCACTTAAACTTTTGTCATGCGGTGATTTAGGCGCTACGCAATATATATTTACAGAACAAGTAATCGTACGCCTCCTTATACATTGAAAATTGTAAGAATTATCCTGAGAGTGTATTTCATCGGAGTGCGCAGTTCTGTGAGCACCTGTCATTTTATCTACGCAAGAAAATCCATGGCACCTTACATTAGGTGGACTGCTCTTCATTGTCGACACCGTTGTACACCAAGTACCACGGTACCAAGTCTCGTTCGGAGTGCGTCATCTCCTCATTTCTCCCTTCGCACGAAATCCAACAAGTTCGTAGGTATCAATTATCTAGGAAGACTTATTTCTATTCTGTAGGTTTATTCCTTTTTTTTTCCTTGAGAAATTTATGAAAATGCCACAACACCCCACACACACACACACACACACACACACACACACACACACACACACACACCACCATAAAAAAAATTAAAGAAATTTTTTAAAAACCTGGATCCACCTTTTGTTTTGGATTCGCACTGACATTTACACCCTTCCATCAAGGTTCTTGAAAATCGGTCCGGTACTTTTTTTTTCTTTTTTTTTTTTTTTAGCTTAGTCTTGCTGACAGAAACAGACAGGCCAACAATCAAACCCACGAACGTGT
>CM065741.1:41126039-41131039 GCA_033310375.1 Conus canariensis | reverse complement strand
AGCCATGGGAGAAATGTTTTGTGAGCCTTGAGATAAACGATTCTTAGGTCTTGTTTGAGACAAATGTGTTGTCAACCTTGAGATAAATGTTTTGCCGGTTATGTGATGTTTTGTCAGTCTTAAAACAAATGTTTCGTTAGCCTTAAGATGAATATTTCGCCGATTTTCAAATAACTATTCCAGTAAGTCTTGATTGAGGCAAATACTTTATCAGTCTTGGGACAAATGGTTGACAAAAACTATCGAAAAAAAATCCCCTGACCTGAAGGAAGAATTTTTGTTTTTTAATTCTAAGTTTCATTTGGAATTGAGATAAGTCTGAGAGACAACAGGAATGGAAAGACTCGAAATATCTCCGATGTTTCTTGAAGGTAGATAATACACAAATATTGGATGTATCTGCAGACAAATTAGAAACATGAGATTTGTTGTCCCTCAAACTACTCGGTCTTTTTCTCTGTTACTTCTACAATGTTTGGATTGTCAAAATAGCCTGAAAATCAGGAAGAAGAAATTGCTTCTAATATTGAGCTGTGTCAAAGTGACAGGTGTTCAGAGAGAGAAGGATTTGGGGTGAATAAATAAAAAATATATAAAAAGTAAGAAAATACACAATTGAACAAGAAAGAAGGAAAGAGAGAAAAAAAAAAGAGGTTAAAAAAGTAAGAAAGTACCAGAATGACCAAGAAAGAAAGAATTATATTATGTTAATATGAAGCCCATTCGTAGATCCGAAGAGAGGAAGGTCAAGATTAATTAGGCATAAAACAGGATTTTTGGAAGAAAACATAAATACATAATTGCATGAGTAAATGAATGAATAAACTGATAAATACATGATGATTAATGGACTGATGAATCAACATATATACAGGATGTTCATATGAATCGCGTTTGTAGGACAGTAGAAAGAAACTCGTGGAGAGCGTGGCAGCAGAGAGTCCTCAGAAGAGAAGCCCCCTTCAAGCAAGTGTTTCGGCCCTTATCTCCTGACACTCTAGGGGGGTTGGGCCACACCCGGTTCATGACTCCGGATGTCCCTCTGCTGCCCCTTTTTTTCCCATCTTGGGACGAGCCATGGCTGGGATTCGAACCCATGACCCTCTGGACATGCTCATTTTCCACTTAATGACTCGCGCTTTAACCACTGAGCCACAGGGACACCTGATATTTGTAGGGAAATTAAGCCTTATGAAGTTCACTTTTGTTCCTCCTTGACCAGATCCAGCTTGAACACCTCTCTGCCGCTTCTGCCATTGCTTTCAGGGCTCTGGTTTTTTCCTTCCCTGCAACTGAGAGCTGTTTCATGAGGCTGTATGCAGACGTTCCTACAAACCCCCTAGCTCCAATTTCTGCAGTGAGGACTTTGACCTGATAGCCTTCTCTCCTCAGGCTGTTTGCCAGATCAGCATACTTTTCAGTCTTGTAGATTTGAGCTGCCTCCATTCTGTTCTCATATGGCACCGTGAGCTCGATCATGATCAGCTGCTTGGTTGACTTAGAGTGGACTACTATGTCTGGTCTCATGCCACTCTTGCTGATGATCTCTGGGTGACTCTTCCATTCTGGGAGGTCTGCAGTGCACTCCCAGTCATCTGCCCCGTCCAGCAGACTCTGCCTGCATGTTTCGAGTGGCACTGTTGTTCTTGGCCATGATTTGCTGCCTCCTGCCGTGAAGAATGTTGCGGGTGCTTTTGGAGTCCTGATTTTCCCTTTTGTGGTGTTGGTACTAGCCCAGACTACTTGTACAATTTCTTTGAGCACTTGGTTGTGCCTCCATGTGTACCTTCCTTGAGCCAGGGCTACTTTACATGAGCTTAGGACATGCTCCACTGTTTGTTTTTCATGGCAGAGGGGGCATGCAGGATCGTCTGTTTTCCCCCACTTCACCAGGTTTGCATTTGAGGGCAGAAGGTCATATGCAGATCTGAGAATGAAGCTGATCCTGAGAGGGGCCATGTGCCAAATGTCATTCCAAGTGAGACTTCTTTGGAGTGCATTCTCCCACGTTGTCCATTGCCCTTGCTGGCTCTGCTGGACTGCTTTTTGGAGTCTTTTTTGGTCTTCTTCTTTTCTCATCTCCTGAATCATCATGTCTCTTTTGGCTTTTCCTTTGGCCTTTGACCACCATTCAGTTTTGGTCACCCCCAGTCCCTGTCTGTTGGTCTGTGTGTGTCCTGTTATTTCTCTGATCTTGAGACTTTCTTTTGCAGAATCCATCGCCTCTTGAACTTTCCATTTTCTGCCTGTCTTCAGCTGGGGCTTAATTGCTTCTACCACCTTGTCTCCTGAGTCCTCCAGCATGCTTTGAAGTCTGATCTTCCCTGCTTTGTATTCCTCCAGGATGGATTTCAGGGGTAGTTTCAGCTTTGCTTGGCGACAGTACAGCGCTATGTCAGTCAGACAGGGTGGGACACCAAGCCATTTCCTTGTGAACTTGTTGATTTTGGCTTCCATTGCCTCCACTATGCTGGTGCAGATGTCGTATATCATCAGAGGCCATAGCAGCTTTGGTATCAGCATGAACTGCAGACACCAGACCTTGTATTTGCCAGGGAGCCCACACTGGTCAATGGTCTCCAAGCCTTCCTCCGCCATCTGCTTGGTTTCTTTTGCTCTTTGTGTGTCTTTCAGCGTATCATCATACCATCTTCCAAGGCTCTTGACTGGTTCTTCTGTGACTGTTGGAATGGCCTGGTTGGCAACACTGAAGACCACAGATCCGGCCACTTTTCCTTTCCTCAGTGAGAGACTCCGTGATTTCTTTGGCTTGAACTTCATTCTGGATGAGGCAACTATGTCGTCCAGCCTCTCCAGCACATGACGTGTCTCGTCTTCTCTGGATGAAATCACTGTAGTGTCATCCATGAAGGCCTTGAGAGGAGGCATCTTGTATCCATCGCCAAGGTCTGTTTGTCTCGCGTTGTTTGTTGCTGCTTTCAAGATGAGTTCCATTGCCAGCACGAACAGTATTGGGGAAATTGCACAGCCCATTGCAATACCCACTTCCAAGTTGATCCAGTCTGTTGTGTACTCCTTGGTAGAGAACCGCATTGAGAAGCCATTGAAGTACTTCTTGAGCATGTCGCGGATGTTCTTTGGCACATGGTACATCTCAAGAGCCAACTGTATCATCTCATGGGGCACAGATCCATATGCGTTTGCCAGATCAAGCCACACTACGTCCAGGTCTCTCTTTTCTGTTTTTGCTTTTTGGATTGCGTCCCAGATCATTGTGGCGTGTTCTACACAGCCCGCCACGCCTGGGATGCCACCTTTCTGGACTGACACATCCAAGTACTTGTTTTCCATCAGGTACTTGGTCAGCCTTGCTGCCATGACAGAGAAGAAGATTTTCCCTTCGACGTTCAGTAGTGATATTGGCCTGAACTGGCTAATGTCACTTGAGTTTTGCTCTTTGGGGATGTACACACCATCTGCCGTCATCCACTGGCCGCTGATCTTCTGGTTTCTCCAAGCCGATCGCAGCAGCCTGTGGAGCCACTCCAGCACCTTGGGACATTTCTTGTAAAGCTGGTAAGGTATTCCGTTTGGCCCTGGTGATGATTTGGCTCTGGCTTTGTCGACCACCTTCTTGATTTCCGCCAACGTTGGAGGCTTGCCATTGAACTGTTCCTCAGGGTTGGTTGGCCACACCAGACCTTGAATGTCGAGTGGTGCTTTGCTCTGTGGGTCAGAGTATGTTTTCCTCAGATGCTGCTCAAGAACTCCTTTGTCCACACTTAGGGTCCCAGATTTTGGCTGCTCAAACAGTGTTCTGGCAAACTGGAAGGGGTCTCTGAAGAAGCGCTCTTGTGTCTTCTTCTTTTTGCTCTTCCTCTTCCTCGCAGATTCCGCTTTGCTGAGGGCACTGTGTTTTTCTTTCAGGTCTTTCCACAGTTTTTCCAAGCCTTGTTTTTCAGCTGGCAGTGCGGTCTTCATTTGCATCTTGAGGTTTTTCTTTTGGACCCTGATCTTGTCCATCTTTTCTTGGCGTCTGGATTTCTTTGGAGGTGTTTTCTCTTTGGGTAGTTTTGCTCCATAGGCGTCTCTACATGTGGCATACACAATGTCCCCATATGTGGCTAGTTTGTGTTCCAGGGTGCTTTTCCCTATCAGTGCATCGAGTCTTTGGACGATTTTTGCATCCAGTTTCTCCCAATCTTCAGTTTCGTTTGCTCGTGGCAGGTTGAGTTTCAGGCGCCTGGCATCGAGGGCCTGTGCAAATTCCTCATCCGAACCAACAGCGTGGATGTCCTTGGCACTGGTGGTTTAAGAGAAAAGAGAAAGATCTTTGTTAACAGATGAATGAACACATAAACAAATACATACAAAATATCCAAAAAAAAATTATTGTATTGTATAACAACATCTTCACAATGGCTTTTACTGTGGGATATTCGGACTGATCTCCCCTGAGACAGTATGTTATGACGCCTTAGTACAGCTTACTGTGTCAGCCATCTTCCTTTTCTTGTCTTTTCTTTCTTTTTCTCCTTTTTTTCTGTCTGTCTCTGTACGCATTTTTCCCTGTCCAAATAGATATCTCAACACAAAATTTGACCATATGGAGGGAAAAAAACCTACCAGGATATTGCCGTGTTTTATCTTTATTTTCATTTTCTTTATTGTCACGCGAGTCTACTGCAATTCCCTTAATGTACTTCCACAATATCGGGATTACTTATCGAAACCCTCCTCCCCCCCCCCCTCCACCAACCCTTTACCACCCCCTTCTGCTTCCCCCTCCAGCCCACCCACCCCCACCCACCCCCCACCCCGTCCTCCTAGCCCCCACCCTTACCCTCACCCCCACCCCTGTCCTCGTTATACGATGGCTCGAAAGCTGGAACTTTCCTTCTTCCTCTCAGACCGGTTCTGACAGTGTTTGGCAAGCTTCTAACGGCAACAACAGAGAAAAGCAGGCGGAAGAAGTGGGAAGTCTTTGGGGGTGAACAGCGAAGGGCAGCCTTTGATCTGATGGATGTTCGTTCCTTTGA
>CM065741.1:41113539-41116039 GCA_033310375.1 Conus canariensis | reverse complement strand
GCAGCTTTCCAGCACTCTGTCCCCCTGCGCCATCTCCTGGAAGCAGCCTACTGGCGTTCGGAGAATCCCTTTATAAACTTTTATTTAAGGGACATCCGCATGACCAGGGCTGACGGTTCTGAAGGGATATCCTTTGTGGCGGCTAATGCAGCCATATCGGTTAACCCCAAGAACCACTAGGGCACTCGCCCTCCTCCTTTTACGATAAATTCTGCTATGGTCTGACATGGTACAGTATATGACGCCAAAATGGGGAGTTTGTATTATACTCCCTGTTTGGCTAGTATACTTACCATGTCAGACTCTAATGCCCGCCCTACCTTCCCCACTAGCGCCAAGGTCCTTGGGGTTACCTGGCGTGCAGGCCTCGACGAATGAGGTACAGGAAGTTTACACCGGCTTCTTCCTTCGGCGGAAGTAGGGTGGGCGTCACGTGACTGTCTTATTACTGCATTAGCCACACAAAATCTTCGGCCTGACAGAGCTGGCTAACTGCCGTGAATGCTATGGTCTGACATGGTAAGTATACTAGCCAAACAGGGAGTATAATACAAACTCCCCATTTCTGAACCGGATCTTATTGAAAGTTTAGTTATGATTCAGGAATTTGATGGAATTGGGAACAAAACTGGTTTTGGTTCTATTTGTCTTGAATTATGGAATTTACAATCTTCGTCCAGAGGGTAGAACATTGTAGGTTTTTGAAATAACGTGAGAACTGTCGGCAGCAATGTTCACAGCTTTTTGTGTGACTCGTCATTCATACAATGTATCTAGCTGTTCTTGATTTTTGCCAATAATTTTTCCACGTGTATTCACCACTCTGTTTAAAACGTTTTTGTTTTCACGCTAAGATTTCCAAACCAGCATTAAAAAAAAAAGTAAAGGACAACACTGCTTCTACAAAACGACAATAAAGCATTTAAGATGTCCCTTTTGACAGCGAGAGACCGAAGTTTCTGAGTATTTGCATTAAAATTCAGCTTATCATCGAAACTAATACCCAGATACTTATATTCACTTTCCACTTTGGTGCTTTCAATATACAAGTGAGGGACAGGAGCTGGGTTTCTTCGAAAATCAATTACCAACTCCTTCGTCTTACTAACATTCAAATCTAGACAGTTCTCTTTGCACCATGTACAAAAATGTTCCACCTCTTGAAACTAAATGGTATCTGAATTTGACAGGTCTTCTAAAGCAGAGTCATCTGAGTACAGGAGTGACAGAAGAACCAGTACAATCATTTCTATAAAGAGTAAAGAGTACACGGGAGAGAACGGTGCCTTGACATGTACCAGTAAATATGAATCTAACGGATGAATATTTTCCCTCAAAGCGTATGCATTGTAACCTGTTGACTTAAGAGTTCACAACCCATAAAATCAATTTTGGGTTGACCTGTAAAGTTTGGAGTTTCTTTGCTATAATGTGTGGTTAAATAGTATTAAAATCTGATGAGAAATCAATCAACAGGATGCGAACAAAAGAATGTTTGTTTTCAAGATGTGTATATGCATGGTTTAAAAGAGTGATTATTGCATCATATGTACTTCTGTTCTGTTTGTATGCAAATTGGTATGGATCACAAAGCATAGTAATCGTAAGTGCACGCGTGATGTATATTCGTTAGTGCACGCGTTTGCATCCATTTGCTTGCTTCAGGTCGGAGACTCGGACACCGGTGACTGGCGGAGGTTAAAGATCCCACAGAAGCTGTTACAGGAGATGAATTTTGCTCAGCTGCAGGTTCTGGTCAACGATCTACACAGCCAGATTGAAAGTAAGACACCTGGTTTCTCTTGGTCAGCTCCACGTTATTACACGTATGCACTTTGAAAGCGCCTCGCCTTTTAAAAGAGACGAGCGTTATGTCATGTCAAAAACAGTAACCTGTGTGTAATCGGCACACAACTGTTTCCTCTTCACAACCACCAGTGAATGATGAAAGCTTTCACATGAAAATTGGTGAATAATGGAATAAAGTCATGACAATTGATAAACCCGTCTATAATCATCTGGCTGGATGAATGTTGAGCCTATATCATGGTGACAGTTCTGATGGAGATGGAGGTGAACCTAGGAAAGGTTTTTAAAGTGCCATGAGTATTGTACTTAGCGAATACAGTTGATGCTTATTAATGTGATGTATGATGTGGTTTAAAAAAAAAAAAAAGAAGTTTGACGACTAAGTCATGACATCACAATAAGCACCAGAGACTGTCCAAGAGATTGCCGGCACACCAAACTCGGCAGAGGCAAACCGGTGAAACAAAACCGGTAACTATGTCATCACAACCAGTAAAAGTCAACTGCACAAACGCTAGGGTCTACTTTCTCACCAGTGAAGTAAAAATAAAATTGGTAAGTAAAACCGGTGGCCCATGTTTCTGACGGTATTTCGTCGTCTGAATCTGTACAATACCGGTAATTAGGCCAACCGGTTAACGTAAATATAGTGATGAAGACCCTGGTGAATTTTGTGAGAAAAAAAAAAAAA
>CM065741.1:41016039-41111039 GCA_033310375.1 Conus canariensis | reverse complement strand
TACCAACTGTTCTGCAGTGAAAAGGTTTTTTTTTTTGTTTGTTTGTTTGTTTTTCTTAAATGGGAAAGTGAAATTAACACGGTAGATAACCAGTCTTCTAGGCAGAGTAACGTAAAAATATGAAAAAAACTGTTAAAATACTTTTAAAATACACGAAGTTCTCTTTTGTCTATGGACAACACTTTGATTTAAGATCTACTTAAAGAGTCTCAATTACAACAATGAATAAGAATGTTTTTTGAGTGAATAAGGGACCTCAGAATTGACATGTACGTAAAAAGGTCAAGTAACTACGTATGAAAGTGAATCTGTGATCTAAGAAAGTCATACTAACGTGTTGAAGTGTTTTAAATGGAAAAAACGTTGCAGAATAATTATCTAAATTGTCGAAAATGACGCCAGTACCAAAGTAATATCGGTGAATAATTAAAACCAATGGGGAAATAAACCATGTGAACTCCCAATTTTTTTTTTTTTAATCTAGGTAATTCTGAGCTCATATTGTCCACAATGTGCAGCTCCAAATAATGGTTAATGCTTGCAGTTTATAATCATTCATAGTTCAAGATTGCCAGGTATTACTAGTGGTATTCTTCAACAAATTATGGGAAAAGTTATGAATGGTTAGATACTAGTCATCATCTTGGCATTACGAGGTAGGATTGGTGGCGTTTCACTTCAATGTGGCACAGGATGTATCTGACCCAGTGGAAAGGAAAGAGTGAGTACACCTGATGAAATATTTTATTAACTATAGAGTCACAGAAAGGTGATAACGGGGTTATCTCAGGGGTTTTTTTTAATCAGAAAAAATGATAATTCTGAGAGTGTAAGTGAAGAAATCGCAGGGCAAGAATGATGACACTAATTGTTATTCAGTTGCAGACAATCATAACCCTCGTTGATCTTATAGAGGGAGCAGAACAGGCAATCACAGACTATACAACTATCAAATGTTATTAAAAAAAAAAAAAGGCCAAACGGCAGGAACGTCCATCGATGGTTGTATAAAAAAAGAAGAAAAAGGAAGAAAAACAGTCTCTCTGCTGTAGAAGAAAGGCTCAATAACCGCGAGACTAGAAACGATGGAAAAAGAGAACAGTATCATCATTTTTGCAAACCTTTTATCGATTCTGTTACAAATAGTCATGATTTCTTCATTTCATTTCAAACGAAATAGCATGGCTCGACAATAGAAAAAATCTTGCATATGTATGGTAATTAACCAAACAACTGGAGACTGCAAAGTTGAGAATCGGTTCTTCAAGAAATGCATGTGTGATCAAATCTGGCATAGGCAGAGAAGTTGAGATCTATTAGTACTCAACGAATTTCCTCCAGAAAGACTGGAAGATGTTGATGAATGGACAACTCACAACGATGAGCATTGCTGATATTGAAACGATTCAAGGACAGTTGGTGAATGGGCTACTTGAAAGAAATCGTGAACAAATCACGACAATGGACGTTGCTAGCGCACCTGTTGTGAAAAACAGTTGTTGAATGCAGTTCTTTAAAAAAAATCGTGGACAAATCACGACGACCAACGTTGCTGGCATTAAAATGATCCATGGGCAGTTGCTACATGGACTATCTTAAGTGAACTAACCAGATCACGACCAACATCGTTGTTAATATCGCAGATAATCGTTGAATGCACTACCTAAATGAATTTGCAAATGAATCACGTAGATAAACATTATTAGTATTGAACAGATTCGTGGTCATTGTTGGTGGATGAACAACTTTAAACGAACTGTGCACGAATCATACAATGAACGTTGCCAGTGTTGAAAAACAGTTGGTGAATGCACTATCTTAATAACTTGTGAACAGATCACACGATGAATGTAGTTAGTATTGAAGAACATTTGTGAACGCACTGCCTAAATTACTTGTAAACAAACCACACAATGAACATTGTTACTATTAGATAACAGATCTAGTTGCAAAGCGAGAGGACTGCAGGCGGAAATCTAAACAAATCTTAAATAAATGTTAGCGAACCGCCCAGAGAACGTGGACAAACGAGTCACAAGACGTCTTGTGACTCGTTTGTCCACGTTCTCTGGGCGGTTCGCTAACATTTATTTAAGATTTATTAGATAACAGTCGATGAAGACACTACGTTTATAATTTGTGACAAATCACACAATGGACGTTGCCAGTATCAAAAAATAGTTGGTGAATTCACTATCATAATAACTTGTGACAAATTACACAATGGACGTTGCCAGTATCGAAAAATAGTTGGTGAATTCACTATCATAATAACTTGTGACAAATCACACAATGGACGTTGCCAGAATCGAAAAATAGTTGGTGAATTCACTATCATAATAACTTGTGACAAATCACACAATGGACGTTGCCAGTATCGAAAAATAGTTGGTGAATTCACTATCATAATAACTTGTGACAAATCACACAATGGACGTTGCCAGTGTCGAAAAATAGTTGGTGAATTCACTATCACAGTAAATTGTGAACAAATCAGGTAATGAACGTTGCTGATGTTGAAATACAGTTCGTGAACGCGCTGCCTTGGTAGATTGTGAACAAATCACGGCAATGAACGTTACTAGTGTTGTGAACGCACCTGGGCAGTAACAGACGGACTGGCTGACATAACTAGGAGGCAAAGAGGCGCAACAGACCAGGCAAATCGGAGAACGGGATCAAAACGCGCTCACACTGCTGTTTCCACAGCTGGTGCGAAGTATCATAAACCTACGTCAGTGACTGACAATCTGAATGAAAATCAATAAACGTAGATGAAAAAATAAAAAACGCAAAGCAAAACATTTGGAAGGAAACACGCTGAGTTCCCGTCAATCACTTCGACGGAGGGCGTGGTCTGCCGGTGCCGATGGACTGTGTGCAGGTTCTGATACACAACACTGGAACATGGTCACAGCTGCTGAGTGTGTGCCGCCCCTTAACTATCCTAACAATGGGCAAATCTTTGGTACCTCAGTGGCCTGTGTAACAGATTCTGCACAGCTGAGCAAACTCATGTTTTGTACAAGTTAAAAGGTTTGTAGGCTATGCATTGTCCTCATCACATCTTAAGCTTACGAGTAGCACGTAGGCCCACAGGTCCTGATTATCACAGATACTGGCGGCAGAGATGAAGAATAATGTGAAGGCGATATAGCTCTAAACAGTCCCAGGGAAGTAGAGACTGTCACGAGAACGATCATCGGCAGAGGCTGAATGTGGGGAGAATGCCCAGTCGAATAAGACTCTTGACCGAGGTTCCGTGTGTGAACGCACGAGCAACAACTCGCACACACGTTAAACCCCATCACCAACGTTCGGAGGAGAAGGCCAGTTTGGCCGTTAGTATGGATGATACGTGTACACCTAGCATGCATCTTTCATCGAAAACTGAAGGAAAGCGTGACAGATATTCGACTGAATGACACGGGGAAACGAGTGATTAGTGCCATCAGGCAGTTGTTCTGCACAGGTAGACAGCCATTTGTGTAAACGACAGCGTAGACTGAGGAGCACTCAAGAGCTTGGGTCTCTAATCGAGGATAGGTGCTGTATAAGTATTCTCAACAACAAAAACGACGACGACGACGGTATTACTACTACGACTAATGATGATGATGATGATAATAGTGATGATAATAATGATGATAATAATGATAATGATAATTATACTACTACTACTATTACTATTACTACTACTACTGCTACTACTACTACTACTACTACTACTACTAATAATAATGATACTGAAATTAGACAAATAATGATACTGATAATGATAACAAAATGTTAGTAATGATGGAAATGATAACGACAACAACTACAATGACAGTTATCATGATAAAATTACGATAATGATGATACTAACAGTAATGATAACGATTAGGATAATGATAATGATATCATACCTTGGACATATCAGGAATGTTACATCCCTGAGGACAGAGGCTACATAATTATGACAAAAATAATGCACATCAAGTCTCTGATAGACGAGGCCTTCACAGATCCAGCCACAAGGCAATTGTAAGACCAAAAGGTTACGTCCTGGATCAATCAAGACCTGTACGTGTCAGAAATCAGATGCTGCATGTGAATACATTTTTTGGTCACATTCTCAACTGTCATTGAAGTATCTACGAGTGGGGATGTGGGACGCACGCAGCACTTTGCTTTGATGCTGGCGTCTTTTGCCGGTGGGCTCCGCCCGCAGTCATGAGATACGGGCTGGCGCACGACGAAGACGCATTCCTGGAGGTTAAGTTCTTTGTGTCACATTCAGTGGCTATCAAACAATGACCTCTGACAGGGAGCAGTTATGCCCCTTGAAGGCCTTCCTCCCCTCTCCCTCTCCCACGAAATAAGAAAGAAAGAAAGAAGAAAACCAAAATGACCTTTGAGAGCCGAGTATAGACCCCTATCATCGGCAGGTAAGCCAGTATAGGCCCCTATCATCGGCAGGTAAGCCGAGTATAGACCCCTATCATCGGCAGGTAAGCCAGTATAGGCCCCTATCATCGGCAAGTAAGCCGAGTATAGACCCCTATCATCGGCAGGTAAGCCGAGTATAGACTCCTATCATTTGCAGGTAAGCCGAGTATAGACCCCTGTCATCGGCAGGTAAGCCGAGTATAGACTCCTATCATTTGCAGGTAAGCCGAGTATAGACCCCTATCATTTGCAGGTAAGCCGAGTATAGACCCCTGTCATCGGCAGGTAAGCCAGTATAGACCCCTATCATCGGCAGGTAAGCCGAGTATAGACCCCTATCATCGGCAGGTAAGCCAGTATAGACCCCTATCATCGGCAGGTAAGCCGAGTATAGACCCCTATCATCAGCAGGTAAGCCAGTATAGACCCCTATCATCGGCAGGTAAGCCGAGTATAGACTCCTATCATCTGCAGGTAAGCCGAGTATAGACCCCTGTCATCGCAGGTAAGCCGAGTATAGACCCCTGTCATCGGCAGGTAAGCCGAGTATAGACCCCTGTCATCGCAGGTAAGCAAGTATAGACCCCTATCATCGGCAGGTAAGCCAGTATAGACCCCTGTCATCAGCAGGTAAGCCGAGTATAGACCCCTATCATCGGCAGGTAAGCCAGTATAGACCCCTGTCATCGGCAGGTAAGCCGAGTATAGACCCCTATCATCGGCAGGTAAGCCGAGTATAGACCCCTATCATCGGCAGGTAAGCCAGTATAGACCCCTATCATCGACAGGTAAGCCAGTATAGACCCTATCATTGGCAGGTAAGCCAGTATAGACCCCTATCATTGGCAGGTAAGCCAGTATAGACCCCTATCATCGACAGGTAAGCCGAGTATAGACCCCTATCATCGGCAGGTAAGCCGAGTATAGACCCCTATCATCGGCAGGTAAGCCGAGTATAGACCCCTATCATCGGCAGGTAAGCCAGTATAGACCCCTATCATCGACAGGTAAGCCGAGTATAGACTCCTATCATCTGCAGGTAAGCCGAGTATAGACCCCTATCATCGACAGGTAAGCCGAGTATAGACCCCTATCATCGGCAGGTAAGTCAGTATAGACCCCTATCATCGGCAGGTAAGCCAGTATAGACCCCTGTCATCGGCAGGTAAGCCAGTATAGACCCCTATCATCGGCAGGTAAGCCAGTATAGACCCCTATCATCGGCAGGTAAGCCGAGTATAGACCCCTATCATCAGCAGGTAAGCCAGTATAGACCCCTATCATCGACAGGTAAGCCGAGTATAGACCCCTATCATCGGCAGGTAAGCCAGTATAGACCCCTATCATCGACAGGTAAGCCGAGTATAGACTCCTATCATCTGCAGGTAAGCCGAGTATAGACCCCTATCATCGACAGGTAAGCCGAGTATAGACCCCTATCATCGGCAGGTAAGTCAGTATAGACCCCTATCATCGGCAGGTAAGCCAGTATAGACCCCTGTCATCGGCAGGTAAGCCAGTATAGACCCCTATCATCGGCAGGTAAGCCAGTATAGACCCCTATCATCGGCAGGTAAGCCGAGTATAGACCCCTATCATCAGCAGGTAAGCCAGTATAGACCCCTATCATCGACAGGTAAGCCGAGTATAGACCCCTATCATCGGCAGGTAAGCCAGTATAGACCCCTATCATCGGCAGGTAAGCCGAGTATGGACCCCTGTCATCGGCAGGTAAGCCGATAGTGGTGACGATGCGTCGACAGGGGAGGGGATGGTGGTGGTGGTAGAGGTGGTGGTGGTGGTGGTGAGAAGATGATAGCAGAGCCCATTTCATGGAAGTAAAAGAAATAAGGACTTGTTCCCATTAGATGAAACCCTTTTGGTTTCATCTGAAGGGAAACGAAAGCTTCTCCGCATGGTTTTAAGTAAGGGAGAGAATCCTTTGACTGAAGCACTGGGTTCTACCGTCGCCTTACCTCCCTTATTCCCCCTCCCCCCCCCCCCACCCTCCCCAATCCTATTCCCTCTCCTGACCGTTCTTTGTGTTATGCCCTTCATTAGGGGGAGGGGGGTGTGAAGGAGGAGGGGAACAGTATATTTTTGCCTCCCGCTCTTCGAAAAAAAATCTGTGCTGATAATTTCCCCGTTTCTCTCATTCTCCTTGTCTCTGCGACCTTTAGTGCAAAGGCAGTTTAAACTGGCCACAAAAGCAGAAGAACGAAAGACAACAGTTAGGCTAACTGTTATAGGCCTTTGTATTCTAGTGGCTAGAGAGCGCAGTTGGGGGATGGACATGTGTCTCACCATAACTCCCTGTCCTCGACAGTCCCACAAGGAACAGTGGAGGTTGAACCTGTATTTCGCCATGACTCCCTGTCTACGACCTTTCTACAGGGTACAGTGGAGGGTGGGGCATGTATCTCACCATGACTCCCTGTCTACGACCATTCTACAGGGTACAGTGGAGGGTGGGCATGTATCTTACCATGACTCCCTGTCTACGACCATTCTACAGGGTACAGTGAAGGGTGGCGGGCATGTATCTCCCCATTGTTCTCTGTCCAAGACCGTTCCACAGGGTACAGTGGAGGATGGGTATGTAATTCGCCATAACTCCTTAATCCAAGACCATTCCGCAGGGATACAGTGGAGGGTGGACATGTATCTCACCGTAACTCCCTGTCCAAGACCATTCTATAGAATACAGTGGAGGGTGGACAAGTATTTCACCATGATTCCCTGTCCAAGTCCACTCTATAGGGTACAGTGGAAAATGGACAAGAATATCACTGTCTCCTTGTCCAAGACCGTTCTACAGGGTACGGTGGAGGGTGGACATATATCTTACCATGACTCCCTGTCTTAGACCACTATTCTACATGGTACGATGGTGGATGGATTTCTCAGAGGCAGACTGTCACAACCCCTCTATCTTGTTGCTCATGACCAAAAGTTCTGGAGATTCCCGAATGCCCGAGTGTTCGTCCCGGCTTACCGTGGACTACTGTTATGGGGGAAAAGAAAGATAGTGTGTTTTATGTGCATGAAGTAGTTCTGGTGATGTGATGTCCTGTACATAGATTTTACTCGCATTTTGTCAGCAGACTTGGCTGATAGTATGGAGACTATATAGTTAGCTTGATGAACAGTGTTTTTCCGCGTTTCATTTCTCTTTGATCACATTCAACTCTTTGTGTCGTACATGGATGCAAACACCGTTTGCGGTTGAATGTACTATATAACATTTTATGTGTACTGTGTAACTAAGTGTACAGAACGGTTCAAGTATGTAGGAAATCGTCAGAAACTCCATTTGCACGGTCATGCAGATCCCCTACCTTACAGATCGCCCACCCCACCATACAGATTCGTCTCCCCACCCAACAGATCCCCACCCCACTCTGCAGACTCTCATCCCCGCCCTGCGGATCTTCCACCCCATCCTGTGTATCCCTCGCCCACCCTATGGATCCCCCACCCCATCCTGCAGATCTACCAACCCACCCCGTAGATCCCCCACCCCACAAATCCCCCACCCGACCTTGCAGACCCGCACCCCACCCTACAAACCCCCCCCCCCCCCCACCCCACCCTGCAGATCCACCATCCCACCCTACAGATCCCCCCTACAGATCCCCAACCCCACCCTACAGATCCCCCACCCCCACCCTACAGATCCCCCTACATATCCCTCTCCCCACCCTACAGTTCCCCCACCCCACCCTACAGATCCCCCTACAGATCCCTCTCCCCACCCTACAGATCCCCCACCCCACCCTACAGATCCCCCTACAGATCCCCCACCCCACCCTACATATCCTCCTACAGATCCCTCTCTCCACCCTACAGATCCCCCACCCCACCCTACAGATCCCCCTACAGATCCCCCACCCCACCCTACATATCCTCCTACAGATCCCTCTCTCCACCCTACAGATCCCCCACCCCACCCTACAGATCCCCCTACAGATCCCCCACCCCACCCTACATATCCTCCTACAGATCCCTCTCTCCACCCTACAGATCCCCCACCCCACCCTACAGATCCCCCTACAGATACCCCACCCCACCCTACAGATCCCCCTCCCCACCCTACAGATCCCCATCCCACCCTACAGATCCCCCTACAGATCCCTCTCCCCACCCTACAGATCCCCCACCCCACCCTACATATCCCCCTACAGATCCCTCTCCCCACCCTACAGATCCCCCCTACAGATCCCCATCCCACCCTACAGATCCCCATCCCACCCTACAGATCGCCCTACAGACCCCCATCCCACCCTACAGATCCCCCCACAGATCCCTCTCCCCACCCTACAGATCCCCCACCCCACCCTACAGATCCCCCTACATATCCCTCTCCCCATCCTACAGATCCCCATCCCACCCTACAGATCCCCCTACAGACCCCCATCCCACCCTACAGATCCCCCTACAGATCCCTCTCCCCACCCTACAGATCCCCCTACAGATCCCTCTCCCCACCCTACAGATCCCCCACCCCACCCTACAGGTCCCCATCCCACCCTACAGATCCCCATCCCACCCTACAGATCCCCCTACAGATCCCTCTCCCCACCCTGCAGATCCCCACCCCACCCTGCAGATCCCCATCCCACCCTACAGATCCCCATCCCACCCTACAGATCCCCCACCCCTCCCCGTAGATTTCCCACACCACCCTGCAGATCCCCCATCCCATGCTATAGATCCCCTTCCACCCACCCATCTATCCCCTCCCCCTACAGATCCCCCACCCTTCTCCGTAGATCCCCCACCCAACCACCCTGCGGACCCTCTCTTCCCACCCTCCGGATCCCACCCTCGTCCCTCGCACAGGTTAGATACTACACCAGATTGCGTACGGTCGTTTTTCCTTAGCTCGCCATTTTGTGATACACTCTGTTATTTGAACTTCATACATTTCATTCTTCTTGTTCTTGTTCTTGGAGATTTCTTCCGCTCAGCCAGTGTATTCACGTCCCTCCCCGTGCATAAGATGGAGCATATACACAAGCATGTGTGTGTGTGTGTGCGTGTGTGTGTGTGTGTGTGTGTGAAAGAGAGAGAGAGAGAGAGAGACAGAGACAGACAGACAGACACAGAGAGAGAGAGAGAGAGAGAGAGAGACAGACAGACAGACAGACAGACAGAGAGAGAGTAGAAATGTATACTTAAGAAAAGAGGTGAGGGGCGTGCATAGGAACTGGCTTGATTTGTTACCGATGATTGACGGATTGCTAAATCACGTGATCAGGGGATAGCACTCTCGCGACTGAGATTGGAGAGCTGTTCTTGTTAAAACTGATCAGGTCTGGAAGCCGGGGTAATATACGAGTACACGTTTGTTGTTTTGTCACAGTTTGCTGATGTTATAACCATTCCATTCTTCATCTTCAGATAGTTTCTTTAATGGTCTTTTTACACTTAGTTGACATTATTAAAGGAATGTTTTACTCAGCATTTGTGTGGTGTGTGTTTTAGGAAACGCCGATCTTTTATTCTCGTCTCTTCCACCAGTTTCTGGACATGAACGCTGTTTGCTTGTTCGTCATTACTTTTTTTTTTTTTTTTTCCTTTTTTTTTTTTTTTTTTTCTCCCCCTCTCCCTCGTCTTGAATGAGTAGAAAGAAACTCGTGGAGAGCGTGGCAGCAGAGAGTCCTCAGAAGAGAAGCCCCCTTCAAGCAAGTGTTTCGGCCCTTATCTCCTGACACTCTAGGGGGGTTGGGCCACACCCGGTTCATGACTCCGGATGTCCCTCTGCTGCCCCTTTTTTTTCCCATCTTGGGACGAGCCATGGCTGGGATTCGAACCCATGACCCTCTGGACATGCTCATTTTCCACTTAATGACTCGCGCTTTAACCACTGAGCCACAGGGACACCTGATATTTGTAGGGAAATTAAGCCTTATGAAGTTCACTTTTGTTCCTCCTTGACCAGATCCAGCTTGAACACCTCTCTGCCGCTTCTGCCATTGCTTTCAGGGCTCTGGTTTTTTCCTTCCCTGCAACTGAGAGCTGTTTCATGAGGCTGTATGCAGACGTTCCTACAAACCCCCTAGCTCCAATTTCTGCAGTGAGGACTTTGACCTGATAGCCTTCTCTCCTCAGGCTGTTTGCCAGATCAGCATACTTTTCAGTCTTGTAGATTTGAGCTGCCTCCATTCTGTTCTCATATGGCACCGTGAGCTCGATCATGATCAGCTGCTTGGTTGACTTAGAGTGGACTACTATGTCTGGTCTCATGCCACTCTTGCTGATGATCTCTGGGTGACTCTTCCATTCTGGGAGGTCTGCAGTGCACTCCCAGTCATCTGCCCCGTCCAGCAGACTCTGCCTGCATGTTTCGAGTGGCACTGTTGTTCTTGGCCATGATTTGCTGCCTCCTGCCGTGAAGAATGTTGCGGGTGCTTTTGGAGTCCTGATTTTCCCTTTTGTGGTGTTGGTACTAGCCCAGACTACTTGTACAATTTCTTTGAGCACTTGGTTGTGCCTCCATGTGTACCTTCCTTGAGCCAGGGCTACTTTACATGAGCTTAGGACATGCTCCACTGTTTGTTTTTCATGGCAGAGGGGGCATGCAGGATCGTCTGTTTTCCCCCACTTC
Source organism: Conus canariensis (assembly GCA_033310375.1). NCBI lineage: Eukaryota > Metazoa > Mollusca > Gastropoda > Neogastropoda > Conidae > Conus > Conus canariensis. The sequence goes on along the minus strand of CM065741.1, from coordinate 41,099,998 downwards.
ACCAGGTTTGCATTTGAGGGCAGAAGGTCATATGCAGATCTGAGAATGAAGCTGATCCTGAGAGGGGCCATGTGCCAAATGTCATTCCAAGTGAGACTTCTTTGGAGTGCATTCTCCCACGTTGTCCATTGCCCTTGCTGGCTCTGCTGGACTGCTTTTTGGAGCCTTTTTTGGTCTTCTTCTTTTCTCATCTCCTGAATCATCATGTCTCGTTTGGCTTTTCCTTTGGCCTTTGACCACCATTCAGTTTTGGTCACCCCCAGTCCCTGTCTGTTGGTCTGTGTGTGTCCTGTTATTTCTCTGATCTTGAGACTTTCTTTTGCAGAATCCATCGCCTCTTGAACTTTCCATTTTCTGCCTGTCTTCAGCTGGGGCTTAATTGCTTCTACCACCTTGTCTCCTGAGTCCTCCAGCATGCTTTGAAGTCTGATCTTCCCTGCTTTGTATTCCTCCAGGATGGATTTCAGGGGTAGTTTCAGCTTTGCTTGGCGACAGTACAGCGCTATGTCAGTCAGACAGGGTGGGACACCAAGCCATTTCCTTGTGAACTTGTTGATTTTGGCTTCCATTGCCTCCACTATGCTGGTGCAGATGTCGTATATCATCAGAGGCCATAGCAGCTTTGGTATCAGCATGAACTGCAGACACCAGACCTTGTATTTGCCAGGGAGCCCACACTGGTCAATGGTCTCCAAGCCTTCCTCCGCCATCTGCTTGGTTTCTTTTGCTCTTTGTGTGTCTTTCAGCGTATCATCATACCATCTTCCAAGGCTCTTGACTGGTTCTTCTGTGACTGTTGGAATGGCCTGGTTGGCAACACTGAAGACCACAGATCCGGCCACTTTTCCTTTCCTCAGTGAGAGACTCCGTGACTTCTTTGGCTTGAACTTCATTCTGGATGAGGCAACTATGTCGTCCAGCCTCTCCAGCACATGACGTGTCTCGTCTTCTCTGGATGAAATCACTGTAGTGTCATCCATGAAGGCCTTGAGAGGAGGCATCTTGTATCCATCGCCAAGGTCTGTTTGTCTCGCGTTGTTTGTTGCTGCTTTCAAGATGAGTTCCATTGCCAGCACGAACAGTATTGGGGAAATTGCACAGCCCATTGCAATACCCACTTCCAAGTTGATCCAGTCTGTTGTGTACTCCTTGGTAGAGAACCGCATTGAGAAGCCATTGAAGTACTTCTTGAGCATGTCGCGGATGTTCTTTGGCACATGGTACATCTCAAGAGCCAACTGTATCATCTCATGGGGCACAGATCCATATGCGTTTGCCAGATCAAGCCACACTACGTCCAGGTCTCTCTTTTCTGTTTTTGCTTTTTGGATTGCGTCCCAGATCATTGTGGCGTGTTCTACACAGCCCGCCACGCATGGGATGCCACCTTTCTGGACTGACACATCCAAGTACTTGTTTTCCATCAGGTACTTGGTCAGCCTTGCTGCCATGACAGAGAAGAAGATTTTCCCTTCGACGTTCAGTAGTGATATTGGCCTGAACTGGCCAATGTCACTTGAGTTTTGCTCTTTGGGGATGTACACACCATCTGCCGTCATCCACTGGCCGCTGATCTTCTGGTTTCTCCAAGCCGATCGCAGCAGCCTGTGGAGCCACTCCAGCACCTTGGGACATTTCTTGTAAAGCTGGTAAGGTATTCCGTTTGGCCCTGGTGATGATTTGGCTCTGGCTTTGTCGACCACCTTCTTGATTTCCGCCAACGTTGGAGGCTTGCCATTGAACTGTTCCTCAGGGTTGGTTGGCCACACCAGACCTTGAATGTCGAGTGGTGCTTTGCTCTGTGGGTCAGAGTATGTTTTCCTCAGATGCTGCTCAAGAACTCCTTTGTCCACACTTAGGGTCCCAGATTTTGGCTGCTCAAACAGTGTTCTGGCAAACTGGAAGGGGTCTCTGAAGAAGCGCTCTTGTGTCTTCTTCTTTTTGCTCTTCCTCTTCCTCGCAGATTCCGCTTTGCTGAGGGCACTGTGTTTTTCTTTCAGGTCTTTCCACAGTTTTTCCAAGCCTTGTTTTTCAGCTGGCAGTGCGGTCTTCATTTGCATCTTGAGGTTTTTCTTTTGGACCCTGATCTTGTCCATCTTTTCTTGGCGTCTGGATTTCTTTGGAGGTGTTTTCTCTTTGGGTAGTTTTGCTCCATAGGCGTCTCTACATGTGGCATACACAATGTCCCCATATGTGGCTAGTTTGTGTTCCAGGGTGCTTTTCCCTATCAGTGCATCGAGTCTTTGGACGATTTTTGCATCCAGTTTCTCCCAATCTTCAGTTTCGTTTGCTCGTGGCAGGTTGAGTTTCAGGCGCCTGGCATCGAGGGCCTGTGCAAATTCCTCATCCGAACCAACAGCGTGGATGTCCTTGGCACTGTGGTTTAAATCCTGGCCTTGGTCTTCCGACGTCTTATCTGCTGATGCAGTGCGCTGCTGCTCATTCAGATGAGTCTTCACACATCCCATCTTTGTTCTGTGGATCTTCATGCCACGGGTGGTAGCGAAACGCTTTCCACAGACACATGGATATTCCATTTGGTCCATGTTCATAGTCCGTTTGGGATTTGCAGTCATGATTGGTTGAGCACCGATGGATTCATCATTCTCTCCCCCTTTCGGTGAATCCTGGGAGCATCTTTTCCTTTTATTTTTAGTAGCCACATGTTTAAGGCAAAGTGGGGAGCCAGCCCACAGAGCCCTTGGTTCTGGTCTTTCCCAGTGTCCTCCGGTCTTTCCCGGACGTCCTCCGGCCTATTCCCGGAAGTCAATGGTTTACCCATGCATCAGTAGAAAGAAACTCGTGGAGAGCGTGGCAGCAGAGAGTCCTCAGAAGAGAAGCCCCCTTCAAGCAAGTGTTTCGGCCCTTATCTCCTGACACTCTGGGGGGGTTGGGCCACACCCGGTTCATGACTCCGGATGTCCCTCTGCTGCCCCTTTTTTTTTCCCATCTTGGGACGAGCCATGGCTGGGATTCGAACCCATGACCCTCTGGACATGCTCATTTTCCACTTAATGACTCGCGCTTTAACCACTGAGCCACAGGGACACCTGATATTTGTAGGGAAATTAAGCCTTATGAAGTTCACTTTTGTTCCTCCTTGACCAGATCCAGCTTGAACACCTCTCTGCCGCTTCTGCCATTGCTTTCAGGGCTCTGGTTTTTTCCTTCCCTGCAACTGAGAGCTGTTTCATGAGGCTGTATGCAGACGTTCCTACAAACCCCCTAGCTCCAATTTCTGCAGTGAGGACTTTGACCTGATAGCCTTCTCTCCTCAGGCTGTTTGCCAGATCAGCATACTTTTCAGTCTTGTAGATTTGAGCTGCCTCCATTCTGTTCTCATATGGCACCGTGAGCTCGATCATGATCAGCTGCTTGGTTGACTTAGAGTGGACTACTATGTCTGGTCTCATGCCACTCTTGCTGATGATCTCTGGGTGACTCTTCCATTCTGGGAGGTCTGCAGTGCACTCCCAGTCATCTGCCCCGTCCAGCAGACTCTGCCTGCATGTTTCGAGTGGCACTGTTGTTCTTGGCCATGATTTGCTGCCTCCTGCCGTGAAGAATGTTGCGGGTGCTTTTGGAGTCCTGATTTTCCCTTTTGTGGTGTTGGTACTAGCCCAGACTACTTGTACAATTTCTTTGAGCACTTGGTTGTGCCTCCATGTGTACCTTCCTTGAGCCAGGGCTACTTTACATGAGCTTAGGACATGCTCCACTGTTTGTTTAGCAGACGATAGAATGAACTTACGCACTTTGCATGCAGCATACAGTCAATGTTTTGTTTGCTTTTTAAAATGGTCTCAGTCGACCTAGTGTTGCAAAAAAAAAAAAAAATCATTTATATATCTCCTGAGGTTAAACTCTTTTGGCAGGATGCGTGTGGCTAATGTTGTGGTCACTAAAGGGCATCCGTGGTGGTTTTGGGGTCGGGGATGGATGGATGTCAGACACGTTAGGACTACCATAGTTTGAACTACTATGTTATCACTGCATTATAGAATACATCCCTGGCTCAAATTATGGTAGTCCAGACACAACCCATTTTATCATGTTTCTGTATCAGCCTAGATATTGCGTTAAAAAAGAAAGACTACAAAGTTTACATCAATGGATGGCTTGACAGCAGAACTGTTAGTTACCATCCCTGTGGCAGGTACAGTCAGGCAGTTCTGAAGATTCCAGCCTTTCTGTTTATCATTTGAAATTATGGAAACAGTTTGAAAGAAAGTCACAATAGTGCAAAAGAAACTGATAAATAAATAAACCAGAGATGCTGGGGGGAAAAAGACAAAACGCAGCAAAAATAGGGACTTGGAAAAAAAAAAAAAAATGAAATGGCATATGTGCTAAAAGACACTGAAAAAGGGACAGCAGGTGTCCTCTTCCACTCTCATCCATCCACAGGAACAAGTATGGCGCACACACACACATGAACACACTCAAGACAAAACCAGATGAACACACACACACACACACACACACACACGCACACTGACAAACCAACCCCAAGAAGTCGGGAAATGATGAAATCCATTTTTACTATCAAAATACAAACTTGCACTTCAAACTCGAATGTTGAAGTCTTGCCTGAGATTAGACAAACAGCTCTCGCTTTCAATGATAGCAGTATTTCTGACCCGGAATAAGTTTTTCCAACCAAGAACAAGTCAGGTGATCATCGTATGGAAACTGGAAGATACATGATTCAATCTACTCAGCACACACACACTAACTAAAAAACACAGCAGAGAGTGAAGTCAGGGATTAAATTTTAAAAATCAAACACCAAAAAATTATGCCTGGCCCAATTCATTCCACAAAAAAAACCCTGTTTTTGGCAACACTAATAAATACACAAGCTTAATTTTCATACATATTTCTATGGCACTCGGTTCTAAATGTACACATTCAAACATTCTGATTTTTTTTTTTTTTTTTTTTTTTGCTTGTGGACTCTAAACATTTGGTAAGGCATATAATTATTCTGACGACTTTCTTTAGAAGCGTTTGAGATCAAGACATTCTTCTGAAAAAAAATATAACAAACAAAACCCTCTCACCCATTCTTATGCTATTAGTTTGGGGCACAATTAGATTATGTACACCAAGCGCCTTTCTTTTTAATCACTTCGTAACATCTACGTTTTACATGAAAACTATGATGACAACATTGGAGTTAAAAGAAAAATCATTATTTCGATACACAATGAGACAGATTTTAATCATGTGTACACATAGTTTACTTATCAACAGTTTTTCTTGAATTCAGCTTTAGAACATACAGACAAAACACTACTGAACACTGAGTCACCGAGAATAATCAATGACTGGAGTGCTCACAATGTGTGTTAAATAGAATCATCAATCGTTACAGATGATATGGCATTTACTCCAATCAAAACTAATTCCAAAATTGAATATGTGGAGAGAGAAATTTAAATTCCGATCCACTTGAGGCATCTTTGTTTCAGATAATATAATGTAATGAATATCAGTTCAATTAACACTGATCCAACAACATACCGTGGATAATAAAACAAAGAAATTGCACGTTGTAAATGACACTTTTCACAGCGATATTCTTAAAACATGGAAAAGGCCATTTTGACACCGACATGTATCAATATTTTGACATACACTGGCACCAAAATTCTGATGCATATATAAACCAGTTTCATATTGTGCTGTATCACAAAGTACTGAAATAAGTAGCGTTATTTAAATATCGAGGAACAGCAATGCGTCCATTCGTTTCATTCAAACTCACTCCATCTGATTCAAGTAAATGCTTACAGCTTGGCTTCTTACACACATCCTCTCTCTCTCTCTCTCTCTCTCTCACACACACACACACACACACACACACACGGCACACAAGTAGTCCGCATAACTGTCCCAGTTCTCTTGCTTATTACAGGTTTGAAACCTCTCGTAAATACACTTGTACAAATGTACACCCATCTCCCCACCCAACATACTGGCCTACTAAATTTCCTGTTATTAAAATCATTGGAAAGTTCTGACAACTTTTTTTTAGAATTGCAAATCGTTTTTTTGATGGGCACGAATGGAGAACAAAAGGATGAGGAATACATTTAACGAAGGGAGGAGAGCTGTCTGGTCGATTTTCCTTTCAAGCACTGAAATGAAGAAACATTTTCTCTCTATGTCTCTGTCTGTTTCGCACAGACACAAGCATACACACACTACACCACATATCACACACAACACACACACCACACACACACACACACACACAGAGTCACCTACACATAAAAGGCACTTTCAAATTTATGGACAGTTCTATACATCCAAGACCACATCTCACAGAAGACGGAAATCATTACCAATCCCACACAGATACTCTATTTACAAAGCCCTGTGCAAAGGAGATGCATCGTGAACGTACAGATAACATTTGTGACAACAATGCAGACCATTGTCACAGACACACACACCTAACATACCTAACCAAGCACAGGTACTCATTTACTCATGACATCCCAAACTCACTTTTTGTCCAGAGATTTCAACACATCTAAAGACTTAGGACCAACAAGGCAAGAGCGAGGCCACCTCACAAAAATGTATACATATAACTAACAGTTCACACACACAAATTACTCACAGAAACCCATTCATTTGTGCATCTAATAGCTTTTGAATCTAAAATGCTAATTTATCATTTTTCTCGTTCACATTAACATACTCTACACGATAATCATGATTATTACATCGACTTAACAAAACTTGTCATTTGTAACATGCCTAAAAAGATTCCTCATCCAGCAGTTGTAAGAACTATTGATTTCCTCCAGCCTCAGAATTGAAAGCGATCATATCAAAGACAATCAGCTTCAAAGCAGGAAATAGCCACCCAAACATGGCACAATACCTACACCACCATGAATTCAAAAGTCTGAAAGAAAACGTCAATGCTATGTTCTGCACAGCAAGCAGCCCTGGACACTAAAACAAGATCAACTTGCCCAGAGGAGAAATCGAACCACCACATGCTCAATCCACTAAGCTACTGTACAATTTGTACACACTGCTCTTCCAAACAACCTACCTAGGAACCTACTTCTCTCGCATTCTGTTAGGAAACACCATCAGACCTAAGGCATATCAACAGACACAAGTAAGCAAGCCGGTACATTCTTTCTATGATGTCAGAAATTAGGAGGCCTCTGCATGCTGAAAAGCCCATTTCACATAAAGAATGCTTGATTTGTTTTCCAGAAAGCTGAAACCACAGTGAATTCTGGGATTACTGGAACCGACAGTGCAAAAAACAACTTGTCTGTCTTCCTGACAGCCTCATGCAAGCATGGATTTAGTTTGATAAGTTTGCATACCAATGCCCCCTTTGAAATAAGACTGTAACGTTCTTTTTTTCTGGCACTGTTCGTCCAGTGAAGTTGAGCCCACTTTTGGTTGAATCTCACACTCAACTGCTGCCGCAGTAAATGTTGCCATGTTGATTAAAAAAATATTTTTAAAAAAACCATATTCCAGCAAGTTTAACCTTAAAAGAGTGGTAACATCTTTGGCAGAGCTGCCAGGGACTCAAAAGCACAAAGTGTAGCATTTTGACATTTTATGTGTACCATAAGTGTAGCACTCATAGGTGGTAACACCAAAGCCGTGGTGGGGATTTCTTTCAGCTGGTTCCTTCTTTGAAACTGTGTTTGTGGTGTCCTCAATGTCCGACATGTCGGACTCAATAACACTTGCAGTCCCACTTTGCTTTGTGCATGACATCATGGCAGACTAAGACGACAAGAATCTCTTTAGTTACTGCATGGCTGTGACCAGACCTACAAAAAAATCAAAAGGGCTGACAAATGAAACCAAATTCATAAGTTCGAAACATTGCAATCATCTTTGTGATTTTTTTTCCTGCTGTTTCTACCTGTACTACTGACCTCAGTCATTTGTTGATGAACACGTCTCCAGTCTAAAGATCAACATTGTCTTGGTTCTGTTAAAGCCACCTCTAATTTCGTGAAGCGTTGTCTTTTTATTTCAAGTTTTGTTTTTTCACATAGCAGTTTATCCCAAATTGTAGCAGTGTAGCACTGTCAATAAATGATGTAACATACTTCGTCAAAAGGTAATACTTGGCAGCTCTGCTTTCTGGAGTTATCTGAAAATAAGAAAGCGAACGTTAGCAGCAATAATGGCCTTGTCATGCTCATGTTTCTCTATCCGCTTCTACCCAGACTCCATTTCTTTCACACTTTCAAAGGAACATACCTACACCACCCGTTTTCTCGCTGTCTCCCAGTCCCAAACAGGCTGCTCTTACAGCTAGCTACCTAAGCCATGTCAGAGCTGAAACAACAAGAGACCAACTGGACCGGAATGACCAGAACAGCCCAGAACAGAGTGCAATGGCGAAGGGTCGTCGATGGCCTATGCTCCACCGGGAGCGATTGGCATAACGATGATGAATGACCTAAGCCATGTAACTACATATTTACCAGGCTTGCTTTTGTGAGCAAGCTGTGTAAACGCAGGATGATGCAAGGTTGAAACGCTAGAAGAGAGATGAGAGAAAATCGGAGAGGTAAGGAAAGGAAATTCTTGTTGCATACGCTCTTTCATGTCACCTATACTCCCAACAGCAGATGCACTCGTCTTGGATGGCTAGAAATTGGACACGCTATGCTGCTTTGAATGAAATTAAAGCAAAAAAAGTATAAACATTTCCCACACATGAAGAACACAAATCTTTTTCTTAATATCAAAGTACTAAGGAAAAATTCATGATATCAAAGCACTAAGTAAATACACCTTTTCCCTGACACAAAAACATCAACACCCAATTCCATGACATAAAAACACTAAAACATCTCAAACGCAAATGAAACAGGGCGTGTTTAGCAACACGCCAATTAGGGAAGCTCATTCTTCCTGAAATGAAGGAGGAGAACTCTGATTAACTGCAATTCGTGTCTTCTTAGTCAAGCCGTACACAAACAATGTAAAAGTGAAGAGCTCAGTCAGGCCAGTCTAGCAGAAATTGAAGGCTGCAGCCTTTTCATCTTTGGTGCCGTTGCCGTCTCGGACCCAACACCCACACAGCGCATGGTCTTGGGCTGTTCACGGCAGACTCATATCCACAAAGGAGAAAGGAGGAGTGAGGCATGAAAGGAAAGCATTGGGTGATAAGTCAAAGTTGTTTTTTTTCATTCATGATACCAAACGGTTGGACCCAACAGTCACAGCATGCACAAGGAACACATGAACAAGTCCAGCAAGACATGCCCAATGTTAGCTAGGATTTCCCTGAAAATTGGCCTACATTTTCAACCTTAATATCCACAAACACAACCACAACAACAACAAAGTCAACGCAACTGGCACTGGGATCACATAGTACAAAAAAAAAAGATGCTCAAAGGATGGCAAGGATAGTGAAAAAAAAAACAGAGATGAGGTAGCAAGCAAGAGGGAGAAACTAGGTATGCCACATGCACTATGAAAACACGAACTACTGACACACATGATGAATGCATTACACAAGGAATGGGATGTCATGTCCTTGAATTAATTTGAATCAAGAATGAAACCGCAGTATGCTGCAATTATCTAAAAGAAAACAACAACGCCGACTGGCAATTCAGAATTAAAGAGTCACTGTCACATCTCCAAGAATTGCGCAAACTGAGTTAAGTTAAAACTGAACTTACACACACACAAACACACACATGCACATGACACACACTCACACACACACACACATGCACGCACACTGTGAAATTGCAAAACGCATTAACAAAAGTATATATTTAAAAAAATGTACTATCATTTGGATTTTGTATGCTTTTTTTTTTGTTCTTTGCAAGCCATGTTAAGCTTTAAAAACATAGCACTTAAAAAAATTTTTTTACAATATAGTATTTAATGAATATTTCACAAAGGCCAAGAACCACCCCAGTTCAACACACAAAATAAACCTGTTTTACCAAATGTCCTTCTCAGGAATCACATACACGCACTCTGTCATAACCATACTAACACAGACAATTGTCGTGATCCATGTGTTATGAAAAGTTCATGCAACTTTTGTCAGCTAAAACCCAAGATTTTTCATGAAGTCTCCCTCCATACTCCCCCCCACCCTTCCCCCTAGTCACCCATGAAAGGGCAAATAACTTTTAAATGATTTCAGTTATGTTTCAAAGACAACTTGGTTCACAGTTGCAAAGAAAAGGAAAGGCTTGAACGGTCAGGAGTGCCAGAAAGGGGATAGGGGAGTGGGGGGGGAGGGAGCATGGGGGAGGGGAAACAGGGGGAGGGGGAAAGAGCATGGTGAAGTGACAAGTTAAAAAAGAGACAAAAAGAATCTGTATTATAGGCAGCTCTGGGTGGCAAGAGTGATAGCGTAGACAATGGACGCGAGTTTGTCCATTCTCTCCATACCCCCCCCCCCCCCCCTTACCCCCTCCTCAACCTTGTTTTCAATGAAGACTTACAAATGAAAAGCCCATTCACTAGCGACAATGATGCAAGGCTCCCTTTGGAACTTACATCCCCACCCCATCTCTTTTTTCTGGGTATCTCTCTCCTCACTGGCAAATCAATAAAAGAACCCCATCTGTTTTTTCTGGGTATCTCTCTCCTCACTGGCAAATCAATAAAAGAACTATTAGGGAATACAAAATGCTAGAGACTGTCACAAAACAGAAAAAAAAATGTACATAATTCACTGACAATTGGCAAATCTATAAAAGAACTACTGGGGGGGATGCCAGATATAGTCACAAAACAGAAAAGGAACTGTGTGTAATTCACTGGCCAGTGTGTCTTTCAAAGCTCTCAAAAAGCACGACGAAACTGAAGCAGCACAACAGAAGGAAAGAAGAGAGTGGGAGAGAGAGAGAGAGAGAGAGAGATGAGGTAGGGGTGGGAGGGCGGAGAAGGATGGACTGAAGATGAGGATGAAGTGGGGGAGGGTACTGCAGAGAAGAAACATGGAAACTTGTCAAGCATTAGCTTGAACCGGTCTCTCTTCCTGCTGCCCCTGTCCATCGTGTAACAGCTACAGAGCAGCAGGGATGGTCTGGATCAGGATACTGCCAGACACTACTGATGCCTCACCTGCTATAACTAGTGACAGATAGGGCAGAGAAAGACAGAGATAGAAAGAGAGAAAGAAAGAAACTGAGAGGGAAGAGAGAAAGACAGAGACAGACAGAGAGAAAGACAGGGTTCCTACAGACTCCAAACATCAAAATTCAAGGAGTTTTCAAGAAGTTTTCAAGAAGATTTTTCTTAATTCAAGGCTAACATGTGTAAAAACTGATGAAGTTACAAATCATCTCCCTTGGTTAAATAGCAGACGACAAACCGAGATCGCAACGATGTTGTAAAAATTTGTTTTTACATAATTCTTCATCAACCTGAACTCAGAAAAATCAAACTGCAATTTCTTTTTGAGCCGATGGACTGATTTTCAAAGGTTTTCAAGGAGGTTTGGTCAACAGAACCGCATTTTATTGATTTTCAACGGTTCTCAAGGCCTTGAAATTCACTCTCAAAATTCAAGAAGTTTCAAAGAGTTTCAAGGAGCGTACAAACCCTGGAAAGAGAGAGAAAGAAAGAAAGAGAGAGAAAGAAAGAGAAAGTGTGAGAGAGAGAGAGCAAGAGAGAGAGAGAGAGAGAGAGAGGATGGCATTAGGAAGGAGAAGGTAGGAGAGCATTGAGAGAAGTTACAGGTGGTTGAAGGGCTGGCTGGGCGGGAGGATAAGCAGCAGAATAACAACAGATCATCAAAACATTCAGTAATTGCCATGCCACATTGTCTTCTATTGCAGTGCTGCCATGACTAGGTGACCGCTGAGAGGCATTCCAAAAGAAGGTAGCCAGCTTCTAGAGGGGAGGGGGGGGGGGGGGGGGGGGAGGAATCATTATGATGTATGAAACTTACATTTAAACATCTCAGTCATTTCTGAGATACCTCTGTATCTTTTTTTGCTATCATTTACACACTGTGCTACCTTACGGTGATATACATGATAACAGATTCATTCTGAAGAGGAAAATAAGAGAGAAAATCAGCAGAATTTGTCTAATTTTGCCATGGTCTGAGATTGTTCAAAAAATGTGCTTGATTTGGGTGGGTGGGTGGGGTCCTGAATTTCATAAAGTTAGGAGTCCTAAAAGCAAAACCAAAAAAGGTCTAAAGGAATGTGAATTACAACCACCACTCTGATGAAGAAGCAGTGGCCTAAATGATAGGCGTAACTCCCCCTCTTTCCCCACCTCTCTCCGCACCCATCACACAAAAACAAACAAACAAACAACAAGCAAACAACTTATGTCTCTGTTCTCATTAAGAGCAAATAAAAAGGAAGCTACTCATCTACAACAATGAGGCATGCTACCCTGTGGACCCTTTGGCCGGACCGTGCTCATCAAAGGTTTGAAAGTTATGGCAAAACCATTAGTGTCAACAGGCCTGAAAATATCTGGAATGCTATTTCTTCAATTACCTCACCAATCAGTATGGTTTTCACTCTTGCAGAAATCAGAACTAAAATGGTAAGACTATAATCTGAAACACACACACACAACGAACGTGACTCCTTCGCTTCGGTTTTATCACATAAGACAGATTCAAAACGTGGTTAAAAAAAAATTTTCAATTTGCATATCTTTGGAAACGAAATACAAGCAATGCACAACAGCACCTACATTCACACATGAAAAGATTAAAAACACCTATGCATGTTCCAACAGGGTCACACACACGCAATAGTCCCTTTCAAACAACACTGTGACAACTGAATGAGCCAACAGGCTGCAAATAACAACCCAAACTCTCACGGAATGCTCAGACTGACACGATGCTTGAAGAGAGGATCATTGGTGTGAACATGTTGGGGTGTGTATGATTCCAAGTCTGTGTGCATGGGATTATGCATATGCACACACGCTTGTGTGGTCTGTGTATGTGTGTGTGTGTGTGTGTATGCCAGAGTGTGTGCATATGATTATTCAATGACAGAAAACGTGGGCAATGCAGAGGCATGGTGCGTGTGTGTGGCCATCTGTACGATCGTTTACTGATGAAAGAGGGAAACAGTGCAAAGGCATGGTGGACAAGTAATCAGAATGGTTGGCATGTGTGAAGACAGGATCCCCTCCTCCACAGTCCTTTCAGTTCACTGGATCGTAGTTTGCACTGAAACACAGGCCACACTTCATTGTTAACAAGTCGCCATTGGAATACAGCAAACACACAATGACATCCACCATATCCGACAGACAACTATCAACAAGACATCCACCATATCGAAACACACAAACGACATCCACCATATCCAAACACACAAGACATCCACCATATCCAAACACACAACAACATCCACCATATCCAAACACACAACGACATCCACCATATCCAAACACACAACGACATCCACCATATCCAAACACACAACGACATCCCACCATATCCAAACACACAACGACATCCACCATATCCAAACACACAACGACATCCACCATATCCAAACACACAACGACATCCACCATATCCAAACACACAACGACATCCACCATATCCAAACACACAACGACATCCACCATATCCAAACACACAACGACACCACCATATCCAACCACAACGACATCCACAATCCAAACACACAACGACATCACCATATCCAAACACACGACATCCACCATATCCAAACACACAACGACATCCACCATATCCAAACACACAATGACATCCACCATATCCAACACACACAACACCCACCATATCGAAACACACAACGACATCCACCATATCCAAACACACAACGACATCCACCATATCCAAATCACACAACACACCACCATATCCAAACACACAACGACATCCACCATATCCAAACACACAACGATACCCACCATATCCAAAACACAACAACCACACAACACACGACATCCACCATATCCAAATACACAACGACACCCACCATATCCAAACACACAACGAATCCACCATATCCAAACACACAACGACACCCACCATATCCAAACACGCAACGACATCCACCATATCCAAACACACAACGACATCCCCATATCAACAACATCCACAATCCAACACACAATGACATCCACCATATCCAAACACACAATAACATCCACCATATCCAAACACACGACATCCGCCATATCCAAACACAACAATCCCCATATCCAAACACATGACATCCACCATATCCAAACACACAACGACATCCACCATATCCAACACACAACGACATCCCCATATCCAAACACAACGACATCCCCCATATCCAAACACACAACGACATCCACCATATCCAAACACACAACGACATCCACCATATCCAAACACACACGACATCCACCATATCCAAACACACAACATCCACCATATCCAAACACACAACATCCACCATATCCAAACACACAACATCCACCATATCCAAACACCAAGAATCCCCATATCCAAACACATGACATCCACCATATCCAAACACACAACGACATCCACCATATCCAAACACACAACGACAACCACCATATCCAAACACACAACGACAACCACCATATCCAAACACACAACGACATCCACCATATCCAAACACACAACGACATCCACCATATCCAAACACACAACATCCACCATCTCCAAACACACATCCACCATATCCAAACACACAACATCCACCATATCCAAACACACAACATCCACCATATCCAAACACACAACAACATCCACCATATCCAAACACACAACATCCACCATATCCAAACACAGATAAGAGACAGCATTTCTGCAAGTTCTGGATCTCCCCACCTGGCCCCATTAAAAAAACAACAACATACACACACAAAAAAAGAAAGAAAAAATAAAACAATAAGAACACGTTCGGAAAGAGTTAACCGGAGATGCCTTACTGAGTGCATTGTCAAAGAGAAGGCAAACAATAAGAAAAAAAAAAGAAAAAAAAAAGAATATATGTAATACATTTACTTTCTGCGAGTGTTCTCACTCTGATGTAAAAGCATACCCCCCCCCCCCCCCCTCTCCCCCCCCACCAAGCACCTTTTAAACCTCTCTTGTCCACAATTAAGAAACTGGATAATGTGATCTGCCCCTGATATACCTTGGCATACCCCCGTAAAAAAAACTCAGTGATGAGCAAAAATCATCTGAGGATAGTGAACAAAAATCACCATTATAAATCATTCTTCTGAGAGTAGTTCTCTCAAGAAAAATAAAAGCTGCTGTTTCAATGTGTTGTACATGACCAGGAAGCAAGGAATAATGTGCAAAAATAATCTGAAAAAATCAAGTAAGCAAACCAACAAAGAAAAACAGTGACAACA
The DNA here is from genome assembly GCA_033310375.1 of Conus canariensis. Classification (NCBI taxonomy): domain Eukaryota; kingdom Metazoa; phylum Mollusca; class Gastropoda; order Neogastropoda; family Conidae; genus Conus; species Conus canariensis. Next base: position 41,084,629 of record CM065741.1, on the reverse strand, counting down.
ATTCAGAAACTTAAAATATCCTCAAACCTTCCTTGGCCCCAACCCTGCGCACATCTCTCACTCTATTCTTCACACTTACATACATCCACAGACGCACCCATCAAAACTGACTGCTTTTCCCTATCCCACAACCCCTCTCCTCTGTCAGTGGGTCTGTCAGTTTCAAATACACAGACCCCTCTTTCACCCCCTTACACACACACATACTTACTCCATATTAGCGGCAGCTTGCAGGAGAGCTTTCTTCTCGGCAAGCTGACGTTCCAACATCTCCTTGCGTGTCCTGGCCCCCATGTTGAGCATGCCCCCTGAAAGCAATGAGCACTACCATCAGTTTCCTGGTTCGCCTGGCTGTGATGTGGGTGATGTCATGTGGTGTGCTGCTTTCAACAGGGATGTGGTGAGATGTGGTACACTTCAATGTGATGTGGTATGTGTTTAATCATGTGCTGTGCTGTATTTAACAGTGATGTGGGGCGAGATGTGGTACATTTAGGAGTGATGAGGTACGCCGTGTTTAACTGTCAAGAGGCAAAATGCAGTATATTTAAGCGTGATGTGGTATATTATGTTTAAGTGTGTGACGCCGTGACATGTGGTACATTTTGGTGTAATGAATTATGCTGTGCTGTACTGTGGTGTGGTGAGTATACTGCATTTTGCTGTGATGTGGTACGCTTCAGTCAACTGTGATGTGGTGTGGTATAGTACATTTTGGTGTAACATGGTACGCTGTGCTGTGCGGTGATGTGGCTATGTATGGTATGTTTTTGTAGTGATGTGGTATGCTGTGATGGACTGTGAGGTAGGGTACATATTGGTCTGACGCTGTACACTGTGGAGAACTGCAATGTGGAGCAGTATGGCACATTTCGGCATGATGTGGTATGCTATGCTAATGTGGCGAGGTACGGCACATTTTGCTGTGAAGTGGTATGCTTTGTTGACCTGCGATGTGATGAGATATGGTACATTTCGTCATGATATGGTACTCTGTGCTAGCTGTATCGTGACATGGCGAGGTCACAGCTTTACTTTTCCGTCCCGCGCGAGACATGTAGTGAAAGGGCAAACAAACAAGCCTTGCACATTTCTAATCCAGCATTTTTGTTGCTGTAGTCCAAGCAGAGGCATGTATCAAACTTGTGCACTAGTTAACTAGGGAAAATTAAATACCCAGAAAGTGTTGACGTTATTTTTGCACAATTTTGTGTGTGTTGTCATTGTTCTAATATTGCCTGACCACTTGCGTACAAGCTTTCATGCTGTATGTACATTATGTACAGGAAAATAAACCTAGTCAAGTTTGGTATTAAAAGAAATGTCGGGAATTCGCCAATTCAGTCATCTCAAAAGTGCAGATATATTACATTTTTCATGACAACCACTAATTAAACCAACAGCCCCATTGTAATGGCCGCTCAACAATGCCAAACACATCGCTCCCAGACCGGCTATGCACAGATGACATTCAGTTCGCCAAGTACAGCGCGGTTACCTGGCTGGTGGGGAGTGGCCTGCAGAAAACACCCCTTTCCCTGACCTGCCTTCAGGGCTTGGCCTCTGCTGCTGCGGGCGAGCTGTAAACTCCCCTGCCTCTCAAAACTAAGTAACTTGCTCTTAACAGCCGTGAGGTATAGTACATTTTCATTTGGTGTGCTGTAATTTGAACTGAACGCTGGGGGCAGTGGGTGGGATGAAGCGGGATGGACAGGAGGGGAAACAGAGGGAGTGGGAAGGGAAGCTGTGCTCTGATGCTGTGTACTGTGCTGTGGTACAGTGCAGGCAGCCGTCACGTGTGTGACATTCTATGGGAGTTTGTATGGGTGTGATGAGGTGGTGTGCCTAGTTGAACTGCATCCACTTGTGTCTCATGCGGTGCCCTGCACGAAAGCTCACATCTGGCCGCCCACTAAATACCCAGCGTAAATGGCAGAGCATAGGGTAAACTCCATCAACAACTCTGAAATATGGAAAGTCTGTTTGGGGCTTTTTTTTTTTTTTAATCTTTTCAGTGCACATCCAAAGTATTCATGCAAAATTCAACATTTTCCAAGTTCTTTTTTTTTTTTTTTTCAATTTTGAGACCTCTAGGCTAAAAAAAAAAAGAAAAAAAAAAAAAAAGAAAAGAAAAAAAGAAAGTGGATCAAAACTTCTATACCATATCCCGCCACATAGGCACTCACACAGCTTCTCTTTGTTGGTGAGAATTTTGTGAAGGAATTGAAAATGATCTTTGTACACCTCAAAACCTGCTGGTCACTTTGCTACCAAGCAGAAGTACGACAAAATTCTCATGCGATGCTACATCCCCTTAAAAGTATGAAAACTTAATGTCTTATTTCCAGTGACTGTTGTCAACGGCCAGGCTTTAACTTGCAGCAAAATCAAAACAAACAAAAACATCTGAACTCCGATTTGTTGTTGTGTTGCTTTCACTTTTCATGTGATTTCAGTAGCACAGAAAGGATGCAGAAGCCTCAACTGGTGCAGAAATATGTTACAGCTGCTTTTCTCAACCTTTGTCATGTATGTGCGATGGTTACGCCTGGGTACCCACATCCCAGCATGCATCTGCCATCAGGGCCAACTCATCCCTGCATAAACAGACACCCTCCACCACTCACCTTTGGACAGATCAGCAAGGTACAGCAGAACCCCAGCGATCAGAGCAACTGAAACACAGCAACATTAGCAGTCAGCCTCTCCACAACTTCACACTCACCATCTTGCCACACAAAAAACAGCTGGGAAGTTAGTGTCGCTGGGTTGACATCTAAAAAGGGAGTAGCTGCCTTCAGGTATCACATGTTTTTGGCTTATTTAGCGAGAAAAAAAACTTGCCGATAATCAATCACAAACTTCAAGCACATAAGATGAACACACACTCACAGAAAAAGGGTATAAAGTTTTAACAGATTTCTGACGTCAAACCTGTAGACTTTCTGTGTGTATGTGTGTGTGCATGCGTGCATGCGTGCGTGCATACATGTGTGCGTGCATGCGTGCGTGTGCGTGCGTGCTCGCGAGCATGCGTGCGTGCATGTATGAATTCAGATTTTAAAAATGTATTGAGAAACCGGTTGTTTAGTGGTTAGGACATTATGGCCATGTAAAACAGAGCCCTCACAATCAGACGAAACAGCTCTGCCCCACAGCCACTTCTCAGGTGGCAGTGCACAACTTGATGACCTACCAACAGCTTCCTTACAGCCTGGGGGATGACTGGCAATGAAAGGGTCAAATGATCTGTTTCTGCGGCAATTCACCACACCTTCATGACGCTATTCTTTGGTGGAAGTGCGCACTGTCTCACTGTCTCCACCGGCAGTACATGATGTACAGTCAAACCTCTCAGTTCAAGTCCTCTGAACAAAGAGTCCTTTGCTTTAACTCAATCGAGTCTTGTCGGAAGCGGGTTTCCGACACTGTTCACATCGCCTGAAGACGTGTCGGACGCATGCTTCCGACAGAGTTTTGACGATTATTAAATCATACCACCTTTTATTAAAAGGCAATAAATCTCGTTTCAGGGACATCTTAGGGCCTTTTCTTGCAATTGCTTCCCTTAGACCGTTCTTCGTGTATTCTGCAGTAGTTTTATATGGATTTGAATTGTCCTACTCTCAGCTCCCACGATCACATGATTTTGAACATGGCAGCGCCCAGGTGAAGTAGGTTCGTGCGGAACACAAGACTGGATCAAGCATTTTGTGGACAAGTTCTTGTGTTTTTATGCGTTGTCATAAATATACTATCTCTGTAGGTCATACCAAGTGCTCAGAAGTGTAACTGAACTTGTGTGGGAGGATAGAGAGCATGAAGAAGTAGATTGTAGTGTGCACAAAAAAGTTTTTGTTTTTCTGCAAATGTATATCATTTTGGATTACTTACATCATGTGAACTGTGTAGATTCCTCACTCAAGGTAAACATTTTTGAATAATATATTATTTCTTCTATCCAATGGTGTATGTTTCATGCTCCTTGGTAAAGCGGTTGATTTTTTACGATTTTTTGAAAATTGCCAAAAATTGTGTGATCTGAGGGACAAACCGGTCCATTTTGGCTGTGACTAGATTGAGCTAAAGACTTGCACTTTCATAGAACAGTTTTTTTCAGCACATGATCTAAAAAGGCTACATTTTCACAGATTTGTGTGGGACAAAGATCTGTGAGAGGTTCCCCATGCAGAACCTAGCCCTCTTCTTCCACCACCTCAATATTCCCTGAACTGAATCAGGTACCCATCTACAGATAGATCAACAGAGAGGGTTTTCGAGCAGAAGAAACCTGAACCCACAAGGGATTCGAACTCATGACCATCAGCTCCCATTCCCATTCTCTTAACCATTCGACTGTGGGACCCGTGAGATTAACCTCTCCACAAAAACTCTTTCCCTTTTGCAGATCTAAACCCTGAGCATTTCTGGAGATCATCAGCCAAAAGACCCGATGTACCACAATTAGCCAGAGATACCAAAGAAAGGGGTGAAAGATGGGAGGGGTAGGGGAGGGGGGAAGGGGGAGATGGGGAGGGAGGAGGCAGGAGAAGAGGGAGCGGAGGAGAATGGGGGGAGGGGGAGATAAGGTATTGTTGCTTACAGCCTAGCCGACCGCAAAGGGCCGTATCAGGGCTGACATTGGACTGACGGTGGGGGGGGGGGGGATAGGGGAGGCACTTACTGCATAGCCAGACCATGAAGAACACCTCTAGCACCAGGTAGCCCTTGGCGTCCACGATCAGCCCCGCCACCAGGGAGATCACCGCCAGCCCCAGGTTCTGGATCGCCTGCATGCTGCCGGACAAACCCAGAGACATGGGAATCACGCCGTGTGACCAACACAGGCAACGACCCTTGTCGCCTCCATCAACTGCACACACTGTCATCATCTTTGTCATCAATCGCTGTAAACTACCTGCCTTATCATCAAAGACCCACTGCAGAGAGGAAGTGCAGTGGGTAGCAACACTTTCCCATGAAGTGAGAGACTTCCATGTCCATGGTTCAAATCTTACACATCGCACTGTTGTTTTTTTTTTCCCTCTCACCCCTCTCCACTAAAACTTGAGTGGCAGTAGGAGTGCTCGTATTTCAGATGAGATGATAAAATGAATATTTCATATGCATCGCTGTATGTCAAACAACTCAGGGCAACTATACAGCTTCTCCAAGTAAAAATTCTGTTAAAAAAAACATGAATATTCAATTCTTTAGATCAAAAGAAATGCAAAAAGAATGAAAAAAAAAGAGAAAAAAAATGTATAAAGTGACACACTCATCCAAAAGAGAACGCCCTGTCTTTCTGTTTCACACACAGGTTGCAATTACAATACATACTCAAGCCAAAGTCAAATGAACACCATACAGAAGACAGGATGTAGAAGCCAAGAATGAAAGTGAACACCCCGCCTTGGCTTAAGGCTGTGTCAGGCCAACTGACATGGGCTAGAACACCAAGGCTACATCAAAATGTTGTTATGCTCTTCATAGTTATGCGGGGATTGTTTTCAGTCGTGACAAGCTCCTAGCATAACATTATCAGTCTCCAAAATCCTCCGAAGTCGGAGTGTGGCTGCCCATGTGGCGGGTTAATCAAAAACGGTCACACACGTAGTGTTCTCATCCCCAGCTGATGCTGTACTATAGTGTACCATACATAAATTTTGTAACATAGTGTTCAAGTGCTTCGGCTGTTGAGGTGATCCCTGGAGTCTTTTAGCCAGGGTACGACAACAACAACAAAGTGAGCACAACACCATGCTAAGTGATGCACTCATCCAAAGGATTACACCCTGCCTTTCACACACAAGTCACAAACACAATACATACTCAGGCAAAAGTTAGACAAACACCACACAGAAGAGAGGATGTAGAAGCCATGGATGAAAGCGACCACACGCCTTGACCTACATAAACAACTAAGTGACACCCTTCATGAAAACAAGGCAAGAGACCTTGCCTTCACCCACATGAACTGCTTGACCAGTGAAACAAAGTTCCTCACGAAAATCAACAGTAACCTGACCAGAAGTGGACCTACATGCCATAAGCAGTGCCGATCTGATGTCCAGGAATGATGAGGGAGACCTGCGGCCACAGAGCGCTGGCCAGCACCGAGTAGGCCAATCCCATCACAATCTGCACACACAGCAACCCATTCATGAAGTAGTCATGTTCCTACCAGATCACATTTTCAGAGTACAAAAAAAAAAAAAAAAAAAAAACCTTATAAACTCCAAATCATGCTAGTCTAAAGCACACATTTTGTGTAAAAAAAAAAAATTTTTTAAATGAAACAAAACAAAAAAACAGAAGAGGATGCAGTTTGCTGTGCAGGCGTCTGAGAAGTTGAGGGAAACCGCACTCAGGAAGTCCAGTTGATGGTTGCAGTTTCATGGATTCTGAGTATGTCAACACGTATGATGATAGTTGAGGACCTTCCCATGCCCTTTTTAAATGTTGCAAGCTTGTCTGGACACGAATCTCCCCATCACATTCAAAGATCAGTCTACAGGATACAGCAGAGCATAAACATCCCAGATCAGGACCAAACAAAGTAATGTACCTGTTAACTGTTACTAAGGATCCATCTTTTCTCATTCCTTCAAAAGATTTAACTCTCCAAGTTTCCCACAAGGCTTACCATGCCGACATAGGGAGAAATGAAGGTGAAGGCCAGAAGGGCATGGCAGCCGAGAGTGATGGCGATCCCCGCGATGACCCAGAAAATGTTCTTGCCTGTCTTGTCGATCAGGAAACCAAAGACAGGGGACGCCACTGCTGAGATGATGTACACCAAACTGGAACAAACATTGAGCAATGAACTCACAGAGCAGTAAAGGAGGCCAAACATTCAATTCATTAATGCGGATCCGAAAGTTTGTCTGTTGGATATACCTGTCAAGAAAGGGTAAACTAGTTCATCTCAGCACTGCCTGGCTGTCCACAGAAAAGCCATCAATATAGACGTAAATAAAGTCACCAGATGACCATTCGCCAAAGCGGACACTGCACTGCTGCCATGTCAGTCTGGTGGTGTTGAGTGGAGCCTGTTCTGATCCGACCCATACAAGAAAGACGTTGCCTATTAAGTCCCCCCGATGGAACTTGAACCCACGTCCTTCAAACCCGCGATGCTAACCGCTGCGCACCACGGTGGGTTCCGATTCTGACTCCCCTCTTGACGTGTTACTGCAGAGTAAATATCAGCAAATTACATGGATCGTTCACAGCCAGGTCACCAACAGGCCATCCAGCTGGACCGCAGGACTCCATCAGGTACCTTTGGTACTGAATGAGACAACCACAGACACAGGACACAGACAGACAGACGGACAGTGTGAGATAGACATAGAGAGAGAGAGAAAGAGAGACAGAAATAGAGTCATGGGTCCACAGTTTGCCAGTTGGAGAGAAATTCAGTTTCAGTTCAGTGTCATCAAGGAGGCGTCACTGCGTGCGGACTCGTCCATATACACCACACCGCATCTGTTTTGAGACCACACTGCGCATGATTTTAAGCCGATGGATAAATGAATGAACAACTAGGATGAAAGAATTTAAGAAGAGGGTCTCGTGGCTGCGACTCAACAGATGTCTGACCTACGCATTAGCCCAGTGCACTGGTCAGACCCTGAGTGCCTGCCTAACATTGGTTGTATCTTCTTTTTTTTCATGTACGTGCGAGTAGTGAATGTAAACAGACAGACAGAGTGAGAGAGGGAGAGAGAGAAAGAGGGAAGGAGGGAAGGGGGGAGTGAGAGAGAGAGAGAGAGAGAGAGAGAGAAAGAGAGTGCAAGACAGAGACAGACAGGGAGGGAAGAAGGGAGAGAGAGACAGACAGACAGATAGACAGAGAGAGAGACTCAGATCAAGATAATTTATTCATTTTAGGCCTTTGCCCCTCATGAAGGGGTGCAAGAAAATACAATCATAGAAGTACTATAAGAACTAGACACAGATAACAAACATGAATTCAGAAACGATCTTAAGATAGCATAAGGGATCACAGTTTAAACGCTTTAAATAGATAAATCGACAAATTTCGGACTGTTTGTTCATGAGTACATGCCAAAAGCAGTGCTAATCTGAAATGGTTTGGGACTTTTAATACTTCAACGGTATATACTGAGTTCTTAAGTTTTGCAGGACAGGACAACATAACACAAAATGCAATTCGCTTTCTGTCTCCTCTCTGCAAAGCTGGCACATTAAATCTTCATCGCTATGGAATCGATGACGGTAATAATGCACAGCAAGAGAGAGGAGCAAGACAGAGAGACAGATAGACAGAGTGAAAGAGAGAGAGAGAGAGAGAGAGAGAGAGAGAGAGAGAGAATGGAGGGAGGGAGGGAAGGGAGAGAGAGAGAGAGAGAGAGAGAGAGAGAGAGAGAGAGAGAGAGAGAGAGACAGACAGACAGACAGACAGACAGACAGACTGACAGAGTGAAAGGAGACAAGAGAGAGCGAGAAAGAGACGGACAGACGGACAGGCAGACAGATAGGGATATTCAGACAGAGAGACAGAGAAAGACAGAGAGAGAAAGGAGAGAGAGAGACAGACAGACAGAGCAAGAGACCTGTAGAGAAAGAGAAAGGAGAGACAGAGAAAGGGAGAGAAACAAACAGACCAAATAAAACAAGACAGCAAGAATGAGTAAAAGGAGGCGAGCGTTAAGTCAGGGTGAGAGGGGAGAGACAGAGAGATGATGAACAAAGGAAGAAAGAGAAGCGAAATGAAAGTTACAGACAAAAGTAACAGACCGAAAAAAAAAACAAAAAACAAAAAAAAAAAACGGAGAGAGCGAACGAGTGAAACCGAGACCACAGGTTTGGCCAGATGGCACACTGTGGGGGATGGTTGTTGTGCCAGAAATTGGAGAGAGAGAGAGAGAGAGAATGAGAGATTCGGATGAATATATTCATCACAGGCCATGACCTCTTATGTACAGGTGTGTGAACGTCATGTAAGCGATCCATCAAAAAAAAAAAAAAAAAACAGCAAGAATTCATACAGAAACAAATCTTCACAAGTACCAAAAACTATACGTAGACACAGAATATGATCAAAAACAAAAGAAGAATATTCCTGAGAAGTTGCTAATTCTGCAAACTTAAATGCCTTACACAGGAATAGTGAAAAATTTTGCACATGCTTAGACTTTTGTGAGGACATGAGTAAATCAAGTTTGAACAAAGGTTGTCAGTAGTACTTAGGTGTGAGAGAGAGAGAGAGACACAGAGAGAGAGAGAGAGAGAGAGAGAGAGAGAGAGAGAGAGAGAGAGAGAGAGAGAGAACGAGAGCAAGAGAGAGAATGGCAACGAGACAGAGAGAAACAGGCAAACTCAGAGAGAGAGAGAGAGAGAGATTGAAAGATAGAGAAAAGAGAGAGATTAGACAGCAAACATCCACACACACATTGACATAAAACAAGCAGGTAGACAAGCACACTCACACAAGATACAGAAATTCTCCCTTCATTTCCCAACCCAGAGCTGTCAAGGCTTTCAAAAGCACAAAGAGTAACATTTTGACATTGCACACACACACACACACACACACACACACACACACACACACACACACACACATGTGCATATGCATACACACACACACACACACACATTAAAACTACAGACACACACTCATGAAACCACACACACACACACAAAGCGAAGAATCGTACCTGTTCACGGCATTGGCACTGGTAGGATTCATGTCAAACTTCATTTCAAAGAACACCCTGCAACCACAAACAATCTGAAATTCACAAGGAGAAAGAGAGAATTCTAAAATCTGGAACAAACAAGAAAAAGAGAACAAATTTCCAAATGTATATAAGAAAACACATAACTGCTAAGGCTCTTGGGAGACTGTAAACCTCCGTCCTGGTTGAATGGATCCTGGATTTCTCTTTTGATGGATTTGTGGATTGAGTGGATTTTTCCTGGGCCACATTCCCATCTTGTCACACTTACCTGTCCAAACAAGAGCCTCATCCTACTTGGAATGATTCATGCTTGACCAATCAGGATCAAGGAAAACTGAAATGAACTATTTCATGACCTGGAGTGGTCGACTTTGCCAGGGAGATCACTCCAAGGTCCATGCAGCTAGGAGACTTGGATTAGCTCCTCTCTCTCCCGTAAGAAATTGGAATCGACTGGCAGGGTATGAATCACACCAAACTGGAATAAGGGACTTGCTTGGACAGGTAAATACATCTCAAAAATACCTTTAGCAAGAAAATTCGTTCTCCCACTAAGCTTCATTAAAATTTGTGCAAAAGTTTCACTTAATCTTGCTGAACAAATCAGGGATCTGCATTTCATACAGATCTGCACCAAAATTAAACAGATTCATCCCTCGCATCTTATTCCATCTTTCCACCTACTTTTGTGCAAAATAAATAAAGAAGTAAAGAAAAATCAGTTCAAGAGTTTCTGTGTAATAATGCTGATGGACAGACAAACAAACAGATACAGGCAAAAATATACACTGTCTTGGCGGAATTGCAAAAACCATCTGACTGAAATAAACCCCGAAACGAAGACTCTCGTTGTGACTTTCTACTCTCAACTAACTCCTCTAAACAATCTCTCTCTCTCTCTGCCTTTTTTTTTTCTCTCTCTCACACACTTTCTGTCTTTTCTGCATATGTTTCTTTCACACTTTCTCAACCATCCCTTTTCTCTCTCACACTTACTATCTTTCAATCTCTTATTGTCTTTCAGTCTCACACTTTCTACCTGTTGTCTATGTCTCTCTCAAACTTTTTTTTTAATTCTCTGCATCTTTTTTTTAGTGCTCTCACACTATCTCTCTCCGTCTTTTTCTCTTTGACACTTCCTAGCTCTGTTTTATTGTTGTTTTTTTTTTTTTATCTAGACACCTCTCTGTTTCTCTCTCACACACTAAGTCGCTCTCTTACTCTCAGTTCCAAGCTGATGAAGGGAAAGACGACAGAGATCAGCCATGACATAACCTCCCCTTGTATTCTCCAACCATCCCTTTCTTCCTATCACCGTTCTCTCTCTCCCTCTTTCTGTCTCAATCCCCAACTCTCTCTCGCTCTCTGTCACTCACAGGCCAAGGCCGACGAAGGGGAAGACAGCCACGTAATAGGCCACGCAGATGACGGAGATGAGCCAAAAGGTCGCGGGGAAATACTTCACGTCGCTCATGCGGATGGTCTCTGTGGTTACACACAGTCAGTTTGGTTCACATGCAGATGATCCTCCCAATCATACTTTGATCCTTTTCTATGCAAATTAAAGGCATTAACATCGCATGTGAACATTTCACTCAATACAAGATTCCATTGGTGTCCTTAAAATATCTGTGTTACGTTGATCAATATAGACTGAAATTAGACCTATACACCTTAAAACTTGCTGTTAGCAGCACCTCTGTAATAAAAAAAGTATTCAAAAACAGAAATCAGTCTTCTTGCCGAGTAAGCTTCTTTGCCCACAACAGATATTTCACTGAAAACTGAAGGTTTCCTCACTGGACATTTGTATTTCCAATGTAAGTTCAAGGCTTCTCCTCACCAACAGTATCTAAAGAGAAAACAGCTTGCCATTTTCTTCAATCTGACAGAAAGCTGGAGGCTTCTCATCCATCCATCCCCTCATCCATCTATCCCTCTATCCCATTCATTCATCCATCGACATACACCCACCATTCACTGTGCCAGAGTCCTGGAGAGAGACAGAAAGAGGGGAAACTGAAACAGGTTGCAGCAGAGAAAGCGTGAATGTCAAAGGGAAATGTAGATCACCAGACACGGGCATAAAGACTCCATGGTGAGAGGCAGGGCCCTCCCACATCCCCCACTCTCATCCCATACCCCCGATCCCAATGCTCTAGAGCTACCCAGGCTGGGTTATGCGCCCCTACCACCAACCCACTCCAGACCCCAGATCTATCCAATGAATGAAGGTCAGCGTGGCAATCAGTTCACGACTGTGGTTGCGTTTTTGTTTGCCCTCACTCACCTTCTGCAACAGACAGAGAAAACGTTTTTTGAGAAAAACAGACCACCATATATCTGCGCTATATACTAGAGAAACAACCCTTCTCTCTGTCTCTCTCTCTCTCTCTCTCCCTCTCTCTCTCTCACACACACACACACATCCACACTCTCTCTCTCTCACTCTCTCTCTCACACACACATCCACTCTCTCTCTCTCTCTCACTCTCTCTTTCTTAATAGGAGACTGAGAACTAATGAGAAGTACAAATCCACAGAGTAGCTACGGCAAATTAAAACTGTCATCACTTCAATTTCATATCAGGAAGGAATTGGTAACATATGCTGGCAAAACCACAGGCAAGAGGACGACTGGTAAGTCCTGGATATATAACGTGAAGGGCTGAAGGCAGTTTTACTGCCTCTATCCTATCGCCCATGATGAGGATTGAGGGACAGGAGATCTCTGACTGCTAAAGTATCTGTCACGGCATCCCTTCCACCTACTGTTGTGGAATAATGACCATGGCAATACAGACTTTCTTGTAGAAACAAATAAATAAACTGGAACGAACTGTCTCCCACTTACTTTCATGACATCTAAATGATTAAGTCTGCATGGGACCGGGCCACACATGGTTAGTATGTAACTGCCCTTGAACTGATCCATTGTGAGTTTCAAATGAATACTCTGGTGAATTTCTGCCATCTCTCAAACCTTGGTGTGTGTGTTTTTTTTTCCCAATCTGTTCATCTGCATGTCACAGAAATAGCACAAGTTTCTGACATGAACCTATTTCCAAATGCAGAAAACCCAGGAGGAAAAAAGAGAGAAAACTTAACGGCTGTGTGTACTGAATGATTTCATTCCCCCAAAAATGACTGGCTATGGGAAAAAACGACAGGAATTCCTCACATCAAAAAGCCACACTCACCTTCACCACTACCAGTCTTCTGAGCTCTGTTGAGGATGCGGTCAGCCCGTTTGTCCAGGTACGCCAGGAACAGAGCGCAGAGCAAGGAGAACACGCACATGCCCGCACCTGTAACCATACATGATGGAAAGAGCAGTTTAGACCCTTGGCCGAGTTGTTGCCTTTTGGTATTCCCGTATGCCAGAGCAAAAGCTGAATTTCTGTGTGATCCCTCTGCTGTCAGAAACAGACTTATTGTCACAATGTCGAAACAGAACCAAAATGCAAACCATGTTTTGTTCCCGCTATTCTTGGTTCAATGAGTGCCCCTTATCTATGGCATTTGTCTCTCCCTAGAAGCCCTTCCCCGTAGTTCAGTTCACTATCAGCTCAACCGGGAAAACTGGAACCACACAGTCAATGGGTTCACCTCTGAGAGTGTTGCACAAGTTGCCTGACCAACACTGCAGGTGTCTGTATCTCTCAGGCCTGGTTGACACTGGGATACATCATAAACATGAAGAAAAAAGCACTGTGATGCAGTCACACACCAGAACGGAACTCCACAGCACCATCTTCATCATCCTCATTCTCATCGATGATCACTGAAAAAAAAAAATCAAAAAGGATGTCCATCATCATCTTTATTGTTACTGATCTTCAAAAGTCTGAAATTTGATGGCCCTTCATGACATACTCTTGTGGTGACCCAATGTTCAATGTTCTGTCCATGTCCATGCCCTTGGCAAGTTCGTGTCAAGAACATTGGCATTGACTAGTTCATTGGGACTGTCACTGGACATGCATGGTAGCGCCCTAAGCAGGAAGACGCTCATTCATACCAGCCCCACCATTAAGTATGTACCATCGCCAGAAGAGCACTCGGAAGGTGTGCGCTGTGTACGCTGGTACAGGAGAGATATCACTGCACTCAGTCAAAGTGACACATGGTACAGAGAGGTATCACTGCACTCAGGCAAAGTGACACATGGTACAGGAGGCGGCATCACTGCACTCAGGCACAGTGACACATGGTACAGGAGAGGTATCACTGCACTCAGGCACAGTGACACATGGTACAGGAGGAGGCATCACTGCACTCAGGCACAGTGACACATGGTACAGGAGGAGGCATCACTGCACTCAGGTACAGTGACACATGGTACAGGAGAGGCATCACTGCACTCAGGCACAGTGACACATGGTACAGGAGGAGGCATCACTGCACTCAGGCACAGTGACACATGGTACAGGAGGAGGCATCACTGCACTCAGGCAAAGTGACACAGGTACAGGAGAGGTCATCACTGCACTCAGGCACAGTGACACATGGTACAGGAGAGGCATCACTGCACTCAGGCACAGTGACACATGGTACAGAGGAGGCATCACTGACTCAGCACGTGACACATGTACAGGAGAGTCACTGCATCAGGCACAGTGACACATGACAGGAGAGGCATCACTGCACTCAGGCACAGTGACACAGGTACAGGAGAGGTATCACTGCACTCAGGCACAGTGACACATGGTACAGGAGAGGCATCACTGCACTCAGGCAAAGTGACACATGGTACAGAGGAGGCATCACTGCACTCAGGCACATGACACAGGTACAGGAGAGTATCATGCACTCAGGCACAGTGACCATGGTACAGGAGAGGTATCACTGCACTCAGGCAAAGTGACACATGGTACAGGAGGAGGCATCACTGCACTCAGGCACAGTGGACACATGGTACAGGAGAGGCATCACTGCACTCAGGCACAGTGACACATGGTACAGAAGGAGGCATCACTGCACTCAGGCACAGTGACACATGGTACAGGAGAGGCATCACTGCACTCAGGCACAGTGACACATGGTACAGGAGAGGCATCACTGCACTCAGGCAAAGCGACACATGGTACAGGAGAGGCATCACTGCACTCAGGCAAAGTGACACATGGTACAGGAGAGGCATCACTGCATCAGGCAAGTGACACATGGTACAGGAGAGGCATCACTGCACTCAGGCAAAGTGACACATGGTACAGGAGGAGGCATCACTGCACTCAGGCACAGTGACACATGGTACAGGAGAGGTATCACTGCACTCAGGCAAAGTGACACATGGTACAGGAGAGGCATCACTGCACTCAGGCAAAGTGACACATGGTACAGGAGAGGATCACTGCATCAGGCACAGTGACACATGGTACAGGAGGAGGCATCACTGCACTCAGGCACAGTGACACATGGTACAGGAGAGGCATCACTGCACTCAGGCACAGTGACACATGGTACAGAGAGGTACATGCACTCAGGCAAAGGACACATGGTACAGAGAGGCATCACTGCACTCAGGCAAAGTGACACATGGTACAGGAGAGGTATCACTGCACTCAGGCACAGTGACACATGGTACAGGAGGCGGCATCACTGCACTCAGGCAAAGTGACACATGGTACAGGAGAGGTATCACTGCACTCAGGCACAGTGGCACAGGGTACAGGAGAGGTATCACTGCACTCAGGCACAGTGACACATGGTACAGGAGAGGCATCACTGCACTCAGGCACAGTGACACATGGTACAGGAGAGGTATCACTGCACTCAGGCACAGTGGCACAGGGTACAGGAGAGGTATCACTGCACTCAGGCACAGTGGCACAGGGTACAGGAGAGGCATCACTGCACTCAGGCACAGTGACACATGGTACAGGAGAGGTATCACTGCACTCAGGCACAGTGACACATGGTACAGAAGGAGGCATCACTGCACTCAGGCAAAGTGACACATGGTACAGGAGGAGGCATCACTGCACTCAGGCACAGTGACACATGGTACAGGAGGAGGTATCACTGCACTCAGGCAAAGTGACACAGGTTACAGGAGAGGCATCACTGCACTCAGGCACAGTGACACATGGTACAGGAGAGGTATCACTGCACTCAGGCAAAGTGACACACGGTACAGGAGGAGGCATCACTGCACTCAGGCAAAGTAACTTAGCAGCAGTGCAGCGTCTCTCCTCTCAGGGGCTGCCTCAGACCAACCTGTTACTGATTGCTCTAGATGGACTGTCAATGTTAGGGCTACGATACGAGGAGCCTGGGTGTGGCTCTGTATGAGCTACGTAGAATGAATGGCATGGCGGTAACACCACTAAAGGACAGGGAAGATGTCACAGCAAATTTAATGAAAAAAAAAAAATCGCAATAGTAAGGACTTACAGAATGCAACCATGTTATTTGTGCATGCATGGGCATGTACACTTACGAGTATGCACACACACGGACACACATCACCCAGTTTTCTTACCTACAAAGAGCGTAATTCCCAAACACTTGTAGCCATGTATATGCTCATCAACAAAGGAATAAATCGGCTGCATGATGTTCATGTTGACAGTGCTGCCCTGAAAAAAAAACAACAACAAAGTAAAAGAAAAAGTTATGCTGCACATATTTGTATTGTCATATGGGTAATAGTGTAAAATGACATTCCACAGTTCACAACCATTCAAATGTTGCTATCTTTAACTAGTTTATGTCAGACAAAGTAAGGCCATGCTGATTGTATCTACCATTCCGCTTAGTTAAAATTTAATGCAATCAGATTTACTTTCACACATGAAAAAAAACAAACAGACATTAAAAACATTTCAATACAATGGGAAAAAATATAAACTTTACTTGGATCATTAACACATGAAAATATCTGATGACCACAAAGGGAGGAAAATAGTGGACAGAGAAGAAAGAGTTAAAATAAAACGTAAAGTAAAGAAAAGAAAATGGCAGATTCAAACAGAGATTAAAAAGAGAGAGAGAGAGGGAGAGACAGAGAGAGAACTGGTAGTATAGGATTTCCATAAGATTGGGATACAATAAAAAAAAAAAATTCCTCAGGGTATTAGGGGGTGGGGGGAATAAGAAATGTTTCATAATGACCTGAAGAACCTAAAAGGCTGTGTAGCTACACTTTGCTTCTGGCCAGGTGGCGAATTAAACATCTTAAAAAATATACGTTAATGATAAAACATGTAAATGGTCAAAGGTCTGAAATATAACAACAACAATAACAACAACAACAAAAACTCAGTACATTTTGGTGTAAAAAAAAAAAATGGGGCTCTCTTCATATAACAAAAGGCAGCTTTTAAAATTATTCAATACTGTAATCTAAAATCAAGCTTCAAACAAAATAAAAACAAACAAAAGCGAAACAATGCAACGAACTTTTCATCCTGCACAAAAGCAAACAACATGTGTAACACAAACCCACCACACAAGAAACTCAGTTCAGACCAAACACCATGTTGAGTTCTTTCCCCTGAAACCATTGACGATAGAATTCGCCACAGCCAGTGACTCCCTCCAATCTGAAACAGCAACACGCAGTGAACATCATTACTCTGAAACAACACACACATGCCTGTACATCGATGAGTAACATCATTACTTGAACAACACATGCATGTGAACATCATTACTCTGAAACATACCACATCAGGACATCTTCTTGCACACAATAGTGAACATCATACTCTGAAACATACACACATGCATGTGAACATCATTACTTTGAAGCATACACACATGCATGTGAACATCATTACTCTGAACTACCAATGCATGTGAACATCATTACTTGAACATACACACATGCATGTGAACTCATTCTGAACATACACTGCATGGAACTCATTACTCTGAAACAACACACATGCATGTGAACATCATTACTTTGAAGCATACACACATGCATGTGAACATCATTACTCTTTGGAAACATACATCACATATGCATGTGAACATCATTACTCTGAAACATACACACATGCATGTGAACATCATTACTTGAACATACACACATGCATGTGAACATCATTACTCTGAAACATACACACATGCATGTGAACATCATTACTCTGAAACATACACACATGCATGTGAACATCATTACTCTGAAACATACACACCTGTGAACATCATTACTCTGAAACATACACACATGCATGTGAACATCATTACTCTGAAACATACACACATGCATGTGAACATCATTACTCTGAAACATACACACATGCATGTGAACATCATTACTCTGAAACATACACACACATGTGAACATCATATTACTCTGAAACTTTACACACACACATGTGAACATCATTACTCTGAAACATACACACATGCATGTGAAACATCATTACTCTGAAACATACACACACATGTGAACATCATACTCTGAAACATACACACATGTGAACATCATACTCTGAAACATCACACATCATGTGAACACATACTCTGAAAGAAACATACACACATCGTGTGAACATCATTATTTTGAAACATAGACACACATGTGAACATCATTACTCTGAGACATACGCACACACATGTGAACATCATTACTCTGAAACATACACACATGTGAGTGAACATCACTACTCTTTCTGGAATAGCCACTTTTTCTTTAGGACATTTTGAGGATGCTGGAAGGTCAGAAAATAATACAGTGCCCATTCCTAAATGTCTTATGTTTCTGATCTAGTTGCAGAGTTAGGCAACTGCAGGCGGAAATCTAAACAACTTTGAAAAATTATCTATAAGGCTCCGCCGAAAAACATAGACAAACAAATCATTAGACAAAACATGAGGCATTTCGACCTCTTGGCTGTTGGAGTACACAATCTCAGTAAAATACTTGAACTGCTTCTTATCCCACAAGCCACAAAATTGTCAGTCAGTGAGTTACCAATGTACAAAAAACCACCAACTTGTTGCCAATTTCAAACTTGTCTATAGATGTGTGAAAGTGTCCATGATGGTAAAGCTATTGAAGCGTTGAAATTAAAAAAACAAACAAACAAACAAAAAACACATCCATTTAATCTGTACCCTTAAAAATTGTTTCTGGAGGTATGATTATTCCATTGTTTTCAAAAAAGGGTATGAATACATGTTGCTCTGAGATACACATGTATCTGAAACACTGAAGGTCGTTAATACACTTCCTAACAAAACATTGTCCTTACAGAAACAAAAGATATCCCACAAGTGACAGGCCATCTGAAACAACCAAGCTCCGCATGCAGAGCTGCCATGACCTCAACAACACAAAGCGTAGAGGATTTTTTTTTTTCCTGGTTTCTTCTGTGACACTGTCTCTGTGGTGTGCTCAACATCTGACAAGTCAAACTTCATGGCACTTTCAGTCATGCTTTCCGCTCCACACACAACATGACAGTGAACCAGGCAGACAGAAATTTTCCTCACTATTGCAAGATTTGGCAATTCCTACCAAAAATCAAAAGGACTGACAAGAAAACCAACTGACTGGGTGGCAAAATCTCGTCATCTTACGCAATTTTTTTCCTTCTTTTTCTTCCTCTCCTTACTGAACTTGGTTACCTTTTGGATGAAATAAACCTACAGCCTGAAGATCCATGTTACCTCAGTTCCATGCTGCCAAGTCCATGAAGCATTTTGGTTTTGTTTTTCCATGTTTGTTTTTCAGCATAGCCTTTCATCACAAAGTCTAGCAGCATAGCACTGTGAACGAAACTGTAGCTGAAGTGCAGCACTTGGCAACTCTGCATATATCCTCCCTTGGCCAAGAAAAAAAAACTGCCAACTTCAAAACTGGACAGGAGCTGCTTCAAACCAGCCAATCACCCACTCAGAGCCATAAATGACCCAAGAGATAAGATCTAGTTTGCAAAGTGAGGCAACTGCAGGTGGAAATCTAAGAGACAAGCGGACCACGTCTGGTTATGAGGAGGGAAGTCTGTGAGTGTGACACCTTGCTGGTGGAGTTACTAGCCTGACAACCTTAACTCTTTCATCCCTACAACCCGGTTTTCTGGTTTGCAGAAATCCTACCCTTCCTTCCTGCAGCCCAGAAAACCGGGCTGCACAAAATCCCACCTTTCCTTCCTGCAGCCCGAAAATCGGTTCTCGCGGTAAGCGCTTTGAACTTCGCGCGAGTCACGTCATCGGTACAGGTCACGACCGGGTCGCTTGCGGGGCAGTGTTTATGAATGGAATGGATGCCAGACGGTCCCTACAGCATGGGAAAGTGGTCACCGCTCTATTCTGGCTGGTTTGCTACTGCATACGTGGCAGTTCTGACTTTACACTTCTCTTTTTTTCTCTAAATCCAGGAATGAAGGGAATACTTGTATTATAAGAATATAGGAACAAGAGGAAGTAATGGTTCATAGAAAAGTAGGAATGAAAGAGTTAAAGAGCAAGCTACCACCTTTCAGCCCTAGCTGACTTAAAAATGTAGTGTGACACCTTGTCAGTTGAGTTACTACTTGCTTGAAAACCTTAAAGAGCAAGCTACCACCTCTCATCCCTAGCCGACTTCAGAATGGCCACTTCTCATATGAGTACTTAATTTGCAGCAAAGAGTGTGATTACAAGTCAAGACTGAAATCTTATCTTTCAGTTGTAATTTGGATTGGAGTAGAATGAGTAATCAAGTCATACTGTGCTGTAAATGAGTGAGGGTCTTCAATCCAGCTTGTCAGAGGTGTGCTGATTGGTGATTGCACTATGAAACAAAAAGTCACTTATACTAGTGTGTGTGTGCATGCGTGCGGGCGTGCATGCGTGCGTGTGTGTTCATGCGCTATTTTATTGGTATTTTTATTGATTTTATTTGTGCATGTTTAAAAAAAATACTTGATGAAATGGCATCTTTACAAAGTTCTTTAATGATTTTAACTGGTGGCATAGAAAAATGACTTGATAATATTATAATACATTATTTTTACTTGGTGGGCAAGAGAGACAGCCAGACAGACAGATAGAGAGAGACAGTGGCAGGCACAGACAGAGAGGCAGAGAGACAGACAGAGAGAGAGACAGACAGACAGACACACAGATTTAGATTTAGACTGATTCAGAGTCAGATTGTTCATTAATTCTATTTAGGCCACAGCCCAAAATGAAGGAAACAGACTATGTACATATTTACAACACTCATATTTCTAATTCGTGTTCATGGATATATATATATATATAATTATACACAATATTTATGAATAAGCAGAAATAAACAAGATCACCAATGATGGCACCAAAGTGAAACACTTTACAAAAATACATCAATTAATTTCTCATACTTTTTTTTTTAAAGACAGACAAGAGAGAGAGAGAGAGAGAGAGAGAGAGAGAGAGAGAGAGGCTTTTTGTCGCTTTGACAACTTAAATGTCATTTAATGATGAGGTCCGTATGACATGGGTGATTGCATCATTCTTTTTTTTTGCACTGGACAAAAATGCAAATGTGAAATGAAGAAACCAATGAAGCCTATCCTGTACCAAGTAAAAACCAGTGCAACACATATCAATAAAATTCGAGCTCGAGTGAGACAGACAGACAGACAGACAGAAAGACAGAGACAGGCAGACAGACAAGACAGACAGAAAGGGAACGATTTTCACTCACCCAAAGACTAATCTTGCAAGCCCCATCAACCAGAATGTGTTGCTGAAAGCTCCAAAGGCAAACAATATCTGTAAAAAAAATATAAATTTTTGTTTTTAAAAGCGAGGTCAAATATGTTAAAGGAAGGTGCATGCAAAGTGTTTCCAGATTTTATAATTAATTATTCATGATCACAGTTTCAATAACCACCTCTTAGACTTCTCAGAAAACGGATCTTTAACTCATACTAGTTTGTTCTCTTGGTTGTCAAATGTCTGGATGCCACGGCCTTCGCATTTTTGCAAATGACACTCTTTCAGCAATCAGTTTCTGTGGTCAGACTGAACAAATTTCTTAAAAAAATTTCAAAATCGATAGACATACCCCCATTTCTATGTTACATGACATGATATGTTTTTTTGTTTGTTTTTTTAATTCCCTGAAGATGAAGTATGGCTGCCTTAATGGTGGGATAAAAAAAAACAGTCATACACACAAAACTCCACTCCCTTTGTTGGGTAGATGGGATTAATACTTGCCTGTCCATATAGGGAGTGTGCGCAGGAGTATCAGCCTGCGTACGCAGAAGAAGAAGAATATGTTTTTTATGCATAATTTTCATTTTATGATCAGTTAACTGTCATAACCCAGTTCTGGTCAAAGATTAGCACCAAAAGGTCCAGACAGGAATGAACTGACACAAACTTCAGAAAAGGGAATGCTCTATCGAAGCTGGCTTTAAAAGAGGTGGGATGAAATTAATGTCCAACTGGCCAGAAGCCCTAATGGACTCGGCGTCCCAGACTGAAGTCTGCCGTTTTGGTGGCAGGATGTCTGGTCGCTGGCAGGAATCGTGGGCCTGGTTCCAGAAGGGGGCTGTTCTATGTTGTTCCAGTTGCCACCCCAGACTGGCGTCCGGGTCCTCTGCTTGGGTCTGGTTCAGTGTGAAATGCTGTCAACTCTGTGATGTTGGTCAGCCAACTTTGCACACTGATAAGTCTTTAGCTCTTCCCCCCACTCCAGAAGGCCTGTCTTCAGGGCTACCAGGTGGCCTTCTTCATGCTCAATGTCCTGTGCTGCGCGAGGACACCTCATAGTGGGAGCAGGACGAAAAGTAGTTGATCCACTGCATGATTCCCTTTAGTTTCATGATCTTTACTGACTATGTCTGAAAGGGCAGTTTTTCAGCCCAACCTTGAGTGGAGTGTCCACTTTGCTGACCCAAGGTTTGGCAGGCCATGGTTATCGAAACATGACAGTTGGTTATGCCTGTGGAGTCCACACAGCGCTCCATCAGCGACCGCACATTTCCAGGAGCTGTCCACTGGCAACACAGGCTAGGCCTTAATGGCTGGAAGTTTGGCTGCACCACCCATCGTCAACCTCTCACATCAACACCCTTATAATATAGAGAAATATGACACCTCTCTCTCAGTACGCCCTGCCATGCCACCTGGCAGTGAGTGATGTGTGCAAGGGAATGATTACTGGCAAGGAAAAAATTTACAGTCCAATAGATTTATTAGCTATTAATCATCTCCACATGGTGGTCAGAATACTGAAGAATTATTTGCGGTGTTACTGACAAGTCTCACACATGAGCTGAAAGCAGACTCTAGACAGGCGTAACCAACTGTCCTGTTCACAAGACAGGTTTTCACAGTTCTACTGTCAGCGCACAGTTTTACTATCTCTTTCTCCTTCCATCTCTCCCCTTACCACTTTGTTCTCCTTCCCCCGCCCCCCTCCTGCCCATTACTTTTTTTATCTCTCCTTGCCGAGTCATTCATTAAAACTGCACGTGATTTTCCTCCATATTGATTTGCCTTTGTTGTTCATATTTTTTGCTTGCTTTGACTGATGAAAGATCAATAAATCAAGCTTTTTTCATTTTATTTTTTCCTTTTCAGCAATTTGTGTATTCTGTTCATCTGGTAGCCTAGTATTAGTAGTAATCCAGCATGTATTATCTAGCTTTTAACTCCAACTTGCACTTGCAGCAGTCTTTGATTAAAATTTCAAACGTAATTAAAGAAACTTTTAAAAACATGTACCTCCTGTCTGCAAATCTGCCCGTTTCACCGTCTTCTCTAAGGTCCCATTTTTCCTTTCTAGCCATGTCATCTTCTGTGTTCCTGAGCCAGCTAACGGCTTCACTCCCAGACCTGTCATTCTGGCTACCCCTGGCACAGTCATACCTACAACTGTCCCACAGGCACCTTCACATCATGTATCTTTCTCTTCTTGGTGGTACCCGCCATTTCCCACTAGTGCCGTTACTCCCACGCCTCTCCTTCTTTCCTTCTTGTGTCCTCTTTCGCAGCCAACAACCAGAGCTGTCCCGTCACAGCCCCAGCAGCACAAAGTCCACACAGAGCAATCAAAATAAAACTGCCATGAGGCAACCCACCACCGAAAACACTGTGCTGCTGTCAAGTCCTGTTCATGGTGTCAGTGGCAAGTGCTCTGATGTTCTAAGCCTCCTGCTTAACTGCTGTGCAGTTCTGCTGAACTGCACAGCCACTTCCCCTTTCTGCCCTCATGATCCTTACCTGCCCCGCTGTGACAAACAGGCTGAAGATGATGGCACCCAGGCGACGCCAAACAGCTTGTCGATGAGGAAACCGCCAAAGAAACACAGGATGACGTTGGGCCAGGAGTACAGGGAGTAGAAGAGCATGAACTTGCCCTCCGTCAAATCCAAGTCCTTCAGCATCATGTCCTGCAGGGCTGCCGGGTTGTCATAGCAAAAGTAGCTCCCTGAAGACACCATTGACATGGCAGTTATTGTGACAGGAGTTTCTGGTAATATCTCTCCTAATTTACTAGTACGGTGAGCAAAGTTTGAAAACAATGATAATGCCAGGTCACCCATCGATAACTTTAACTGGAAATACAATTTTCTTCATTTACTGATTGGGATCTTCAGTTCCTTTTATGTGAAAGGTAACCAAACAAAAAAATACAAAAGATGGCTCTCTTTGTTAGGATTTTCAACAGCATGAATATTGAGGGTTGACTGCCAGAACCCAGTATCTGATATATGTATATATATATATATATATACATTTTTTTATATATATCAGTGAGATAGTGAGATACTGGGTTCTGGCAGTCAACCCTCAATATGATCTGTCCGCAGCAGCAGAAAGTAGTTTCAGACTGTTTTCATGTCCTTTGTTTCTAAAACTATTCCAATTCTAAATCTTTAAGTGATCTCTTGCTCAGTAACTGACAAAATCTGAAATTGTACTATGGCCTGACTGGCCTAGTGGGTAAGGTGCAAGACTCTTCATCCAAGGATCTGCAGCTCAGTAACTGACAAAATCAGAAATTGTACGAGGGCCTGACTGGCCTTGTGGATAAGGTGCAAGACTCTTCATCCAAGGATCTGCAGCTCAGTAACTGACAAAATCAGAAATTGTACGAGGGCCTGACTGGCCTTGTGGATAAGGTGCAAGACTCTTCATCCAAGGATCTGCAGCTCAGTAACTGACAAAATCAGAAATTGTACGAGGGCCTGACTGCCCTTGTGGATAAGGTGCAAGACTCTTCATCCAAGGATCTGCAGCTCAGTAACTGACAAAATCAGAAATTGTACGAGGGCCTGACCGGCCTTGTGGATAAGGTGCAACACTCTTCATCCAAGGATCTGCTGCTCAGTAACTGACAAAATCTGAAATTGTACGAGAGCCTGACTGGCCTTGTGGATAAGGTGTAAGACTCTTCATCCAAGGTCTGGGGTTCATTTCCCACACAAGACACTACAGTCAAACTGGACAGAGATTTTCTCTGTAGATTTGACATCTATCTGTGCAGTCACCTCTTAGACCTTCAGACATGCTTTAAACTGAAGTCCTGAATGCGTGCATAAGAAACCTTCCCCACATGTTACATCTCATTCTATCCTTCAGAGAAGTCAGCCAGTATGGACTGGTGAGATGGATGAAACAAAAATAAAAGTTAAAAAAACACATCCACACTGGCGCCATGTTTATGTTTACATGCCCCTGAGTGAGAATGTGACTACCTTTATGGTGAAAAAATTGTCACATACCGGTGCAAAAATCACACAAACAATGAATCTCAGACTTCCAGCTGAGAAACGATAAAAGAATACATTGTGTAAAGCATAAAGCAGAAGTTCCACATTTAGCTACTGATCACAGCACCCACAAACACATACACATTACCAAACAGACAGACTCCTCTTGTCTTGATCATGATGCTTCATGCTCAGCAAATAAGCCTAATGACACTGACTCTGTGAGTCAATAATGGTTTATTTTTCCTAAAGTGTATTTGATATAATTCTGCTACAGCATGGGAAAACAATTCTTTTTTTTCTTCTCCAGTTTATGGACAATTACTTAGTAATGCATCCTTCCATTAAAAACAACCCTCCTTTTTGCTACAAACTTGTGCCAAGTGAACACTATCAATTTTGTCATAACCCATCAAGTTTCAGCAGTTCAAGATTACCTATTTGACAGTAAAGAAAAATCAACACATAAATTCATCTCACAAGAAAAATCATAGTACTGGGGACAGCAGGGGAGACAACAGCTGCTATGTAACAAGATGATGCTGAGGATGGGCTAGTCGTCTGTTCTGCAGCTGAGTAAAAAACGAAAAGTTGTGGCCAGCTGATTAAACCCAATTTTAAGGTGTGAAGGGCTGGAGGGGGGGTGGGGCGGGGGTGGGGACTCTAGCCTCTATCTCCCTTTTGTAGATTAGGGTGGGGTTTTTTTTCCCCACAGATCCCCTGTTTAGTAAGCTGTGACTGTGGTCACTGTATGAAATAAAGGAAGGATAGTGAAGGGGGAGAGGGGAAGCGGGAAGTTTAAAGCTTCTGATCACGGCTGAAATGAATGCTCTATGGGAGATCTGCACCCTTTTCTGTGCAATCCCTGTGAGTAACATTACTTTAAAAACTCCAATCTCACTAGCTGTAGCTTTCCTCAAGCTTTTTAAGCGCACTGCTTTTGTCCGGTCATGTGAGCTAGCACTCTGTCACATGACTTGAATGTCTGAGTTGGATTATCAGCTCCTCTCTTTATCACATTCCCAGAGTTCTCTCACTCACCCAGGGTTTGTTCTTGCTATCAGTAGTTTATCAGCTGTCTCTTGAGACTATTGATACACACTAACACAGTGCTCCAAAAGTCATGTGCCCAGAGTGTAAAACATGTGATATATATATATCAACTTCTTTTCAATGTCATTACACATGAGTGCCACCATCATCAGCACTTCATTGCCACTATGACTGAAATATTGACTTTTTTCTGAACAAAAGTAGGTCAGACTTTAATTATAGTTTATAATTCATGATGGATCAAACTGCAGTGTAGTCGAGCTGTCTAAGAAGTACACTACTACTAGTTTTGAGAGAATTAGAACTTTAAATGAAAATGAAAAGCAGTACCTGACTAATCATCTGCCTTACAGACGTCTAGTTCTACACAAAACAACCATCATGAAGTTCTCTGGCCCAACAGATACATTAAATTTGCTTAGTTTTATAGTGTTAGTGTCATGTGACATTAAGCCCACTGTAAACTGATGCTGATTTGATCCTACTACTGTGAATCAATTATAAAGTTAGAAATATTAGTCAAATTTGACAACACTGACAAATATTGACAACATTCCTATTTCAAAATTCTTCACTGCATCAAGAGTTGGCACTACCAGAAATAGTGTGGATAAAATCTATCATGAATATTGTTGCACTAACCTAAGGAAATTTTCTTTTAGTAACAGAGTAACAAATCTTTGGATAACTAACCCCTAACATCAAACGTGCACAGCATATTAATCTTTTCAAAAGCTTTATCGACAATAGTACATTACTGAAGACTATATATTTTGATTATGACAAATAAAGACTTGAGAGAGTCTATAGCATAACTGTAAGACCTGACCTTACAAAGACTACATAACACATAGAAGGGACGTGTAAGGGACACTGGGGGGCCGGAATAGCTCAGTTGGTAGAGCATTGGACTCGTAATCTTGGGGTTGCGGATTTGCATCTCCACCATGCCGTTTCAGTACAGGGGGATTTTTCCCTCTTTTTCTTCTTCTTCTCTCTTCTGTTGTGTGGCCGCAATCAACACTCTGATTATTTTGCCACAGAATAGAAGGTCTCCTTGAACCGGCTGCCCGACTTTAAAAAAAAAAAAAAAAAAAAAAAAAAAAAACTTTTTTTTCTTTTCTTTTTCCTGTGTAGACTTGAAATAGCTCTTCAAATTGCATATAAGTAGATACTAAATCACAACATTTACTCCAGATCACATTTAAACACTCCCTGCCCACTAATTGGATCGGAGGGGACGAGAAGTGACGGGCAGGCATCCTAGAGATGGCCCCCGGCACCCCCCGTCGCAGCGGCCCTCCTACCAGCACACCCCCTACCCACTACCTGCCTAACCTTGCACTCTCACATTCATACAGGACAGTTTGTGTTTGCGTTTGTTTTAATCTTACTCCTGAAGTTTCGCAGCAGCGAGACTGTCAGCACTGAGGTGGGAGGTGACTCTATTTTTAAAACTGTCAGGAGAGTCTGCCTCTATAATGTGTGCTGGGAGTTCATCCCACTCACGGATGGCTCGGGGGAAAAAAGAGAAGAGCCTATATTGCTGCTTATGATTTACCAAGCGTTTAAACTGTTGGTCATGTGACCTTCTGTCTCTTACAATTGTTTTTTTTCAGGACACTTTTGTTGATCTGCACCAGGTCGTTGTGAATCTTATACAACATGGTGACCCTTGACGCTTGGCGGCACTTCTGGAGAGACGGCCACTTGAGCTTCTCAAGCATGTCTGTTACGCTTGCATGCCGATGGTAACGGTTCAGGACGAATCTGGCTGCCCTTCTCTGAATGTTTTCCATTTTCTTGATGCATCCTATTTTGTGGGGGTCCCATACTGAGCTGGAGTACTCTAACAGGGGTCTAATGAAGGTTAGGTACGCCTTTTCTCTCAGCTCATTGGAAGCAACTTTCAGATTGCGTCTCAGGAATCCGAGGGCCTTGCTTGCTTTCTTTGTGATGATGTCAATGTGTTCCGCCCACTCCAGGTCTGTCCTCAAAGTGACCCCCAGGTACAACGCTGATTGTACTGTTGCTTAGCTTGCTATGTGTCTGTGCATCTGGTATTTGTCGCTGATGGTACTTTTGCAGCGAGTGACCCTTAGCGTAACACATTTGCCTGGGTTGAAGGCCATCTCCCATTTCTGCTCCCAGACCTGGAGACGTTCTAAATCTTCTTGTAGGTGGGCGTGGTCTTCTCTGGATGCTATTGTGCGGTAGATGGCGGTGTCGTCTGCGAACATTCTTGTTTTGGAGGTCAGTTTTTCAGGAAGGTCATTAATAAAGATCAAGAAGAAACATGGTCCAAGGACCGACCCCTGCGGGACTCCCGACTTGACGTCGATGAAGTCTGACTGAGCCCCCTCGACGACAACTGCTTGGCATCTGTTGGATAAGAAGCTGGAGACCCCTCGGAGTTAACACTGGTTCTGTCTCCATTTCCCACACAGTCCTTCGAATGAGACTATAAATCGAGGTTCCGTGTGTGAACGCACGCACAACATCTTGCACACATGTAAAACTCCATCACCAACTTTCGGAAGAGAAGGCCAGTTTGGCCGTTGGTAATGGTATACATGACATAATATATATATAGCATGCACCTTCCCCGAAGTTGGAGTGTGGCTGCCTTAATGGGGGGATAAAAAATGGTCATACACACAAAAGTGTCAGAATAATC
Source organism: Conus canariensis (assembly GCA_033310375.1). Lineage (NCBI taxonomy): Eukaryota > Metazoa > Mollusca > Gastropoda > Neogastropoda > Conidae > Conus > Conus canariensis. The sequence goes on along the minus strand of CM065741.1, from coordinate 41,055,530 downwards.
AACATGATGATTGTGGACACTAAAAGAAAGAAGAAGAAGCCAGTTCTGGCTAAAATTGCAAAAACAATTGTCCATATGAACCTGAACCTGAAAATAATTCATGATTATTCGCCACAATTTTAAGATATCAGGTAATTATTTTTATTTCATTTACATCACGCGAGTTAACTTGCATTGCTGGCAACAGCATGTTACTTGTTAGCGATCATATGACATTTTCACTTGTTTGCACGCAATCTGTTGTGAAACAGGCTCACTTACCAAAACTCAGGAAGCACAAGACAACCAACACTGGAAAATATCTATGAACACAATTGCGAGGATTGCACAGTCCTCCAGTACATCCTGGATCAGGGTGGAGTTCAGTTTCAGCTTCATCTTCGACTCTGACCAACGGTTTTCTTTCTTCGTCCGTCATTTTATTTTCTGATCGACTTTCCGACGAACATGTACTTCTGCCGAGTTCTGTTTAAAGTGAGGGCGTCTTGTGCAGATGACTGTTTCGGGTCACGAGACAGCTAAAAATACACTAATCCCTGATTGGCTCGAGATTGAGTTAAAGCTAACGTTGTTGATTTCCGGTTACTATTCCACTTCCTTATAAACGAATGATTTTGACAACACTGTTTAGTTCGTGTCACTGATACATTTCCTATCAACAATATGTGATAAAGCACCTTGAATATTTCCTATTTATGAAGGTTGTCATTTGAAAATAGAAGGTGCTGTTTTACTCTTAATTGGGGTGTTTTGGTAAATAAGGGAAAGATAACTCTTTACACCATCAGTGACACGCAATCCACCCAACCCAGTCAATAATGTCGAGCAGACGGGCTCACTCTGTTTGACTTCGAAGGTTGCTTCAGTTTTTAGCTAGTTTCTCCAGTGATAACTGACATCATTGATAAGTAAGTACGAAAAGTTATGTATTTGAAGTTAATTCAAATTAATGTCTTGCTCAGTGTCAAAACTGACAAGATTTGGTTAGAAACTGAGAAACAAACTTTTTTTTTTTCCGCCTGATGTATTGATTATTTATGATATGATTAGTGATAGACTAGATTAATGATAGACTTGATTGTAACTACGAACGATCTTTTGAAAACACAACCCAATGACATGATCCTGCATATTAATGCAACACACACGCACGTGCACTCACACAAGCACACACACACACACACACACACACACACACACACACACACACACACACACACATAATACACACACACACACACACACACACACACACACAACAGTGACATGCACTCACAGGCACGATGCACACACTCTCCCCCTTACACAGAGAGAGAGACAATTTTTCACCAGATTCTGTATAGGCTGCCAGAATTCACAGTTGCTCCGTGATATTGATAAATAACTTTGAAGGGTCAGCATACTGTTATTCATCCTCAGTTAAGTCGCTTGCAGTTTTACTGAACTGCAACACACACACACACACACACACACACACACACACACACACACACACACAGATTCCAATGTTGAATTACTTGCATTGAGAATGTGTCAGGGTTTTTTTTCATGATGGCTAATTGGTTGCAATACAGACGAGACATTACAATAAAAGCACAGTAGATTGGTTGCAACACAGAGCTGATAGATTAGTATGTTATTATGAAAAGTCAATGCATCTTCTGAACTTTGTGCAGGTTAGGTAGCCCCTGAACCATGGCAGATGAGCCCAAAGCAGAAGGGGCTGGCAAGTCTCCAGGGGGATCCAAGGTACAGTAGCACAGAATATTGAAAAAAAAAAAGATAGGTGGTTAAATGAAAATAACAGCACTTAAGATATTTTAGTCAAAATAGTATGGTTAAAATGTTACAGTCTATAAAAACACGAACCTAAATAGTTACGACAGAGACTGCAGGACTCTGCATCCATCCAACCCGCCACCAGCCACCCACCTCAGCAATGTCTGTGGTGATTCTTTTCTATCTTAATTTAGAGTGCTTACACAAACATGTGTTCATGACATTTGGTGTGTGTGCATGCGTTTGTGTTGTGTGTATGTGTAGAGAGAGAGAGAGAGAGAAAGAGGCGGGCTTGTTATTGTTTGTTTGTTTTTTTTAATGAAAACTATTACACATTATGATAAGTATGCCATTATATGGATTTTGGTTGTTTGATTTTGTGTTCCAGTTCAATATCTGTGCAGGCAAAAATTGCTATCAAAAGATACTGATTTTGATGGTAAAAGTCCACACTTTAGTTCAGTTTTCTCAACATTTTCTCTCAGTGAGCCCCCATTAAACCAGGCACATCCAAGCTCTATGTGAACAATTTTTTAAAGAAAGTATCATTGTTACAAAAAGACTTAAAATAACATTTCAACAATACATAGAAAAAGGAAAGCTTTCAAATGGCCAAGAGGCATGGATTCATTCCATGATGCTGGTTGGCATGTTACATTTGTACAATAGATTTCAATTCATTGAATCAGTATACCTAATAGAATCTTCAGTGAGCAAGGTGTGATTCTGGCCAAAAAAACGTTTGACTAGAGGTAGCCTAACCCATAGTTACTAGGAACTGGAGCCAGAGGGCAGCTTTCATAGTTAAACCTTTATCTTCAAGATTTGAAGACTTATTAGGTTCCACAGTTTTTATCCCCCCTCCCCACCCCTCCACCCCCTAGTGTTTTTATTTTATCAAGGATTTTTATATGACCACAGTATATGTTTTGGGTTCAGTTTTGACTCTGTAAAATGCATGTTGTGTTTCTGATCATTTGGATTGTAGACGGATGCCACTTCCTTTCAGTTTCATATTTATTAAAAAAGGTAATGTTTTAAGCATTCTTTCGCCTCTTCCTGCCTTTGTAAATGATCAAAATGATTGTGCTCTGTAGGCGAAATGTATATATGTCCCCAGAATCTCCATTTTGAAAATATCTTTTCCAGCAGTTGGAAACTAATGACCTGAATAACAAAATTTGTGTCACATTTTTCATACCTTTTTATTTTTTCTGACACCAAAAGAAGTGCATACCTAGCACATTTAGCATGTGATGTTTGATTTATGCTGATGGTTGGGGTTCAGTCACTTTGTCTTTGATGACAATGGGGCTGATTCTGGTCATCGGCACAGGAGTTAGATGGCAATACAAATAGTGGAAACCTGTCAGAGATGTTCAGCACTCAGAGTGAGTGTCAGGTAAAAAAAAAAAAAAAAAAGAAAGAACACTAGCTGGCAAGACTGATGATTTACTACACAGGACCTGCTATGTTTTGTACTATCTGCTTGCATATCATGCGTTTCAGCTGGAGTCGTTGTCCAAAGAAGACCTGATCAAGTTTGTCAAGAAACAGATGCTGCTTCTGCAGCGAGAGCGCACCAAGAATGAAGGTAACTCTTTTCTTCCCCTCCCTATCCCAGATAACAATGCCTCCCTCCCTTCCTCTCCATTTTTTAACACTTATTCGGAGTAAGAATACAAGACATTGCGCTGTTACAATTGGCTCAGAATAGGCATTGGCTGAACACCAACAAAGTGGATTCTGTGACAGTGCAGCGTCTCCAGTGGCAGGTCACCTCATGGCAGCCTGATGTTGATCATTCCCTGTGCAGTGGTGGGGCGGTGATAGGCGGCTGCTGGATGTGGCTGTGAATGGCATGGCCAGAATGACTGGCGTGAGAGTCATGGCACTTCAGAGGGCACTGAAATGAAATACAGCACACACACAAAAAATAAGTGACTTAGCTCTTCTTCTGCTCCGTTAGTGTGATCGTGGAGAGAAAGGTAGAGCGAGAGAGATCCCATGCATCTCAACAAACTTTCTGTTGGCAAGGAAGATATTGTGAGACTGCTCTTTTTTATGTTATCACTTTCTTTAAAAAAAGTGTGTCCTCTTTGTTTTGCTTTGCTGAGTTTATGAGATCAGAATCATGTTGCTAAAACTCCTGTAAACGACGTGTTAGCCCGTTACAATGTAAATGTCCACTCCTTAGTTTGAGTCAAATTTAATGTACAGAGTCCATCATGTGTAAAAGCCTCTCCCTCTACGTCCCATGTACTGGATACGTTATGTGTAAAAGCCCATCACACCACATCCTGTCCATCCCCAGTTGTGAGTCTTTCTTCAGGGCCAAAGAAGGAAATAACTGTTGTTATGGTAACATAGCCAAAAAAGAAGAAGAAAACAGGATCAGTAGGTCAACTGGACCTTTTTTTTTTTCAATGGCTGATACACACACCTATAGCCGACATTCCAAAAACACACACGCACGCATGCACGCACGCACGCACGCACGCATGCACGCACGCACGCACGCACATAACCACTGTCCCTCCACCCTCACCCTTTCTCTATTCCCAATGGAAAAATTATAAACGTTAATTCAAAATGCTGTAACCAATGTGGCATAAATCTGAGCATGGTCAAGTGGTTGTGGTCCACTTTTCAGTCCAAGCAGGACTAGGACTGTTTGTCCAGCTTTTGCAAGTCTTTTACTTTCACAGCATCTTGCTGACTTGGGCAGACAAAATGGCGACTGCCTTCTCTCAAGAAGAAATTTACACAAAGTTTTGTGATGTTAATGTCAGCTGCTTATAGGATCAAAAATGCGACTTGCGCTACACGGATTCACTGTTTTTTTTTTTTTTGTTTTTTTTCAGCCAATTCCCCCCCCCCCCCCCCCCCCCCCCCCCCCCCCGCAATTTCTGTGGATTGGTGGAACGTGGTGGATATTCAAGCATGAGTGTTCATGCAGCAGTCTAGACGCCATTTTTCACTCTTTCAACCTTCAGTCCTTAAACCTGTATGAAAATTTACCTCCCCTTTTAGGTTTTGATGGCTTCCTGAAGATTGGATGAGTTCGTTTTCAGTGATGTTCTGTTTTTCTTTCTGTCTTTTTCTTTTTATTATCAAGGAAAAAAGTTTGGGTTGGCAGACAAAAACAGTGTTGATTGTGTTCATGTAATCACAACTTTTTTTTTCTTATTGGGCCAGAAGAGGGGGGGGGGGGAACAAGGGATGGCAGAGGAGATAAGCATGTACATGATAATTTTTTGCATTGAAAAACATTTAGCAGGAAATTCAGTTTGGACTAGGAAGAGTGCCGAACATAGTATGACCATATGAACTGAAAATCATTTCAATTTTCATGCATTTACTCATTGCGCTGCAGAGCAAAGGCATATGCATGAGTGTGTGTGTGTGAGTGTGTGTGTGTGGTGTGTTGTGTAAGTGTGTGTGTGTGTGTATGTAATGTGTGTGTGTATGAATGTATGTGTGTATAAAATTGTCTTCTCTTTTGTTTGTTTTTCTTTTTTCCCCTTTTATTTAATGAATGGGAAAAAGTGGTAAAATTTGTGAACTACAATGGATTGCAGAGATGGGCAGTACATCAGACAGCAGTGGTAATGTTTTTACACAGTTTGGTTCTGAGGGGTTTGATTTTGGTTTGCAGTATCTGAGAAAGAAGGCTTGGTTTGATTGGTTCTTATTTTTATTGTTTTTCTTCAAAACGTGTTGGGAAACACTTCAAGTGAGCTTGTGTCTCGCACACAAACACACATGCTAAACTACAATTCACATGCAAATGTATGCTAGTCAAAAAGTCTGCTCATGCATTTATGTGTTAACTTCGATCAGTATCTGTCTGTCTGTCTGCCTGTTTGTTTATAAGTTTGGCTTCTTTCCACAATTACGTTGGTTTTTTTGTTTGTTTGTTTCAATAGATCTGTCTTTGCCTCTTTCTGCATGTCTGCACTGCTGTCTCTCTCTCCCTCTCTCTCTCTCTCCTCTCTCTCTCTCTCTCCATCTCCTCTACTCTTTTTCTCATCTCCCGTCCTCTCTCTCTCCTCTCCTCTCTCTCTCGCAGTCTCCACAGTTCTACTCATTCTGTCTCCATCCTCCCGCCCATACCCTCCCCTGCTCTCCTTGCCTCCTGCTGTCTCTTTTGCATAAGATAAGATGTGCTCAGTGTGATGACAGTGGAAACTTTTCGCCGTCACCATGCTAATCAAATCTTAAGTTACGCTTGATCATTCATGCAGTACAACATGATTTTTGTTCATCGATAGGGGTAATTGATTTCTGCATCTGACAGCCTGCTCTCTCTCCCTATACCCAACCCTGCTTCTTCCCTCGGTTTCTCACTCGCTTTTCCCCTCACACCTTCACCATTGTGTTCATAAGTGTGCATGTCTCCCTGTTCAGTTCTCACTCTCTCTTGTCTGTCTTCTGTTCCTTCCCCACTCCTTTCCTTGGTTTTCCTTCCCCTTTGCTGTATATTCATCAGTCTGTCTTCCACTTGTTCTCCACTTCATCCCTTTGTTTTGCACATTTTCCCCATGTTTCATTGCATGCGAGCTGCAGATTGTCCGCGCACCTGTGATATTTTTGCATGAAATATTTTTATGGCATGTCAAATATCAAACCTGTGCGCCAGGCTGCCTTGTGCCTGTCGTGACTTTGCCGAGGTGGAGATCAAAATAATAGTCACCCACACACACTGTCATACAGGCACACACACGCTTGCGCAAGCTCACATGTGCACATGCACTATTACAAACACACTACACACACAACACACACACACACACACACACACACACACACACACACACACCACATGCACGTGATAAATAGTCTACAAAAAACACCACTCACAAAGTGAAATCAACAATTGGAGGAAATCTATTACAATTACTGCTAATAACTGGTTCAAACTGTGTAAATGCATGAGAGTTCTGAGATTCTGATTTTGAAAACTTGTCTCACGCTTTCACTTTGTGCCCCTTCACTTTAAGGCACCAGGGAATGTGTGCCCTATGGCAACTGGAAAACATCTGAAGCTCCTTTGTATTCATCAGTCCGTCTTCCATCTCAGCCCCTCTCCCTTCCTTGATGTCCCCTCACCTTTCCCTTCCTGTGTCAGTCTCATTCTATTCATCAGTCTGCCCCCCCCTCCCCCCCCCCCCCCCATTATCTTCCTACTCTCCCCCTTCGTTTCCCATCCTTTCCCATTTCCCTTACCAGTTCTCATTGGATTCGTCGGTCTGTCTCCTTCCCATGGTTCCCCTTGAGTTGAGTTTAACATGGTGACAGCCCTGATATGGCCCTTTGCGGTCGGCTGGGCTATAAGCAACATTACCTTACCTTACCTTACCTTTCCCTTTCCGTTTCTCATTGTATTCTTCAGGCTACTCCCGGTTCTTCCCCACACCTTGCCTTGGTTTCGCTTCCCCTTTCTGTACATTTTAAAGCATTCATTATGATTATGCTGTCTCCCATTCCTCCACATTCCTTCGTTGGTTTTTTCATCCCTTCCCCATGTCTCACTGTAACACTGGGGAGTCGGGGAGAAGGCACTGGATTGTCACTCACTGTGCTGTTGTTTGGATGAGGATGTTTTCACTCAATTGCATTTGGAATTAGCTGGTTGTACTGTTTAGATAAAATGATGGATGTGCCGTGATGGTGCTGGTGAGAATGTAATTGCCTGTTGCCCTTGCAGTTTCTATAATTGCCTGTTGCCCTTGCAGTTCTGTAATTGCCTTTGCCCTTACAGTTTCTATAATTGCCTGTTGCCCTGCAGTTTCTGTAATTGCCTGTTGCCCTTGCAGTTTCTGTAATTGCCTGTTGCCCTTGCAGTTCTGTAATTGCCTGTTGCCCTTGGCGTTTCTGTAATTGCCTGTTGCCCTTGCAGTTTCTGTAATTGCCTGTTGCCCTTGCAGTTTCTATAATTGCTGTTGCCTTGCAGTTCTGTAATCGCCTGTTGCCCTTGCAGTTTCTATAATCGCCTGTTTCCTTGCAGTTTCTATAATTGCCTGTTGCCCTTGCAGTTTCTATAATTGCCTGTTGCCCTTGCAGTTTCTGTACATTGCCTGTTGCCTTGCAGTTTTCTGTAATCGCCTGTTGCCCTTCAGTTTCACTATAATCGCCTGTTGCCTGCAGTTTCTGTAATCGCCTGGTTGCCCTTGCAGTTTCTGTAATTGCTTTGCCTCTTGCAGTTTCTGTAATTGCCTGTTGCCCTTGCAGTTTCTATAATCGCCTGTTGCCCTTGCAGTTTCTGTATTGCTGTTGCCTTGCAGTTTCTGTAATTGCCTGTTGCCCTTGCAGTTTCTATAATTGCCTGTTGCCCTTGCAGTTTCTGTAATTGCCTGTTGCCCTTGCAGTTTCTGTAATTGCCTGTTGCCCTTGCAGTTTCTGTAATCGCCTGTTGCCCTTGCAGTTTCTGTAATCGCCTGTTGCCCTTGCAGTTTCTATAATCGCCTGTTGCCCTTGCAGTTTCTGTAATCGCCTGTTGCCCTTGCCGTTTCTGTAATCGCCTGTTGCCCTTGCAGTTTCTATAATTGCCTGTTGCCCTTGCAGTTTCTGTAATTGCCTGTTGCCCTTGCAGTTTCTGTAATTGCCTGTTGCCCTTGCAGTTTCTGTAATTGCCTGTTGCCCTTGCAGTTTCTGTAATTGCCTGTTGCCCTTGCAGTTTCTGTAATCGCCTGTTGCCCTTGCAGTTTCTGTAATTGCCTGTTGCCCTTGCAGTTTCTGTAATTGCCTGTTGCCCTTGCAGTTTCTATAATTTCCTGTTGCCCTTGCAGTTTCTGTAATTGCCTGTTGCCCTTGCAGTTTCTGTAATTGCCTGTTGCCCTTGCAGTTTCTATAATTGCCTGTTGCCCTTGCAGTTTCTGCCTCAAAAATCTGGTGATGATGATACCTCAGAAAATTGATCATGTTGATGCTGTTACTGTTTCCTTTAATTTCTTGAATGAATTATGCTGATGATTATTTGATGTGATGACTAACTAAACTGCTGCTGTTTTTTGCTTCTCCAATGGTGATTGTGGTAATGATGAGTTTGTGATGATCCTGGTAGTGATGATACTAACAGTCTTTAAAGTAATGATTGTGATTGCTAGAATAGTGATATTAATGGTGTTTATGATTGTGATGATAATAATGGTGTATCATAATGACACAGGATATGAAATGCTTTGTTTTCTGGTGGGATGCAGAACAGCATTTACATTTTAACAATTGAATTTAACATTTCAAACTGAAACCTAAGATGGGGATATTTGTGGTGCTAGAGAATATAAAAGTAAGGTTTTTTTAAGTCCCTGGATGCAGTTCACACCTCTTGTCAGTACTGTACTATTTGCTATTCTAAAGATGTTTGCTCTGATCCATACTTCTTGCTGGTATGATACTTTTCACTGTATTGAAAATGTTGGCTGCAGTTCTTGCCAGTTCTGTACTTTTCACTATACAGCAAAAATATGTACTCTGATCCACATGAGCATCGGGATGACATCTCTTACGGTGCTACATTTGAGTGAACAACATTGGTTAGAGTGATGAGGACACTCTCACTAGTATCGGCCTTGAGGACAGTGAATATTCAGAGTAATATTCAATGCGGAAATAAATCATGTGATTTTTAAAAAGTGTTTAAATGACTCCGCCGAACAAGGTGGACAAACGAATCACAAGACAAAACACAACGGGGTTCGACCTCTTAGGTCTTCTTAAGGCAAGATAAACAACACGCAGGACAACAAAAATGAACGAACAATCGCTTGTCTTTGTCAGATGCGGCGCAAGATGGGCATCGTTCCTCTTGCTGGTACAGTGCTTTTCACTGTACTGAAAATCGTGTAAGATTCGACACCCATCTTGCGCCGAATTTGACAAAAATAAGTGATTGCCCGTTCATTTTCATTGTCTTGAGTGTTGTTTATCTTGCCTGAAGAAGACCTAAAAGGTCGATACACGTTGTGCTTTGTCTTGTGATTCATTTGTCGACATTCTTCTGCGGAGTCATTATAATTACTTTTTAAAATTTGTTTAGATTTCCGCCTGCAGTCACCTCACTTTACAACTGAGTCATGTGATGTTTGGGTTGTGGATGCAGGTCTGCAGAAGAAGCTGACTGAAGCGGAGGAAAGCTCAGCATCATCCTCTGGCAGCCAGGAGCTGCAGGAACAAGTCAAGGTGAGGATGCTCTCATGGTGATCGACAGAAGTGCAGAGATAAGGCTTCCAGAATTGAATGTGGCCCATTACTAATGAGAAAAAGGGGAAAAAAATAACTTGAAGAGTCTGTTTGTAATGTTCTGATTCCAGTTAGAAATTGGGCAGATTTTCTGTTGGTTTTGATTTGTGTAGGTTTGTGTGTGGATTGTTTGCTTTTTTATCATCAGTATGTGGTAGTGAGTCTGTGTCTTCTGTCCTTGTTATAGTGTCATCTTTCTCTGTGTGTGTGTGTGTGTGTGTGTGTGTGTGTGTGTGTGTGTGTGTGTGTGTGTGTGCACATGAATTTAACAATTTCCCTGTTCATCATCTCTGTTTCAGCTTATGTCTCTCTTCTTTCCATTTGCATGTGTATGTGTGTGTGTGTGTGTGTGTGTGTGTGTGTGTGTGTGTGTGTGTGTGTGTGTGTGTTTGTGTGCATTTTCCCTGAGTATCATCTCTGTATCAGCCAAAGTTCCTGTCTTTTGTCTGTTTGTGTTTCAACAGACAAATGGCATGTTTGAGAAAATATCTCCAGTATTTCTGTCAGCAGTGAATACAACATACTGCTATTCTCATTCAAGAGTTTCACTCACTCTCTCATCCGGTGCCCTGCCTCATTTTGTATTGTCAGCAGACTGTCAGGGATCTGTGCAAGTCTGTCTCAGTCATGAGCAAGAGAGTAGTGGACTTATGTCTATTCCAGTCTTTTTGGGTGGGTTTGTTCATCACTTCTTTTATCAACATATGCAACTTCCCTCTCTGCTCAACACAGTGACAGCCCTGATATGGCTCTTTGCGGTCGGCTGGGCCATAAGCAGCACCTTACCTTACCTTACCTTACTTACCTTACCTTACCTTACCGTTACCTTACCTTACCTTACCTTACCTTACCTTACCTTACCTTACCTTACCTTACCTTACCTTACCTTACCTTACCTTACCTTACTTCATGCTGCACTTTCTGCACATTATGTTGGACAAAGTTGGATGAGAGACATGGCCATGATGCGTAAGTTTCCTGTGTAATTTGAAAGCTTCAAGAAGAGATTCCATTTGCATGATCAATCGGTGTTGTGGACCAGAAATGTAACTAAGCTAGCAAATTGGCTGTTGCTTGCAAGAGTTACTCATGGCAAATGTATGTAGCGTAGCAGAGAACATGATAATTGTAAGAAAAAAAGGTAAATTTAAAAAATGTTCTGGCTTCCCCTTATATAACCGCACCCATGATAATTTCACCTGGCTCCAGCAGTCGTAACAGAATGTCAGTACCAGATTGCCTTAAGGTGACCCTTTAAAGGAGGACCTGTGTATAGCTGATTTCTGTTATTATTTGTTATGTGTTCCTTGTTATTAACAGTAGCTGGTAAAGCTGATTTTTTTTTTTTTTTCTATAGGCACTGGAGGAACAGGTGTCGGAGGTGAGTGCTGAAAGAGATGATGCCATCGCTGCCTACAACTCTGCTCAGAACAGTCAAGAATCCGCCGCCACTAAAATCAAGGTAGTGTTTGGAAGTTGTGGATGGCTGTGTGTGTGCATGTGGTGTGTGTGTGTGTGTGTGTGGTGTGTGCATGTGTGTGTGTGTGTGTGGTGTGTGTGTGTGTGTGAGAGAGAGAGAGAGAAAGAGACTTGCATACTACTAACTTAGTTTAAAACATGCATATTTTGAAGAAAATCAAAACAGAAACAACCCTGCTGTATTGTCTGGAGTAAAAGTTAGTGAAACTGAACTGAATTTGTTTCTGTCTGGTTTAACCCAAACACCTGTGGGTCTCAGGCAAAAGCGTCATCATCAGAATGAATCACATTTCCACAGCAAAGAAAAAAATCGAAAAACGTTACGCATTCAGGCTAAGGTCAAAGCATGTACTGTGGGTGTGGTTGAAATCATAATTGATATGTCTTTAATTCTTAGAATACAATGGGTGTGGTGGAAACAGTTGACATGTCTTTAATTCTAAGAATACAATGGGTACGGTTGAAATAATTGATTTCTCTTTAATTCCATGCACAGTGTGCATGACGGTGAATGTGTTCTCAGCTGTTTTAACTCCCTATACACACATATGCATGTATCCAAAGAAGTGTCGGCTAAGAATAAAAAAAAGTACTGTCTCTGGCTAAGAAGAGCTACACCATGAGAACTATAGACACTGATGAATGGAAGTCCTACAGTACTGCTTGACCATGTGGAGTCATTGACCGTTTCAGGAGTTGGAAGACCAGCTGGAGAAAATTGCCCAGGAGAAGGACGCACTGTCCCACAAGGTCCGTGACCTGGAAAAAACGAACAAGGTGAAAGCTTCTAAACACATCACATGACTTAAGTTGATGTCAGTTCGGGAAAGGGGTTTGGGAAGGTGTGAGTGGAGGTTAGCCCAGTAAAAAAGCAGGTCGAAAATGGCAATATCAGAATATATACCCTCTTATTGTTATCATTTTGACTCGGTTTCATACGTATGTCATCTGAAGTCACTAACTGTTGATTTCTTGGTGCCAGGGCAACCAAGTCAACCACCGTCATGTTAGTGGACTCTCCTTTATCACTGTCGTTTCTGTGTATCTGCCAGTGACACTTGATACAAGGTTTACAAGAAACTGTTGTTGTTTTTATACTAGTTTTCAGGCACATTGCAAATGGCACATGCAAGACCTGCAGCAATTGGCTCAAAATTCCTTAATGATGAACTTCTCCCTTATGTACTATGTGGAAACATTATGCAGGGAGGTTTTTGCTACATTTCTGGGACTACCCAAGCTTTCTTTTATTTTAAAACATCAAAGAACTGAACTTAAACTTCTGAAATTCAGTCACCTCAAAAAAGTAAAGAAAAAAAAAGTAGAGAGAATTTAGACCAATCATTAGTGTGGATGTTGTTCTACATGTAGTGTGTCGACTAGTAGAGAGAGATTTAGACCAATCAGTCTAGTGGTGGATGTTGTTTGCTACATGTATGTGTGTCAAACTATGCCATAGTGGTCATGAATGTTTTACAGGCAATCTGGAATGCATTCTTTACCTTGACCCAAACTTTCTACTTCTGGTCATTTCCTACACTGCCACTGAAGCACAGACATACACATAATGTCTATGCGCTTTCTGAGCCATCGTTATCAATTCAGCAGTGCTTGGTGTGCTAATCAATGTACAGTCGTGTCGAAAAGAGAATCACCAGTCACTGTCATCCATGGTCACACCCGATGAGCTCAAAAATAATATTTTTTGAAAATTTTAGTGTTGAATCAAAACCCTGTGCAAATGGCAGCCATCAACAACTGTTATCCTCAAATGGTGAATCTTAACACTCAAACCTTTCCAAATAACCCATGTGGGAAAGACAGGTTCAACTGCAGTATGGGACGGAACAAATAGGCCAAAGGGTATGGGAGCATGGTGGATTGTAGTGGTTGAGGGATCAAGAGTTTGATGAACTGATTGAAGTGAAACCTCTGGGAGGATTTGGGTGAACTGATCCATGCCTGGTGCAGGAGGTGGCGGAACAGTTGGAGTGCATGCAGATGAAAGACGCCTCGCTGAAGTCGTCCCTGCAGTGCATGCAGCAGGACCAGATCAAGCTGGCTCAGCAGAACCAGGTGGGCATAGTGAAGACGCACATACACTTACACACACACACTCACACACACACAACACTACACACACACACACACACACACACACACACACACCACACACACACACACTCACAGACACAATATACACACACACACACACATTCACAACAACACACACACACACACCCACACGCACACACACACAAACATACACACACACTGCCCCCCCCCCCCAATTCCTTCCCTCCACCTCCCCCTCACACCACACCACCCACACACACACCACACACACACACACACACACTCACACACACACACACATGGTAGCCAGTGGGAGTGAGCAACCTCCTCTATTGTGGATCACTCCATCAACTAAGCAACTCATCCATTAGTTTGCAGATATTGACAACTTTAACTCAAACTCAACATAGGCGTGGACATGGAGAGCAGATTGAAATTAAGGTCGTCATGAGAGCAAGGCATGAAGGCCAACAGAACTCAACACTCTTTTTATTTTCTCTTTTCTTTTTTTTTTCAAATCTGTGAGCTGAAGATGCTGTCAGGACTTCAGGATGGGGCAATCCAGTTAACATAGTTTTACTGTGAGTCAGACCCCATGTTGCAGGGCTTGGTGGTCCGAAATGTTAGGATGATCTTGTTTAACATTGGAAGGCATAATACATCCAACAGATATTGATGATAGAAGATACATGATGTGCACTGAATCTTGTATAGCTTACTCAGGATGTAGCCTTTTTTCTTCTTCTTCCTCGTTCGCTTCCCATTAGGTGAGCAGCCCGGTGTCCTCGATGAAGGCTGCCGTCCACCGCAGCTCCTCCAGGGTGCCGTACAACTTGGCTTCCACTGCTGTCGGTGTTGGCCAGTACTTCCTTCTGGATGCTGCATGCGTCATACAGTCTTGAAGGATGTGGTCTGTTGTCATTGGTCCCTCACCACAAGGGCACTCTCCACTCTGTCCAATGCCAAATTTTGTGTGCATGTGGTGGAGCAGGCGATTGTGTCCAGTCCTCAGGCGGAAGATCTTGACCTGTTCCCGTCGTCCCAGCAAATGGTATTTGTCTTCTGGGTTGTGTTTGGGGTGCTGGAGGTGCCACTTTATTCCTTGCTGTGCCTTGATGATTGTCTTGATTTCATCTATGACAACCAGGTTGTTGGCCTGCTCCTTCTGTGCACCGTCCTTTGCCAGAATATCCGCTTTTTCGTTGCCTCCGATACCACAGTGTGCTGGTACCCATTGTATCACCACTTTCTCCACTCTGGCACTCAGGGCAACAAGGGCTGAAGTAAGATGGTTCTGTTCTTTGCAGCAGGAGTTCTTGAGGGCTTGGAGCATGGAGAGAGCGTCTGAGAACACCACCACCTGCCCTGTTGTTCTTATGGAGTTCTGCGAGACTGTTGTGGCTGCCTCACAGAGAGCTTCTCGCTCAGCTCGGAAGTTGGTGGAGTATTTTCCTGTTGGGATTGCAATTTCTTCATCTCCGTCTTTGTATCGGAGGAAGATTCCAGCTCCACCATCCCTCGTTGCTTCTGTGGCGGAGCCATCTGTAAAGACATGGGTCCAGTCTTCTTGGGGGTACTGGTTGCAGATGTACTCCATGGCCAGGGCTTCCTTTGGGTGTCTGGGATGTAGCCTTTTAGCACCAGTTTATTTTAACTAACACATATGTAGCTTTCGAACTGATTTTTTAGAATACCAGATGAGTTTATAACGTGAAGAGGAAGAATTGTTTGAAGAAACACGCGCACGCACGCACACACACACACACACACACACACACACACACACACACACACACACACACACAACACACACCAACACACACACACACACCACACACCAACACGCACGACAACACACAACACCACACACACACCCACCACACATGCAAATGCTGCATTATAAATCTCACCAAACTGTGTATGAAAATCACACTAAATTTTGCATAAGAATCTAGTAGAGGATGTGGCTTGGTGCGCATGTGTCTGTGTGTTGTTGATATGCATATTTGACCGTTGTAAGGGTAAGGTAAGGTAATGTTGTTTATAACCCAGTCGTTCGCAAAGGGCCATATCAGGGCTGTCACCGCAATCACCATGATCATTGTTGTCACCTGCTTTCTGAACATCTGGAATCAATCAGCGATATGGACAAAGACTCCCCATTTGTTGGTCATCTCACGCACTGAAGTTTGAGGGGATCACAAACCCACCACTCATACTAGACTACCCTGTTTTCTGTGCACCTAGTATTAATTCAGCGGCATCTGGGCTGATAGATTGTCTTTGGTTGTGTTCAAGTAACAGCCCCTTTTCGTGGTCACTTATTGTCACCTTCAACTGGAACTAAAAAGGTTTGTTTTTGTTTTAACTTTTTTTTTGGCTTGTATCAAAGCACTTTGTAAACAGGGGCCTCTTGTGTTGTAACAAAAGCCATGCTGAAATGCTCAAGCTTTCCCAAGTAAATTGCCTAGGAACGAAATATAAGGCTACCCTGAAAAGACAGATAAGGGTAGATTTCATATAATGGGTGGTACCAGACGGGCAGAATAGAGCGAACTATACTGAAAGAGTAAAAGCAGAAATTTCTGTTTCTTTTGTAATATACTTATTGACGTTAATTCATTTGTCAATCGCATACATGTGTCATTTGATTTTTGCCTTGGAATGATAGTACTTTATCCAAGTTTATACCTCTTTTGACTGTTTCAGGAGCTTGAGGAGCAGGTGAAGAAGTTTCAAGGGGAACGATCAGAAGGTGAAGGTCAGTTGGCAGAGGTCAAAGCTTCCAGGGATGATCTTTTGAAGAAAGTGGAAGAGCTGACTACCAGTCTGAATGTAAGACTTTGTTTGTTTTGTGTTTATTATTACTTTATTTGGTGTGTTTTTTTAAGTGATATGTTATTTTATTTTAATCAGTAATTACATATATTGATGTTTTCTTCTTTTCATTGTTTTGCTCATTATTTTGCTAATTTCATTTCTGCTTTTATTTTTTGTGTGAAGGCATTTCATTTTATGATTTATGTCCATGTGTAAACTTGTGTTTTGATTCCATGTAAAGCTCATATTGTTTGATTTATTTCGTAGTCTAGTTGATTCATGTGTGTTGTTGCTTGTTTCTGCACTTCATGTGCGTGTGTGTGTGTGCATATGTGTGTTTGTGGGCTTGTGTAAAATATTGATTCCATTCTTCAGTAACAAAACATTGTCCGATTGTTCCGCAGACTCTCCAGGAGGAACGCAGTCAGCAGGACACCACCATCGCCAACCTCAAACAGGCGCTTGAGGAAAAACAGACCCTGGAAAATGAACACCAAACCCTGATATCCAGCCTTGCCTCGGCTGAGGCCACCATCGCTGAACTAAAAACACAGCTCTCGGACCATGATCACAGCAAAGAAAACGATTCTGCCGTCCTGGAAGACCTCAGACAAAAGGTGGAACAACTCTCCGGAGAGAAGGAAGAATGGGCAGCTCAGAACGAAGAGCTGAAGAAAGCATTGTCGGAAAAAGACGAAACCATTTGCAGGGCTAAAGAGGATGCTGACAGAGAGAAGGCAGAACTGGCAGAAGCCGTGTCTCAAGTTGATGCAGAGAGGAACAGGCTGCAGACCGAGGTGGAAAGTTTCAAAGAAGCGGCTTCAAAAGACGGGCAGACGTCAGCAGAGGAAAGCGCTGAGCTGAAGAAAACTGTGGAGGAGTTGAATGAACAGCTAAAAGGAGCAGAGGAGAAGCTGTCCGCAGCTGCATCAGAAAACTCACAACTGCAGCAAAGTCTTCAAAACACCGTTGAAGAAATGTCCGGAACCATCCATTCCAAAGACTCTGAAATATCCCAGCTGACATCACAAGTTGAAGAGCTGAAATCGAAACAGGCAGTTTTGGAAGAAGAAGTCAAAGGTGAAACTACCACTGAGGAAAATCAACAAACGAAGGATCCACAGCCACAAGAACCGGCCTCAAACACTGACCAAGGAGAGGCATCACAGGGTGACGTGCCCTCTCAGCAGGCCTCTGACTCTTCAGCTTTGGAGGAGCTGCAGGCCAACCTGCACATGACCATCATGGAGCGGCAGAAGCTGTTTGAGGAGCTGACCATGCTCAGAGACGCTCACGAAACCAGCACTTTCGAGTTCGCCGAGATCCAGCAGGAGCATGAGGCATTGAAGACAGAGGCTGAGCAGTTGAGAGGTCAGCTGACCGAGTGGGAGCACCTGATGAATATGGTAATGAGTTTTTTTGTTTTTTATGGTAATGAGTTGTTGTGTGTGTGTGTGTGTTTCAGTGTGAAGGGTGTAGATTGTGTGCACGTAATCATGTTTTTGTTTAAGATTCTGAATTGGTGATATGGATAATTGGATGGTTCACTGGTAACAGCAAACTCTCCATATCGCATAACGGCCAACTTTCCCAAATTTTTCAGGAATGTTTGTGTTTTGAAAATAATTCCGGAAATCCAGAATCTGGTGAAAAAGATCTTGCTTGTAGGAAAAAAGCAGTCATGGTTTAGCTTCAGTACTGTTTGTCAACAACAGTCACTCTATCTCATTGAAGGAATCAACAAAAACAGCGGTAATGCCTCTAGTACTACTAAGACTTTGTCTACCTGACACCAGTGACTGGGAACCGTCATGTTTTCAAAGTCGGCCAAGACCAGCTCCTGTGACAGAAGGCCGTAGAAGACGAAGAAAAGAAAGCGGAATTAACGTTGGTTTAGTATTGATTGTATAGCGGAGAATTTCTTCAAGTTTTGCCTCATTGGAAGAGACCCTCAGATTTCACCTAAAAACCCTCATATGTTTCCATTTTAAAAGCTGCTAAATGTTTACACCATAGGAACAGTGTTGCTGACCATGTACCAACTGAAAAAAAAAAAACCCAAACAAACGGAACAAAGAAAGAAGCCCATAATGGGAGTCAAACCCGGGACCTTTAGCATACCATTCACACATTGTAACCAGTAAACCACTCGACAACAGCATGTTCCGACTGTTGTGAGAGTTCTTCTTGTGTCTGTGCTGCTTCACTTCTATCACAGCTGTCAACAGTTGAGGCATTTCGCAAGTTACCATGGTAATTCTCATGCAACAACATACAGAGTGTGGAATTGCTCCGTACTGAATTTTGGTGGATAGATGTTAAAGAATATTGATTGAACTTCCCACATCTGAATGTCAACCATGTTTACATATACTGGATGACATAGACATACACAAAGAGATTTCTTCTTTGTTTATATGGTACAGAATGCTGACAATTCAAAGCCTGGGTGTCCCCTTTCTCCCGTAGCTCCTGAACATCGATGGTTGCGGCTGTTGACTGGTTAACTGTCCAGGTTACACCATGATTGCATGTGATGACTTCTTTAAACACGCTCCCTCAGTCGACTCTGCTGTGTAGAGGTAACTGTTCCTCTAGGAGCCAGAAAACTTCAGTGAACGTTTCCTGACAGTGAAAGCACTGGTCACAGTCAAGGCCACAGAATTTGGCAATTACGATTCTCCTGTGAGGCAGCTGCAAGTGCTGGCACACAGTCAGCTGAATCCAGTTCAGGGAACCAGAGCCTTGAGTGTGAAATTAGAATGTGTGCACGCCTGTTGATTATTTTTCTGTAGGCATTGACACCAACTAGCATTTAACATGTTCATGATATCTGATTTCAGTGGGTGATATGTGGTGGGAGACCCAACCGAAGGTTGCCCAGGAAGACTGTTCTGTAGCAAAACTGACAGTCTGTCTGGGCAATGACTTATTTGTAGCGAGCATTGAAGCAGTCTGTAGTGGTCCTCATTTGTTGTTTCCCAAAGGAAACAAGATGGCAGCAACTGTAGTCAGGTTTTTTGGGGGGTGGTTTCCGCATGTATGTTCAGAGGCAAAAATAGCTCACTTAGTTGGGTGCCAGACTTGTGATCCTGGTGTCTGATCCTGGTGTCACTGGTTCATATCAAAACTGGACCATTTTTATAGGGGGGATTTTTGTTTCGGAATTAACACTGGTTCCGACTCCGTTCCTGAAAAGTCCTTTGACTGAGACAGTGAATTGAGGATCTGTATGTGAACACATATTTGATATCTTGTGCGCACATACAATCCCATATCAAACATTTGGAAGAGAAGGCCAGTTGGTCCACTGGTTTATATATAGCATGCGTCCTCCAAGACAAATCAAAGAAATGAGTGAAAAACTGAGGGACTGATATTCGACAGAGTGACATTGGAAGCAAATGATTATCACCAACAGGCAGCTGTCCATTGGGCTCTACCAAGGTAGGCAGTCTGTTGTTTAAAATGAGAGTGTGGATCGTAAAGTACATAGAGTGTGCCTCTAGCCAAGAATAGGCATTATACGAGTACTTTCAATGATGCTGTTTCAGATTTCATTTGTGGCTTTGTGTAGCAACAGTAACATTTCAGGTCCATTTTTGCATCATATACTCACAGATTTTTTTCATTAGAAAGGATCAGTCGCTTATGGACTGCACAAGAGTTATCTCTCTCTTGACAAAGTTTAGCAGTGAGAGGCATTGTCAGTTAAGGAGGCGAAGCCCTCTTGCCAAAACTTGGCAGAGCCCTCAGACCGGACAACCCATGGCTGCCTCAAGTCATGAGGTGTTTCTGTCTCGGTGCCTGATTTGGCAATGGGTAGTTCACTCACCACTTGATTTCCAGTAGTACCATGACTTTCAAGCTGCACGGTGCTTGGAATATGGAGATACACTGCTTTGTGTATTTTTCCAGAATTTCATTCATGAACAAGCGCTCTGTGTATTTTCCAGAATCTTTTCCATGAAGAAGGCGCTTTGGAATATCAGATGCTCCTGTTTGTTGCATGAACACTTTGCAGTAGTATGCCTGGTATAAAGGAACATCCAAACGAGATCGTACCTGAGCACACAGAGCTGAAAAACATGTTGGTGTATGCTCGGACTGATAAGCGCACTGGATGGACTTTGAGCTACGACACTGAACACGATTTTGGTTCATGATGCATGTGTTCATGCTGATCTGCAGTGGTCTGGTGCAAAACTGGCTTGATCATAAGAAGGTTGCTTCAGAATGTGAGTTGCCCTGACCAGGAACTGAAAAAGAAAGAAATTACCGTGTCCTCAGATGACAGGCCGATGACTTTCTCTCTCTTCCCCTCACTCTGTCTGTCTGTCTGTCTCTCTCTCTCTCTCTCTCTGTCTTCCATCTTGCTTCCCTTTGCTTTCCATTCCTCCCCTCTCGTCTGTCTCTTTTTCTCCGTCTTTTCCAACTTGCTTTCGTTTTCTTTCTTTCCCTGCCCCCTTCGCTCTCTCTCTCCCTCACTCACTCACTCTTTCTCTCTCTTTCTCCCCCTCTCTCTCTCTCTATCTGTCTTCCCTCTGTCTTTCCTCCCTCTGATCTCTGGCTGCGGAGGTCGCATTCTGTTGTGATATGTGGGATGGTTTTATCGACCACTGTTTTACAACAATAGGGGTGCCACTTTTAATGCTCCAGTGAATGGAATATCTGAAAGTCATCTCTTCATGTAAGCCAAATTTTATGCTGCTCAATTCAGGCTTTGGCAAACTTCCCTCTGGCCTTTTCCGTCTTCATTATGTGCTTTTCCATCATGACGTGAACTTCCAGAAAGCTTCATTATCTATGCTGACCATGCCCCAGGTTTCGTAAAGAAATGAAGTCCTGAATCATTTTTTTAAAACAGTCACTGAAAGTCGGCAAACTGCTCTCAGTATGATCCTTTTGAGGGCCCAGTTTTTACCAACTTTGTTAGGATTTCCTTCCATAAATGACAGAGAACTTGTTGACTCGTGCACTGCAAAAACCAGCCTCCATTCAGATTGGTCACTGGGACAGTCTTTTCTTTTGTGATTTCCACTGAGCACTTTGTCATTCAGATTTTGGCAGGTAAGGCCATGTTGAAAAATCTAGGGTGAGAGACTGAAGGTACTGCAGCACTCAAGGCGAGCATGAAAAATAAGGGGAGAAGTCTTTGCTTGACGATTGTAATGATCAAAGAATCAAGAACAAAAAATTTGAAGATTGCTCATGTTGTCTTCTGGTCGAAGTTCACAACACCCACCCACCCACCCACCTTCTGCCCCACTTGTGCTACTTTCAGTTGTTTGAAAATGTTGAGAATCAGCTTTCAGGCCCCAAAAATTTTTGAGAATCAGTTTTTCAGCCTGGTTACTAAAGCCCTGTGGTACGTCTACAACAAGAAAAGCAAAAATAGAATTACTTAGCCACCTAAACCAGAAAAAACAAACTACAAAACAATCCAGTTGTAATGTGGTTTCACGTATTGGGTCAAATTAAATTTGGAAAGTTATTGACAGATCACCGCAAAAAAACATTGACAAACAAATCACGAGACAAAACTCAACGTGTTTCGACCTCTTAGGTCTTCTCAGGCAAGATACACAACACTGAGGACAAGGAAATTAGCGAGCAATCACTTATCTTCATCCAGTTTGGATCTGTTATTGGGTCTACTTCAGGTAGAACGAACAACATTCAAAACAGTGAAAACAAAGGTCAAACAGTCGCTGACCTCTTCGATCTGGGTGCAAACTGTGGCCTGGGTCAAAAACCAAACTACCCAATGGAGCTGAAGAGAAGAGGGAAGAGGTTGCAAGGGAGACAATACAGATTAAAATGATAAGAATAACTGAAACAGGTGTCGTCTGCTTCAATGAGAAGGTCAGGGGTAGGTGCAGGGGTACAGTGGGAGGGGACCTCTTTCTGGGCACAGTGGGCACACAGTCATCAAGTGGAACAGTATTGAGTTAAGGGCCTTGAGTTCCCTTTTTAAGTGATGAGACCGTTAGCCAAATGTCTGGAGGGCTGGGGGAGGAGGCAGGGGGAGGGGGGTGTTCAAGGGAGGAAGGATGAGAGGGAAAAAGGATGAAAGGTGGGGAGATGCGGGGAGGAGGGGGGGGGGGGAGTTCCTTTCCGCAATTGCGGACTCAAGCTAACTTAATGCCATTTCAGAAAAGGTTACTGTGCTTGATTTTGTATTTCGGCTTAAGATTCACCTGCTGTTTATAAGGTGCGCTACACTGCACAGTTTTGTACGGTCTCGTGCCTGTTTCAAGGTGCTGTGATCACACACAAAAGACAGAACCATGATTGTTGAATTATTCATTACGTTTGAAGTCTAGAAATCCTTCCGCGTGGCAGGGAAAATCAATATGTCGGTGAGCCGTTGATCGATCACCTGAACAATGCCTGAATAGAGTTATTGATCTTTTGTCAGCTGTTCCTCACTTGCCGACTGAAGAAGATTATGTTTTATTAATTGGTGAACAGTCACATGAGAAGATGAACAGGTGTTGAAATTCTGATTAAGCGGTGTCGGTGTACACACGAAATGTGTGTATGTGCATGAGTTCAGTGGTAGAACTTGTGAGATGGGAAGGGAGGAAGAATAAATTACATGTGTTTTTTTAAACTATATATGCCCTCACATGTTGTGTGTGTATGGCATTATAGGTGTGTGCTTTGTGTCTGCATGTACTTGTGTCTGTGTTTGCTCTGGTGTGCCTGTGAACGTGTCTGTCAAAACTGTTACTACATATGATCAGGTCTGATTTTCAAATTTTGTACTTTTTGAAATCTTGTTTCGTTGGTCATCTGTTGTGATGTTGATGAGGACATCACACTGAAGAATGTTGAGTCTCCTAAGTCTGACTGTTGCTGGTCAGTTGGGTACAGGCACTGAAGACTCTGCCGCAAGTCAGACACAGATGGTCGGTGGGTACTTAGATCAGGGAGTGGTTTGTGAAGTTCACGTTTCGTCTAGGCCTTTGCAATACTGTCCTGCTCATAAAATGCAGCACCTCTGCTAACGATGCTTTGCCAGGCAGGACTGTCTAGCGCCACTGTTTCCCAGGTGTCTGGGTCAGTTTCAAAACTCTTCAGTAAGGCCTAGAGTGCATCTTTGAAGCTCTTTCTCTGACCACCCTGTGAATGCTTGCCTTCCGCCTGTTCACAGTAGAACAGCCTCTTAGGGAGATGCATATCAGGCATTTGGACAAGGTACTGAATTACGATGTAGTCAGCAGGATGTGGATGCTTGGCAGATCAGGTGGAAAGAGAACCTCTGTGTCTGCAACTTGGTCTCTCCAAGCGATCTTCAGCAGGTTTTTCAGCCAGTTCATGGGGAAGTGATTATGCGTTTTTATGTGGCCTTTGTTGGTGGCTCGTGTGTTACTATGCTTTGCATGTTTTAATGTTTCTGCACAAAAAGTGTTTCTAGGCAGACCTCACAGTGGTTTGGACATTGCCAGTAATATAGAAGACCCACCCCACCCTATCCCTCACACGCTCAAAAACAACAAAAGAAAAAAGTTTAGTCATCTTTTCACATCTCCACAATTTTTGTTTCTTGAAATTTCCATAAGCACACCATCATGAGTATTGACTAAAGCAATGTCACTATGGATGTTTGAAGAGGGAATTTTGCTACGGTCAAAAGAGGTAAGTGGTTAGCCATAAAAACACTGAAATCATTTTCAGAACGGTGTTTAGCAATAAAAACATTGACATCATTTTCAGAATAGGTGGTGTTTGACAGAAAGTGGAGTAAGATCTGCTTTGTGAAGGGCAATAGGAGCTGAATGTGATATGTTTACACCCTGTCCCCTCATGAACACCAAAAGTCATTCATATGTTTACATCTGAGAGCATGAAGTTTGAGTCTGCTGCATAAATTGGTTGTCATATGTGTGCAAGTGTGTGTGTGTGTGTTGTGTGTGTGTGTGTGCGCGCATCATGTGCATGGGTGAGTACAAGTCTTAACCAGTTTTTTTTCAATTCTGAGTGTGTATGTATGTGTGTGTGTGTAGGTGTCTCTGTGTGTTGTGTTTCTTTGGCAGGACTTTCACCTTTTAAGACTTTCACCATTTAAATCACATACAAGGCTCTTCAACGGAAACAAACAAACAAACAGAAACGAAAAAAAGAGAAAAAGGAAATGGGAGAATGCAGATTTGAGTATGGCCCATTGAACAGAATGCCTGCAGTTCCCACAGCATAGCACCACACTATGTAGTTTACTCACACAGAGCGGATCCAGCTTGAAGCCATAGATCGGTCGTGTCATTGTGAGGCGGGGTGGGGCAACGCCTTGCTCCAGTTTCGAGTCAATGGATGAAGGGCTGGGTGTGTATTAGTACAGTGGTTAGAAGGAATGTAGTTCAGAATGGCAAATGCAGCTGAGGGAAAATGAAAAGACTGACTCTACACTGTGAGTGTCGTGTCCTGGAGGAATATAGTATAATGTGCGTAATGTTCAGGGAGAAATGTGGTGGCAGGAACAGGCTGTGATTTGTGTTTAATGAATGAATGTGGTGTTTGGGAGGAATGTAGTGTGTGTGGTGTACGTTGGGGAAATGCGATGGTAGAAAAGGACTGTGATTTTATGCTGTGCTTGTCGTGCCAGGAAGGAATGTATTACAATGATTGTTTGATGGTGATTGAGGTGGTGGGAAGTGGAGTGTTATGTATACACGTTCACGCACGCACACACACACACACACACACACACACACACAACACACACACACATGAAGACACACACACACATACACACACACACACACACACACACACACACACACATGCATGGAAGCATGGATGTGTACTTGCGCACACACACATGCACGCACGCACACATACGCATGCACGCACGCACGCATACACACACACATGCACACACACACACACACACACACACATACACACACACACACACACTCACACAAATGCACACACACACACACACACACACACACACACACACACACACACACATACACATTCACAACACACGCACACATTCACAACACGCACACACACACACACACACACACACACACACACACACACACACACACACACACATTCACAACACACACACACACACACACACACACACACACACACACACACACACACACACACTCACACACACACACCCCACACACCCCACACACACACACTCACACACACCACAACAACACAACACAACACAACACAACACAACACAAACACAACACAACACAACGCAACTCATCGCAACTCAACGCAACTCAACTCAACACATCCAGAGGCTGATATACAATGCACAGCAAGATTACTTCACATTAGGATTAATCCCATGATGAAAAAAATAAAGCATCAATTGAGAATGCTATGCACTTCACCTGCAACACAATGCAAACCCCTAAAAAAGAAAAATGCGTGCATGCATGCATACAAACACCCACAGATCTAAAGATAAACAGAAGAAGAGTCGGGGGAACACACACACTGCTACACACCCGCTGTCCTCTCCCAACCTACCCTTCACCCCCATACACATCTATACATACTCCCCAATCCTCCGTGCTTGTGCATGTAATTGTGATCTAATAAATAAGCACGCATGCAGGGGCACCCACACATACAGATGTGCATGCACATGCGTAGGAAAATCAAGCCCAAAGATTGTGGATGTTTCACATTGACTGAGCTAAAAAGAAAAAAAGAAGAGGAGGAGGGGTGGGGGGGAGGGAGGGGGGGGGCAATCTGTATTATTTGTATCGAGAGGGAAGGGGGGGAGGAGTGGGGGAGAGTGGGGCAGGGAAGGGGGAGGACCCTTAGAACAGGATTGTTTTTGAGTGCCGCTTGATCAGTGAACCATGACCACTGTACAGCAAGACAAACCGAAAGCTTTTGGCACAGATAGCAGCGCTGTGATTGGTGTTTACATGAGGTCTCAGGACAACTTGGCCACTTCATGATCTCTCTCTTTTTTTTTTCTTTTTTTTTTAGGGTTTTTTGGGGGGTTTTTGTGGGGTTTTTTCCAATCTTGATTCGTCAAGAATTCTTGAATTAAACAGTGAATCATTTAGTAGAGTGTATAGGGATGGGGCAGGAGGTAGCCAGCATCAGATTGTAAATGTCCATCCCTTTTTAACATTCTGCCTTCAGCAGACAGACAGACAGAGCATAATGCAACACAGCCTGTTGGAGTTACGGAATATTGATTAGGGTTTGTACGGTCATTAAAGGTTTGGAAAAGTCCTAGGAAATTGGGTTACCCCTTTTTAAGGTGTGTGGTTGGGTTGTTTTTTTTTAATTCAAAATTAAATTTTAAGTCTGCAAAAGCTGAATTGGGTTTGTAAAATGTGGTGAATGTTATGTTCTCCTTACCAGGGGAAAAAGATTGTGGTTGTTGCAAGTGAGTTCATTTTGTATCATGGATTCAGAGACTGGCTTCTGGGACCACTTTTGATTTTTTTTTTAAATTCTCGGAAACTGGAAGCTATCAATTGGGGCACAGTTGATACAGGTGAATTCTGCTCTCACTGGCCAAAGCAGAGAGCCACTACTTAGTAATGAAGATAAGATTGTATGCAAGTGTTTGTTTTTTTTAGTGCGACTGATAAGCTAATCTTCGGTTTGCACTGAGTTTGGAGATTCAGTCCAGCCAAGTCATGAACGTTTGTTAATTCTGTGCCCTGTTTTGAGTCAGAACTCGGAGGGAAACAAACAACAACAAAACAAGTCGTCGACATGGCTGTGAACAGGGTGGGAAAAAAAATGAAAGAAAATCAATTCATTGGTGGCCCAGGCCTGCTTACTGTGGTTTTTCTTTTTTTTTTAATTTTAGTTGCCTGCAGGGAGAATGAATAGCAAAGCTGTTCGAGTGCGCTGGCTTCAGATCACTGAAAGTGGTATTGAAATGGAAAGAAAAGCACACAGCTCAGAGGGGAGGTCACTCAAGGACAGAAAGAGAGAGGCTGTGCAGGGAAGGCCCGGGGTTGTGTGTCGACAGGTAGAGAATGGTCTGCAAGCAGAGCTGGAAGTTGTTTGATGGTGTGTTCCTCCTAACAGGTAGAGAATGGTGTGCAAGCAGAGCTGGAAGTTGTTTGATGGTGTGTTCCTGACAGATAGAGAATGGTGTGCAAGCAGAGCTGGAAGTTGTTTGATGGTGTGTTTCTCCTAACAGGTAGAGAATGGTGTGCAAGCAGAGCTGGAAGTTGTTTGATGGTGTGTTCCTGACAGGTAGAGAATGGTGTGCAAGCAGAGCTGGAAGTTGTTTGATGGTGTGTTCCTGACAGGTAGAGAGAATGGTGTGCAAGCAGAGCTGGAAGTTGTTTGATGGTGTGTTCCTGACAGGTAGAGAATGGTGTGCAAGCAGAGCTGGAAGTTGTTTGACGGTGTGTTCCTGACAGATAGAGAATGGTGTGCAAGCAGAGCTGGAAGTTGTTTGATGGTGTGTTCCTGACAGATAGAGAATGGTGTGCAAGCAGAGCTGGAAGTTGTTTGATGGTGTGTTCCTGACGGCAGCTGTCGATTTTTTCCCCTAAGTTTTATGGAGAGTTGGGGGTTTCCTCACTGTGGTAGGACTACCAGAGACAACACTGAACATTGAAAGTCTTAAAGCTGGTATGCTGTGGGTGCTAGAAGTCTTTCTCATCACAGAAAAGTGCATTTTTTTTTTTTTTTTTTTTTTGAATTATGGCAAGGTTGGGACTTGCGCGATGTGAGACGTAAATACTTTACTGCAGAGCCATAAAACCCTGTTCAGAGATGTCCCACCTGACATGGTCTTTGAGTTTCTGAAAGAGATTAACATTTTTCATCTGATCTAAGCTTTTACGGAAGAAAGATTTTTAACAAAGTTTCTGGTACGTTTTTAGAAGATGTATTTTAAAGTGATGTGTGAAAGGTTGGGTTTTTTTTATGACTTGTGAGTTGATTTTAACGTGGTGACAGCCCTGATATGGCCCTTTGCAGTCGGCTGGGCTATAAGCAACATTACCTTACCTTACCTCCATATTTTATTCATCTCAAATTGTCAGGAGCAAAGTTTCCAGAAAATACTGTTATCTTCAGCGTGACCTTTCGGACTGCAAACCATTTTGGGAATAGCAGAAATATCTAAGAAAGAATCTCCTTCATCTCTAGACAAGGTGATTCAGAATGGTGGGTGCACTATTTGTGCTACTTTTGGAAGCACAAGTCCCCAGGTTCAATCAGAGTGGACATCCTCCAGTCTGTTTCCCGGCCAGCAGTCTGACCTCCATATTCATCCACTTCTGAATTTTTGTTTCGTTTATTTCTGACTCAGAAGTCAGCATTCCAGTTTTTCAGGGGGTTTCGTTTGTCTTTGCTTGCTGTTTTGTTTTGTGTTGTGGTCTTCCCCCGGAGTCGTCCCGATCTGAACAGCTTGTCTGCATCGACAGTCTGATGGACCATGGTTCTGCCTACCATCCAGGGGCAGTGTATGCCACAGGCGTGCTTTGTTACAGTGTGATTGAAAGGACATTGTGTTACGGCTGCAAGCATTCGGCACATGTTCTACACCTGATGGATCGAAACTCAGACATGTTACGTGATAGTGTGGTTAAAAGGAAACATATGTCATTGCTGCATGCATCTGACACGTGTTATACTAGTCCAGAACTCCGTGTAGCCGTGCTAGAGCACGTGGAGCGGAAACACGCTGTGCATGTGGTATCTACTCCGGATTTAAGGGCACTCCTGGTGACCGCTGCATTGAGCTGTGGCTGACACAGAAGCTGAACTCGACTTCGCCTTCTTCCTCCGCTCGATGACCACCATTAGTATTCTGATGATCCTGTGATTTTGAGGGACGTTGAACAATAAGACACTGCTTGATGATGATCATCACCTAAAGGAGTGAAAAAAAAAATAAATAAATAAAAAAGAAGCCTGCAGTTGTTGCCAATTTGACTGGGTGATCTGGCTTGTTGGGGCCTGTTCAGCGGACCCCAAAGTTATACTGGCTCATGCAGGGGGACTCTCTAACCTCTTTGACCCTCATCCAAAAAAATTCTAAGAAGCAGTGTGACTGAAGGAATGTTTTAGGGTGGGGGATGGGTGTGCAGTCAG
The DNA here is from genome assembly GCA_033310375.1 of Conus canariensis. Classification (NCBI taxonomy): domain Eukaryota; kingdom Metazoa; phylum Mollusca; class Gastropoda; order Neogastropoda; family Conidae; genus Conus; species Conus canariensis. Next base: position 41,026,061 of record CM065741.1, on the reverse strand, counting down.
GAAGGGGGCGGGGGAAGGATGAATGTCATTCCACGGTATCAAGGGAGGAAACCCGGCAAAGACCTGAAACAGTCCAGTCGCTCAGTCGTCACAATCTCCTATGGCAGTGCATTCCGGTCTGGAATGGTGTCAGGGGGGAAAAGAACATCTGTGGGTACCGTTTCCTGCAGGAAAGGATGTTAAAGCTGTGTCATTTTTTCCTGGATCTTTAGGATCTTGCCTGATGACAGCTCATTGTCATTTGTGGGGATGCGTCCACGATGGAAACTGTAGAATGTCTCCAGGCAAATCTCGTTTTGATTAGTCTTGCAGGGTGTGCCATTTCAGAGAGCAGCTGAAGATGGCACTGGTTACTGTAGACATGTGTATATTATTATTATTATTGTTATTATTATCATTTTTATCATTATTATTATCATTCTTATCATTATTATCATTACGACTACCATTATGATTATTGAGAGTATTTGTACAGAACCTGTCCTTGGTTAGAGACCAAACTGTATTACAGATAAGAGCTTTGAAGTCCCTATTTTCATTTGCACAGCAGCTGCCTACCTGGGTAGAGCTGACTGATGAGTTGCCAGCTGGCGCCACATTCACTGTGTCATACAGTTAGATATCAAGCACTAATATTTTTTTCATTTTTGAACATTTTTTTCACGGCAGATGCATGCTGTGTGTATGCTTGTCATCCATACCAGTAGCCAAACTGGCCGTCTTTTCCCGAAGTTGGTGATGGGATTTTATGTGTGTGCAAGATGTTATGCATGCATTCATAAGTGGAACCTTGGTTTTGTAGCCTCATTTGAAGACATTTTCAGGACCAAAGTTAAATCTGAGGGGAAATCCCCTTGTACAGAAACAGCCCAGCAGAGATTTGAACCAGAATCCCCAGGATCACAAGTCCCCATCTCTACCGACTGAGCTATTCTGGTGTTTGTTTACACAGTAAAGTGCCAAACTGGTTTGTCCATACGTAGGGTTCTTTGAACTACCAAAAAAAGAAACCTTTTCAGATCAGAAGCTTGAGTGGGAAAATGAAAAAGAAAAAAAAGAAGAGTATTGTGTTGAAGTTAGAAAAAATTAAGGAAGACCGCAGCTACTCGTGGGCACCATGTGGTAGTTGAAGGGCTGCTGGTTGGTGATTGGCAGGTGAAGGGGGCGCCATGTGGTAGTTGAAGGGTTGGTGATTGGCAGGTGAAGGGGGTGCCATGTCATAGTTGAAGGGTTGGTGATTGGCAGGTGAAGGGGGTGCCATGTCGTAGTTGAAGGGTTGCTGGTTGTTTGGCAGGTGAAGGGGGTGCCATGTCGTAGTTGAAGGGTTGCTGGTTGTTTGGCAGGTGAAGGGGGCGCCATGTCGTAGTTGAAGGGTTGCTGGTTGTTTGGCAGGTGAAGGGGTGCCATGTGGTAGTTGAAGGGTTGCTGGTTGTTTGGCAGGTGAAGGGGGTGCCATGTGGTAGTTGAAGGATTGCTGGTTGTTTGGCAGGTGAAGGGGGTGCCATGTGGTAGTTGAAGGGTTGCTGGTTGTTTGGCAGGTGAAGGGGGTGCCATGTGGTAGTTGAAGGGTTGCTGGTTGTTTGGCAGGTGAAGGGGGTGCCATGTGGTAGTTGAAGGGTTGCTGGTTGTTTGGCAGGTGAAGGGGGTGCCATGTCGTAGTTGAAGGGTTGCTGGTTGGTGTTTGGCAGGTGAAGGGGGTGCCATGTGGTAGTTGAAGGGTTGCTGGTTGTTTGGCAGGTGAAGGGGGTGCCATGTCGTAGTTGAAGGGTTGGTGATTGTTTGGCAGGTGAAGGGGGTGCCATGTGGTAGTTGAAGGGTTGGTGATTGGCAGGTGAAGGGGGTGCCATGTCATAGTTGAAGGGTTGGTGATTGGCAGGTGAAGGGGGTGCCATGTCGTAGTTGAAGGGTTGCTGGTTGTTTGGCAGGTGAAGGGGGCGCCATGTCGTAGTTGAAGGGTTGCTGGTTGTTTGGCAGGTGAAGGGGGTGCCATGTCGTAGTTGAAGGGTTGCTGGTTGTTTGGCAGGTGAAGGGGGTGCCATGTGGTAGTTGAAGGGTTGCTGGTTGTTTGGCAGGTGAAGGGGGCGCCATGTCGTAGTTGAAGGGTTGCTGGTTGGTGTTTGGCAGGTGAAGGGGGCGCCATGTGGTAGTTGAAGGGTTGCTGGTTGGTGATTGGCAGGTGAAGGGGGTGCCATGTCGTAGTTGAAGGGTTGCTGGTTGGTGTTTGGCAGGTGAAGGGGGTGCCATGTCGTAGTTGAAGGGTTGCTGGTTGGTGTTTGGCAGGTGAAGGGGTGCCATGTCGTAGTTGAAGGGCTGCTGGTTGGTGTTTGGCAGGTGAAGGGGGTGCCATGTCGTAGTTGAAGGGTTGCTGGTTGTTTGGCAGGTGAAGGGGGCGCCATGTGGTAGTTGAAGGATTGCTGGTTGGTGATTGGCAGGTGAAGGGGGTGCCATGTCGTAGTTGAAGGGTTGCTGGTTGTTTGGCAGGTGAAGGGGGTGCCATGTGGTAGTTGAAGGGTTGCTGGTTGTTTGGCAGGTGAAGGGGGCGCCATGTGGTAGTTGAAGGGTTGCTGGTTGGTGATTGGCAGGTGAAGGGGGCGCCATGTGGTAGTTGAAGGGTTGGTGTTTCGCAGGTGAAGGGGGTGCCATGTGGTAGTTGAAGGGTTGGTGATTGGCAGGTGAAGGGGGTGCCATGTTGTAGTTGAAGGGTTGCTGGTTGTTTGGCAGGTGAAGGGGGTGCCATGTGGTAGTTGAAGGGTTGCTGGTTGTTTGGCAGGTGAAGGGGGTGCCATGTGGTAGTTGAAGGGTTGCTGGTTGGTGTTTGGCAGGTGAAGGGGGTGCCATGTCATAGTTGAAGGGTTGCTGGTTGTTTGGCAGGTGAAGGGGTGCCATGTCGTAGTTGAAGGGTTGCTGGTTGTTTGGCAGGTGAAGGGGGTGCCATGTCATAGTTGAAGGGTTGGTGATTGGCAGGTGAAGGGGGTGCCATGTGGTAGTTGAAGGGTTGCTGGTTGTTTGGCAGGTGAAGGGGGTGCCATGTGGTAGTTGAAGGGTTGCTGGTTGTTTGGCAGGTGAAGGGGGTGCCATGTGGTAGTTGAAGGGTTGCTGGTTGTTTGGCAGGTGAAGGGGGTGCCATGTGGTAGTTGAAGGGTTGCTGGTTGTTTGGCAGGTGAAGGGGGTGCCATGTCATAGTTGAAGGGTTGCTGGTTGTTTGGCAGGTGAAGGAGGTGCCATGTCGTAGTTGAAGGGTTGCTGGTTGTTTGGCAGGTGAAGGGGGTGCCATGTGGTAGTTGAAGGGTTGCTGGTTGTTTGGCAGGTGAAGGGGGTGCCATGTGGTAGTTGAAGGGTTGCTGGTTGTTTGGCAGGTGAAGGGGGTGCCATGTCATAGTTGAAGGGTTGCTGGTTGTTTGGCAGGTGAAGGGGGTGCCATGTCGTAGTTGAAGGGTTGCTGGTTGTTTGGCAGGTAAAGGGGGTGCCATGTGATAGTTGAAGGGTTGCTGGTTGTTTGGCAGGTGAAGGGGGTGCCATGTCATAGTTGAAGGGTTGCTGGTTGTTTGGCAGGTGAAGGGGGTGCCATGTGGTAGTTGAAGGGTTGCTGGTTGGTGATTGGCAGGTGAAGGGTGGTAGTTGAAGGGTTGCTGGTTGGTGATTGGCAGGTGAAGGAGGAGCGCGACCACCTGGTGCAGGAGCTGGAGAGCACGGAGAGTCATGAGGATCGATTCCGCCGTGAACTGGAGCTCCTCATGACCTCCATGAACGAGGCGCTGACCGAGCGAGACAGTCTGCAGGATGAAGTGTTCCGCATGAGTGAAAAGGACGGGTGAGTGTGAGACTCTTGTGTGTGTGTGTGTGTCTGTGTGTGTGTGCGTGTGTGTGTTCGTGTGTGTTGTGTGTGTGTGTTTGCATTGGTCTTCAATGTGGTATCTTTTTCTGAAAGCAATATTGTAATCTCTGTGTGTGTGTGTGTGTGTGTGTTTGCGTTGGTCTTTAGTTTAGTATCTTTTTCTGAAAGCAGTATTGTAATGTGTATGTGTGTGTGTGTATGTTTGTGTGTGTATGTGCGCACTTGTGTGTGTGTGTGTGCTTGTGTGTTTGCGTTGGTCTTCTATTTAGTATCTTTTTCTGAAAGCAACATTGTAATGTGTGTGTGTGAGAGAGAGAGAGAGAGAGAGAGAGTGTGAGTGTCTGTACATCTGTCTGTGTCTGAAGATCTCCATCTTAAATGTCTTTTCACTGAAAGCTGTATTTTAGTGTGTTTGAGAAAGAGTGTGTCTGTGTGTGTGATTGTGTGGACGCTTGTGAATACATGTATATTTGTTTAATGTTTGTAGGCTTTTTCGTATATCCGTCTTGTGTGTCACTGTGTGTGTGTGTTGGATGTTGGGGAGTTGGTAGTTGTCTCTTCCTTTATATGTGTGTGAGTGGTTGTGTGTGTGGGTGTTCATGCGTATCTGTGCAAATGTTTGTGCAAGAATGCTTATCTATCTGTCCTTTGATGCTATTTCTTTCTGTCTCTGTCTCTCTCACTGTCTGTATGGATGTCTGTCTCTTTGCCTCTCTCACTGTCTATGTCTTTCTCTCTGATTCTCTCTCCCTCTCTCTCTCCGTCTCTCTCTCCGTCTCTCTCTTGCTCTCTCTCTCTCTCTCTCTCTCTCTCTCTCTCTCTCTCTCTCTCTCTCTCTCTCTCTCTCTCTGTATCAGTCAGATCTAGATTAACATTGCCTGTCCACAGTAACACAGTTCTCATCTATGTTTACTGATGTCATGGCTGTCTCCTCTTCCAGATCATTGGCTGACGAAATTTCTCAAATGAAATCGATGACCGCCGAGATCATCGCAGAACGAGACCGCCTTCAGAAACAGCTCGACGCCTCGCACATCTCCAAGGGAGACGAAGCCGTGAAAGCGGAGGAGTTGCGCCGCAGGACAGAAGATCTGCAGTCGGACATGGACAGCATGGAGAGGGAGAAGGAGTCGGTGTCCGTGCTGCTGCACATCGCCCAGGAGAAAGAGAACCACCTGAACGAAGAACTGGCCACCGCCAGCACCAGGCTGGAAGAGCTGGAGAGAGAGGCCAAAGAGAAGGACTCCAGAGTGGAGAGCTTGGCAGCCCAGCTGAAGGAGGCCCTGCAGAGGGAGGAGGGCATGAAGAGCCAGGTCAAGGAAGCCACGGACCAGGCGGAGGAGAGGAAGGGCTATGCCACAGAGCTGGAGAACCAGGTCTTCGACTTGTCCAACCAGCTGACCGGCGTCAAGCGTCGTCATGGAGAGCTGTGGGAACAGCTGCAGGCGGCCACACAAGATCAGTCTGACTCCGCTGCCTTTGTCAAGCAGATTGAGGAGCTGCAGGACCAGAAGGCCGGCCTAGAGGCAGAGGTCACCTGGTTGACCTCTGATTTTGAGGCTGCCCGAGGAGAACATGGTCAGAAGGAATCGGATCTCCAGCGCAAGCTGCAAGATGTGGAGCAGAAGGTGGCTGACGCGGCGGAAAGAGAACAGGAGGTTCAACAGGAGCGGAACAGGCTGCAGGAAGATCTGAACCAAGCCACAGCCAGCCTGGAACAGGCGCAGAGTGAGTTCAGCCACAAGATCGCCCAGCTAGAAGGGGAGAAGGACCGGTTGAGTGAAGAGTTACAAAGCAAAGCATCAGAAGAGCAAAGCGCTCGTCAAGAGCTGGAAGAGAAGCTGAAGACCTTGGAAAGTGAGTGGGACAAACTGCATGCAGACCTGGCTGAAAAGGACGCCTCCAAAGAGCAGCTCCAGCAAGAACTAGACAGCAGAATTCAACAGCTGGAAGCTGATAATTTGGCTCTGCAGAATGATCTCAAAGACAAACAGTCGTCGGTTGAGAAGTCACAGAACGACCTGGAATCCAAACTCAGAGAAGTGACAGGGTTGTTAGAGGAGAAATCAGGCGAGGTTCAAAGACTGACTGAGGAACTCGCAAAAGCAGAGAGCGACAAGCAACAAAAGCAGCAAGAACTGACCAATAAGCTGGACGAAGTACAGAGCCAGTGCTCCAGTCTCAATCAACAGTTCCAGGAGCTTCAAGAACACAAAACCTCTTTGGAGAAAACTGTCTCTGATCTGCAGGAAGAGTTGCAGAACAAGTCGACAGAGTTGGCGGCTCTGGAGCAAAGCCTGACATGCAAAGACAGTGAGCTGGAACAGGCATCCTTGGCAAACACACAGCTGCTAGACCTTCAGCAGAAACTGTCATCATCAGAAGAATCTGTGTCAGTTCTAAAAGATGAAGCATCACAGAGAGAAGACCAGATTTCTCATCTGAATCAGCAGCTCAGTGACGTCACTGAAAAAGCAAGCTCTCTTTCAGCAGAAAAAGAGGCTCTAACGTCACAGATTGAAAACCTGAGGACTGAGGCTGAAACACTGGTACAGAAACTGGCGTCCTCGCACTCAGAGAAGGAAGAACTGGAACGCCACCTGTCAGAAGTGGTGACAAAAGCAGACGCTGAACAAACCTCACAAGCTCAAATGGAAACACAACTCCAGCAACACAGCTCCAGTTTGGAAGCTGCCAGCGTGCAACTCACTGCCGTTGAGGCGGAAAACCAGTCCCTGAGAGAAACGGTGGAGAACGCGAAGCAGGCGGAAATAGACCAGCAGAAGAGAGAGGAGGAACTGGATGCAGAGCTCAAAGAGTCCCTGGCAGAGCTGGACTCCGTCCGAAACCAGCTTCACACACTGGACGAGGAGAAGCAGCAGCTGAAAGAGGCCTATGCCACTCTGGAGAAGTCTGCCAAGGAGACCCAGGAGAAAGCCTCCACCCTGGAGAAGGCGTTGGCTGACAAGGAATCGGCCCTGACCGCAGCTCTGGAAGCCTCAGCGGGTCAGCAGACGCAGCAGATAGTGTCTCTGACAGAGGAGAAAGAGAAGCTGATAGAAGAGAAAGACAAACAGACCGAAGAACTCGCGAACCTCAAAACATTAACCGAAGAACTGTCCGGTAACCTGCGCTCCGTCAACCAAGAGCTGGTCACCCTGAAATCTGGCTCTGAGGAGAAGGACGGGGAGCTGACCTCACTGCGGCAGAGCCTCTATGTCAGCATGGAGAAGCTGGAAAACCAGCGCGAGGACATCGTCCACCGCGACCAGGAGATCAGCTCCCTCCGCACAGCACTGGCCGAAAAGGAGGACAACTTCCGCGAGGCACAGGAAAAGATGGCGGCCACCCTGAAATCGATGGAAGACTCTTTGGAGAAGGAGAAGAAGGAGGTGCAGGAGAAAGCTGGAGAGGCAGAGACAATCAGGCAACGCTTGGAAGAGATGGCGTCGGAGGTTGAGAAGCGCGACAGTCGTATTGAAGATCTTGAGAGCGCTCTTCAGTCACAGAAGACAGTCAATGCAGAACTGTCCACCCAGATGCAAGAAGCCAGCGGGAAGCAGGAGGAGAGCACTCAGAAATCTGAGGTGGGTTGTCTAACTTGATGGTTGATTTGCTAGTTTGTTGATATATCATGATGCTTTCACAGCATCTTTATTCGCAAGTGGGAATGGTATTTGATTTTGCTAAATATTATTATTTTAATGATAAATGTAAGAGCAGTGTTTATTTTGATTATGATTATAATAAGTGCTTCAGTGTACAACATCATTAGTATTCTTACTTTTTTGTGTACATTTTATGGAAAAAGGAAAGAAAGAAAGAAGAAGAAAAAGTTCTAATGAGAGATTTATGATAAATTATGGGTTGAGCATTTGTAATAATATAGTCATGATAGAAACTAAAATAAAAATTACATTGACAATTGTTCTAACAATGATGAAAATGAATATCATAAACCCCCTTTATTGTGACGTGTTCTTGTATGACAAAAAGTTTCGAACCATCCACCCGTTCTGACCCTTTTGTCTTCCTCTGCCTAGAGAGCATTGCAGACATGACAGCAATGCCTGTCAGAGCATTAATCAAGGCATTTCACTTGACAGAAAAGCTGCTTAATCCTCATTTGGATAAATAAATAAATGAATAAATGCAGTCAATTTTGTTTATCAAAAAAAAAAAAAAAAGACAGGAACCAAAATTGTATGAACATTTAGGAGTTAAATAATTACTTTTAGAATCGGTCATTTCGTCCTTAATAGCCAGAATTTTTAACATTAACATTTTCAGGTAAAAAATATGCAGGACTGGTTTTTTTTTGTTTGTTTTTTGTTGTTTTTTTTCATAGTTTTCTTCTTTATTTGCTCCATTTGTTAGCTAATTTGTGTATTAATTTATTTCTTTTAGTTTTTTTTTTATTCAAAGCTTTTTTTTTTTAAAGTCCAGTGGAAACTACTGTCAAAACTGGAAATTTATTTTTTCTGCTGCATGGTAGATAAGAAAATTAACGATCAAATAATAAGAATACTGTTAATTCGTTAGATTCTAAACTAACTACATGAGTTCTGGATTTAATTTACATTAATATTGCAGTCAAGATACATTGACGATGTAAGCCAGAATACAAATAAACGCACACAAAACATGCAAAGTAACATTTCACAGCAGAATCAGCTGCTGCCGACAGCTGTCTGGGGAACGTTGTGTTGTGCAGTTGTCTGTTATTCTGTTATTCATCATGTCTGAAAAAGTTACATTTGTGCAAAATTGCAGGTGTTTGTTTCATACTGCGTATTACACTAGTGTTACTGGAATGGCTCAGCAGCTTCTTCTTCTTCTGCTGCGTACGCAGGCTGATACTCCAGCGGACACTCCCTATATAGACAGGCATTTATTAATCCTGTCTGCTCAACAAAGGGAGTAGAGTTTTTTGTGTATGACCATTTTTTTCCCGCCATTAAGGCAGCCATACTCCATCTTCAGGGAAGGTGCATGCTGTGTGTAACATGTCATCCATACCAATGGCCAAACTGGCCTTCTCTTCCGAAAGTTGGTGATGGGATTTTACATGTGTGCAAGATGTTATGTGTGCGTTCACACACGGAACCTCGGTTTATAGTATCATTCGAAGGACTGTATGGGAAATGGAGTCAGAATCAATGTTAACTCGGAGGGAAAAATCCCCCTGTACCGAAATGGCCCGGCGGAGATTCAAACACTCAAGCCTTGGATTACGAGTCCGGCGCTCTACCAACTGAGCTATTCCAGCCCCCGGCTCAGCAGCAGTCCATTGTCTCCTCTGATGGGTTTCCTCATGACAACTGGATGCAGGTTGTTCCTTGGACTTGCCTGTGGTCGACGACCACAGTGTGACTTTGTATTGGGAAACTGGAGTGGGCAGGATGAAGATAATAACCACTGATCAGGCGGGATGAAGATGGGGTAAGCAGGGGGAAACAGCAAATGAAACACAATAAAAACGCACAGAGAAAAAAGCGTGCATAATAAACCCACACATTGAAGAAACTCTGTGCTGATGGTGTACCCCCAGGAAACAGCCGGAGAGGTGACCACGCTGAAGAAGACGTTGGCGGAGAAAGAGGAGCTGATCAGCAAGCTCAAACAGCTGGCCCTGAAGTCCAAGAAGGAGCTGCAGGAGACCAAGGCCAAGGTGAGCCTGGGACAGTCTGCATTGTCAGCAGGGCAGGGGGAGAGGGGTGGGGTGGGGGGGGGGGGGCGCGGGACTGTAGGGGCATGATGAGTGGGATGGTGCTGGACAGCTTGCAGCAGTGGGTGTGGCTGTGTTTAAAAGAAATGGCAATGTATGGAGTGCTGGATGAAAGGATTAGCTCCCTTTGATGTGAAGTAGAATGGGTTTTTAGGTCTGGGTCATAACGTGGGAATTGATCGTTGTGGGGAATTAACAGTTCAATCAGACGGCTTTTCTTACGAATCGCATGGAAATTACAAGGTTTGGGGAAGCTTGTGGCCTGATGTGTATATTCATACATATGATTTAAAGACGGAGATGATCAACACAGTTTATTCAATGTAGTTCTGTGTTGCAGCTTCTTTCAATTTCAGTTACAACTTGTCTTTGATACAAAAAGGATCAACATTGTCATTAAGGGCTGGAGGCCTAAACGAAATATTTTCTGTGTTCTGCTATTATTTTTTTCTATTTTTT
>CM065741.1:40973539-41013539 GCA_033310375.1 Conus canariensis | reverse complement strand
GTTCCTTTGACAGACGAAGGAGAGCAGTGTGGACGAGATGCGCACCAGACTTCACGGCTCAGAGATGGAACTGGCCGCCGTCCGGATTCAGCTGGAGGAACTCATCTCCAACAAACAGAAAGTCAGTTCTCAGTTGTCTGTGGCTGCCTCGGGTAGAACCCTTGGCTTTATCCACATTTTTCCCTCATAAGAGAAGTTAATCCTTCTTCTTCAGTGGTTTTTTTATTTTGTTTTGTTTTGTTTTTGTTTTGTTGTTTTTTTAGTTGCGTTAGATCTTCAATCCTGTTTCCACAATGAAACCCACAGTGAAGTTAATTCATTAATGGAAAGAAGCTCAGTGGATTTTTTTTCGGAAGCTTATAGATTATTTCCCCTTACAGGGGGTGTGGGGATGGGTGGGTCAGTGTGGATACAGGCAAACCTGTCTGTTAAGATCGCTGAAAATGAGTGGCGGAGGGGAAAAAATGAAGAAAAAGAAGAGTCTTGTATGGGAGGGGTCTTTATTGGGACATGAATTTGAGTGCAGACAGGTGGAAAAATATTGCCTACAAGAGCAAGTCTTTGAAGAGAGTGTCACAAAAAGAAAGGGAAAAAAATCCAAAGTCACAATTAATAAATCACAAGTAGTGAACAGCTTGACATAGGTTTAATCTCTTCAGCTTTAAAGGAGAATGAGAAATCCCATTCCTTGCTGAGAGAGGGTATACAGAAAAACCTCTCTACACTAGTTCTGTGGGACACAGACCCATTGCTTGAAGACTGTTTGAAACATTGACGTGAAACGGCAGCTGGTTTTTCAGTTGTCAGCTTTTTTCAGTGAAAAGGGATCTGGATGTAGAAAACGGTCAGATTGGGAAGATGATGCGCAAGATAACTTTAATCATTGAAAAAATGAAATAAACTAAAACAGGAAACAGAAATGAGGTGTTTCATTTACGAACGAATGATAAAGAAGTTCAGCAGGGAAAAAAGTGCGAAATTTGTAACTGTGAATATGTAGGTCAGTACACTGGGTGAGGGGGGATAAGAACTATCATGGAGAAGTTATCCTTTTGTGAAATATGAGAGGAAAGAGCGGACAGTGTGTGAGCTGTTTGTGTGTGGGTGTGTATATGTGGTGATGCGAGAGTGGTTCTGTATGTCTGTGGTTGTGTGTATGTATATTGTGTGGCGTACAGTTTGTGTGTGTGGTGTATGGTTGTGTAATGTATGTGGTTTTATGTGTGTGTGGTGTGTATGTGTGTGTGTGTGTGTAGGGGTGGTATCGTTGTGTGTATGGCGGTGTAATAAGTTAAGTTGTGCGTGTGTGTGGTAGTGCATGTGTTTCCATGTAGGTTTGTGTGCAGAAATAAGTGTGTGTATATGCATGTGTGTGTGTGTGTGTTTGCATGCATGCACATATGTATGTATGTATGTGTGTGTGTTTGTGATTCTTTTTATGCGTGTGTAAAGTGTCCATTTAAAGGTATATATCTGAGTGTTGCATGTGTGTGTGGTAATGTCTATATGTGTAGGTGTATGCACATGCATGTGCCATGCACTGTTCATGTTCCTGCAAGGTTCACATACAGGGAAGAATTGCGCAGCACATGTGAACTTAGCAAAATCTAGCAATCTGATCTCAGACTGAGCTTTCTTTTCTCATACCTGCCCGTCCAAACAAGTGCCTTACTCCAGCGTTGTGAGAACATTGCCCTAGCTAATTGAGATACCCAGTGCAAATGATGGGAGAGAAGAGAGGTAAATCCTTCTCGATGTCGCGTCCGTAATACCCAGACTCTTTTTGAAGTGACTTCCTTCGATTCAAATGGCATTTTGGTTCAGCATCTCTCTGTTTAAAATCCATGTCTTCAGCATGTGTTTAAATTGAAGTTGAAGTGGGTTTTAAAATGAAAGAATTTGACTAAGAGATCAGGGTGTTAATTTGCCAAGTTCGTGCGTGACGCAAAATTCTGCACAGTACGTCAACTGCATGAGTAACACATGCATGTTTTTGTGTTGGAGTGGTGCGTATGTCTGTCATGAACTGCATATGCATCTGCATCTATACACTTACTCCTGTATGTGACAGATGGAGAGTCAGATGGGAGAGGCCAACCAGCAGATGGAGGCGGAGAGGCGGGAGAGTCAGCTGCAGAGGGAGAAACTGGAGACAGAGCTGGCCCAGCTGCATGCCAAACTCAGCACTGTCACCCAGGTCAGACCATGCTGAGAACCTCCTTGGGGATGGAGAGAAGGGGGGGGAGGAGGGGGAGAGAGAAGAGGGTAGAGGCAGGGACTGGGTGTGACAGGGGTGGAGGGTGGTGTTGGGTCACATGAGCTCTCACCTCGTTGTCGCCATGTTGTCTGTTCTTTTGTTGATGCCTGATGCTGTCCCATGTGAGCACACACATGCACGCGATCACACACGTATGCGCAAAAACACACGCACACACACACTCACACACACACACACACACACACACACACACACTCTATTGATATGTGCAAATAACATGCATACATTACTTGCATACAAAAACAACCACACACATACACATACATACACACATGCACACACACACACACACACACACACACCACACACACACACACACACACACACACACTACTTTTAAACACACAGCGCACGCACACACACGCAGACACACGCACACACACACACACATACACACACACACCCACACACACACACACACACACACACGCACTCACACACACACTAACACACACACGCAATAACACTAACCCACACATACACAACCATTAACGCTGTTGTTCATTGACAAACCCACAGGAAGCCAAACAGAGCGACATGATGGATCTGGAGATTGCTGATTACGAGCGCACTGTTCATGCCCTCAACGCACAACTGACCCAGCGGGATGCGCAGGTCAGCGACCTCAAAGTGGAGGTCGGCAAGGTCGAGGAGCGTGTGAAGCTTATGCAGACTCAGATTGGTATGTGAGGGTTGTGTGTCGGAAGTCAGCCGTCAGTGTTTGATTTTTATGTGTTCTGAAGAAAAGATAAAGAAAAATAAGTAGTGTGTGTGTACATATGTATATGTGGTACGTGAGTATGGCATGTTAATGCGATCTGTTTAGTCTGTGCGTACATAGTGTGTGAGTGTTGTTTGTGCAGTAACTCTGGCATGAAAACGTCATACAAAAGTTAGGGAATTTTATAACTTGTCTAACTACATCGACACTACTCTTTATTCTCATAATCCTCTTGATTACTTTGTTGTTTTTGTTGCCCATTATTCTAAAGAGCTTTGGCTGGCCTATATCGAGTAAACCTTTTAGTATTCATATTCTGTCTGTCTGACTGTCTGTCTGTCTGTCTCTCTCTCTCTCTCTCTCTCTCTCTCTCTCTCTCTCTCTGTCTGTTTCTCTCTCTGCATCTCTCTCTCTCTCTCTCTCTCTGTGTCCCACACCCTTTCTCGCTCTCTCTGTCTCTTTCTCTGTTTCTTTCTCTGTGTCATGACATGTTTCTGTGATTGTTTCATAGTAATAATGATTTTCGGCATTTTCTGCATATGCACTTTTTGTTACTCCTGTTTCCGGAGTGTGTCGATTACCATGCTCTCAGTTTTGTTTTTTGTTGTACTCCCAGTTCTTATAGAACAGGGAGTACTTTTACAATGGGAATGAAGAGACGCTGTCTGTCTGTCTGTCTGTCGGTGGTCAAAATGTGTTCCACTCGCTCCAGACAAAACTTCTGGGCTGATCTTTCTGAAAATTTGTAGGTGTGTCCATTATGGGTCACAGATGATGCTCGATGTTTTATTTTACCAGAATAGACGTTACTAACGGCTATAAATGATGATTTTTTTAAATCAAGTCTGATAAGGGAAATAACCACCACACTGTCCAGTTTTGTTCTTCCACTAACTGGAAATTGTCTCCCTTCTTGGCACTGTGCTGGGAGTAGGTTTATATGCTTTGCATCTTGTTTTGATTTTTAATGGGGCCGAAGTTGAGGGTGTGTTTGTGTGGTCTGGAATCTTTGGACCCTCCCCCCCCCCCTCCCCCCTTCACCCTTCCGCCTACTTCCTGTCCCTGTCTAGCCCATTGCCCCTCCCCTGTCTCCCACTCTGCAATTTTTTTTTTTAAATTTTCATACTGTCTTATTTCCAGTACCATACTCTGTCAACAGAGGCTGTGGAGGAGAGTCGTTCCCAGGCGGAAGAGCGGGCCAACAAACTGAAACAGCTGCTGGTCAAAACCAAGAAGGACCTGGCCGACGCCCGTAAACAGGTAGAGCTGTGCAGCGTGGTGTCCTGTGTTCTGCATTGGTCGTTGTCATTGTCGGTGGTGTTGTCATCATCATCATCATCGTGGTTACCTTCATTATCACCATCAGTGCAAGGTTCATGCAGTTTCGAAATGCCCCTCTTGCACCGAATTTGAGAAGATAAGTGATTGCTCGTTCTTCGTTTTTATTGTCTGGAATGTTGTTTACCTTGCCTGAAGAAGACCTAAGAGGTCGAAACGCGTCGTGTTTTGTCTTGTCATTTGTTTGTCCCTGTTATTCCTGTTAAGATTTGTTTCAGTGTCTGCCTGCAGTCACCCCACTTTGAAACTATGCACTCTCGTTTTGAAACTATGCACTCTAGTTTTGAAACTATGCACTCTAGTTTTGAAAACTATGCACTCTAGTTTTGAGCCAGGTGTTTCTGTGCTTTGATATGATTTTCCTTTTAGGTTTCATTTTGAGTACGGTAGGAAAGTAGTACACATGGTTGATCCCAGGTATGCGGATGTTGATATGATAGGAGTTCATAGAAGAAGAAAAAGGAAAAAAAAAAAAAACAGTTCCAAGACTTTGAGGCATGTTGCAGGAGACAGAGCAGAAATCACTGGACATGGAACTGCGAGGACACCTGGAGGCTGTCACCCAGCAAGTGGAAGAATACAAGGTAGACAACTGAACTGTTTCTTTTTGGTGCATTATTTTGTTGTTTTTCTTCTTTTTTTTTTTTTCTTTGCATGTGTTTTATTATTTGTGGATGAATTTCACTAGTTGGTAAGATCATTTTTTGTCTATTTTAATTAACAACACTACACACACACACAAACGCACTCACACACACACATACACACAGACACACATTCACATCTACAAGCTAAGCATATATTTCTCTCTCACTGTCTGTCTGTCTGTCTGTCTGTCTCTCTCTCTCTCTCTCTCTCTCTCTCTCTCTCTCTCTCTCTCTGTCTCTCAAAAAATCTGTGGCAACTGATTGCAGGTCCAGATGGGAGAGATGGGTTCAGAAAATCAACGTCTACAGGAGAAACTTCGTAGTCTTTCCGACACCCATCAGAGAACCGTACGGTCCTTGGAAGCAAGGGTCACGGCCTTGACAGATGACCTTGAAGTGACCCGCAGTGAACTGAGTGCTGTACAGACAGAGTATGATGGTTACAAGGTGTGTTGGTTATTAGTGCATGTTCTCTTGCTGGTCATCCTGTTTGTTTATTTGTTTTGCTTCCTCTGTGTCATCTTAGTGATGTGTGTTGCTCCCAGATCACTCATCTGATCTCCCCCATGTACACCCAGGCTCATGTCAAGGTCATGCCCAGGCTCATGTCAAGATCATGCCCAGGCTTATGTCACGGTCATGCCCAGGCTCTTGTCAAGGTCATGCCCAGGTTCATATCAAGGTCATGCCCAGGTTCATATCAAGGTCATGCCCAGGTTCATGTCAAGGTCATGCCCAGGCTCATGTCAAGGTCATGCCCAGACTTGCGTCAAGGTCAAGTCCAGTACATCAGTCTACAAAGATTTACCAGTATCAGGTTGACATTAGGATTCAAACCGCAAGGAATCATGCTCAAATGCTTGGTTGCTTTGGAGGTTATATTCTGGGAAGTTATTTTTTCTGTCAGACTTACCAGATGATACAGCATGATGCAAAGTTTGATAGCCAACATCAAACACCTTAGCAAGCATTTACACAATTTGATCGTTGTATTCACTCACCACTTTTCTGTTGCCATAACCAGTTGTTGAGGAAGTAGAAGGGCATGATGATCGCTGATGCCGAGGTAAAAAAGATCGTCTCACCATATGGACATAGAGTCTTCGAATAATGAAGGAGCCTTTTCAGACGTTTTTTTGTTGTTGTTCAACCAGTCTCTGCTGCAAAGAATCATTTGTATACACTGTTGTTTGGATTATTTTTCTTCATTTATCTTGTGTTTGAGTGTTATTGCTCAGCCCTGTGTTTCACCAAGATTGTGACCCAGTCTCACACACTGTCCCATAAGCCGCCTGAGGTTCACTTGACCAGCATGGCCGTTGAGGGGTTAAGGGTCAAAATCTGCTTCTTTTTTTGTTGTTGTTGCTTTTTCTTCTTCTTTTGGTGGTGGTGTTGTTGTTGTTGTCTGTGATGGTGGTGTCTCATCTTCCCTGCGCCGTCAGTAGCATCACTCCCTTGCTGCTCATTCCGGCTCCCCCTGCACAGCTACACCCAGCCTCTGCACCAGCAGTTGATAGTGAGCAAATACAATCAGTTGGTCAGGAGGCAACCCACCAGAGGAGGCTCAGCTCTGCCGCCGAGTCTCTTCACTTATAATCAGTGGTACCGGTTCTGATCCAACCTACGCAGGACACCACCCACCTAGCCCTAACTTGCAACAGTTGTTGCATAAATCTTGAATAAATGTTAGCGAACCGCCAAGAGAAACGTGGACAAACGAGTCACAAGACAAAACATGACACGTTTCGACCTCTTAGGTCTTCTTCAGGCAAGACACAAACAAATAGGACAATGAAAAGAGGTCGAAACGCATCATGTTTTGTCTTGTGACTCATTTGTCCACGTTCCTCTTTGCGGTTCGCTAACATTTATTTAAGATTTGTTTAGATTTCCACCTGCAGTCATCTCACTTTGCAGCTAGTTGTTGCATAGTCATGGGACCAGCATGAGTGTTACATCGTGTCTGTCCAACAAAAATCCCCATGAACTTGCCAGTACCAACGACTTTGACGTGCACCCATGATAGTTTTTTGGTTTTGAGAGGAAATTGAAACTTTGGCCACCCTGGGGGCAGAGCATGAAGGGGCTACATGTTGTAAGACTTTTCTTTATGACAGTGAATGATGATGATGACCGCTCAGGCCTGAAACTGCAGACTGTGCTCTGGGCTACCTTGCATCACGTATCCCGTCATCAGCCGGGCATGAGACAAGGAATTTGAACAACACTTTCGGAAGAGATGAGTCCACTGAGTAGATGAAGCTTGACTGTGTGGTTCCAGTCTTCCCATTGGGACTCGGAACACACTCCAGTCGGGGTAGGAGGCACCCTTGATTTTGAAAAATCCCACAAATAAATGGCTCTAATGGGACTTGACCCCCGAACCCTTCAGTCTGCAAGGTCAGGACCCTAACCACTGTCCCACAGTGGCTGGTAACATCGACTGTTTGAGTTTGGGGTGAAATATGTATATGTATATATACTGTTCAAAAAAAGTTAAGGACCAACATTTCACTGACTTATAAAAAAGAAAATTGGGAAGTGATCAATCTCCAAGTGTAACATGAATTTATTGAATATGTGAAAAGTGTGTAAAGACAATGACAAGTCCGAGGAATCAACAAACTGGAATCGAGCGCAGTACAAACACCCCCACCCCCAAATTTGAAAGTCACAGGAGGAGTGTTTGTTCAATGTCATGGTTAATAACGTGTGTGTCCCCCGTTATTGGCAAGGCATTCAAGGCAGCGTTGTCGCATGGAGTTCACCAGTGTGCGTAGAAAGGCCTGGGGGACAGCAGCCCACTCCTGCTGGAGTGACTCAAACAGCTGACCCAGGTTAGCAGGAGGACGACGCTGCTGCAGTCTCTGGCCCAGCTCATCCCAAAGATGTTCGATGGGGTTCAGGTCTGGGCTGTTTGCGGGCCACTGCATTCTGTTGACACCAGCAGCTTGGAGAAACGTGTTTACTGCTCTGGTGCGATGGGGCCGTGCATTGTCGTCTTGAAAGACTGCCTGAGGTCCAAGCTGTTGAAGGGCTGGCAGCACCAGGGGTTGCAAAATTTCTGTGTGGTAGCGAACACCATTCAAGTTCCCTGCCACATTGTAGAGAACCGTTCTGTAGCGTGTGCTTATGCCGCCCCAAATCATAACGGATCCCCCACCATAGCGGTTCCTTTCCAGGACAGCTTCTTCTGCAAAACGCTCCCCACGGCGTCTCCAGACCCTGTTCCGTCTATCGGTGGGATCCAGGCAGAACCGCGACTCGTCTGTGAACATCACGTTAGTCCACTGTTCATGTGCCCATCTCACGTGCTGCGTGCACCATACTCGGAGTGCTGCTCTGTGGGCATCAGTCAAACGAGGTCTTATGGCTGGTCGTCGAGCACGGAGGTTAACGGCGTGTAGGCGGTTTCGTATGCTCTGATCACTGACAACAGTGTTGGTGGCATCTCTAAGGCGACGTCTGATGTTGTTTGCACTTGCTGTTCTTTCTTGTGCGGCCTTCCTTTCAATGTATCGGTCCTCTCGTGGTGTTGTTATTCTGGGTCGACCAGAGCGTGGTCGTTCTTGCACTCTTCCTGTGTCTTGAAAGCGTTATCTGAGTCTGATAACAATAGAGTGTGATACCCCAAGTCTCCGTGCCACTTCCCGGACTGCAACTCCTTCTTGGAGCCATCCTATTGCTCTTCCTCGATCCAGCTCGTTCAGTCTTCGACGTGGAGGCATGCTGTTGCATTGCATTTTTCGCCAGTACAGTGGCTTTTAAAGACATTTGGTTGAGCATACTTTATGACCTACAGGCTGATTTAGCTCGTGCTTCACATGATTTTGATTCAGCACATGCTCCTCGGATCCCAAACACATCAGAAATTCACCCCAATTTGTTCCAAAAATGACAAGTCGTGACACGTGTTTTTCAAGGCGCATGAGAAATGTGTGCCACAAAATTGCAGTTGCCGCATTCACTATCAACTTGTGCGTGTGGTTCAATTTGTTTGGACCACAAAGGCGGTACAATTGAATTTTTGTGAATTTTAAAAAGTTTTTGTGCATTCTCAATGTTGGTCCTTAACTTTTTTTGAACAGTATATATTACATGATCAGAGTGTCAATTTGGAACTGTTCTGATTGCATGGGAATCTGTGGTGAATGCTGAGATATGCTGACAAGGAAATGATATGCATTAGAAAAAAAAGAAAAAAAAAATTGAATTTGAAAGCAGTAAATATTATCTAGTTTTTGAAATGCATTTGTGATAATCTATTACCATAAACTACATTTCTAAAACTTTTAAGTCTATGTACTAGAATCAATTTGTCAACATTTTTATTTAGTGCAATTTAATCGGAACAGTTCACATTGCAAAAAAAGAAAAAGAACGTTATTAATCGCTCTCCATACTTTCACCCTCCTCATGACTTAGGATTGCTTGAGAAACTAAAAAGGAAAAAAAATCAGGGAAAAAAGGAATAAATAAAAAAACGGAAGAGAGAGAATGTCAGACTGTTGTGGGTGGTTGCAGGTGCGGGCTCACAGCGTTCTCAGCAAGCAGAAGACCAAGTCACCAGCTGATACTGTGTCTGAAATGGAGAAACTGGAAAGGTCAGTTTAGAGTCTGATCGTTTTCTGACCTTTTTTTTCTTCCTTAATCTTTTACTATCAGTTTCACCTTTTTACTATCATTTTTTTTTTTATTTAACAGAGCATCTATCAAATTCCCCAATCATTTTACTGCAGTGCTAAAATTTGGCAGGGGGGAGGGGGTGGAAGGAGGGGAATTTTTTTTCATTACAATGAAATTCCTTCATGTCCAAGTCGCACCAGCTTCCATACGAAAATCTGGTTTTTGATGTCGTTTGCTGTGCATACATCAGTTTCTGAGTTGTTGATGTCTGTAACTGCATTCTTGTTTGAAGGTGCATGGCACTTATTGCAATATTTATCTTCTTATTGGTTTCATTTATGTTTTCTTTATTTTTTTCTGTATCGGTAAGCGCTTAGGGCTTATGTAAGATTAAGCGACAAATGATCATTGTTATTATTATTATTATTGTTAACTGACCCTTCTGGTCACTCATTTGCATGTTAAAGATCTGTGCGTTAGGCAATGTCCGCATTTACCCATGTAAAAGAAGGTGATTTGTTGACAGAAAGAAGCGCTTTGAATAATACATTGAGCTTCTTTTCCTTCAATAGATTGCTTTCCCTTGGGGGGGAAGGGGGGGGGGGAGGTAAATGTGGACATTGCTGAGCATGATCAAACATGGAAATGAGGGAGGAGCAAGGGAGAGAGTTGCAAGAAAAAGATATCCTATAATGACCATTATTAGTAGTATTACATGTAAATGTGCATGCATGGAACACATGGTGCTTGTACAGCCCGGTGACCATCAGAACCATGCACGACTTGTGTGTGCAGGCAACGTCTGGAGGGCGCTGTGGAGCAGCTGAAAACTAAACTGCAGGAAGTCAGGTGAGTGCCCTCCCTTGCCTAACCAATGAGAACCTGTACAGGAAGTCAGGTGAGTGCCCTCCCTTGCCTAGCCAATGAGAACCTGTACAGGAAGTCAGGTGAGTGCCCTCCCTTGCCTTGCCAATGAGAGAGAACCTGTACTGAAGAAATCCTTAAATCAGGCGGGAAAATATTAACAGTAAACTGCAAAGATGGTAAACGGTACATGTCCATTACTCTTAACTAACACTACTTGCGATACCCGTTCACCTAACACCCATGCAAATCTTAATCAGAGGAGATGGGGGGGCATAACTGGGCACGTTTGTCTGCAGAGGCATTCTTAGTTGAAGACAGGGGCAAATAACCCCTGACCGCCTATCGGTCGCGGGAGGGGAAGGGATGGAACGGCCACGGTTTGTTTAAACAGCGCACTTCTGCCGACACCTACCAGTTTCCTCGCGCTAACCTCCCACAAGCTTTCCTCCCTACGCGTAATGTGATACTAGCTCTCTGGCTGATAGTGTGGTGAAAACAGGATGCTGTGTTTCATCATTAATACTTTGCGCCAGAATGCAACGAACTGTGGTCGATTGATGTCACTGGATTGTGGGGTTTTTGACTGACAGAATGATACCAAACATGAATGGGTCTTCTTTCATACGCAATGATGGCAAGCACCACAAAGATTTGTCAACAAAAAACGATTGAAACAGACTAACAAACACACACAAAGTGAAATGAAATTGCAACTCAGTGGAGAGCATGCGTTCCTGATGCTATCACGCTCAACCTGGTGCAATTGGGCATGTGTATCTTTCCTTTACAACTGACAGAAAATTAGACGCGGGACTCCTACCTGACAGCCGGTACTGGGCCTGAATAAACAGTGTCGGCTCTGGTCAGCTTCACTGGGAACACGGCGGCGGTTTCCCTACCACGGCCTAGGCATGTTTTGCTTGTTTATCTGCGTGCTCTACGTGCTTGTGAAGCATGCCGAAACTGATTCTATCACAGCCACACCATGTTTTTAGTAAAGCAAGATTTTAGCATGCCACACATGCAGATGTCAGTTATAAACAATGAAATGCTTCATACCTGACCTTGTTCTTTCGCCCGTTCGAATCATTTGAAACTGATGTCACTTTTCCACGCACCAATGCAAAATGTGTCTCATTTTCATCTTCATGGTGCGCCTACTCACGACTGGAGAGAGAGAGAGAGAGTACACAACAACACACACACACACACACACACACACACACACACACACACACACACATTGACAGAAACCCACACACCAACAACAGCGGTATATAAACAGATGGATCAACACACACACACACACACACACACACACACACACACACACACACACACACACACACGTGCGCGCGCGTGCGTACACACACACACACACACAACACACACACACACACACACACACAGAGCAAGAGAGAGAGAGAGAGAGGAAGGAAAGTAATCGCCTGATGGAATGTCTCCTCTCGAGCAGTAGCACCACACACGTACACAGCTTGCTGATATACGTATACACGTGCCGGATCCTGGCCAGCTTATGAAAATGAACAACTTCTCAATGAAAAAAAAACAAAAACTCAAGAACACAGGATGAACCGAAGTTATATCAAACGGCACAAAGGAGAATCACAACACACAAAATCACACACACAGTTAATTATATCCAGTTATGGAGCGTGGAAGAATAATAATCCGTACAGCACAACAACAACAGCACAGCATGAGAACACACGCGCTGCCTTGAGAGGGGTAGGGCCCTAACAGGGGGCTGCAGTTTGTCGGCGCTGAGCGGTGAGTCACGCCGCTTCCGTTTATCGCCTACCAGCGAGGCTGGAACTCAACTAAACAGCACGATTTTCATCTCGGCCGGACAGATGTGTGGGAGGAGGGTGGGATTGGTGTGTCCAGGACAGCAGAAGATGTCTTTTTGATGTAGGTCTGCATGGATAGTGCTAGTGGATGTCTGTGCATATGTGAATGAAGATGACGGTGTGTTGTTATGTGTGTGTTTGCCTGACCGTGATAGAACGTGTTTGCACAGGATTTGGAGCTCGGGACAGGTTGTGCACAGAGTGGGATTGATCGAAGGTAGGAAGTCAAATGAGAGACGTGTTCTCTGAAGATGAAGTGTGGCTGCCTGTGTTGCACAATGATCATAAAACAGGCAATCTTGTGACCCAATGACAATAATAATAATGACCGCATATCTTTCATTACATCTCTCGCTGCAAATGAAGCTCATTGCACTTTACATAAAGTAATTTAGGAGAAAAGAAAACAAGTAAATAAAGTAAGTTAATATTGTACAACTGTGGACTGTCACAGTTACCTGCACACACACAAATACATCCATAGGAAAGTCATTGTCGTCATTTCTCAAAGACATGTCCACACCACTTGTTCTATGTAACGACTGCTTTGACGCGCACTCCATGCTCAGTTCCCCACACTGCTCTCCTCATCTGTATACACCAACGCACACAGCAAAAACACACACCAGAAGAAAAATGGCAGAGTAGCAGGCCTATAAACCTTGAAAGGATTTGCTTTTGATACCTTGTTTCCTTGTTTGTTCTGTGTGCTCTGTGCTGTCATGTCTGCTGGGCGATTCGGTGTCGTAAGCAGCATTCCTTTGGAGTTATGTTTTCTTGTGGGAGCAAGAGTTACCCTACTTGTTTATTGTTTATCATTTACTGTTCTCTGCCTCATTTCATATTTAAAATTTTGTTTCAGTTAAATCAAGGTTATTTGTCTTTGTTTCTGTCCGTCTTTGTATTTGTCTGACTTGATTCAAGTTCGAAAGGCTGTGCCAGTCTTGAATAAAAGTTACTTTATATTTATTCATTTCTCCAGTTCTTGTTGCTGTGTAGATGTGTTCGGTATGGGGTATATGGGCGAGCTTGGAGCATCCATTTTGTTGGGGGGGGGGGGGGGGGAGGGGGAGGATGTTTCCTTGTTTGTTCTGTGTGCTCTGTGCTGTTATGTCTGCTAGGCGATTCAGTGTCGTAAGGTGCATTCTTACTTGTTTATTATTTACTGTTCCCTGCCTCATTTCATATTTAATTGTAATACCTTGTTAAAAGAGTCATGGAAAGGGGTGTGATTAATTTGATGTGGACGAGAATTCCAAGTTAGTGGTCGAGAATTCCAAGTTAGTGGTGCACAAAATGAAAAGACTCGGCGACCAGAAGACTTGGAGTAAGTGAAGGTACAGTTTTTAGTTTTACCTGATAATGAAATGGAGGACATCAAATATTTTCAGTCATGACAGATTTTTATCTGTCACACTGGCCCGACGCTCTATGTGGTATTCTATGCACATACCATGCACCATAGCGCTTTCCAGTCGCAGTAACGAACTACACAAAGACAGACTAGCAGTTGTAAGTCAGAGGTGATTGTGAAGATCTGTAAGCGCAAAGTCACGTCATTTTTGTGGAAGGATTGTGACATGTTTTTGCTTGTCTTGCACTATAAAGTCACAGACTGACACACAACGTGTTAAAGGAACCATGCTGATTCAGTGGCGTGTAGCATGAACCCTCTTTACATCAATTACATTTTCCAAGATCTTCGTCAATAACTATCAGGTGCCTGGCCTAGCTATAACTATCTGTAACTTTGACCTTCGTATGTATGACAGCACTAAGCCTGAGCCTTCTCCCCGCCCTTCCTTTTCCCTCCCCCGCTCCCTCCCTCTCTCTTTCTCTCTCTCTGTGTCTCTGGTCTCTCTCTATCTCTGTCTCTCTCTCTCTCTCTCTCTCTGTCTGCAAACTGAAATATTATCCTTTATAAAAACTATCAAGGGTGGTGATTTTCTGTCTAGCTTATCTTTTGTCCATCAAATCTGGAAAGCCTTCTGTTCTCAGCGTCTCTGAGGTGTTTGAATAAATGCACTCAGCCCTCTAATCGACTAAATGAATGTACCTGAATAAATGCGCTCAGTCATTTTTTCATTGCCTTGTGAAGATACTTATATCGGGTCACCCTCAGTGTTTGACCAGGGAACACGCACAGAACAAGCAACAGTGTACACTGTGTTACAGGCCAAGGTCACCAGGTGACTGAAGTGTCGCGTTTGTGTGTGTTTGCAGTCAGAAGATGACAGCCATGCAGCAAGACAGCGAAACGCAGCAAGAGGAACACGAACGCCTCCTGCAACGTCACAACAAACTGTTACGGGACACCGAAGAACGGGACAATGCCTTCCGGAAAAGGTCTGAAGGCAACTACACACCGTGTTCAAATATTATGAAAATGTGTTGCTGCCAACAGAAAGAAGCAGCAATTTTAGTTATGTAACCCATTTTTCATCAACAAGCCATTGGTACTGAGGCATATACAGTGATAAAAGTGGTGTATTTACATAATGTTTAGATTCAGGCAGAGTGAAAGCACCAACAGTAATAACAGTGATATGTTGACAAAGTATTGAATGTGGGCGCAGTACAAGCATTGATAGCACAAGTCACCATAAGCATTGTACTGCCCTTGAACGCTCTTGAGAATTTGCTGCCCACTTGGTAATATATTCTGGCGGTCAGGTGACTGCTTAAAGACACCATCTAGGGGGAGCCTTGTCTTGGAAAATGACGAAAGTCCCTGACATGATGATGGATAGAACCATGTGAACTTGGTGTTGGTGATGTATGGGTCTTCTGATGTTTTGGAAGACAGTGTAAGTCTTTGACATGATGATGAATAGAACCATGTGAACTTGATGTCGGTGATGAATGGGTCTTCCGCTTTCCTGGAAGACAGTGTAAGTCTCTGACATGATGATGGATAGAACCATGTGAACTCTGTGTCTTTGATGTATGGGTCTTCCGCTGTCCTGGAAGGCAGCGTAAGTCTCTGACATGATGATGGATAGAACCATGTGAACTTTGCGTTGGTGATGTATGGGTCTTCCGCTGTCCTGGAAGACAGTGTAAGTCTTTGACATGATGATGAATAGAACCATGTGAACTCTGTGTCAGTGATGTATGGGTCTTCCGCTGTCCTGGAAGACAGTGTAAGTTTCTGACATGATGATGGATAGAATCATGTGAACTTGATGGCCATGATGTACGGGTCCTGTGCTTGCAGGCTGGAGGAACTGACTCAGGAGAAGATGTCGATGATGACCAAGCTGGAAGAGAAAGCCGCTCAGCTGCAGCTGCAGCTGGACGTGCAGAGAGACGCTCACAAGGTCAGTTCTGTTACCTTTCCGCGGCAAGACAGCCATCCCTTGTACAGTTTGTATCAAATGCAAAAAAAAAAACCAACAAAAAAAAAGCAAACACACTTCTGTAGAGCTGCCAAGGACTCAAAAGCACAGAGTGTAGCATCTTCACGTTTCAGGTGTAGCATTCTGAATTTAAGTGTAACACTTTTAGGCGATATCACACGAACACTTTCAGTCATGCGTTGCTTCACGCTCAACATGACGGTGGACTACAAAGACCAAAATTTTGCTAGTTATTGAAAGTTTCGACTTGACATCAGAAAAATCAAAATGGCTGACAAGGAAATCCATCGATATGATGGCAAAGTTGCGATCATCTTAAGCAAATTTTCTTCTTTTTTCTTCCTCGTCTCACTGAACTAAAATAGATCTACAGTCTAAAGATCTACATTGTCTCGGTTCTGCTGGAGCCGCCATTAAGTCTGAGAAGAGGGTTTTTTTTAAGTTATTTTTTGTTTTTGTTTTTTGGTGTAGCATTTTGTCACAAAATGTCACAGAGTAGCATGGTCAATGAAATTACAGCATGCCACAGTAAAAACGTAATACTTCGCTGCTCTGCATCTGTGTATGCTGAAGAATATAGCGTAGACAACAACAAAATGGGGGACAAAACTGTAGTTTAGGGTCTCCTAGCTAGTATGGCGTTGTTTTCTGTATTTCGTCCCTTTGTGCTAGCTACACTTTCTTCATCTGACCTTTGGAAAACTGGTGAATGACCATAAAAGTGACAGTTAAGATTGCCGCGGTTTAAACTTAGTTTTGCAGCATGGGAAGTGAAAGGTCAGTCTACCATCCACTGAAGAGAATATGAAGGATAGGTGCGTGGCTTAGGTGAAACGAATTCCTAAACGTTCTGCTTCTAGGTTAGTGTACAGAGTTTCCACAGGCCTCAGAGTCTAGTTCAAATGTGGCTTTGCAAGGAAAATGGGCATAAGGAATTGCTCCCCTCCCCCCACCCGCCATGTTGTACACTCAAAAATATTGGAACAAATTTTAAGAATAATTCTCAGTGAGTCCGCAAAAAACAAAGACACACAAGTTACGAAACAAAACATTATGTGTTCCAACCTCTTAGGTCTTGTTCAGGCAAGGTAAACAATATTCAGGACACCTCACTTTAAAACTAAAAATATTGGAGATTTGTCTTAATTTGGGACACACAGGAAACGCACCTTCACCTCAATTTATGGGAGACGCACCTGCACCTCAATTTATGGGTGGTTCACCTTCACCTCAGTTTATGGGAGACGCACCTTCACCTCAGTTTATGGGAGACTCACCTTCACCTCAATTCATGGGAGACTCACCTTCACCTCAATTCATGGTTGACCTGAGCCACCAATGTTTGACAGGACCAGATCCAGACCGTGCAGGAGGATCAACAGAGTCAGCTGGAGATGCTCCAGATGCAGCTCGACATGACGCAGACGAAAACGGACGTCTGCAGAGAGAGATCAACAGCCTGCAGCGGTCGCTGCGCAGCAAAGAGATGGCTGTGACGGAGGAGCGACGGTCGCCACAAGGGTTTTATCCTGTCATGTCCTCCCCTGAAGGAGAGAGACAGGAGGGAGAGGTAGGGGGGATCACTTTTTTTTTTTTTTTTTTATATAAACAGATCTGCCACTGCTGATATGTAGATAGATAAAAAGATGTGGTTTGTGCATAGAATACTGAAACAGAGATTTCATTGCAATTATGGCATTCGTCCCATTGGTCAGAATAGCAACACACGGAGATCTGCCATTGCTAATGAGTGATGCTTTTCCATGCGGTGCTGTAGTATCTCTGCAGGGGTCATTCTCATCCGTTTGTTAAGAGTGACTGATCTTTTCTGAACAGTGATGACGAGTATCTCTTTAATACACCATGCAGAATCTCTTTTTATTCACCCAGGATGAAGAAACAAGTTCCTGGTTTTTGTGACAGTGGTGATGTTAATTGTTCACTGCGTGTTTCTGTTGTCTGACAGGGATCTGAGATAGTGGACCCAGAGCCTGTTGTGAATGCGGTGAGTGACCTTCCGTGGATTGTCTGTGTTTTGCAGTTTTATGCGTGTGATCTGTCGGTTTGTGTGGGTCATGATACTGAATGTGTAGTTACGTGAACCTTGGCTCTACTTGTCTGATCTGCCCTTGTCCTCCTGTCTTACATGAGCATGTCCTAACTGTGTGGTCATGATTAGAATGTCTGGTCGTTCTGTGAATCTTTTTTTTTCTTTTTCTTTTTTTTTTCTTTTTTTTTTGTTTCTGTCCCAACCGCTGTGCTACCTCAGAGGCAGTGCACCCACACTGCTCATTCCGACACCCCGACCACAGCCACAGCCCGGTCGGCCCCGCCGCAGCCCCGGCACCAGCAATCCACAGGGAGCAGTCAATGTCAAGTCGTCAAGAGGCAACCCACCGGAGGAGACACTGCACTGCTGCCGAGTCACTTCGGTGGTGTTCAGTGGCACCTGTTCTGATCTAACATATGCAGGGCACCACCTACTAAGCCCCCTACTGACGACAATAATTGCTTAGTCGCGGAGCGGCGTGAGTGAGCTCTCTCTCCGGAGGGTGCCACCACATTCATCCAACAACAGCCCCCATGGACTCGCCGATACCGGTGACCCCGACGGAACCAAACCAAGGCCACAGACGTGGAGAGGACATCGAAACTGAGAGTCACCATGAGAGCAGGGCATGAAGGGCCACCGAATTTGAGACATTTTGTTTTATGCTGATCAATGAGAATGAGAATGATTAAGATGATGCTACGGATTTCCATTTCGGTCTGAAACTACATGACAGGGCTGTACTCTATGCTTCCTTTCATAATATATCCCGGCATCAGCCAGGCCCGAGAGATATAGGCACCTGCAGTGTTGGTCAGGAAATTTGAGCAACACTCTCAGAAACGCATCCATTAAGTGGATGAAACTCGACTGTGTGGTCCCAGTCTTCCCAACTGAGTCCGCAGCAAACTAAACTCTGGTAGGAGCCGGTCATGGCAGAAAAAACCCACATGACTCTGATGGGATTCGAACCCAATCCTCCCAGCCGGGAGTCCACGACGCTAACCACTTCGCCACGGCGGCTGGTCGTTCTGTGAATCTTTGTAGTTCTTGTCTGATCTGTTCGTATCTTCCAGTCTTATGTGTGCATGTCCTGAGTGGGTCGTGATTAGGATGTGTCATCATTCTATGAATCGTGGTTGTACTTGTCTTATCTGTCCGTGTCCTCCAGTCTGATGTGTGTGTCCTAACTGTATTGGTCATGATTAGAATGTTTAGTTGTTCTGTGTCTCTTTGCGGTTCTTGTCTGATCTGTCTGTTCTCTAGTCTTATATATGTGTGTGTGTGTGTGTGTGTGTGTGTGTCTGTGCGAGTCATGATAAGAACGTTTTGCTGTTCTGAGAATCTTGGTTGTAATCGTCTGAACCTAACATACGTATCTGTACAGCCTCAGCTGTCGTCTTTGCACGAAACTTTGTTTTCAGTGGAAATTTGTTGGTTGTCTCTGCCTGGCTGCTGTGTCTGTTTGTATCTTGTGTGCCTTTGTGGGGATTGTTTGTAAAATTGCTCACTGTTTGCCATTGCTCAGTGTTTGCCATTGCTCAGTGTTTTCCATTGCTCACTGTTTTCCATTGCTCACTGTTTGCCGTTGTTCACTGTTTGCCATTGCTCACTGTTTTCCGTTGCTCACTGTTTTCCGTTACTCACTGTTTTCCATTGCTCACTGTTTTCCATTGCTCACTGTTTTCCATTCTATCCTGCTCTCTGTGGTCTTGATTTTGCACGTTTTTCCTTTTTTTTCATTTATTTTATTGCGACATAAAATGTGATCTATGTGCTGTTAGTTGATTGCATTTTTAATCTGAAGATTCTTTGAATTTGCTTTGCGAAAACAACAGCATCTGTGTCTTTAAGTCTTGGTTAATCCGCTGTCCTGTTCATATCTTGTCTTTATTCTTTGATGGTTTGTTTTGTTCTGTTGTGTTTATTGGTTCAGAATTCCAAACCAAGCAAGTTGCCGTCTGTGTCTTTTGAGAAGCTGTTGACAACACCTTTGGAGGATTTACCAGGTTGGTGAACAACTTCAACATTTGAAGTCTCCATCATCACCATTCTTTTAATCATTGGAATGTGTTTGGTGATTGCAGGAAATGTAGACATGTTTGTATGAATTTTGGTGGGGTTTTTTTGTTGTTGTTTTTTTTGTTTTTTGGGGGGTTTTTTTTGGTTGTTGGGGGGGGGGGGGGTTGTTGTTAAAATGATATCTTGTATGCATTTGCATGCATCTCTTTGAGATCCTAACAGTAACAGGTTAACGGTTGGGGATTCTGATGATGCTGAAAGACTGGAAAGATGCCCCAGAAATAATGTCCGGTACTTGCTTCAGCACAATCAAAACAAAGCAAAACATGGAGAAGCCTACAGGTGAAAAATGAATGCACTGTTGACATCCTTACAGGTGTGAGAGGATGACCAGGGATTGTACAGGTGTGTCTGCACACCTGTGATGAATGTTGGAGTATGTGACAATGCAGCTGAGATAGCG
Organism: Conus canariensis; assembly: GCA_033310375.1. NCBI lineage: Eukaryota > Metazoa > Mollusca > Gastropoda > Neogastropoda > Conidae > Conus > Conus canariensis. Next base: position 40,993,297 of record CM065741.1, on the reverse strand, counting down.
AGACAGAGAGCAAGCATGCATGAGCTGTGAGAGGATGTGCGACAACGAAAAAAGGGAGAGAATTGAAGATGTTAAAATCTGAGGGAAAAAATCCCTCTGTACCAAAACAGTCCAGCGGAGATTCAAACCCTAAACCCCAGGATCACAAGGACTGTCAGTCTTGTGCTCTGCCAGCTGAGCTGCTCCAGCCCCCATGATGAAAGGAAGGCTTGAGATCAGAAGGACGAGGGTGGGTGGTGGTGGTGGTGGAGGTAGGGGGAGGGGGGAATAGCTAGGACATCATGATACAGTGGATTAGGCATAACGCACTTGGTCCAAGACCTGGGGTTCTGTTCCCACTGAGCCAGCTCTGCCTGGAAGAGACGTTTCTCATGGGAGTACACATCTGTGCAGACTCTAAGACTCATTTTAGTCCATCACATGAGGTTGTGAATCAAGGGTCCGCATGTGTGAAGGCGAGCATGACAGATGTCGCAGGCACGCCCTGTCCGGTTCCACCTTTTGAAGAAGGCCGTTTGGTGCTGATGAGATGGACGGACATGAAAATCGAAACACATACACTCTGATGTTGTGTTTCAACGTCATCCCCGAAGACGGAATGTGGCTACCTTCATAGTGGGATGAGAAAAAAAGAGCAGCATACGCAAAAACCTCACCAATGGGAACACAGGGAGTTGTTGCTGAGCGATGAAGAACGACAGAAAGAAAGGAAGAGCAGACTGGAAGTTTCTACAGTGTCATCTCAATCATTCTCATCTTCGTAGATTATTGGAATAAAGGGGGGTAGGGAGGGAAGAAAGGGGGGGGGGGGGGAATGATGATGTTGGTGACGGTGGGTTGACCTTGAGGTGATGTGGGTTTCAGTGGGCGTGGCTCCCCCAGAGGATGTGGAGACGTTGAAGGCCAACCTTCAGGCTGCCAACAAGAAGTCAGAACATCTGAGAGAAGTAATGCTGACAACTTTTTCTTTTTTTTTTTTTTTTTCTTCTTTTGTCTCTTTTCAGTTGATTTCTTTGTGCTTGTGCATGTGTCCATACCTCTGTCATACTCATTGTCTGCTATCTGTCTGTCTCTGTCTCTCTCTCTCTCTCTCTCTCTCTCTCTCTTTTGTGTATGAACTTGAGTCAGGTCTATATCTACTTCTCTTTTATACTGCTCTCTCTCTGTCTGACATTGTTTCTCTTTCTCTCTCTCTCTCTCTCTCTCTCTCTCTCTCTCTCTCTCTCTCTCTCTCTCTCTCTCTCTCAGTGTGTATGTGCTTGAATTATGACTGTATGTCTTCTAATGTCTGTGCTCTCAGTTTCTCATTCGTTCCTTAAAGTCTCTCTCTCTCTCTCTCTCTCTCTCTCTCCTCTCTCTCTCTCTCTCTCTCTCTCTCTCTCTCCTCTCTGACTCTGTGCCTCTGTCCAGAGTATGTGTCTGAATTGCAGTAAGTCCCACAGCTCAGTCAGCTAGCTGTTAGTATGCTTTCCATGACAAAGTACACGCAGGTTTATGTGTACATGTGAGTGTATGTGTCTATGTGCCTAGATGTTACGTTTGTGTGTCTGTGTAAATTTTATGAGAGCCTGTGAGTAAGAACGAGGAGTCTGCATCCCCTACAGTTAGGTCTGTCTCTGTGTGTCCCTTAGAACTGCTGAATGAAACCTAGGAGGAGTTTTGTGTCTCGCAGTTAGATCTGTGTGTGAATGTCCCTTGCAACTGTTGACGAAGAGCGAGGAGTCTGTTCTACAGATAGTTCTGTCTGTACATGTCTATCACTCTTTCATTCCTACTTTTCTATGAACAATTACTTCCTCTTGTTCCTGGATTCTTATGATACGAGTATACCCTTCATTCCTGGATGTAGAGAAAAGAAGAAGTGTAAAGTGAGAACTGCCATGTATGCAGTAGCAAACCGGCCAGAATAGAGCGGCGACCACTTTCCCATGCTGTAGGGGCTGTCTGGCATCCATTATTCATACACTGCCCTGCAAGCGACCCGATGTGTACCGATGATGCGACTCGCGCAAAGTTCAAAGCGCTTACCACGAGAACCAATTTTCGGGGCTGCAGGAAGGAAGGGTACGATTTCTACAAACGGGAAAACCGGGTTGTAGGGATGAAAGAGTTAACAACTGCTGAATGGGAGTGAGAAATCTGTGTCCTGCAGTCATGTACGTCCCTCACAGTTGCTCAGTTAGGGTGAGCAGTTGGTGACCTGTAGTTATGTCTGTGTGGGAGTGTCCCTGACAACTGCGCAACAAGAGGGAGGAATTTGTGTGTCGTACAGTTCGATCTGTGTAGTGCTCACAGCTGCTGATGAAGAGTGAGAATTCGGATGTTCCCCGGCAGTCAGGTTGTCTGTGTGTGTCCCTCACAGCTGCTCAACGAGAGTGAGGAGTCGGTGTCACGCATGACGGAGCAGATCAAGGTTCTGAAAGAAGAGATCCGGCGTCTGTACCGTAACCAGCAGCGAGACGAGAACTGCAGAACCTTGAGTACCTGAAGAACATCCTCATGAAGGTGAGGCCTGGCTGCCCAGGGGCTGGAAGGGGAGTGGAGGAGGGTGGGGGTGGGAAGTATTGGATGTGTGTGTGCGTGTGTGTGTTCATGTGTGTGTGTGCGTGTGTGTATGTGCGTGTGTGTGTGTGTGCATGTGTGTGTTCATGTGCATTCTTGGAGTTGGGTGGATTGGGATGCAAAGGAAACAAGGGGAGAAAAAGGTTTTAAAAAAGGGTAGAGGTAAAAACGTGAAAATATTTGGGATGACCGGAGGATTTGTGTGTAGGTATCCAAATATATTTCCATACACTTGAACAATACGTATATATGTTTGGCTATGCGTTTGTGAGGATAAACGCATAAAGAAAAAAATGTGTTTGTGGATATGTGTATGTGCACACATGCATGCATGCAGACATGTCTGTGCGCACAGGTGTAACGACATGGAAATACCACACAGACCCGCTTGGTCACTCATACTCATACACAAAACACACACATGCAACACACACTCCCATACACGCTCCACACACAGTCAACACAACACACACAAACACACTCACACACACACACACACACACACACACACACACACACACACACACACACACACACACACACACACACATATACTCTTACACCCACACACTCACACTCCCATACACGCTCAAACACACGCACGCACGCATGCATGCACGCACTGCCCTTCTCTCTCTCACAATCAAAACACACACAAACACACGTTCTCTCTCTCTCTCTCTCTCTCTCTCTCTCTCTCTCTCTCTCTCTCAACACACCACCACACACACACACACACACACACACACACACACACTCCCATACACACATACATGCACGCATGCACGCACGCACTCTCCTCTCTCTCACAATCAAACACACACACACACACACACACACACCACACACAAGAGTGTATATCACAACCCTTTCCACCCACCTGTGTCACCATGTCAACCAGTTCCTGACCCGCCAAGTGGGGGAGGAACGCGTGGCGCTGGTGCCGGTGATGCACATGATGCTGAAACTGAGCCCAGAGGAGAAGAGCCAGCTGGAGGCCATCGCCACCGGCGAGGAGGGCGCCCCCAAACAGAACCCCCGGCCGCCGGCTGGGGCACCTACCTCCACCGGTGGTCAGGACTCATCTGATTGGTCGGTTTGCCATCACAGGAAGAATGGGGGGAAGATGGGACGGATTTGTCTGTCTGTGGGGGCAGAAATGATGGAGGGAGAGGAAATACTAGATGAACTTGTCTGATTGGTCAGTCACTGGCAGCATGAATGACGGATGAGGATTGGAAGGTGTTTGATTGGTCAGTTCCTGGCAGCAGGAATGATGGAGGGAGAGGAAATACTGGATGAACTTGTCTGATTGGTCAGTCACTGGCAGCATGAATAATGACGGATGAGGATTGGAAGGTGTTTGATTGGTCAGTTCCCGGCAGCAGGAATGATGGAGGAAATGCAGAATGGACTTGTCTGATTGGTCGGTTATTGGCAGCGGGGGAGTGGTCAGGAAAAAAAGGTGTGACAGGCTTGTGTGATTGGTCAGACAGGTGCAGCATGAATGGTGAGGGAAATCTGGAAAAGAATTTTTTTTTTTTTATAGATCGGTCGATTACTGTCAACAGGAATGAGAGGAACTTGTCTGGTTAGTTAGTCAATGGTGTCAAGGATGATGGAGGAAGATGAGATGGACTTGTCCAATTGGCTGATTAATAAGATGGACTTGTCCAATTGGCTGATTAATGGTGTCAGAATTAATAAAGAAAGATGGGATGGATTTCTGTAATCGCTCATTTGAAGACACCAGAAACATTGGGGATAGGAAATGGGGGGGGGGGGGGGGGGTGTTGAGGAGGAAGGATGAAGGGAGCAGAGAGTAGAATTTGAGCAAAGCGTGGGTATGATTCTGGATTTTCATCGGGCAAGCAGCCGTTTGGGAACGCTGTAATGTTACTGTGGAATATGGACTCGCCATTCCTGTCAAAAGTTTACAGTCCAGAAGCTTACCCAACACTGTTTTTGCAGTTAGATCAAAAGGTTTACGGCGGTTAAAAAATATCTTGTGAAATCTGACAGAGTTATGAGTATTTAAAGTGGAATAACACACCAAGTTATTTGTAGAGGGATAGTTCCCTGGCTTGTTTTATTATTCACCCACTCCAGTTTCGTTAATCACGAACAAAATGACCAGATCTCTTAATATTTGTTTGATGTTTTATCTTTTTTCAGATCAGAATTTATTGTCTAAAAAGCTGCTATCTTGCCCAATGATTGTTTGAAATTTTGTCATATTTCAGGTCAAAATTACTGTCTAAAAAGCGACTTTCTTGTTCATTATTCATTGTCACAGGCTTCGTTGGTCTCTGGCAGTCTGACCAGATGTGTCAATGATTGCAGCAAAAGATGGCAATTTCGTCTTGCTTCGGAGCAAAATGACAGTCTCAGTCATTGGTTGTGAGGTTGACGGTCCAGAAACTTTCTGTTGTCAACATTTTTTGTTTCATTCTGAAGTCAAAATTCCTCAAGCAGTTTAAGAAAAAAAATTCTATGTCCCAGGATTTCAAAATGAGTTCAGAAGCATTGAACATTGCGGTTTGATAAAAGAGAGAAGTTATTGTTGGTCACTGGAAAAGTGACCAGATTTCTCAGTCAATGATTTTGGAAAAAAAAATTGAAAATTTCATCTGTTTCACATCAAATCGGCTGTCTAAATCATTGAATGTTTTCATTTTAATTCTTTCTAGGTGCTCACTCATTGTTTTCCAATCTCTTTGTTTTCTTTTAAACAAAAATTGCCCACTTTGCTCGCTTGAAGGTCAAAGAAGTTGACCAGAGGTGTTCCTTTCCCCAATAATTAAAAAAAAATATTAAAAAAGAGTATATATATATATATATATGTATAATTTTTTTTTTTTTTAAAACAGCACCATTTTACTAAGATTAAAAAAGCAGATTTTTGACCGCAGATCTTCAAGTAAAATTAAGATTAAAGTCTGGATCGCTTTTTCAAGAAAGACCAAAAAGTATTTTCATGGATGCGGTGCTCTGTCATGATCGATATTAACATTTGTAATCTTCTGTATTAGTCAGTTGATACAGTTCGCTTTAAGAAGGCGACTGTAGTGTTGTGAACAAGTTTTGATCTAAGGGACATTACTCATATGCTTTTACTTTTAGAGCCTCGTTCTGATGATAAACAGTTTTGATTGTGACCGTCAAGAAGACCAGAGTCAATACAACAGTTATTACTGCATCAACATGACTTGAAAGTTTCTGTTGTATGAATCCATACAACAAACATTCTACAACCCCAAGCAGTCACAACATCACAACGACATTAACTTGTATGCTATAAAGTCTCTTCAAAATGAACAGTCCATTCAGAAGGGTTGAAGAGAAAGTTGTGAACATGTGACAGTGTCTGTTTTAAACCATATCAAATAGTCTGTGGGACTTGGTGTGTCTAAAACATTTCGTCACTGTTAACATTGGATATGAGTCTTGAAAGAGCCGTATAGTGTGTACTTTTCTGCTGGGTCAGTTCTGAATAGGACACTTGGGGAAAAAAACATTTTATGATGCAGATGAGGTGCATTTGTGGCTGAAGAACAAGATCGTTCCTTTTCACATCTCTTTAAATATTCGATGAGGAACGCAGACAGGAGTCTACAAGTAAAATCAGACTGTTCCTTGTGTGTGGGGCATCAGTGTTAGGTCTTTAGTGTTTGTTGGACACAGTTGCGTTGAAAAGATATTTGGAGGTTGTGTGTGATGTTCCTGCTTCCGAAGTAGGCTGATCTCATCTGTGGAGGAAAAAACAGTTGGCCGTGCTTATGTGTGATCTTCAAGACAGGTTGAGATGCTATGGAGAAGTGTATTTTTGGCGGATTTTGTAGAGATCGATGATTCATTTGGATATGTGCAAATGTTGTTGCATATGCAAATACGGCAGAATGATTATGTGGTTCATGTGTATGGGCGCATATGTATATATACATTTGTATTTAGAGTTTTTCCCTTTGTGTACAGTCCTGATAAGGCCTGCTGGGTTTAAAAGCACACATGATTTATCCCTATGTATGCGATTGTGTTTTTGGTGCCCATTCTCGAGCATTCCAGCCATCATTCTCTTCTCACCCCTCCCCTTTCCCCGCATTTGTGGACTATCTGGTTGGGGAACAGTGGACAGTCCTACTGTCCGTGTGATCAAACAACATTTGTGAAACATATCAAGACCTAGCCAGTGTTCGCCTTCATTGTCCTTCACCTTGTAATCCTGAAAAATCAACGGGGGCCATCATCAAGGTGCATTCTGGGATACAATTCATGGTGTCATTTTACAGTGCGTGTGTGGAAGTGTACAACAACAAGTGGGAACTGACGAGAGATGTTTTCACCTAGGGGATTTGTGTGTGTGTGTGTGTGTGAGTGTGTGTGTGTGTACGTGTGTGCGTGTGTGTGTGTGTGTGAGTGTGTGTGTGTGTGTGTGTGTGTGTGTGTGTGTGTGTGTGTGTGTGTGTGTGCTGATGCCAAGATGTACAGTCAGACTGCTATCACCTTTTGGATTGCAAAGTCATCACTTGGGGGGCTGTGCAGGAAGGGGATGGTAACTTTCATGGGTGTTCCCTGGGTGCAGCTGTAGATCTGGTGTGCTTTGTAGCGTGTGTATGACGTACCATCAGTCCTGGTTTATGAGACGATACTTTTTCACCGTTTCTCACATAGTTTCTGAACTATTAAGATGATTCTTTTTTGCTCCATTTCTCACAAGGGTGTCTTGTATTCCGAAGTGCTGTATTTATCAGTGTGGCCACAAGCTGATAAAGACAAGCAAGCAAGCCACTAATTTTCTTCCTATTGGCTATTGCGGCCAGAGAGTTGCGGCCCATTGTTTGCGGAACAGCCTGTGTTAGGTAAAGCAGGGTCGATTTGTTTTCAAGAAATTTGAAACTGCACAGTGGATTCTGAAAGGGGCTTGAACTGAAAGCATGAAAAACAAGCTGTTGACTTCTTCCTCACGGCAATTTCATACGTACGCTGAAATATGTTGATAATTTCACATATCCCAAAGTCCCCCCTGGAAATAACACTGTTCCGTAGTTCTTCACTGCTCGCCATGTTTTACGTGCAGAGTTTAACCTCCCACTCTGCCTTGAATCGTACGTCCAACTGCTGCCTCAGTAAACATTATGATATCCCAGCATGCAAGGAGTTCAACTTGAAACAGACACAGGGAAACTCCCATGTGGAGTTATCTGAAAATTAGACAGAATTGATCAACAGCAGTAACTTCACTTTCATGCTTTTGGATTTTATTGGTGTGTGTGAGAGTTTGTTTCTTTTTTTTTTCTTTTTTTTTTTTGTCCTCCCCCCTCCCTCTTCCCTCCTGTCTATGGATGGTTTGGCAGCAAGTCGTATACACCAGCTCGCACTCTGGCATCATGACCTAGACTGGTGGACATTGACTGTCGCTACACAGCTCTAAACACTGACCAGATCATTGCCTTGTATAGTCCTGAACACATCATTTATGAACAAGATAGAGTTTTGCTGAGAAATCAAGAGCTGCACCCTGTATTTTACACAAGAGTTTTGTTAGTCCAGAAATTACAGTCTGTGAAAATGGAGAATTTATTGTTGTTGTATCACTTTATTGATTTCTTGCATTTCTGTGGTTTTCCGTGCTCGGTTTAGTTCAGATTTCTGTGGGGGCAGTTGTGCATTAAATGCTTGTGATCTCTTCATGCAGGAAACCTATGATGATGCTGTGAAAACGTGAACAATGTAAAAATACCATTTGGGGCGATTTCCATTTTTGCTGTTGAAATTTACTTCTACAGAGATGTGCGGATCTCGTGCAATGACAAAAGTAAGTGATTCCTGATAGTTCCTGGTCATCAGATGGCCATAGAATCTGCTTGAGCATGACTGTGTGTGAAAGGGGAAAGAATGGAGCTGCATAAGAGTTATGGCACTTGTCAGCGGGCCCTGGAAGATGGGACAGCAATAAGAAAAGAAAGTAAAATGTAACAAAATGAAGAGATGAAGGATATCCCTGAGGGAGGGGTGGGGGTGGGACCATGATCTCTTTGTCTTATGCGTGGCAGATGTGCATATGTCTGCCTGCCTTTAGGTCTCCTAAGACTGCTTTTGTCATAAGTGTGTGTGTATGTGTGTGTGTGTGTGTGAATGGATGTGGTGGAAGAGAGTGGGGGATGGGAAGGGTAGGAAAGGAGAAAGGGAGATAGAGGAGAGCGGTGGGAAGAGGGAGGGAGGGTGGTGGGAGATGGGAGACGAGGATAACGCTGTTTGTGTCCCACATTGGAACAAGTTGGAAATATACCCTCTACCAAGAACCACTTGTTTTTTCAGCCTTACTTTGTTTTCTTTTCGTTATTGTTGTTTGTCTGTTTTCGGTAAAGAGCATTCCTTGACAGCACTTCTTTTTCCTCATATGTCAAAGGTCACTAAACTATAAAAAGACAACAAAAAGGGAATCTTTTCACTAGATCTGTTTTGCCAAGAATAGCTTGAGTCAGTCGGAAAAAAAAAAGAATGAAACTTGAAAGATGCTAGCAATAAAGCATAAAGCAATAGTTCTGAATGTTATACCACCTCAAAGAATGTTGAGCAGGAAAGAGTCTTCACAGTTTTTTGGGGGTTTTTTGTAGTGTTTATTTGTTTTCTTACATGTCAGTTTCATCCTCTTTCATTCATTTGACAGCAAGGTAGGACTTTTTTGGGGTTTTATTTTTCAATTTGGCAAGGCAAGGATGTCGACAAATGTGAACATAGCGGTTGGTCTAGTGAAAGAGTATTGGATGGTTAATACAACTTACTCATTTCCGTAAACAGCATAAAAAAAACATTATATCAGTGAAAAGGAAACGAGACATAAATGCTATTTAGATGTGGCAGTGGAGATTTGGAGAGCTGTTCAGTCTTAAGAAAATTTATGTCAAGCTGAAGACAATTCTGACATTCAGAAGACTATTTTCTTACCTCTTTAAGAACTCCATTCTCATGGCGTTAAGAACGTTCTTTTGTTTGAACAGTGTCCCACAGACCACACCCATTTCCATTCATTTCTGTGATGTGATGAATAGATGCCATTAACCTCATCTGGCACAAGAACTTTCTTTTTTTGGATGGTGATTGGGGTCAAGCAGATTTTTTTTTAGATGCGATTTCTTTGATAAGTGCCTGTTGAAATAGTTCCCCAGTTTTATGGAGTGCTGCTTTTGCATGTGTTGGAGACTCCGAAGTTGCCAAAACCTCAAAAGCACAAAGTTAGCACTCTGACATTTCAAGTCTAGCATTCCAAATTTAAGTGTAACATTGTACACAGTATCACCAAAGCAGCAGCAGGGATATTTTTTCCCCACTAATTTTTTTTTTTTTTTTTTTTTTTTTTTTTTGATTGTCTCCGCAGTGATTTCAAAATAGCTAAGAAGATAGAAATTTCGCTAGGCCTAGTTATCGCATGGTGTTTACTTGACCTACATAGAATAAAAATGGCCGACAATGAAATCAACCAATAGGGCAACAAAATCATGAACAGTTGTTTTGCAGTTTTTCTTCTTTTTTTGTTCTTTTTTCTTTTTCTTTTTTTTTCTTTTTTTTGCCTGTCTTTGCTAAATTTGGCCATTTTTCATGAAATAAATCTACAGTCTGAAGGTCTATGTTCTCTTGGATCCGTTTGAGATGCCTCAAAGTCTGTGAAGCACTTTGTTTGGTTTGTTTTCCTTTTTCACTTTCTGTTTATGACATAGCAGTTTGTCACAAAGTGCAGCAACGTAGCATTATCAACAAAACCATAGCATGCTGCACCAAAAGCAAGACACTTGACAGCTCTGAGATTCTGTCTACAGAGATGAATGACGGAGTTAGCAAACTTGAAAAAGTGATCTCCCAGAAGGTCATGACCCTTGACATGACCCTTGCTTGTTTGGGTGCAGTTACGCACTGGACCATTCTTGTGAAGGACATAGAAAGAAGGCTCAGCGACTTAGAAATGTTTTCGTTTGTTGAAAACAGCATTTTCGTCTGAAAACAAGAAATTCTGGTGTTTTCTTTTCAGTTTAAGTCTTAAGCTTAAGGATACTAAGGGAAACACGTAAACGCACTTTTTCACATTTCATGAACACTTTTTTTTACAAAACAAAAACACTTCTACATTGTTTTGACATTGACAGTGACCATTTAAAGATGTGAAGAAATCGCAGTTCACGTGTTGTGCATCTCTTTTGCTAAATTTCGTAAGTTTAATTTTGATTGGCTAGCTATAACCAGTTAAGCTGTGGTGTATTTTGTCAGCTGCATCGATGAATGATCATGGCCCCTGGGTCCTGGCCAGAGGGATCATTTTTACTCCACATCTTTCTCACGTTCATGAGATGGAGGCGACAACTGGTGAGGACTGTGTAGCACACTCTGCAGCTGAACTTGTCGTTGATCAAAGCAAAATTCTGTGATCCCAAGATTTATTAGCCAGTGGTGACTGAATATAGTGAAAGATGCGTGTGTGTGTGTGTCTTTGTGTGTGTCTTTGTATGTGTGTGTGTGTCTTTGTGTGTGTGTCTTTTTGTGTGTGTGGGTGTGCGTCTGTGTCTGTGTAAAACGCAATGGCCGCACAGTTGAGGTGTTCCTTTGTGCAAAATGTCATGATCAGGGGAGGCTACTCTTATAACTATGATGAACAGGAAGGGTTTGTACAACGTTCAGTGATGTTTTTTTTAGGTAGCTGTTATTGATGGGATTTCTGTGAGGTTAGGGTAGAGTCATAGTGAGGGCAGGGTAAGGCTAGGCAGATGCACAGAAAATAGGTTTTTGAGAACACACTGGCGTAAACATAATCCCAAAGGTAATATTGCGGTGCCGCAGTTTCTGCCTTTTTGAAGACTTGCCTAATCATAATCTGGTATGCAAATTACGCAAGGTGATAAGCATTGCCAGATCATTTCTTTTTTAAAAGGCATTATCAAGATTTGTGTCGCTTCTTTCACAAACAGTATGCATGTGTTGATTGTTTTTTGTTGGGTTGTTTTTTTTGGGTACATGTGTATATTGAGTCAATAAGTTATTTGCCCCTCTCTGAAACAGAGGATGATGCCATGGTAATTTTCTTGCTGGACAGTCTTGGTCCATTGAACAAGAGGGAGTTGACTTGCGCTGAGATGCGCCGTTGCATGTTTCAGTACTTGCGGTTTCCTGTTGCGCCATAAAGCTCTGTATTGTTCATGTCTTGCCTGTGTGGTGAAAGTGGTTATTGTTGTATCAAGGATTTTGTACAGTGCTGCCAAGGAGCGAATGTTTGGCATGATTCTTATCTTTCACCACACGTGTGTGTGTGTGTGTGTGTGTGTGTGTGTCTGTCTGTCTGTCTGTCTGTTTATGTGTGTTTTTCTTGGCTAGCAACTATGTATGAAAGCTCTGTACATGAATTGGACCAGAATCTTTTAAATGAAGAATTAACTTGATCCTTGATTTATAGAAGTGATATGTTTGTATTCGTGTGTGTCACTTGATTTATAGCAGTGATATGTTTGTAGTTGTGTGTGTCACTTCATTTGGTTTGGGTGTTGGTGATGATGGTTTGAATGCGCAGACTTTTGAGCATCATCTTTTTGTTTTTAACGCCCCCTTTTTTTTTTAAGTTGTGTTCAAGGTACTGGATCCCTGTCCTGGTGTGTTTGTGTTTCAGAGAGAAAGTAAGGAATATTTCACAGTATGGTATAGCCTGCAGTATTTCTCTCTCTCTCTCTCTCTGTCTGTCTGTCTATCTGTCTGTCTCTTTCTCTCTCTCTCTCTCTCTCTCTCTCTCTCTCTCTCTCTCTCTCTCTCAAAGAAAAGGATATGTTGATATGCTCTCTGTCTCTGTCTCTCTCTCTTTCTCTCTCTCTCTCTCTCTCTCTCTCAAAGAAAAGGATATGTTGATATGCTTTTATCTGCTTGACTACTAAAACAGACTTGATGTATATCAACAGCTGTCAGTACCACATTCCATTGAAAATAGCTTAGCCCATTCTCCTGGCGGTTTTTTTTTTTTATTATTATTATTATTGTTTTGTTCGTCTGTTTGTTTTTGTCGTGGTCTCACTGGTTAATTTGAAAGTTGACATCATTTGTCATGTTACAATCAAGAAAAGACGGCAGTGTGCCGTGTGTGTGTGTGTGTGTGTGTGTGTGTGTTGTGTGTGTGACAGAGAGAGGAATGGAAAGAAAGAATAATTTTTTTGTCTTTTTCTAACTGTATTTGCTTCCGTAAAACTAACAAACTTTTCAGATCTCTACTTTTTGAAAATCTCTTTCATTATTGGAAAAAAAAAAAAAAAAAATTTCCCTTTTCCCACCATGCCCACCAGCCGTCCTTGTGGTTGCCTTATAGTTAATTACCAGCACAGTGGAACCTGCCTCTAAACACCGCACAGAAATATTGAGGGGAAAAAAAAAAGGGGGGGGGGGATAGAGGGGGAGCAGTAAGATGAGAGTCTTTCTTGGCAGCTAAATTTAGTTGTAAATGACACAGCGTTCTTCTGTGGAGAGGACTGCTGTGGGCTCGAACCACTCTCGGTGGGCGGATTTTAATAGCTTTAAAAGCCGCTATACCTGCCAGCCACAGATCACCAGAAACAGCCTGGTTTCTGTTTGACTGTGGGACTTTTTTGCTTTTAATGTCTTAAAACTAGTAAAACTAAAGATAAAAATGTTTCGGGGGAAGAAAAAAACCTTTAACCCCATGTCTGCTGAACTTCACTGAATGGTCTGAAGACGAGTGCAGACGTGAAAGGATGGGATCACCTCACCCCGAGAAAACCCACACTGTCCTGATGAACCGAGACAAAGCAGACCGTGGTACTCGCTAACCCAATCTGTCTGCCTCTTGCCAGGATAAACTTGATATTGTCTGTCACGGATGTTCACTGCAAGGACTGTGCTCGTCAGCAGCAGTCAAGGGGTTAACTGGAAGGGGTCTATACCGGGAGGGTGTTTATCGACAGGTTCCAGTGTCTGGGACTGCCGTCTATGTAGGTTTGATGTCTGTACACGACTCTGGGGTCTTCAGGTTGTTTCGGAGTCAGAGTGTGGGGTCTGTTTGCTGTTACTTTCTGTTTCTGTTCGACATGTTCAGATGTGGGATCAATTTTGTGTAAATAAAGATGGGGGAAAAGCGAAACTGATTTGCTCAGTGTGTGTATATGTGTGTGTGAGAGAGAGAGAGAGAGAGAGAGAGAGAGAGAGGGTCAATAACATTACCGTCTAAAACTTACTTTCCATGAAAACATGCTTAATTGCATGTGCAATAAAACGCACCCACACGCAGACACATACATTATGATTACACATGCACCCTGCACATTTTTATACATCATGACTGATGTATTTACTATCATTTCTAAAAAATAGGTTAAATGAAAACAAGCTCTCTCTCTCTCTCTCTCTCTCTCTCTCTCTCTCTCTCTCTCTCTCTCTCTGTGTGTGTGTGTGTGTGTGTGTGTGTTTAACGCATGTATACACACATGTATAAATTAATTTTTGTTCCGCAAAATTTCCTTAGAGACCTAAGATCAGGCGCAGATACGCCTGCTCCTGTCTGCACGCGAGACATGGACCGTCGCACTGGAACTGGCGATCAGAGTCCAGGCCATGGAAGTACAGTGTTACCTCAAGATGCTAAACATCATAATTTTGCACCGACCACAATGACCCAAGTTCGTGAAAACATCAAACAGCGCATCGGACCATAATTATGACGATAGTAAACATCACTTGAGGAAGACCACGTTGCTGTGGCTGTGGAACAAAGTCCAATTTTTGCCTCACTAAAACAGTCTTTAATAAAAGGGGAAAAAAAAACGGATGAGCAGACACCAGTGCAGAATAGACAGGTAACCATTGGTAGGCTATGGCACACAACTGAGAGAGATGGAGGATCGTGGTGTTCAGGTCTTCAGGGTGGCGCCTGGGTGACTCTTCACATCAATGCATAACTGGACACACACACACACACACACATACACACACAAAACGCGCACGTGCGCGCACACACACACACACACACACACATACGCACACACACACACATACACACACACACACACACACACACACACACACACACACACACACACTCTAAGCACGAAGTATTGTCTTGGATTTTTCAGTTGATTTTTCATTTCATCCCTGCTCTCAACACACACACACACACAGCGCGCGCGCGCGCGCGCCACACACACACACCACACACACACACACACACACACACACACACACAATCCTTCCCCCTCGTATACACACTCCCTCGTCAAATATCACTTTGACAGAAAAGACAAACCGGAGAACAACAACAACAACAACAACACACACACACACACACACACACACACACACACACACACACACACAAACGCACACGCACACGCACAACTTCTTTTTCCACGCTGCCAGCAACACACCGTTTCAGGATGACGACATAAAACAACAGAACAACACACACAAAGCACGAAGTCTTCATAGCTCTCTTCCACGCTTCGCTGCCCGAGGCCAGGGATCACGGACATTAATCCAGCCATTAATCCTAATCCCCCGAAAGATTTCGCGCGAGGGGGGCACTGTCGAACAGAAGAGTTAGAGGAGGGAGAGGGGGTGGAGGGGTCGCGAATTGAGTAATCAAGGCTTTGTCAGTGATCGATATGTGTTAGTGGCACTGGGCAGTGGTAACTAAGGCTGCTTTGATTGGTCAAAGAGGGGTGGTCGAAGTGGTAAAGAGCTGGCATTTTGTGAGAAAAGCGCGTGTGGTGTTGATTGTCTCCCTTCCTTACTGACCCGAACAACAGTTATCTCCGTCGTCAAGTCTTCTCAGTTTGTTTGTTTGTTTGTTTGTTTTCGCTTTTGAATGGTGATCGATTAGTTGGCACCCACGCAGATTTTTTTTTTTTTTTTTTTTTTTTGGGGGGGGGGGGGGGGGATAGGGGTGGATGTTTTCAACGTTTGAGGTTGTGTGTGTGTGTGTGTGTGTGTGTGTTAAATCTAGATAGAAACTTCCATACACACACACCAAGTCATGAAACAGTATTTTACACTCAGAGAGAGAGAGAGAGAGAGAGATCATAAACAAGTCTATGAAAGAAAAAAAGGCTTGTGCTTCCGGGAAAGAAGACACAAGTAAAGCTCTCTTTTGAATAAATAAATAACAGAGAAAATCCATTGTTTCTGAATAAACTGGTTAAATGGCAAAACGCCACATTATTCTCAAAATGTTAAGTTTGTGGGGAAATGGCGACTTTATATTGATTTTTTTTTTTTTTTTTTTTTTTTTTTTTAAATAACGCAAGTCGAAAGTTGATTTTATTGAAAATAATTAGCGCACATTCCTGAGGACGGAATGCAAAAACTATATAGTGTATTTCGCCATGTCTTGTTAGATCGGAATTCACTTATGGACAAGAAATTACATCTTTCAGTTCCCCAAACTGGAAAAAAAAAAAAAATACAGACTATCGATAGCAGGGCTATAGCGTCAGCAACGGGCGTGTCGATGCGCACAAATACTTCAATACGCACAAAGAAGCTATTGTATTGTCTCTCTCTCAGTAAATAAAGAACAAGTACGGTAACTCTTACTACCATGACGGGTTACTTGCACGCACGCCCAAAACCATGATTACCACGGGAACAAGAGCTACCCTATTTGTGCTTTTTTCTTTCTTTCTTTCTTTCTTTTTTTCTTTTTTTTTTTTTTTCCTTTTCTTTTTTTTGTGGGGGGGGGGAGGCTCCATCCCTCTATTTTCCCCCTTTTTCCCCTTTTTTTTCTATCTTCTCCATCCCTCTATTTTCCCCCTTTCTTTTTTTCCCTTTCCTATGTTCTTTTTTTTTTTCCTATCTTTTTTCCCCAACTCTTATTCACCATGCAAATCTGTATGTTCTATTGCCAATGGACATTCTCGTGTTCAGCTTTGATAGCTTGGTGTTTACTTACAAGAGCGTCGTCTGGGTTTATTAAAATAGATGTGCTAATAGGGTTCAGCTCGTGTTGAACTCGTCGGTATCGGCAAGTTCATGGGGATTGTCGTTCGCACGGACGTGGTGGCCGGCGCCCTCCGGAGGCACGCTCGATCACTCACCGCTAGCTCCACGACCAAGGCATTCTCGTCGTCAGTGAGCGGCTTGGTAGGTGGTGGTGTCCTGCGTGTGTTGGGTCAGAACCCGTGATCGTCAGCACTGAAGTGACTCGGCAGCAGTGCAGTGTTTCCTCTGGTGGGTTGCCTCTTTGGCGATTTGACATGGACTGCTGACTGTAGATGCTGCGGAAGAAGCCATCGTGGGGCGGTGGACAAGGGAAGGAAGCGAGAATGATTGGCGTGGGGAGGGGGGGGGGGGGTCACTGAAATGGCATGTAAGAAGAAGAAGGAAGAAGAGGAGGAGGAGGAAGAGAAGAAGAAGAGGAAGAAAATGTCATGGCGTAGCAGATGCGAAATCGTTGCATCTGTCTACGAGCCTGGTGCTTTATTTCTGTAAGTGCCAGGCAGCAAGGGGATTATTATTTTTTTTTTTTTTTAATCAATTTAATGACGGCCCTCGAAGCACAGAAAAAGTAAGCTCTTCAATTCGGCCAGAGGAGAAGTGAAAAAAAAAAAAAAAAAAAAAAAAACCACTAAAAATAACCGGCTCCCAGGACAATACCGAGTCCAATTTCACACACCACACACACACCACACACACACACACACACACACACACACACACACACACACACAAAGCAATCTCCAGGAAGAGGTCCACAAACTGAATACACAGAGAAACTAACGGCAGTTGCCACAACTCGTGTCGGGAAAACTTTTGCTGCCTTCATACAAACACTGCCATATAGCTGTTCCAGCCCACTCGCAAGCAAAAGAGTTATGCAGAAAGCGTCAATTGCAATCACAGGTTGAGGTAGACACCGGAATGGACGAGGCCAATGTGCACGTAGACACACTTTTGTGTTGAGTCTTCTTGGGAGCTCGGCTCACGGTTTTGTGGACTGAAAAACAAAAGAAAAAAGAAAAACCAGTGAACTTTACAATAGCAGAGCTGTGGACTGTTGTATAAAGACGTGAATTTGTTAACTATGAATCTATTTACCATCGATTCTACTCATGCGTGAAATCAACTTGGCTGGTTTTATCTGGTTGCGTGAAGATCACGTGAGTTACGATGAAATCTTTAAGCTTTGCAAAACACGTCTGAATAATTGATTGGAGGAGATTTTATTTCAAAAACAAATCAGCAACATTGGCTCTGAAAAAAAAAAAAATTAAAACCAGAAACATACCAAACGCGTCTTGAGAGTACATTCGTTTAACGGTGAAGAATTTCCGTGTAACTAATTGGAAAGAAAGGGTAGGTTAAAACGCAACCAGCTAGATACACAAAGAAGAAAACAAGAGAAGAAACATAAGTAAGATTGTAATCAACCAATGTCAGTTACTTAAAAGACGAAAAGAAAGAAAAAAAAGAAAAAAAAAAAGAAAACATTTCGCCACATACTTCTTTATCTCTGACTTTACCGAGCATTAACAAGCCAAGGTCTCACAAGAACAACAAGAACAACAAGTACAACAACAAAGAACAAGAACAAGAAGGAAAAAAAAAAAGAAAAAGAAAAGAAAGAACGAGAGAAGAAAAAAAAAGAAAAAAAGAAATTAAACATAAAACGAAGCTCCTCATGACGTTGACACGTCACGTCTGACGCCAGAGAAAGCAAAAAACGTCACAGGAAATCCGACGTCATGGGTTGCGGAACGTCCACACCGGAAGTACGAGAGAGCGACACTCCCGCCAAACCGGAAAGTGACGTGGACGTGGCCTCGGTGAGAGACTTCAACCAGGAGCAAAAGGAAGCGGAAGCGGCAGCAATTCTGAGGGCATCCCCCGAGCCCTCCGTGGCATCTTCGCACGCCGCTTCACACCAAGGTGAGGTTCAAGGTGAGCGGTGTGTGTGTGTGTGTTGGGGGGGGGGGGGGGGGGGGGGGGGGGGGGAGGGGGGGGGCATAGTTCAGATGGCTAAGATCAGATAGACCAGAGATTCTGACCAACAAAGTGAAACAGAACTAAAAACAGTTTCGACCCTCAGTTCCATCAAACTCCTGGATCAAAACTGAACTATCAGTAAGATCCGGTTCAGAAAGCTTGTTTGTATACATGCATACATAAATATATACATACATATATATATATATATATATATATATATTTGTGTGTGTGTGTGTGTGTGTGTGTGTGTGTTATTCTGTGTATGTGCGTTGGTGGGTGGATGTAATTTGTGATTTGTTAAATATAGATCCATAGACATGTTTTTATGGCCACTCTCAATTTCTCTCTGGAGATAATTAAGTGTTCTTGACTTGACTTGAATGCTGCCGACTCCTCTGACCAATGGCAGGGACGTTTACAGAATTCAATCAATCACAGAGCTCGACATATGAAGTAATTTGTTGTTCTTTAAATAGAGGAGATGAGAGGGAAAAAAAAAGAAAAAAAAAAAAGGTTAAAGTATTTTGCTTTTTTTTTTTTTTCTTTTCGTTGTATTATTTCCCTTACCATTTGACTGGCATTACTTTAAATAAAAGAGATGAGGAAAACAAGGTCAAGTGATATAGTTCTTTTTTTTTTTTTTATTATATCATCTTCTTTGCCATATCACTGGCATAAACTACAGGTTGCTCTCTCTCTCTCTCTCTCTCTCTCTCTCTCTCTCTCTCTCTCTCTCTCTCTCTCTCTCCTGTCCAAAGCCACGTCTCTGTTTCTCCTGTCAAAGCCCTACCCCAACATCGGCAATTCCCGTAGAGCAATTTCATGATCAAGTCACTCAGTATAAGGCAACCCGCCGTACGAGACACTGCACTGCTGCTGAATCACTTTGATGGTGTTCAGTTGTGCCCGTTGAACGATCTCGTTTCTTATTCAGTCGGAAGAAACTCTAGGTAGATCTGCACAGCAGAAGGTTTTCAGAGACCCCATCCCTACCCCTCATCCCCACTCATCAGGCAAGTGTTACAGCCGTAATATTCTCATATTTCAATGGGCTTTGTTGCTTAGACTACACAGCAATACAGGTACACTAGTAAAGGACACTTGCCAGAGGTTTCAGACTGCTGGGTCACAGGGTCACCCACTAAACAGCACTGCCCCGGACTTGTATTTCACTGTCCTGCTATTTTTGTTGATTTGCTTTTGCTTTGTTTTCTCTGGTTTCTCTCTCTATATATA
>CM065741.1:40956039-40966039 GCA_033310375.1 Conus canariensis | reverse complement strand
CCCAATGCGCATATTGAAGGCATTCAGCACTTCGTCTCGATCCATCTGGTCTTCTGTCTTGCCACCTGTTCACGGATCGGCCGTCTGCATTGCCACACTTCACCTCTGATTCTGTGTGTCACACGGTCATGATTGAAGCACATACGTGGTGGCTGGCGCCTGCAAAGGCTGTGTACAGGCAGTGGGCCGACATCGTTGAACAGAGGGACAGACAGACGGACAGACAGACAGAGGCTGACTCATGAGAAGGCAGCCCAGCAAGTTGTTGAACGATTCCCTCAAGGCGCACGTCGTCTGTGGAGTCCAAAATCGTGTCAGCGAAAAGGACTCCGACCTGGGCGCGAATGGTCGGAGAGCGAGTTGAGATACTTATCCTGTTTTTTTCAATAACTCTGACCATAATAAAAGAATGCATTTTTCTGAACAGCCTCTCCAACATTCTCTGCCTGACCATCCATGGCGTCGCCAAAGGGTACAGCCACGACCCGGAAACGGTCTACTCCGACAACCCCAAGGCCAATCACGCCTGGAACTTGGTGCTGGTGCAAGGAGAGTGGCGTCCCTTGGATTGTGCATGGGGCGCGGGCTTCCTGCGCGAGGACGGCACGTTTCAGCAAGAGCTCAACGACTATTGGTTCCTGACTGATCCTGCGGAGTTTCGCTCCACCCACTTTCCGTATGTGGTCAGGTGAGTGGATTAACCTCTTGACCACTCTACAATTCTCATGCGTCAAACGTCAAAAGGTGAGATTCACGTCCTATTGCTGAGGCCCTTAAGAACAAGGTGTCCCAGACTGTAGTCTGTGCAGCTGGTTGGCGTTGCTGTCTCCAGCTGAAGTCAGAGTTGTTGGTTTTCTGCTGTCTGTGGCAGCCTCCTTCCAAGCCCTCGTACAGTTCCCTTTCAGGATCACTGGTATGGATCCACACGATCCAATTTTGGCCAGCTCGGGTAGAACGCCCTAGCTGGTCGCCCCCTCCCCCCCCCCCCCCCCCTCACCCCCCACCCCTCCCTCCCTGTGGGCAAGCCAGAATGACAGGGGTGTGAGTCTCAGAGGGTCGACCCAAGGCTGGAGGACCCTGGGGATCCTCTTTGCCTCTGTTGACTCTCCCTGCCTTCCGCACCTCTTTCCTGCACAGCGGTTAAAACCAACTGTCTGTACCGGAGGATAGGTGGAGGGAGTCACACAGGAGCTTCATGGGTTGCATCCCTAGGGTGAGATCAGGCTGGAGGAACATTTCTCGTGCGATTTCTTTATTCATGTATTCATTCATTTATTCATTTGAAAGTACCCATAGTCAAGTGGTAGGAGCCTTTTGCCTGTGGCTCTGAAGGTCACGAGTTCCAACGACGTAGAGCTGAATTGTAACGGCTTTAACCAGCAGTAAAATGAGTAGGCCTACCTGCTTCAGGACAGGGACGGATAAAGCGGGCGAAAGGAAAAGAAGAACGCACCGGCTACGTATTCCAGATAAGATGAACCTCTGATTGTTCACTGCCCCTATGGCTGTTACCAATGTTTAGGCTTTGGGGACTTTACCATATTCGATATCCCCGTGTGCATTGCAGAGAGAGAGAGAGAAGGGAGGGGGGGGGGGAGAAAGGGGAGAGAGAGAGGGGGGGGCAGACAGAGGGGAGAGAGAGAGAGAGGGGGAGGAGAGAGAGAGAGAGAGGGGGGAGAGATGGAGGGGGGGGGACAGACAGACAGACAGGCAATCAGACAGACCTAGAGACAAAGACAGAAAAAATACGTACATATAGACAAACAGACAAACACAGACAGAGAAATGTGCTAATGTATAGGTTCGTCCTTGAAGAATGGAAGGAGGTGGAAGGGTCCGAAGGTGGAGGACGTGCAAAAGGGAAGAGAGGGAGGGGGGGTGGGGGGGGGGGGGGAGGGGTCGGCAGGGCAAGAGTGATGTCAAGAGACAGGGAGGGTGGGGTGGGGGCATTCGCTTCCACGCCGCTCATACCAATCCCCTTTGAGAGGGGAAGGGAGGGAGGATGAAAGGAGGCAGTGAGTATAATAATGGGTCTAATTCCTCGTGCTCAGGGACGAGTCCAAAAATGAGGTCTACCAACTGTGCCACCGAACCATTGACCTCTGCACGTTCTCCTCCGAGGCCCGGTTAGACCAGCTGGCCTGCTACGTGGGTCTGAGACTGCTGACGCACAAACATGGCGTCATCGATGACGTCGTGCATCATGTCGTCATCAGGGTCAAGACCACCAAACGACGGCTGAGGGTGGTGACGGCTTACCTGAGGGAGAAGAAGAGGACCGGGCTGAGCGAAGACAGGTAGATGTGTGTGGGTGTGTGTGTGTGTGTGGGGGGGGGGGGGGGGGGGGGGGGGGGGGGGAGGGAGGGAGGGAGGGGCGGGAGGAGCATGAATAACGAGTAACAACTACAATGATCATATACCTTGAATGTTTGAAGATGAAAAATTATCTGTCCCGAGGGAAACCACAACCATTATGCGTCTCTCTCCTCTCTCTCTCTCTCTCTCTCTCTCTCTCTCTCTCTCTCTCTCTCTCGCAATTGCTATACAAAATCATTTGGTCGATAATTTACATCCCTAAAAACCTTTTTAAAAGAATTCTTCTTTTTCTTCTTCTTTTTTTTTTTTTTTTTTTTTTTTTTTCCAAGGATCAGATCTTCGGTTCTGACGTCACGGGACAATGACGACACGTGGAGAATATACGTCAGACCGCCACATGCTGCCACTTACTACCTCACCCTCATGGGACTCGCGCTGGACCAAGAAGAGGAGACCACTCTCCAACGCCTCTGCGTGTACGCTCTTCGCTGCCGGACAACACAGACGGACCAGTCCCCTTCCCGCCTCTCAGCGGTTCTTGGGGTCTTCAGTATCCCATGGCAACGGAATGTGGGTTAAGGAAGGTCAAGGACACGACCTTCCGGTTCGAGGCCAGAGACGGGCTGACGTCCGTGTCACTGGCTCTGTGTCGTCACACGGAGGTCGCCGTCAAACTGCGACACGCCGAAGACATGGAGAGAGACTTTGTCACGTACACGTTCGTGGAGTACAAAGACGACGGGGGACGTGTGTATCCAAGCACGGTTACCACGTGCCGGACATTTTCTCCTGCGTGTGTTCGCTTCCCATCCCCAGCTTCCGGGATTACAGCACGTCGGTGATCTTCTTCTCCACACGGACGCACCCGCGCAGGATTGTCATCCATTCCCTCGAACCTCGGAATTCGCGCACGTGAACCGTACGCGGCTCCTTCAGCCGCGTGTGCGGGAACTGTCGCGTGGCGTGACGTGGTTGTTCCGCGTGCACGCCCCCACGCTGAGGCGCATGCGCGTGAACGGTTGGCTGACGGCGGTTCGTGGCTCGGACGGGATATGGGAAGCGGAAGTGTGTTTCTCGGAGGACGACGGGAAGTCTGTGATCATTTCCGGTTCGGTGGACAAACGGACCACGCAGCTGTTTGGACTGTATACGTTCGAGTTGGTGTGAACTCCTTCCCCCTTGATCTTGCCGTGCAAAACCCCCACCCCCTACCCCTACCCGCACACCCCACCCCTGTCTTCTGCACTTGAAATGTGACCACTATTTTCGCATTTAAATTAGTAATGAATATGACTTGATCTCATTTCATGGTGTTTTGATACCCAGATTTGAAAAGAAAAAAACAACAACACGTGTCTATGACGATTTTGTATACATGTGGTGACTACCTGGTGGTGTGTGTGTGTGTGTGTGTGTGTGTGTGTGTGTGTGTGTGTGTGAGAGAGAGAGAGAGAGAGAGAGAGAGAGAGAGAATATGAGTACACATTTGAGTGTGCATGCGCGCACACAAACACACACGCACACACACTCACGCACAGGCACGCAGCACACACACACACACACACACACACACACACACACACACACACACACACACGCACGCACGCACGCACGCAGCCGCACAGACACAAATAAATAGATACGTAGACACGCATACACGCACGCACGCACACGCATGCACGCACGCACGCACGCACACACACACACACACACACCACACACAGATAGATTTTTTAGGGAGAGGGTGTGAGTGTGGGAGGGAGGGTGTGTGTGCAGCATATATATGTCATGATGATAGTAAAAAATTTTTAAAAATTTATAAAAAAAAAAAAAAAAAAAGTACGACCAATTCGTTGTCATCGGCCTGCCAATTCGACGATCGTCAGAAACTACAAACATTTTCAACGAACAACCCAACAAACAAACATTTTCAACGAACAACCCAACAAACAAACATTTTCAACGAACAACCCAACAAACAAACATTTCCAACGGACAACCCAACAAACAAACATTTTCAACGAACAACCCAACAAACATTTTCAACGAACAACCCAACAAACATTTTCTATGGACAACCCAACAAACAAACATTTTCAACGAACAGCCCAACAAACAAACATTTTCTACGGACAACCCAACAAACAAACACTTTCAACGAACAACCCAACAAACAAACATTTTCAACGAACAACCCAACAAACAAACATTTTCAACGAACAACCCAACAGACAAACATTTTCTATGGACAACCCAACAAACAAACATTTTCAACGAACAACCCAACAAACAAACATTTACAACGAACAACCCAACAAACAAACATTTGCAACAAACAACCCAACAAACAAACAAACATAACGGACAACCCAACAAACATTTACAACGAACAACCCAACAACAACAACAACAACAACAACAAAAATTTTCAACGAACAACCCAACAAATAAACATTTACAACGAACAACCCAACAAACAAACATTACCGGCTTCACTCTCCGCAGCCTTTGAAGACACCAGCTTTCACACATTGCTGTGTGAACACGCGTCAACGACCCCCTCCCTTCTTTCACTTCCAGTCCTCCCCTCAACCTCCGTTCCCGCCTTCTTCCCCATTTCCCCCATCACACTTAACCCCCCCCCCCCCCCCCCCCCCCCGTTCCTCCGTTCCCCCTTCTCCTCTCCTTAAAAAAAAAGTCTACATTTCCAATTGCGTAACTTTTGCAGCGTCATCCATATACTGCTCACATGATTTCTCGCTTTCTATTCTTGGTCCGCTTAGCGCCGACGTGCTTACTACACACATACACACACACACCCGCGCGCGCACACACACACACACAGACAAGCACTTGAACACACACACACACACACACACACACACACACACACACACACACCGCCTCCACTTCCACTTCGATCCCACTTACATGCGCGCGCGCACACACACGCACGCACGCACGCACACACACACACACACACACACACACACACACACACACACACACACACACCTAGTGTTAACGCGGTCTTCATGTAATAGCGGTAACTGATCGATAAAAAGCCAGTCCAAATGACAGTAAAGGTTGTTTCAGAATACCTGCTGGCAGTCAATATAGGCGTGTGGCTATGGGCTAGCGAATCCGGCGCGCGAGCTCGGGCGCAGGAAAGGGCGTGACAAACGGTATGTGCACGCACAAAATGTGGACCAATCAGATGACGTTACACATGAAGCCAGTGAGCTTTACCTCATTTGAAATAAAAATGATTTCATTCTCACGTCTAGCCCTTAGAAAAATTATTTTCGTGTAAGATGAAGTGTATATGGATAGACGCTGGATTAGAGATTAGTGGCTGTTGAAACTTTTTTCTTTTTCTTTTTTTCTGTGTGTTTGTGTCAGGCTACACGACTTGGCTGAATTCTGTAAAACATCGTGCCATTGGTAAAAAGTGATACGATCTTTCACACGCAGAGAACTAAAATTAGGTGATCCGGGTTGTTGTGAATTCATGAACAGCGAGTAGACAGCGTACTGTTTACGTTTCTTGAACTGGGTTTAGGATATCCGACCAGGTCTTTCATGCAATCGTGAAAGAGAAAACCTGAAAGCTTGGGTGATTAAGTCCGTGCTTGTCTGTGTACAAACTGAAGTGTGTGTGCTGTCACTCTTCCTGAAGGACAAGCTTTTACAGCGACGATCAGGTCAGCCACGCCTGAAATCACGTGTAACGGCAGACTTCACGGCAAACAAACATTGTGTGTCAGGATCAGTTCACCAGTATTATTATTATTATTTTTCCTAATTAACAGAATGACAGCGTAACTGTTTCATACTCAGCAGTGTGTTTATTGTATTTACTGACTGCATATAGTCGATTTTGTGTAGCAGATTTGTTTAGCAGTAGGCCTACAGCGGTTTATTTAGCTTTCATACAAGCACCAGACAGATCTTCGGGGTGTTGAAATCAGAAATAGTCCAGCCTCTTTCTCAGTCGTTGCAGACGACAAATGCGTCATCGTCATGTTGGCGACCTGAGTTTTTGAAAATGATCTTTCGTGAATGTGCGTGAAGTTGGCAACAGAAGAGAGAAGCTACTTGAGTATGTTTAGTAACACACACGTCTTTTGAAATTCGGTGCTAAAATATACCCACCTGTGACCTTTTCTTAGCTCGTAGGAGTAGTTTGTAGATTGAACAAGATCAGCTTTTTGCCGCTGCTGACGACTTGAGTCATTTTCGTCAGCTTGGCATCCTTGCAATTAACGAGTGCATGGCTCAGACTGACGAGAGGTTTTTGGACAATGTAGATTTGCCGAAGACGTACAGATCTAGATCAGTGGCGTAAATAACTTTTGTAGCTTTCCATCCGAATTTTGTGTTGTCTTTGACAACAACTTTACTGTGGCCCATTTTCATCATCGACGTTACATGTCAGTTATCAAGTTTAATTTAAGAGTGAACAAAAATGGACTGCAGTTAGCTTGAGCAAATGAAAAAAATAAATTAAGGTAGGTAGGTAGGTAGGTAGGTTGGAGCTTGTATAGCCTCGCGGCTTTCTTGTGCTCCGTCAATTTATTATGCCAGTATTGCTCAAGGGTGTAAATCACAGCGTGTTACGGTTACATATATATATTGGTATGATAAAAGTCTCAGTCTCATTAAAAAAAAAAAGGGGAAAAAAAAAAAAAAACGAATAACAAATGAGCGACATTTCATTTGAATAGAACTTTGTGCAGAATGATGACGTTACAAATTTATCTATCCACAACGCGACCTTTAGTTTACCCGAAAAGTGCAAAGGTATTTTACCCTTCGATCTTGAATTTAACCCTTCTCTATATTTTCCACTAGACCATACAGTGCCTTCTTACTTTTGGCAACGCCGATAAGTAATCGAAACCAAACCTGGGTTATTCAGCACAAGACTGTTTTAAATATTTCAAGGGTAAATCTGAAATTATCGCCACTTTTTCATGCTGGACTGCAAAACCGTAGAAATCAAGACCTGGCAACCATGAATGGCCAAGTGAGATACGGCAAAGTTGAGGTGGAGTGTGGATGTTGCGTTGGCCCACCTGTAGGTAAGTGTGTGTGTGCTTGTGTGTGTGTGTGTGTGTGTGTGTGTGTGTGTGTGTGTGCGCGGGCGCGCACGCGCGCGCGCGTGTGTGTGTGTGTGAGGGGGCGGATGTGAGAAAATAAGAGAAACACTGAGAAAGCGAGAGATGCTTTTATTCGCCCCCTCCCCCTCCCCCCGCACACACACACACACACACACACACACACACACACACACACACACACACACACACACACAAAATCTACCTCTTACTTCGTTTTGATAATACTCTAATCAGTTCACCTTCCCATCTATCCACCCACTCATCCATCCGACATTCACCCGCCCATACACTATCCACCCATTCCATTCCATTCCTCTTATCTGCTGCAACGTTTGATAGGAATGAAGATAGAGATAGAGGCCAGGCTGTGTCAAACTACAAGACCCAGATTTTCACTCACTCCAACCTCTCATTCATGCGTCCAATTATCCGTTCCATTTTCTTGTGCTTCTGTTTCAAAATTGTGAAGAAGGTAGAAAGAGACGATGGCGGTTTGTCAGACATTACACACACACACACACACACACACACACACACACACACACAAACACACACACACACACACACACACATATATATATATATATATATAGTTCTTGGACAATATATATACTGCCGAACAATTTAGTAGTGGGGAAAACAAGTGCAGGCTAACAATTCTTCCGTCATTATAGTTGTGTGTGTGTGTGTGTGTGTGTGTGTGTGTGTGTGTGTGTGTGTGTGTGTGTGTGTGCAAAACACTATAACTAACACTGCAGTCGATCACTAAACATTACTTTACAAAACACTGCACTAAACACTACATTCAGTCACTCACCCGTCCATTCTTTCTTTCTCTCTGCTCCTTCCTTTGCGTTTCATGGTGACGCGGGCCAGAGACAGAGAAAGATCTGACAACTCTGTTATGGCCCTCCTTGGTCGGCGGGGCTATAAACCACATAAATAAGGATTCAAGGAAGCCTGTCATGAAGTCCAAGACTAAGTCATCAATTCAGCTACCCTCTCCCCCCCCCCCCCCCCTCCCCATCCCAACTTTCCCTCCTTCCTGTCTCCCTCCTCTGTTCATCCACCTAATTATACCTCCTTCCCTTCACTTCCTCCATCCATTTATTCATTCACGCATCTCTAACTCCCTCTCTCCATCTGTCTGCGCACTCGTTCATCCACCCGTTCTTTCCATCCATTCATTCATCTGTCCACGCATCTCTCCCTACCTCCCTACCTCTATTCATTCACCTGTTCATCCCTCTGTCCTACCCTCCATCCTTTCATTCACTTTCCCTTCACTTCCCTCCCTCTCTTCCTCAGTTCATCGCTCCGTCTTCATGTTTGACCGTGAACTGTGCACATACAGGAGACGATAACGCTGGGAACAGCGAAACTTAACTACAAGTCAGCTACCACTCTGTCCACTGCTGCTTCCCTTCTTTCATCCATTCATCCCTCCGCCCATCCTCTCTTCTTCCCTCCCTCTATCCATTTGTCCACCGATCTATTATTTAGAATCTGACCGTGAGGAAAGCAAGGACAGGAGGAGGTGTACGAGGTCAAGAGTGACAAGACCCTGTCTTCTGTTCAATGAGCCCTCCTCATCTCCCTCCCGCGCTTTCTCTCTCCATCTACGATTTTTTTTTTCTCACAGTAATTAGGTGAGGAAAGAAGAGAGGAGAAGGATCTGTGCCAGGAGATACAAGACCCTGTCCATAATACAACTAACTATTGATCCATCCTTTCATTCATCCATCCATCCATCCATCCATCCATCCATCCATCCATCCATCCACCCATCCATCCATTCACCCACCCACGCACCCACCCATCCATCCATCCATCCACCCACCCACCCACCCACCCATCCAGCCAGCCAGCCAGCCAGCCAGCCACCCATCCAGCCAGCCATCTGTTGATTCGGCCATCCCTCCAACCATCAGTCCGCCATCTATCCATCCATCCATTCAACCATTCGCCCACCAAAGTACCATCCATCCACCCCTCATCCATCTACCCGTCCATCCTTCCACCCACCCGCCAATCCATCCATCCATCCATTTATCCATCCGCCCACACCCCACTCGGACTCTCCATCTATCCTTCCATCCACCCATCCATCCACCCATCCATTCATTTAGCCAGTCGCCCACACCCCACTCCCCATCCATCCTTCCATCCACCCATCCGTCCACCCATCCATCCATCCATTCATTTAGCCAGTCGCCCACATCCCACTCCCCATCCATCCTTCCATCCACCCATCCGTCCACCCATCCATCCATCCATTTATTTAGCCATTCGCCCACACCCCACTCCCCATCCATCCTTCCATCCACCCATCCGTCCACCCATCCATCCATCCATTCATTTAGCCAGTCGCCCACACCCCACTCCCCATCCATCCTTCCATCCACCCATCCGTCCACCAATCCATCCATCCATCCATTCATTTAGCCTTTCGCCCACAGCCCACACCCCATCCAACCTTCCAACCACCCATCCATCCACTAATCCATCCATCCATTTATTTAGCCATTCGCCCACACCCCACTCCCCATCCATCCCTCCAT
>CM065741.1:40943539-40953539 GCA_033310375.1 Conus canariensis | reverse complement strand
TAGTTGTAGATTATGCAATGCGTAATCCGTGGTTCCTGCACACAGTTCACAAAACTTTGCAACATGCTCGGAGAAGACACAGCTAAAGTACCCTCGTCTAATTCAGCGTTTTCGCCATTCAAAATCCACTTGAACACCAACACAAACAAGATACACGTCAAAGTGGATTTTATTCTTGAAGAAGCTGAATCAGAGAGTAGGCTGCTTAAACTTTGTGTTCGACAAGTTCATGTATTGTAGAGTTTTGTCCAGGGATATGGACTGCATGTGGCACATGCATTCGTGCAGACGGTGACACAATAGAATTAGGATTTTTTTTGTTTTTGTTTTTGCGAAACCGACGCTCTTCCTACCTCCTCCGTCTGTTTTTAACCCTCAGTCACCTTCACAACCACCCTTCCCACATCTCCTACTGAAACTAGTCTTGTTTATGACTTTTGGGCTCGTATGCACTTACACATTCGCACATACAAGCAAGCCCACGTGCAAACAACAACAACAACAACAACGCACACACATACACACGCACGCGCGCACGCATGCACGCACGCACGCACGCACGCACGCACGCACGCACACACACACACACACACACACACACACACACACACACACACAGAGCTAAGATTACATTACAGGAAAGATAGTGTGGAGAATGTTGCGCATGAGTTAAGCTCAGATTGTGTTTCAGACGCTTTAAACAAGACAGGGGGAAGAGGACTGCCTCTTGTTCATAGGAAGTTTGCTGTGATCAGTCGAATGGACAACTGGCTGACCAAAGGATTTAGTTCTGACAGTAGGGACACAAAATAAACGAACATTGGGAGAAGAATGTAGGGATTGTCTGACAGATATTTTGGACCAGTGTCGGTGACAAAAGGAAAACAAATAGATGCTAGGATAGAACGGACTCTGCACTGAATACAGAGTCAGTGAAGTGACCGAAAGAGAGATGTGACATACAAAGAAAAATTAACTGGTTCCTGCAACGGTTTAAGAATGACCGTTTTCAATTTGGGAGGGGGGTGGGGTGGAGAATGACCATTGAAAAAAAAAAAAAAAAAAAGACCGTTTTCAATTTTCAGTGTTTCGACCCAAACGTCACCCCATGCCTCGTCATCCCTTCCCCCCCCCCCCCCCCCCCCCCCCCCCTCCCGCCCCCAAACTTTGACCTTGACCTCCACCTGTCTCTAATCGTCGGTCCTCGTCCGGGCAGGTGATCGTGCATTACGTGCTGTGCGTCACTGGCTGCAGCATCTGCATGCTGGCGGTCGTCTTCAGCGGCGAGGGGCTGGCCTACTGCCGAGGAGTCGCCGGGGAGAGCGTCCAGGAGGACTGCTCTCCTCACCGGGACCTCAGGACGGCCTTCCTGGCCGTGGACGTCGTCCTGGGCCTGCTGCTCTTCGTCACCTGCATCGTCGGCTCCGTCCTCTTCTGCAGGCACGCGCGCTCCCTGGGCCTCTCCAACCGCCGGCAGAGGATGGAGGAGGAGATCCACACGCTGCAAGCTCAGGTGGCCGCGCTGAGCCAGGCTCAGCAAGCTCAGCAGGCTCAGCAGTTCATGGGGGTCGTCGGGCCGAGCTCTTACCCCGTTCCCCCGCCATATTCTCAGGTTTCTTCCGTCAGTGGGTCTTATGGCGGAGCAGGGACTCAGTATGGTTTCTCTGAGAGTGGCTTTACAGGAAGCGCTGCTGGGAAAAGTCGGTGGCCAGCTGGTTACTGATGGGATGAATCTTTTTGTTTGTTTGCTTGTTTGTTTTTCAATTATAGTCCGACGAAGCCTTTTTCAGGACTGTTACTGCTCAGGAAAAAAGAAGTCCTGTCCTTTTGAACAACGACAAGTGTTTGCATAGTAAATATATAGAT
The DNA here is from genome assembly GCA_033310375.1 of Conus canariensis. NCBI lineage: Eukaryota > Metazoa > Mollusca > Gastropoda > Neogastropoda > Conidae > Conus > Conus canariensis. The sequence continues at coordinate 40,951,673 of CM065741.1, read as the reverse complement.
TTCATAACATGATGTCCTGAAGGCAGATATAAAAGCAGGTTGTGCAAAGGATGCCTGGTTCTTCCTTTAACTTCTTGCCGCCAAATCAAGCACACAAGAAAATAGTAAAAATATTACTGATGGGTGGATCTACTGATCAGTGATGGGCCGCTTGATGCATCCGGTCAGTCGTTTGTTGCGCCAGTGTCAACCTCCACCGAGGACGTTGTATCTTCATCGACGTCTGTTTGGTTGGTTGGTGGTCAGTCTGCAGCAAGGTAGGCAAGAACTATGGGACTAGTCACAGCAGCACTTGACGGGAAGATGGAATATGGCCCAGGACCGAACGCATTCAACTTTTCGGTCCGGATCCGGATCAAAACGTGGATCAAGAATCCATTCAGCAAGATGATGACAGATTTTCTGCTGAACACGAACAGCGTGAAGTTGCTATATGCAAATTAGTAACTGTCTGTGAAGATTTTTTTTCATGAGATATTAAAACTATCAAGTGGTATTAAAAACTTTAACCTCGCATAATAATTTCCCCACAGCTTGTTATGAAAAATTACATGGAAATAACTCTTTCAACCCGTACCTACTGTTACTTCCCCTAGCAGTTCATTTTAGTCCACACATACATTACATGCCCTGAGGTGAAAAAAGGTGTGTGGTTGAGGTTTGCGCTCTCCTGAGTTCCTTACATGGTGTGTATATAGTTTTAATTTGTAAAGGGTGTTTCTATTATAGGGAAGCAGAGAGAGTTGTAATGGCTGATGGTTAAGATAGACGGGTGAGGGTCGCAGGTTTACTGAGCGATGAAGCACAGTTCTTGGTCAGATGTTTCGATATTATTAGTTCTCGCTGGTGCCCAACATAACACTGGAATTTTGTGTTGTCCCAGAAGGTAACTAGAATACTCTGTGGCCCTTGTGTGTGTGTGTGTGTGTGTGTGTGTGTGTGTGTGTGTGTGTGTGTGTGTGTGCGTGCGTGCGTGCGCGCGCGCGCGCGCGTGCGCACATATTGTACTGATAGTAATGTATAATGTGTTTCTTTACATTTGCAACTGAACTTTATATCATTAATTGTTACCCGGTGAGTAGAATTATGTACAGAGTGTTAACTGTGACAAATCTGTTAGTTTGTATCTAATAAAGTATTAGAATTGTGCCATAGCCGATCAAGTTAGAACGTTTTGGCAGCTTGCTACTGTATATGTATATATATAGGAAAACAGTGTGATCATTACATGTGATACAGCGGTCAATGTTTATTTGATTTGAACATTTCGTATGGATTGTGCTAGCAGATTTGACACAGTGTAGCGTTGCGAAGTTACTGAAAGAAGTCTGTGGACGTGAACTGCGGTGAGCTGATCACTTGAAAGACAGGAAGGCGATGTGGAGATAGCTGCAGCAGACTGACCATCGTTTGTAGGCTAAAGACTTTCAGTGGAAGACAGTTTAACTATTTTAATAGATTGAACATCATTCGTCGGCTCAAGGCGTTCAGAAGAAGGCAGCTGAGCCGTTGTAATAGGCCTGCCAGTGTGGATCAAGACATTCAGTAGAAGAAAGCTGAACAATTGCAAACCTGTTTACCTTTACGATTTTGCCGTAATTTTTATGGGAAAAAAATGGAAACTACGGTAATTACGGCCCCCCAAAAATTACGGGGAAAAAATCAAAGAAAGAAAATTGTTAAACGCGAAGTTTCGTCTGCTACCGTTTCGGTCAAAAGCAGTAAAAAGACATTTCCCAGCGTGCGTTGCGTCTTTTACTTTGTCAAAAATGGCGACGAAGCGGTCTTACGCGCCAACTGCCAGCTCTTCTAAATCTTTAAAAGTTGCGAAAGTATTGCGATTATGAAGATTACGGTGTTGTTGTTGTTGTTGTTGTTGTTGTTGTTGTGTTGTTGTTGTTGTTGTTGTTGTTTGTTTGTTTGTTTGTTTGTTTTTTTCAATTTACAGGGTTTTTGTCTGAGATATTATAGGTACACGAATTTGGGGTAAACAGGTCTGAATTTGTTATAGACCAGCCGCTACTCGCTGGATCAGGACATGCAGGCAGAAGATCGCTGGGGCATTATGTGATATTGCCATCGATTTTCGGATTATGGATTCAGTAGTAGATGGTTGATCCAGTGTCGAATATTGGCAGGTCATGGCCAGTCGGATCCGGGCATAAACAAAGAATAACTGAGGCAATCATGACAACGATCGTAAATCACTGTCAGCCATGGCTTATCAGATCCTGGATCGGTTAGCTGATTTGGAGAGAAAAAAAAAATTGGTTTATTAGATGAATACATTCTGAAGACATGAAGCGCTGGCATGATAATCTTCACCTTTAACTGATCAAATGATCCTGGTGATATTGGGTTCCGTTCATACCTCTTCTCATCTACACATCTGTGACGTCAACGTAACTTATGACGTCAACTTAAAATGACATAGGTAACTACATGACGAAAATAATAATATTAGACGAGAGAAGAGAGCAAGAACTAAAGGCCGAGGCTTAGGTGTCCAGCCTACTTCATTTTGTTTTAATCGTCGTTTTCTCCGTAGTGTTACTATGTGGAGAGGCTGACTTTCAAGTCAGTAGTGCGTCGATGTTCACTGTATATGTGCGATACTTCTGATGACGGTACCAGCGGAATATGTACCAGGAAATTGATTTGTTATAAAATGTTGTGAATGCTGTGTCGCCGAGAGTGACTTAAAACTCCTGCAAGAATATTTATGTGCTCTAATTGTACCACCTCATGTGTGTCGGTGGGCTGAGTTTATTGATGTGAATGTTGTAATATCAGTACACAGAGAAGCTAATTAATTTTTGTTTTAGATCAACAATACGTCGAATCGAAGTTTATTGTGTTCTATGGGACTTTGCTGAAATTGTGTTCTCCGGGGATTCAGTATTGATTGCTGTGCCTTGTGAATCTGCAGTTCTTCAGTGGTTTACTGTGCCTTGTGAATGTAAATCTGCGGTTCTTCTTCTGAAAGTTCTACGTGATTTATTGTGCTTGTTGTGTGGAGACCCTGTTTCTTCTTCTTCATCGCTTGTGTTTGTGAACGGCTGTGCTTATCATGTGGGGACCTTGGTTATCTTTATTTGTCTTCTTTTAGTGTTGTAGACTGTGGCTTGGGTACTGTGGAACCGAGTGTGTTGACTGCATATGTGAGACACTGTGGACGGCGCCGGCGAGATCTGTGAGTGATATCAAGATATGTAATATGATATGCTGATATCTGATGATTGAAGTTCCTATGTATTGATATCTTGATCTATATGCTATGTAGTGACATGTATTGATTTGTACCAGTTCACATGAATGTATGTTTGATGGTTCAGGCAGCATAATTATAAAGAAGAAAAAAAATCTAACTCGTGTGTTGCCTGGCTATCCATGTGCGTTTGGTGTGGGTGTGCGTAGGGAATAATTATTACACGCATCCAAACTTTTGAGAGCGAGAGTCAGACAGCAAAACACGCACCGCACACCATCCGTAACATCTGGTGACCCCGTAGTTAAATTTCTTTTGCTATTGAATTAAAAATTGCCTTAGTGGTAGGATTTGTTTTTGTACACCTATAATTTCCCAATTAGAAGTAATAGGTCACGTTCACAGACTTTTCTTTTGAACAATTGAGTTGTGTTGTATTGTTTTGTTTTATGACTGTTCTTGTCTACTTTCTTTCCCGTCTCCAGCGTAACGGGTATCTCCTTCTGTATAGTTTCTGGAGATACGAGGGCCTAGTTCCTAGTTCTTCCTTCCTTTGTGGGCTTTATTTTCATTATCTTCAGTTATCTCTTTGATTATTTCTGTTTTTATCTTTACTTGGGGATTGTGTTGCTTCTTCAGCATTCTTAGGGTTCTTTTCTCTTGAATGAATGAGTGTGTGAGTGGCTGCCCTGAACCAGTTAAAAAAAAAAAAAAAAAGTTATCAGTTGTTTCATTTTGAATGCTTAGTGTGTAAAAATTTAAAAAAAAATAAAAAAAATGAATAAAATAACAACAACAATACATTGATTATATTCGTTATTACTCTCATGTCATTGCTTGATTTATACTTGTTGCTGAAAATTTGGTATTGATTATCGATAGTGTTTTTCTTTCTCCCCATATCCCTGAAATCCTGTTTCATTGTTTATCTCTATCTTTTGTTGGTTGGGTTTGATAATACTTAGTCTTTTAAAGAGTGATTGTCGTTAATGTTTGTTTGAAAAAAAAAATCCTCTTTGGAATTCATATATCTATTTTAGTGGACAGGGGTTTCAAACCTTTTTTGCTTGTGATAGCAATTGTTTGTATTTGATCCATTAGTGTGTGTGCGTGTCGGGTCTGACAGGACAATATTTCATATTTTCATTATGGCACAGAAGGCTAAGGAAGAAAGTCCTGTTGTGTCCTCTATGGACGAGGACAAAGTGTTCGCTAAATATTTACAACGAGGTAAAGTATGTGGTCTGGAGGGAGAAGATCTGTTGACCTACGTGGATAAATGCATTGCTCAAGATATGGAAAGAGAGGAAAGAATAAAAATGAAAAGAATGCAGGAAGAAGAGATAACTAAAAGAGAGCAAATACAAATACAAGAGGAAACAAAAAGAATGCAAGAGGAAACAAAAAGAATACAAGAGGAAGAGGAAACAAAAAGAATGCAAGAGGAAACAAAAAGAATACAAGAGGAAGAGGAAACAAAAAGAATGCAAGAGGAAACAAAAAGAATACAAGAGGAAGAGGAAACAAAAAGAATGCAAGAGGAAACAAAAAGAATGCAAGAGGAAGAGGAAACTAAAAGAATGCAAGAGGAAACTAAAAGAATTCAGCAAAGAGAGATAGAGGAAACTAAAAGAATACAGTTACAAATAACTTCTCAGTAGAGTGCGGTCTCAGGACAGGACAGTGAGAGTCAGGGTTCTGGTTTTCCCAGGTTTAACGCCCCTCGTCCTACTTTTCCTAAGTTGCCCCCTTTCAAGGAAAGAACTGATGATATAGACAGTTACTTGTTTCGTTTTGAAACCCATGCTCGGTCCTTAGGATGGTCTGAGAGTTTGTGGGTTACATACCTGTCTGCACTACTTGAGGGTTCCGTTTTAACTCTCTATCACAGTCTCGCTGAAAATAATGTTGTGTCTTACGAGCTTTTGAAAGAGAGCTTGCTGAAAAAATTTCAATGTACTCCAGATGGTTTTCGTAAGCGTTTTCGTGAGGCTAAACCTAGCTCAGATGAACCTTTCGAGACCTTTGCAGTTGAACTTAGACGTTTGTTTGACCGTTGGGTCTCTCTGTCAAAAAATGATAAGTCTTTTGAAGGTCTGGTGGATCTTATATTGCATGAGCAGTTTTTGGAGTGTGTCTCTAAGGACTTGGCTACTTTTTTGTGTGAAAAAGATGTGAAAACGTTTGATGAAATGATCATGTCTGCAGAGTCATACAGACATGCTCATCCCACTAAGGTGCTTTCTAGGAAAGCTGATGTAAACATTTTTGCTTCTGTTGGGTACAAAAGTCCTGGTCAGTTTGATAGAAATCCATATCCCGGTCAGTCTGGTAGAACTCCATACTGTGGTCAGTCTGACAGAGGAAACAGATACTCTACTTTTCAAAACAGTGGCCACTACTCTGGTTCCTCGGATGATCGTGGAGGTAACTTTGGTGGTAGCTGTTATTGTGGTCATCAGAGCTTTGGTTACTCAGCTGGTCGTGGAAATAACTTTGGCGGTAGCCGTTATCGTGGTCGTGGCGCCCGTCATACATCTGGCAGTAAGAGTTCCCCAGAAAGTGCTTCTGATCAGTTTCCAAGTATTGTGTGTTTTTTGTGTAAAAAGACAGGACATGTAGCTGCTAGGTGTCCATGGAAGTCAGGTAGAAACCCTTGTAGAATTTGTAGCCTTAGCCACCCAGATGAATGTCCTTTTGTGGTTGGTAACTCTACTGTTGCTGAGAACTCAGCTGACAGCAAACAGTCCATTGCTTGTTGCTCTGTTCTTGATACTCCTTTTGCTTGTCTAGCAGCTGGTGAGTTCACAGGCAAATTACGTTTGGAGTCTGGTTCTGTGAGTGGCACTTAGAGTTCTGTTCTGCGTGATACTGGTGCTACTATTTGTGGCGTTCGCAAAGGATTAGTTTCTGACAGTCAGATGTTAGGAACCACAGTGAAGTGTGTTTCTTTTGGTGGTCGTGTGGATGAGTTTCCACTGGCTACAGTTTCAGTCATTTGTCCTTATTTTGTGGGTGATTTGACTTGTGTCTTAGATAGCCCTGTCGCAGATCTCATTGTGGGTAATGTACCTGGAGTTTCTGTGAGCGGTGGGTTTAGTGATGTATCTGGTAAACCTTTCTCTTTAGCCGCCGTTACGAGGGCTAGAGATAAGCATGTTGGGGACAAAAAGTCTTTGTGTCAGATCCCTGATGATCTGAACATTTCCCGTTCTGATCTTGTTCAGAAACAGAAGGATGAGTCATTGAAGTCTTGCTTTCAGTTAGCGTCTTCTGATGTGTCTGCTGTGTCTACTTCTGATGTTGTATCGACAGTCTTTCTTTCACAAGGTACTTCAGTGCCTGGGTCAGAGATAGCACCTTTGGCTTGTGAGCAGGAACAGGTTTCTCTTGAGTGTTCTTCAGGAGTTGGTCTTTCTGTGGATCCCTCTCTGGAGTCTGTTTGTACTGTTCATGAAGTAGTTTGTACAGTTGGTGTCGTCCAGGACTGTGATGACGCTTTACCCATTCCCACTTTAACTGTTCCAATGGCATCTTCTATGCCAGATGAAGATGTTCGTTCTGTACAGTTTGATTGTACTTTGTCTGACAAAAGTACCAGGGAGTTGCATGCAGTCTTTGATGATTTTCAGGACAATTTGACTCCCAAACCAGGTTCTTTCTCAGGTGAGGCACTCTTACAGATCCCTCTTCCAACAGATGTCCCTGTTAGAAAGAAATGTTATAAAATCCCCTTTTCTGCGAAAAAGGCTGTACAGAGAGAGATTGGTATCATGCTGGATCTTGGTATCACTGAGCCATCGAATAGTCCGTATGCATCTCCAGTTGTATTCGTCAGGAAGAAAGATTGTACGTGTCGTTTCTCTCCTGAGTGTGCTGAAGCTTTGACGAAGATTCAGGGACTCTCGTCTTCTGCACCTGTGTGTTGTTACCTACATTGGGTGATTCTTTTATTTTCAGGACTGATGCTAGTTCTGTTGGTTTTGGTGCTGTATTGCTCCAGTAGAATGATGATGTTCTTCACCCAGTCGTGTTCGCTAGTCGAAAGTTGCTGAATCGTGAGAAGGCGTACAGTACTATTGAGCGGGAATGTTTAGCCATTGTCTCTACCCCGTGGGGGTATGGAGAGGCTGACCGAGTGGTCAGTAGACATGTGTGGTCTCTACCCTGTGTGGGTATGGAGAGGCTGACTGAGTGGTCAGTAGATATGTGTGGTCTCTACTCTGTGTGGGTATGGAGAGGTTGTCCGTGAGGTCAGCAACGAGCTAGCATGTCAAAGGGGTTCAGAGTTCGTTGGGACGACAACTTGTGTTTTTCTGTGAGCCGTGAGCGGCTTCGTTTTCCGTCGAGTGAATGTGATTTCTGGGTTTGTGTATTCTGCTGTTTGTTTACTTCTTCAAAAAAACAATTCGGTCATCGTTTTTTGTTTGAGGAGGGGGAGTATTGTGACGTCAACGTAAATTATGACGTCAACTTAAAATGACATAGGTAACTACATGACGAAAATAATATTAGACGAGAGAAGAGAGCAAGAACTAAAGGCCGAGGCTTAGGTGTCCAGCCTACTTCATTTTGTTTTAATCGTCGTTTTCTCCGTAGTGTTACTATGTGGAGAGGCTGACTTTCAAGTCAGTAGTGCGTCGATGTTCACTGTATATGTGCGATACTTCTGATGACGGTACCAGCGGAATATGTACCAGGAAATTGATTTGTTATAAAATGTTGTGAATGCTGTGTCGCCGAGAGTGACTTAAAACTCCTGCAAGAATATTTATGTGCTCTAATTGTACCACCTCATGTGTGTCGGTGGGCTGAGTTTGTTGATGTGAATGTTGTAATATCAGTACACAGAGAAGCTAATTAATTTTTGTTTTAGATCAACAATACGTCGAATCGAAGTTTATTGTGTTCTATGGGACTTTGCTG
>CM065741.1:40933539-40938539 GCA_033310375.1 Conus canariensis | reverse complement strand
AGGCCAACAACTGAACTATCTTCATAGTAATGACTTGGCAAAGATTTGGACTTAAGGGGAGGGGGGGGGGGGGGGGGGGGGGGAATTTGAAGATGGAGAAACTGGGAACATGAAATTAAGAAAATATGTTACAGATATGAAAACTCTTCACTAGCTGCATAAGGGAACCATCGCAATCCCTTTTGAAGGCAGATATATTTGTATTGCCTGCTCCGAGGCCTTTCGTCCGCTGGGTCGGACTCATCAGGGGACACGGCTGGTTGTGTCTGCGCTCCTGGCGTCAAATAGAGACACACCACAGTCCATAATACTGTGGTGTTCTCACCACCAAGAGTGCAAAAAAGAATCCAATAGCACCCCAAAGCAGCCAGCGAAGTGTAGTAAATGAAACCAAACGAAAGTGTGGGGAGGAAAAAAGTTGCTGAAAAACTAAAGACATTATGCAAACAGTATAAAATAAAGGGACAATCTTTGAGCCTACGCTTGAGGATCCACCCAAAGATGTAAGGTAGATCAAAAGACAAACACACAGACGGACAGAAACAAATACAAATAACCTCAATTTAATCAAAACAAAATCGGAAATGAAATGAGGCAGGGAACAGTAAACGATGAACAGTAAACAAGTTGGGTATTTTTTGCTCCCATAAGAAAACCTAACACAGAATAACTTTTATTCAAGACTGGCACAGCCTTTTAAACTTGAATAAAGTCAGACAAATACATAGACGAACAATCTAATAGTGGGGGAAAAAACAAGCGCAGGCCAACAACTGAACTATCTTCATAGTAATGACTTGGCAAAGATTTGGACTTAAGGAGGGGGGGGGGAATTTGAAGATGGAGAAACTGGGAACATGAAATTAAGAAAATATGTTACAGATATGAAAACTCTTCACTAGCTGCATAAGGGAACCATCGCAATCCCTTTTGAAGGCAGATATATTTGTATTGCCTGCTCCGAGGCCTTTCGTCCGCTGGGTCGGACTCATCAGGTAGAGACACGGCTGGTTGTGTCTGCGCTCCTGGCGTCAAATAGAGACACACCACAGTCCATAATACTGTGGTGTTCTCACCACCAAGAGTGCAAAAAAGAATCCAATAGCACCCCCAAAGCAGCCAGCGAAGAGTAGTAAATGAAACCAAACGAAAGTGTGGGGAGGAAAAAATTGGATTCTTTTTTGCACTCTTGGTAGTGAGAACACCACAGTATTATGGACTGTGGTGTGTCTCTATTTGACGCCAGGAGCGCAGACACAACCAGCCGTGTCTCTACCTGATGAGTCCGACCCAGCGGACGAAAGGCCTCGGAGCAGGCAATACAAATATATCTGCCTTCAAAAGGGATTGCGATGGTTCCCTTATGCAGCTAGTGAAGAGTTTTCATATCTGTAACATATTTTCTTAATTTCATGTTCCCAGTTTCTCCATCTTCAAATTCCGCCCCCCCCCCCCCCCCCCCCCTCCTTAAGTCCAAATCTTTGCCAAGTCATTACTATGAAGATAGTTCAGTTGTTGGCCTGCGCTTGTTTTTTCCCCCACTATTAGATTGTTCGTCTATGTATTTGTCTGACTTTATTCAAGTTTAAAAGGCTGTGCCAGTCTTGAATAAAAGTTACTCTGTGTTAGGTTTTCTTATGGGAGCAAAAAATACCCAACTTGTTTACTGTTCATCGTTTACTGTTCCCTGCCTCATTTCATTTCCGATTTTATATCTACAAGGCTTTTAAGCTACGTTCTATTCTCCATTCCTTGAAATTACTGCAAAGTGTGTCGTGAACGATGTCACTGTTTATGAATGCCAGGTTGGAACAAATAATGTTTGAATATGTGCACCCCTTCATGAGGGGCAATGGCCTAATCATGATTGAAGTCTCTCTCTCTCTCTCTCTCTCTCTCTCTCTCTCTCTCTCTCTCTCTCTCTCTCTCTCTCTCGTGATATCTCGAATCTTGACACACACTCAAACACAAACACAACCACACACCCACTCTCACCATCTCTCTCTCTCTCTCTCTCTCTCTCTCTCTCTCTCTCTCTTCTCTCTCTCTCTCTCTCTCTCTCTCGTGATATCTCGAATCTTGACACACACTCAAACACAAACACAAACACAACCACACACCCACTCTCACCATCTCTCTCTCTCTCTCTCTCTCTCTCTCTCTCTCTCTCTCTCTCTCTCTCTCTCTCTCTCTCTCTCGTGATATCTCGAATCTTGACACACACTCAAACACAAACACAAACACAACCACACACCCACTCTCACCATCTCTCTCTCTCTCTCTCTCTCTCTCTCTCTCTCTCTCTCTCTCTCTCTCTCTCTCTCTCTCTCTCGTGATATCTCGAATCTTGACACACACTCAAACAAAAACACAAACACAACCACACACCCACTCTCACCATCTCTCTCTCTCTCTCTCTCTCTCTCTCTCTCTCCTCTCTCTCTCTCTCTCTCTCTCTCTCTCTCTCGTGATATCTCGAATCTTGACACACACTCAAACACAAACACAACCACACACCCACTCTCACCTCTCCATCTCTCCTCTCTCTCTCTCTCTCTCTCTCTCTCTCTCTCTCTCTCTCTCTCCCCTCTCTGTCATGCACAGGAGTACAATACGCAAACAAACGTGACTCAGTACTGTCTTTTTTATTTTTATTTTCATTCTTTTTTTTTTTTTTCAGTACTGTCAATCCATGCTTATTTATACCCTTTAGGAGCGAGATTGAACAATGGAGACGACTCGTAAAGAAAAATAGAATTGCTCGAATTTCTTTTTGTCACCCGGACCCCTTTGCACACACACACACACACACACACACACACACACACACACACACACACACACACACACACACACACGCACACACACACACACACACACTGAGACGCACACAATCGCACGAGCGCGCATAGAAGGGAAAAAGAAAGCGGCTGAAAAATATAATGATGATAATAACGACAACATCGATGATGATGATGATGATGATGATGATGATGATGATGGTGATGATGATAGTAAAATAATGATAGTAATAATAATGATAATCATGATGATGATGATGATGATAATGATGATGATGATGATAATGCACACTTTATAGCACCTCATCTCTGGTGGACGGCTCTACTTTTCAAAACACAATTCCAGACCTCCACATATTTACAAGACAGTGACTCTGGGTAAAACTACGACAACTTGTTAACGGCTATCTCATATTTAAAAAAAAAAAATCATATTGATTTAATACCTTCTCAAGAAATGAGGCACTGGCTCGTTTGTTTAAATCCTTCGTCTGATGAGAAGATTTTTGTGCTTATATCGTTCTCTCTTAGCGTTCCTTTCCAACCTTCCCTTGTCTCTCCCCTCCCTTCCTTCTGTTCCTCTGTGCACCACATCCAACCTCCTCACCCCAATCCATCCCCTTACCCCGACTGGAGATGAATAATACTTCTGGTGCAATCTGTTAAAAAAAAAAAAAAATTTAAGTCTGGGTATAGAAAAGATTTGCTATTGTTTATCACATGACTGTATTGGTGTGAAAATTAATTCACAGGACATTGTAATAGTAAAATTTAGAATGTGACAGTAATAGAAAAGCATGAATTCCGGGACTAAACAAAATAGTTGAATTGGCCGGGGGGGGGGGGGGGGGGGGGGGGGCGGAACTACTGATAACTCACGCATCTGACAGGAATAACAGAGAAACAGGAATCATGTAGCATTTTTTTTTCCAATCACAGTGTATGGTGCTCTAAATTCCAGGTGCGCCCATCTGGTTAAATACTGAAATGAAAGTATAACAAAAATAATAAAAATACAATGAAATGTAGGAAAACAAAATGATGAAAAACGAAGTAAAATATAGGACCACTTCATCTACAGTTTCAATTTGTGAATCTTCGTAACACGCTTCTCTCCCCTGCTGAAAAAATGAAGGAAGGGAGGGGGCGGGGTGGGATGGAGGGGGATGGTGGGGGGGGGGGGGGGGAAGGGGTATGATGATTTTAAAAGAAAGAAATCATATGAAATAAACTAGGAGACCAAAAACGTAAAACAAGCTAGTCTTTTCAAGTTTTCCTTGTATAAACCCATGAAACGATTTCCGACGAAGAACCGATAAAATAAATCAGATGAGAGAGAGAGAGAGAGAGAGAGAGAGAGAGAGAGAGAGAGAGCAAAACCAAACACAAAAATGGAAATCACTTCAGCTTTCCTACATCTGCGTAGACGATTTCCCCTGAAAAAAAAAACAGCAAAGAAATAATAAACACAACAACCAGTCTGCAAATATCTCACCTGCGCACCTGCTCGCCAGAGAGAATGTGCACGCAGGTAGGACAAACCACTTGAGCACAACCCTTACCGTTGACACATGAACAAAGGCCCGGACAAGACAACAACAACAACAAAAAAAAAGGAAAAAAAAAAAAAAAAGGGGGGGGGGGGGCGGTTTTCTTTTTTATTCGTTCTCACAGTCTCCCTCCTCCACCCCTTCCTCTCGCTGTCACCGACCTTACTCAACACACACACACACACACACACACACACACACACACACACACACACACACACACCACAACACACACACACACCACACAAACACACACACACACACACACACATAAAACACACACACACACACACACACACACACACACACACACACACACACACCACACACACACACACACACACACACACACACACACACACACATCACCACACACACACACACACACACACACTACCACCACCACCGCGGTGTTAACCCCAAACTGAACCCGTCGTTCTATATATACACATCAATCGATGCAAAGCTAGTGAAGGTGGGGGACTGGGAATGACCTTGGTCTCAGCACGCACCTGCCCTGACTCAATAGCCAGCCCTCTGACCAGCGAATCAGGCAAGGTGCGAGCACACGAAGACTGTGACCTTTCTGTAGACCAATCAGAACACGTTTCCATCATGTGCATGGGAAGAAACATAAAAGACGCGTCGG